>BSBK01003814.1:607500-1327500 GCA_027943335.1 Chamaecyparis obtusa
GACAAACATATTAAGTGAAGGAAAAACACAACTGCAAAGTGCAAACAAGTTACAATTAAGGGACACTAAAGAATATAATTAGTGAGTAGAAGCAAGCAAACATATAGGCACAAAATACAACTACTCTAAAAATAAACACAATAGGTTCAATAGAAATGAGATGGAAAGAACACTTTCACACTATTTGTAAATTAAAATATAAGAATTGTTTAGATCTCTCGTTGCAGCATGAGAAATCATAAACACTGTTAAAAGAGAAAGCTTTCAAAATATGTTAGTAAAGCTGAAAAAACATCTGCTAGAAATGCAGATTTCTTAAAATCATGAAAATTGTGGCTATGGAAAAATTAAGAAACCGCTGTATTCTTATAGAAATATTTTTTATAGTCAATATTGATTTGATACTTGTCAATTTTAAGGAATTTGAGTGCCTGATGTAAAAAAATGGCTTCTAGAGGGGGAGTGGTTGAATTTTAGCCTAAAACCCCAATTGTTATGATAAAGTATATTCACAAATAGAATGCAAAAAAAACACTATAAATCTTACAAATGACGCATTCATCCAAAACAATTTGTCTCCTCATGTCTAAAAAATACATGAATATGTTTATACCAAAGGCAAATCCAAAAGAGTTGAATAGAAGAGAAGCACATGTGATATCAGTACATAGACAATAAAGCTATTAAAGACACAAAATAAAATGACATAGGGTAGCGTAGATCCACTCAATTCAAGGAGGATTGGGCACATATAGAGGAAGGAAAATTATTTGTATTTAGTATGCACTTACAATATCAACTGCCCACATATAAAAATCTGCACATAAAATAATTGCGTCAAAATGAAATAATTGAGAAAGTGGATGAAGAACTGTCAATGCATAGTGTAAAGATAAGCACAAATACATTTTGGGAAGATGCATTGTTCTATGATTTTAATATATGAGATAAAAAATGTCAAAAATAAATCTCCTCTACATATTCACTTAAGCTAATTTATAAATCTCTATTAAATTGAATAAATAATATCATCCATAATTTATACTCTTGTGAAACAATATTAAATAATTAAATTAAATTATTCACTTTAACCATTTTTTATTTTATGAAAATAATATAGGTTAATGCTCCACATTACTTAAAGAACTTTCCAAAAAGCCTAAAGTTTAGGAAAAAATATTTTATTTTTAAATATGTAATAGTTGAAAATCTTTCTAGGTTATCATTCACTATCTAATATAATGAGGAATAATAAAAACCTTTATATTTTTCTACATTTGTATGCACTTTCAAAATCTTTATTAATTTGAAAATGATTTATGAACCAAAATGTCAAAATATGCATTATCTAGAAGAGGACAATTTGACAAAGAATAAATAAAGTTTTATGTCATGAAACTTTGGTTGTAGGAAAATTATTATTTTATATAAGAATTTTTTTATCTCATTTTTTTAACCATTTTATAAACATTTTGCGGATAACAAGTATGAATTTAAGATCATCTACTCCCAGATAGCTTGAGATCTCTTGTTGCAACATGAGAAATCATAAACACTGTTAAAAGAGAAAGCTTTCAAAATACATTAGTAAAGCTGAAAAAATATCTACTAGAGATGCAGATTTCTTAAAATCATGAAAATTGTGGCTATGGAAATATTAAGAACTCACCCTATTCTTATGGAAATATTTTTTATAGTCAATATTGATCCAATACTTGTCAATTTTAAGCAATTTGAGTGGCTGATGTAAACAAATGGCTTTTGGAGGGGGAGTGGCTGAATTTTAGCCTAAAACAACAATTGCTATGATAAAAGATTCACAAAGAGAATGCAAAAAAATATTATAAATCTTGCAAATGAAACATTCATTCAAAACACTTTGTCTCCTCCTGTCTAAAAAACACATGAATATGTTTATACCAAAGACAAATCTAAAAGAGTTGAATAGAAGAGAAGCACATGTGATATCAGTACATAGACAACAAAGCTATTAAAGACACAAAATAAAATGACATAGGGTAGCGTAGATCCACTCAGTTCAAGGAGGACTGAGCACATATAGAGGAAGAAATATTATTTGTATTTAATATGCACTTAATATATCAACTGCCCACATATAAAAATCTGCACACAAAATAAATGCTTCAAAATGAAATAACTGAGAAAGTGGATGTAGAACTATCAATGCACAGTGTAAAGATAAGCACAAATAAATTTTGGGAGGATGCATTGTTCTATGCTTTTAATATATGGGATAAATAAAGTCAAAAATAAATCTCCTCTACATATTCACTTAAGCTAATTTATAAATCTCTATTAAATTGAATAAATAATATCATCCATAATTTATACTCTTGTGAAACAATATTAAATAATTAAATTAAATTATTCACTTTTACCATTTTTTATTTTATGAAAATAATATAGGCTAATGCTCCACATTACTTAAAGAACTTTACAAAAAGCCTAAAGTTTAGGAAAAAATATTTCACTTTTAAATATGTAATAGTTGAAAATCTTTCTAGGTTATCATTCACTATATAATATAATGAGAAATAATAAAAATCTTTAGATTTTTCTACATTTGTATGCACTGTAGAAATCTTTATTAATTTGAAAATGATTTATGAACCAAAATGTCAAAATATGCATTATGTAGAAGAAGACAACTTGACAAAGAATAAATAAAGTTTTATGTCATGAAACTTTGGTTGTAGGAAAATTATTATTTTATATAAGAATTTTTTATCTCATTTTTTTAACCATTTTATAAACGTTCATCTACTCATAGACAGCTTGAAATCTCTCGCTGTAGCATGAGAAATCATAAACACTATTAAAAGAGAAAGCTTTCAAAATACGTTAGTAGAAACCACTGTATTCTTATCGAAATATTTTTTATAGTCAATATTGATCTGATACTTGTCAAGTTTAAGGAATTTGAGCAGTTGATGTAAAAAAATGGCTTCTGGAGGGGGAGTGGCTGAATTTTAGCCTAAAACAACAATTGTTATGATAAAAGATATTCACAAAGAGAATGCAAAAAAATAGTATAAATCTTGCAAATGAAACATTCATCCAAAACACTTTGTCTCCTCCTGTCTAAAAAACACATGAATATGTTTATACCAAAGGCAAATCCAAAAGAGTTGAATAGAAGAGAAGCACATGTGATATTAGTACACAGACAACAAAGCTATTAAAGACAAAAAATAAAATGACATAAGGTAGCGTAGATCCACTCAGTTCAAGGAGGACTGAGCACATATAAAGGAAGAAAAATTATTTGTATTTAATATGCACTTAATATATCAATTGCCCACATATAAAAATCTGTACACAAAATAATTGCTTCAAAATGAAATAATTGAAAAAGTGGACGAAGAACTATCAATGCATAGTGTAAAGATAAGCACAAATAAATTTTGAGAGGATGCATTGTTTATGCTTTTAACATATGATATAAAAAAAGTCAAAAATAAATCTCCTCTACATATTCACTTAAGCTAATTTATAAATCTCTATTAAATTGAATAAATAATATCACCCATAATTTATACTCTGTGAAATAATATTAAATAATTAAATTAAATTATTCACTTTTACCAATTTTTTTATTTTATGAAAATAATATAGGCTAAAGCCTAAAGTTTAGGAAAAAATATTTCACTTTTAAATATGTAATAGTTGAAAATCTTTTTAGGTTGTCATTCACTATCTAATATAATGAGGAATAACAAAAATCTCTAGTTTTTTCTATATTTGTATACACTGTCAAAATTTTTATTAATTTGAAAATGATTTATGAACCAAAATGTCAAAATATGCATTATGTAGAAGATGACAACTTAACGAAGAATAAATAAAGTTTTACGTGATGAAACTTTGGTTGTAGGAAAATTATTATTTTTTGAATTAAAATGTATTTTTTGTAGTAACTGTTTAGAATGTAAGCCATAGAAAAAGAGAAAAAAGATGTTTTTCAAATTATAGAAAAATGTGTAAAAATGACAACTATAGACTTTTGTTCAAATTTTTTAAATTCAGCACTATGATTGATCAAATTAATAAAAAGGAAAAAATGCATGAATGCATTAGTATTCCTGCCATAAACAGAAACTAATAAACCTTAAATAAAAATCTAAGCTCTCTTCCCATGAAAAATAACAATTTATAAAAGTCCAATTTTTCAAAATAGATTTTAGAAAGGTGAAGAATATAGAAACAAATTGTCGATGCAAGGAAATAAATAAAGTAGGGTTTTCAAAGACCATTGCCTCCTTTGACTGCTTCCAAGCCCGACATGCATTCATTCACAAATAACAAGCAATTCATTCGCTGCTCAACATAGAGAGGCCAGACAACAATGAGGACTCAGAAACAAATAGCCACCAACACAGAATCCCATCCATAATGAGAAACAAAATCTGCCACAAGCTACAGGCTAAGTTACATTTAAAGGGAGACCCTTGACCATCCAGGAACTGGTGATCGCAAAATTTCCCAGTCAGCGGAAACCTCTGACGCGAGACAATTCTGGTAGGAAAACTGATACAGGGTACCTGGCCCTTTCCTGTGACACAAGGAAGCTCAGCGTGCCTTTAAGTTTCCGAGCTCGATTAAAGAATTTCCAAATCGTCAGCATTCTAACATAAAAATTTGTTGTTAGTATTGGGATGGGGTTAGAGTCAGCAGAAGGTGGAGCGGTGGCAAAGGTGTATATATATATATATATTTATTGCATTCATTGTACAGATAGAACTTTGACTCACAATACCACATTTAAACTCTGATTGACCATACTGCATTTTCCCTAGCGTCTGACCAACCATATTGCATTTATTCTAACTGGCGATTCAATCTACTCCTGGATTGAAATATGAAAATGCAGAGTATATCGCTTCGGTAGCAAAAACCAATGGTCTTCAGTGTGAGACAGGTATTGAGGCAATCCGTACATGAGAAAGCTCACAAGTAAATCCTATAGGCTAATAATACATGTAATATTATAATACATAAGATTATGAACTAATTGGGAGTCAAATCAATAAAACATTTAATTGCAGTTTCAAGGATTTACAATTGCCCTTTGAATCATAGGATGTGGTTTGTTAAGGTTCTTTATAGGGTCAATGAGATGGTTGACGATGGGGTCAATTTGATGGGTAGGTTATGTGTATGGAGTTACTGAAAATATCGGCGATAAGATTGATGAAAAGATTGGTGGCCATAAATTTTTGAAACAATGATGGGGTGACTTGTTTTTATGGTCAGAAGACTTGCTTTAGTGCCATGGGACTAACATTGACAATCTTAATTTTCTTACCAAGAAAAATATATATGATGCCTTGAAATCCTTGATTTTCTTATGGAGGTCTAATCCTTTGACTTAATAGTTCATGATTTGACAAATTTAATTTGTGATGGGATACTTGTTAGTTTAAAAGCAAGTTGCAAATCCTATTTTTAGGTAGTTTGGGAATATTTGGTTTTTTAAATTTCTTGTTTGTACAAAAGTCAAACTAAAGCTAGGTAGTTGGGCATAACAGATATTATGTGCATTCTTATTGGGGGTTGATGGGAGTTTAAGGTGATGTTTGTACTTGATTAGGATTAGTGGGGTTAGTAGAGGTGCTTTGACCTTGATTTTGTTGTGGAAAGGTTTGACCATATATGGGGCAAGGAATTTGATGTTCATTTTATGACATGTTGGTGGGCTTACTTTAATTTCGTATCTTTGATCGATAGACTCTTAAATGCATCTCTTCAACTTCAAGCATTGACAAGCAATATATTTATGAATTTTACTTTATGGGATTTATAGATCTTGAATTTTGTGGATAGTAGAAAATGGTAGATTGTGAATTTTTTTTACATGATCTAGGTATACTCATGCTTGTGGGGTGGTAATATAACTTGTTAGATTCATGTTTTTATTCCTTGTAGGTAGTCCTTGGATAACATCCTTCATATCTATGTTGGGTTGATTGGATCAATTAGTTTGAATAATTAAATTGCATTGGTTGGTTTGGTTAGATTTTTTTGATTTAGCTTTAAAGGTTTATCTAGTGAACAATTTATGAAAGGAGATAGAGTTACCATTTATTCATTTGAGACATGGAGTTTGTCAAGCATATCTTGGTTTTGGCCTTGGTTTAGGCACGGAGAATAGTTTTGTTCTAAAGTAATTTATTCTTGATGGGTGTCAACACATATGGCATTTGGACTATCTGGTTCATTGATTAAGGGATTAGAACCCATGGGGATAGATGTAGTAGAATAAGGATCGATATGGAAGAGTGGAGGATTTATGGTGTAGGATTTACAGGGATGGATGAGGGTTTAATGGAATAGAACTATTATAAATAAGTGGATTGGGATTAGGAGTAATATGGAAAGATAGAGGATATTATGTTTTAGCATTTTTAGGGATTGATGGAGTCTTAATGGATAAAGCATTATACATTCAGGTGGACGATTTAATGGTTTAGTGTTTATAGGATTTGATTAAGGACTTAATAATTTGCAATTTTTATGGGTTAACCAAGGGATCGATGCATGAAGAGTTATATGTTTAGGTGTGCAACTTATGTATAAGGATTTATAAGATTTGATCAAGGATTTAATGGTTTAGGATCTTTATGGGTTGATATCAAGCTTAATGGATGAAAGAATTATATATTTTGGAGGATGATTCAACAATTTAATAATTGAAATGTTCCTATAGTTTGACCAAACATAAAATAAATCAACACAAAACACTTTGATTAATAAAAGAAGAAAGGCAATAGGAGCACAATCTATGTATTTCATTAAGAGAAAGCATGCCAAGGCTCGAGAGTAGGCCCCAAAATACATATGTTACAACATACATCCTAAACTAAAAAACCATGGTGTTAAATTAAAAAAGGAATTTAGATTTCTATGAATTTTACCATCTCTTTGTTGGAAATATAGATGCAGTAACTAAGAGGGGGGGGTGAATCAGTTAACCACAAAAATATTACCACTGGTCCCTTAAATATCTTAACAAATTATTTACTCTGCCACTTGGTAAATATACAGAGAAATGCTGAAACTTGATCCTTGAAGTGTGTAATAATTAAACTGTTCTTAAGCATTCATCACTGATTAACTTACATGAATAAAAAAAATAACATGAACACAAGAGACACCAGATTTACTGTGGAAACCCAATATGGGAAAAACCACCAATGTAACTAGTTACTATTTTTCACTCTTCTGAAGTGATGCCCGGTTAAAAGCCAACCCGGTAAAAGGTTACAAAACACACTGTTAGGTGTGACCTTGTTAGAGGATTTAATCACCCTGTCAGGAGTGGCCTTGTAAGAGGTCTTGAAACAATTCAATAGAACTATCACCTTGTTAGAAGATTTACAAAATGGTTGTTAAACCAACTCGGTTAAGAGATTTTGATATCACTGCTACAATTGCAAGAGAGTAACAATGCAATGACCTGCAACTGAATTGCTGAATATAGATCTCTGTTCTGCTTCACTAGATCCTTACTGATCAAATAAATCTTTGCTGTTCCTCAAGGATATTTGACCATCCTTCAAAATTCGCACATACCTTTCTTCAAAATGATTTATGCATGTTGTATCTCTTTTATTCACCACTTGACCTTCTATATATATATGTCATTTAATTAACATTTAGATTGTCAAGTCGGCACTAATAATTATTATAACAGTCGGCTTGGATAAACAAACTGTAACAACAAAATTCTTTGAGGAGCCGACCTTGCTCAGTAAACATTAATCCTGAAAAGATTTCCTTCAGTGACCGAGTGAACTCGGTAACCACAGCGAATTCTGCAACATCCTTCGGAGACCGAGAGAGCTCGGTAACCACTAGTTTTCCTTTGATAACCGAGGAGGCTCGGTTAACACTGTTACCCTATCATGTTTCCTTTAGACACCCGAGAGAACTTGGTAGACACTAAAAACTGCCTAGTTGACCGATTGAGCTCGGTAGATACTGAGAACCGCTTAGCTGACCAACTGAACTCGGTAGACACTGAGAATGATAATTGATATGACATTTGTGTGACATCAAAGGAAACACATAGCTAATCCAACAATGTCCTTCAGACAATTGTATCCAACAATCTCCCTCTTTGGCATTGATGGCAACACAACATGTCATAGCACAATGAAATTTCACAGAGAAACCTAGAGTAAGAAACATATCCTTAGCTTCATTCTGATTCCCATCATTTTCAAACTTCTTTCTTTGACTGAGAATTCTCCCTCTTAACTTCTCAAATTATTCTTCTTAGAAATTTCTTGAAATGACAGCAAACTCTCCCTCTTTGACAACACATGCCAAAGACAACTTACACAATTTTGGTAAATATCAATGTACCTTATGTACTGATTCATATGCAATGATTCCCTGACTATGCTGCATCAACTGATTGATCTTCAACATGTTCTGGTTGATGCATCACTAAAACTTTATTTAGTGAACCTCAGACAGGGGAGTGACCCCTAACTTGCCTCTTAGATACAAGAATGCATCCTTAGGTAGTGGCTTGGTGAAGGTATCTGCAATTTTTTCTTTTGTATGAATATATTCCAATCTGATTTCCTTGTCCTGCACCAATTCTATGACAAAGTGATATTTAATTGCAATGTGCTTGGTTTTGGAATGCATTACTGGATTCTTTGAAATATTTATTGCACTTGTATTATCACAAAACATAACAACTAGTTCTTTGATCTCAACCTTCATGCCTTCCAAAAGCTGTTTAAACCATATAATATTAGAGTAGTTTACTGCTGCAGCAACATATTCTGCTTCTGCTATGGATTGGGATGTGTAGTTTTTCTTTTTACTAGTCCAAGATACTAACCTCTTGCCAAGAAAGAATGCTCCACCACTTGTACTCTTTCTGTCATCAATGTTTCCTGCCCAATCAGCATTAGTAAACACTTTTAAATCCAGATTGCCTCCAAATTTATACCACAAGCCATAATCTTCAGTTCCCCTTAAATACCTCAAGATTCTTTTGATTGCCATCATGTGATTTTCTCTAGTTTTAGCCGAGAATCTTGCCACTATACCAACTGCTAAGGCAATATCAGGTCTTGTGTGTACTACATACTGTAATTTTCCAATCATTGATCTGTATAAGGTCTGATCTACTTCTTTTGAATCATCATCTTTGGTAAGCTTCAGTCTAGTACACATGCGTGTACCAACTAGTTTTTAATCTTCCATACCAAATTTCTTAAGTATTTCCCTGATATATTTAGACTGAGTAATGTAGATACCATTTTTATTCTGCTGAATCTGAAGTCCAACAAAGAATTTTATCTGACCAAACATAGACATTTCAAATTCTTTGTTCATATGCTCTGAAAATTCTTTGCACTGATCATCATTTCCTGTAAACACAGTATCATCCACAAATATTTCTGCCAAAACAATTTTGTTATCTGATCCTTCTTTGATGTATAAATTACTGTTGTCATTAGCTCTTTTGAAATCAATCTAAGTAAGATAGTTATGTAATATTTCATACCATGCTCTAGGAGCTTGTTTCAGACCATACAATGCTTTGTGTAATTTGCAGACCATATCCCTTTTGTCTGGATCAATAAAACCTTCAGGTTGCTCAATGTAGACTTCTTCCTCAAGAATACCATTGAGAAAAGCAGATTTTATATCCATCTGATATACCTTAAATCTTTTATGTGCTACATATGCAAGTAAAGTCCTCACACCTTCTAATCTTGCAATAGGAGCAAAAGTCTCTCCATAATCTATTCCTTCTTCTTGAGAATATCCTTTACATACCAATCTTGCTATTTTTCTTGATACTTGACCATCTTCATTCAACTCATTTCTGAATACCCATTTTGTCCCAATTACATTTTTATCTTTAGGCCTAGGTACAAGAGTCCATGTCTTATTTTTCTCTATTTTCTCTATTTCTTCATTCATAGCCTCAATCCAACTTTCATTTTCCAATGCATCTTTGACATTTTTAGGTTCAAAATCAACAAATAAACATGTACCTTTTAGTTTACTTCTTGTCATAGTACCATCTGATTTGTTTCCAATAATTTGATCTGGTTTATGATGCTTTTTGACGTACTTGGCTAATACAAGTTCCTTGCTTCCTGAATGAGTTACATTGTCATCTTCTTCATCTTCAGGTTCAGATTGCTCGGGCTCGGTAGATACTTGCTCGGTAGCTTCAGACTGAGACTCGGTACTTTGTGACTCGGTCTGAACTTCTTCTTGTGACTCAGTTACTATACTGGGCACAGTAGATGTAGTCTCCTTATATGTGTCTGGCAATGTATCAGGTTTGATGTAAACAAATTTTCTATAGTCCTTTGGTTCTTTTTTTTTTCTTCTTTAGTCTTTTCTGCAAACTCATCAATTCTCACATGTGCACTTTCTATGATTTTGTGAGTAGACAAATTTAGACATCTATATGCCTTACTTTTGCAAGAATATCCCAAAAATATTCCTTCATCACTTTTTACATCAAATTTTCTTTTTCTAGATTCTTTTAAGATGTAACATTTACTACCAAATACTTTTAGGTAACTTACATTTGGTTTGTAGCCATACCATAGCTCATACGGAGTCTTGAATGTGTCTTTTCTCAGCTGTACTCAGTTCAAGGTATGAACTATAGTGCTGATAGCTTCCTTCCAGTATTTCATAGCAATGTTCTTTTCAATCATTAGAGTCCTTGCATAGTCCATGATAGATCTGTTCCTTCTTTCAGCTATTCCATTCTGCTTAGGAGTTCTCGCGGCTGATACCTGTCTTTTGATTCCTTTTTCAATGTAGAAATTATTGAATTCATGGGAGATGAATTCACCACCTCTGTCTGATCTCAAGCATTTTATTCTTTTTCTTGTTTCCTTTTCTACTCTTGCTAAATACCATTTGAACTTCTCAAATGCTTCAGACTTTTCTCTTAAATACATAATAGTCATCATTCTAGAATAATCATCAACAAAGAGAATAAAGAATTTTTCTCTGGTATAGTTCTCAATTCCAATAGGTCCACATAAATCAATATGCACAATTTCCAAAATATCTTCAGACTGATAGTTTTTACTTTTAAAACTACACTTTCCCATTTTACCAATTTGACAATTCTTGCATAGACCAACATCAGGTTTCTTCAAAGTAGGAATACCTCTTACTTTCTTGAATTTGCTTATTTTCATCATGTTGTCAAAATTTACATGACATAACCTTTTGTGCCATAACCAACTTTCTTCAATTTGAGCAATAAAACATGAGTAATCACCAAGATCAAGATAAAATAGGTTACCTTTGGTTTGTTTGCCTGATCCTATCAGTTTTCCTTTGTCATCCAGCAGTCTTGCTTTGCCATTCATGAATTCAACCTTGAGTCCAATGTTGATTAGCTGTGCTACACTTAGAAGATTATGCTTTAGTCCTTCGACCCAATATGCATTATCACATATAAGTTCTTTGGTTAATGAAATTTGTCCATTTCCTTTTATACAACATGGTTCATTGTTTCCAAACCTTACATTACCACCATCAAAGTTTTCAAAGTGTTCAAACTTGGTCCTGTCACCAGTCATATGATGTGAACATCCACTGTCTATAATCCATGTATCATTCTTGCTTATATGAGAGATAAGTGCCATCTCATCTTCATCATTATTAGATTCATCTTTTACAGCAATGAAAACAATTTCTTCTTCACTATCATCCGAATCTTTAGCTAAAAAAACATGTTTTCTTACTTTTATCCTTGAATGATTTGAAATTTTTCTTGCCATTGTACTTGTAATTTTTCTTCTCATCTTTTCTTTGCTTGTTTGGACACCTAGCTATAATATGACCAATTTTTTCACATGAAAAATAGATTAAGGGAGTTTTACCTTTGTATTTTCCTCTGCCTCTTGAATACTTCTTTGCAAGTAATGCTTCAATAACTTCAAGATCACTATCAGAACTTTCCTCTGATTCTTCTTCACTTTCTGATTGGATTTTCTTCCCTTTCTTGAGTGAAAGTTTGGCCTCAAAAGCTGATTCAATATTTTTAGAAGTTGGAACATAGTTCTCATAGTTATCCAGTTCAAAGGCTGTCAATCTTCCAACTAAGGCATCCAAAGTTATATTATGATTTTCTTCACATCTTCTTTCTTGAATAGCAAAAACTCTTATTGCATAAATAGGAAGTAATGTTCTAAGAACCTTACTTATAATAGTTTCATCATCAATTTTTCTTCCAGAAGCTCTGATTGCACTAACACTTGTCTTGATCCTTTCAAAATATTTTGCAATGTTTTCTTCTTCTCTCATTTTCATCTGATCATACTATCCTCTTAGGCTCTCTGCTTTGGCTCTCTTCACATTTTCATCACCGCCATAGATTTTCTTCAGCTTGTTCCACATTTCATGAGTAGTTGTGCAGTCTTTGATTTCATCAAATTCTTCATAGCTAAGAGCTGATGCAATGTCTATCATCATAGTGTTATGGTTCTTCTTCTCTGCAATGTCTTCAACAGTTAATGTGCCAGTAGGAATTGTATATTCTTGATCAATATATTTGCATCCTGAATCACCAATGGAAGCCAGATGTAGTCTCATGAGACCTTGCCATGCTCAAAAGTTATTTCTGTTAAGCCTTGGAATTTCTCTTTTGTAAGACATCCTGATCTTTAGCTTAGGTCCTTGAAACCCTTCCTGCAAGCACCAAAAGCTCTGATACCAATTGTTGGAAATATAGATGCAGTAACTGAGAGGGGTGGGGGGGTGAATCAGTTAACCACAAAAATATTACCACTGATCCCTTAAATATCTTAACAAATTATTTACTGTGCCACTCAGTAAATATACAGAGAAATGTTGAAACTTGATCCTTGAAGTTTGTAATAATTAAACTGTTCTTAAGCATTCATCACTGATTAACTTACATGAATAAAGAAAATAACATGAACACAAGAGACACTAGATTTACCATGGAAACCCAATATGGGAAAAACCACCAATGTAACTAGTTACTATTTTTCACTCTTCTGAAGTGATGCCCGGTTAGAAGCCAACCCGGTAAAAGGTTACAAAACACACTGTTAGGTGTGACCTTGTTAGAGGATTTAATCACCCTGCTAGGAGTGGCCTTGTAAGATGTCTTGAAACAATTCAATAGAACTGTCACCTTGTTAGAGGATTTACAAAATGGTTGTTAAACCAACTTGGTTAAGAGATTTTGATATCATTGCTACAATTGCAAGAGAGTAACAATGAAATGACCTGCAACTGAATTGCTGAATATAGATCTCTGTTCTGCTTCACTAGATCCTTACTGATCAAATAAATCTTTGCTGCTCCTCAAGGATATCTGACCATCCTTCAAAATTCACACATACCTTTCTTCAAAATGATTTCTGCATGCTGTATCTCTTTTATTCACCACTTGACCTTCTATATATATATGTCATTTAATTAACATTTAGATTGTCAAGTCGGCACTAATAATTATTATAATAGTCAGCTTCGATAAACAAACTGTAATAACAAAATTCTTTGAAGAGCCGACCTTGCTCGGTAAAAATTAATCTTAAAAAGATTTCCTTCGGTGACCGAGTGAACTCGGTAACCACAATGAATTCTACAACATCCTTCGAAGACCAAGAGAGCTCGGTAACCACTAGTTTTCTTTCAATAATCGAGGAGGCTCGGTTAACACTATTACCCTGTCATGCTTCCTTTAGACACTTGAGAGAACTCGGTAGACACTAAAAACTGCCTAGCTGACCGACTGAGCTCGGTAGATACTGAGAACCGCTTAGCTGACCAACTGAACTCGGTAGACACTGAGAATGATAATTGATATGACATTTGTGTGACATCAAAGACAACACATAGCTAATCCAACAATGTCCTTCAGACAATTTTATCCAACACTCTTTTCCTAAAATGTCCCAAATTCTCATAACTAGAATCAAAAGTAGAACACCTTATACAATGCAGGCTCTTGAGTTTTATAGATCCAATCCTCTCGCCTTATGGATCAATCCTAATATTTTCATCATTATTCTGTTACAAAAGTAGTAGTGCTAAATATTTTGGCATGATTACCTTGAAACTACTTTGGCATGGAGGCCAACTGTGATTTTTCTATTGGTTGTGATCGTCGTGGGTGCTACCTACAAATAATTTCAATCATCTCAATTTTTATGATCTCATCATGATTTCATTTTTGTTGAGAAAACATTTTCAACACATTGAAAAGGCCATCTTCTTTGAAAATCCCATTATATATGAGGTTATTAGAATATACTACCTCATGACCCTTTTGATGAGGACATAAAATTTTCCATGTGTCGTGTTGGTAGACATTGTGGGAGGGTAGTGCAAAGTGATTTCACTAGGGAATCCACTAAGATGATATGTGTTTGGGCCACATGCATATAAAACTTGACCAATATGCATTTTCAATAAAGTACCCATGGACACTTTATGTCATTTTATCCAAAAGAATACAGTCAGGAAAGTGGTCAAGAAGCAATCATTGTAGATGGAGTCTATTGATTTGGTGGCTGTTGGGGAATCTTGGTCTTTCGAGTGTAAACCTTGTGGTTCTCTAGTTGGGAAAATTGACACTTTTCCATTGGGGTATAGAACCATTGGTAGCTCAATCTGTGTGTCTCAGATCAAGTGTCAACGATGAGCCACAAACTAGACAAGGCTGGACTTGACCTTCCTTTGACAAGACCTCCCCCAAACATTTTCTACAATTATATATTTTAACATTAGGGGCCTAATCTGGGCCAAAAGAAAATGATTCCCACTATAGATTTGTAACACACGAGATACATACACTAGAGATTGAAAGTGGGAAGTCCTTGTAAGGAGAAATGTAAGAATTTAAATGTTAGGGATAGTTAAGAAGGGCCATATTATCATTGTCAACCATCAAAGCAAACATTAGGGCATATTAAATGAAAACAAGGAGGAAGAAGAACACTTGAATTAGAAGGATAAGAAAATGCACACACTTTAATGTTTAAAATACAAGATTATGAGTGACAAGCACCATATTAATTTCTCAAAATAAAAGAAATGGGTTACTATCATCATATATGAAAATGTAATCTTCCATAACTTCTTGTGTGTGTGTAGTATTTTAAACTTTTCCCCTTTGTGAGATAACTAGATAATCTTGTTTTTCCTAATAAGCTACATAGGTGGGATTTTCTTTCAAGGCCAACTAGATAGATCCTTCCTACCAGATAGGCATCCATAGCCTTGACAAGGATACTTCTTTGATTGCATAGAGCATAGATCTATCACCAATTGGGTGTCCATAACTTCGATAGAGTTTCTTGCATAACCTAAATTTGCATATTTTTACATTTAGTTTATTTTCCTCTTATTTTTATTTTCTTACTTTTAGCTTTAAGTCCTTTGCAAATTTGATAGTGAAGTCCCTTTTCTAGGTTGGAATCAAAGTAGTAGCAAGAAAAACCCCAAATTTTTCACTTAGTAGGAAATTGGAAATACATCCCTTCCAACACATTCTAGGTAATTAATGTGAATGTGCACTAATAAAATATTATCAACAATACTACTTATCATGATATGAATTGGTTATATCAAGAATAATATAAAAATTTGGAGAAAAAGTTCCTAGAGCTGTCTAAGTTCACCCTCAAGGTGATGCACTCTTCGGCCACCACTCTATGTTTATTATAGGAGGAAACTTCTAGAGTGAAGGATTCTCAAGATAGTGATTTCAAGGATCTCTTTAAGTTCCTAACAGAGGACTGGGGTTAGATGATGTTGTTAAAGTCCAGTGTGTTGAAGAAGAAGGCCTAGTTTAGACCTTTGTTCTCTTCCATTTTGTTGTTGGATGGTTTCTTCTACCATGGTCTTTTTTGGTGTTCCTTCTATAGGGTTTTTGGTCTTGTTTAATCTCTTTTGGTTTAGCCCTACGTGGTAGAAAAACAAAACATTTTATAACCATATTACGTGGACTATGACTCTCATTCTATGGATTAGTACCCTTAGTTTTTATATGGTGTATTTAGTTAATCTGGAGGTGTTAGTTATGAAGTATATTCTCGTAGCTAGCAATTGGTTTTGGTTTTTTATATTAACTAGCTAGATGATCTATTTAGTTTTTGCTTAGTACTCTCACTGTAGTGACAGTGGTAATTATGCTATGGCCATCCTTTGGGCATTGTATCTAAGGGGTAACACCCTTATTTTTTGCTTCTATTAATATCAAAAACATGATATGACACATATTAACTCCACTTACCTTGAAAACTAGAGTTAGTACCGATAGTATAAAAAATAATCTTGTATTGTAAGCCAACAAATAATGCATTTAAATTCTTGTAGAAATTGAGGAGTACGAAACCTTTCTCAAAGCACTATTAAGAAATTAGAATGTTTGCGTTGATAAAAAACAAGGAGAATGATGGCCTTGGGAAGTGACTATAGTATTCTAGGTCAGTTCAAAATGACAACTTCCCAAAATAGAGTAAAAGCTCATACATGTGAAATGACATCAATTTCTATAATATGAGGCATCATTTTCATAATAAATGTGTACGGTCCTAAAAATTTAGAACCCATAATTAGATGCTCTATTAGGCCCCATTTTGGTGATTTTGAGATATGATGTCTGTTATGCTTGATCCTACCTATCCAATTGTTCTTTGCCCACAACTTTTCCACCATCCTGACATCTAGTTCAAATTTGGGTTAATTCTTCTAGGTGCAAGAAATTTGAAATATTTGGTACCTAGGAACAAAAATAATGTTTCAAACATTCTGTTCCCACACTTTTTGACCCAAAATTGGGCTAGAGCCCTATGTCAAGGTGTTAGTGGGAAATTAGATCCTATGGTCAACTTGGCTTATTTTTGAATCTTGAAATGATTATGAAGTATATAAACACCCCATATCTCCTCATTTTGACATCCAATATTATGCAATCAAGTTTTCATAAGGCATTCAAGCTATCAACTGTAATCAAGCAATGAATGACAATTGTGTAATAGGATTCAAGATTTGAAGGCAAACATCCAAGAACTAGTTTCTCCAATTCATTCAAGTAAATTCCAAGGAAATATTCTCCATTGAAGAAATTTTCTCTCCCATAATGTCCAAGTAGAGGATCTCTCAGTCATGAAATAAGATGCTTCCATCCGCATTCATCTCTCCTTCATTGTAAATGATTATCAGGCATACCTCCATTGAAGATCTAGGAGTGGTATTCATAGATCCATGCATTTATGAGGGTAACCTTTATTCCTATTCTACATTCCAAGGTAAAATCCTTGATTTCAAGCACATTTAAATATCTTCATGGGTATGAGCGATTCCTACATTTGTCCATGAGGGTTTATGCTCTACCTTTCTATATACTTTCCTTTATGTAAATTCCTTTCATTTTCAATGTTGGTTCCTAAACAAGGGTTTGATTGAGGAAAATTCCTTTTACCCTTTCTTTTCACCATTTTTCTATGTGTAGGAACATGTTAAAGAGTCATCAAAACATTTCTAGGAAGATTATAAATAGTCAAAGGATTCTTGGAAATTCTAGGAAAAGGTACTAGTTACAAAATGTCTAAAACATTGTGTACCTTTCTCATGATAGAGTTAAGACTTTGAGAAAGGCATGAAGGAGCATGTGGAAGAAACCACTTTTACATTTTTGCAATGCCCAGATCTATAAGAAGATGAGCATCTTAGTGGACACGTGGTGTTTTAGCGTAAAGTTTTGAGCAGAGGCAAAAAGGAACCAAAATAAATACCCGCCATGCTGATAGATGGAAAAATTAGACTCTTTTGAGAAACTAAAGCCTTGTGTTTACTCATGAAAATTTTGAAAATGAAAGAAGCCATGTATAACCATAAGTAGTGCCTGAGCCCACCAACTAGTAAGTTTCCTAGCAAACACATTGTGCTTTAGACTATATTTCAATGAAATAAAAATGGCACTCGGAATAAAAGGTCCATTGTGTTGACAAGTGGCAAGTGCACACTCGAGATGAAGCTTCAAGTTTCAAGTAAGGCATAAAGAAGATCTCACACAACGCTTGGCTCTACATTTCCATTTAGTTAAATTTTTTGTTATTCATTCTTTCTTGAATAACACTTCATTTCCCAAAGAAGACCATTATGTAATTGTTAGGAAGAAAAATGAGCTATTTAAATTGGTTCAAAATTTTTAACAAGGATAAATTTTTTTGATTCAATCTTCCCCCCTATTGCTGTGACAACTGAGTGAGACTCATATGTTCAATTAGGATTTTTGTTCATTAGATAATATTTACTGTGGATGGGTGAATATAGGATGAATGCAATGAATTAATTATGGGTATCAAACTGTGCTTTTCAATCTATGGTTATAAGGTGATCTGTGAATCACTATTTATTTCTTTCCTCTGTTATTCATGTTGTTGACATATTTACATTGCCTATGTTTGAACTACTGTATGTGATCTTTATAGTTGTGGAGGTGCATGTATAGAATTTATTGTAGTCATTTTAACTTTGTTTGAATTTTCATGGTCATGGGGAATAACCACAACATTAGGTTTTATTTTAGTTCATGTATATCTTATCATGGATGTATCATGGTGATGAGCATCCATTAGAAGCCTCTTTCTCTTTGGTTAAGAGCATAACCCTTCTATTTAGAAAATAACAAAAACATATTTATTGCAAATATGTCAAAGGAAGTTGTACCTATAAAATTCAAAGATCAAACTATTATTGGGCTAAATTATTTTAGATTGTTCAACCATTGGTGATAGAGAGGTCTTGTGAGGGTTTGAGTCAATATTTTAAAAAGACCAATCCATTAACTAACATATGATAATATCAAACTTGTGTGATGCAAAATTGATCCAAAGCCATAAAATTGATCCAGTCAAATTGAACCAAATGGTATAAGTACACAATATTCCAAATCAAGTATATAGGAAAATATCAAACTTGTATCACACAAAATAGATGTAAAGCCACACAACTGACTCATGATGAGTTATAAATTTACACAAAGTAGCAAGAATATCTATATTAAATTATATTAGATGACTAAATAATTTGCAACATAAATTAATTATTCATTATGGTTTGAAGATATGACTACTTCATTCCCTTACATTTAATTTCCTAAATCAACATTCCACATCTATTTACCTACCTATTGATTTGTATTTAGAAAAGTTAGTTAAATGACCTTAGTGGTCCTTGGAAAAAGTCTCATTTCCTTTACATCTATAGGGGTAAGTGAACCAAGATGGTGGACAATTTAGTGGCCACATTAAAAATAATTAAAAATTCCATAACTCGTATGGGTTCCATAATTTTTAAAATTGTGCTAGGCTTGATTTTACTAAGCCTAGCCAAAAACTAATTAAAAAAGCCAATAGATCCTCAAAACTCGTATTGAAGAAAAAAAATGAACCTCAAAACCCATACAAGTTTTGAGGAATATTATATTCCCCAAAACCCATGGCTTTGGACCATTTACAAAGCCAAAAATGGAGGAATAGTCAATTGGGGAAGCAAAAATTCATCATAACCCGAGCGTGTTTTGCTTCCATTTTCATTTTTCATCAATTTGCAACAATGGCACTGCATCAGAAAGGTAAGATTTTAGTGTTTTGATCATTTTAGTTTTTATTTTATTTGAAGTGGGATTTGTTAATTGATTTATGTGTTATTTTTTGTAGATTTTGATGTCATATTCTGCAAAGAATTCCCCAAAATGAAAAAGGAAAACAAAGACCTCATGCACAAGCAACAAAAGAAAACCCTAAAAACATTGAACATTAGAAAAAACCACAAAATCCTCCTCCACAACCACAAAATCCTTCTCCACAGCCTCAAAATAATTCTCCTCAACAACCATCACCACTCGTAGACCCTCCACATCCTCCATTAGATCATGTAGATGCCAGAAAAGATGATCTCATCAAATGTCTTAAAATAATACTCAAATTTCTATATTGGTTAATAGGTTGAAGTCCTCTAGTCTTGACCACCACTCAACCCTTGCCTTGATGCTAGAAAGAATGGCCAATAGCAAAAATGAGGTTTCTAGGGAGGTTACCAAATGGGGTTCATCCAGGGATAGATGTCGAGCATTTGATGTGGATGGGTTGTCATATGATGAAGTGAAAAAGAAGGCCATACTTGAAATTGACATATGTGATATTTTCACAGATCCTATTACTAGTAACACCCTAGAATAAAATATGACTTAGTTTCTTATACATTGGTGTGTTCACAATAGGATGAAAACATCTTTTTGGGATAGGTGGTATATGGTCTTTGACCAAGCACCCTGTAATAAATGGGAGGTATGTCTATATTTTTTGAGAAAACTATATTGTGAGTTTATCCTCAAAGACAAGCCAAATTAATTTGACATCTGATAGTTCTAGGGTAGAGGGAGAGTCTCTATGAAGGATAGACTTGGGGCCCATAGGGTGGTACAACCACAACATAGGAGGCCTCTAGCTAAAAAAACCATGGTTCATGTTGCGTTCCCAATAGTTGTGAAGGATTATATGGATTTACAGACTCTTCATGCAGACACATTATTGACTAATGTCATTATTGAGCACGACACACAGTTTGTCAGAGAAAATGGTGGATCAACACTTGTGCCACCTCCATCATCATTAGATGCACCATTTGGATCAGCCCAACCCATTGAGCATATGTGCCCTAATTGTTAGGGTATATGTGTTGGGTAGATACTAACATGAAAGAGGATGGTTTTGTTAGGAATAGTCCCAAGAGATAACTGAGAGGGTGGGGGGGGTGAATCAGTTATCTACAAGTTTCAATTCTTTATCCAATTAAGTATACTTAAACATAAAGCATAAAAACATTGAAAGAACACATGAACACAACACCAATATTTTGGTTACAGGGAAACCAAAATAGGTAAAAACCCTAGTGGGATTTGATACCCACTAATATTCTTTACTAGTGTATAATGATCCTTGTTAGAAGATCCTTTACCCTGTTAGGAGTAGCTTTACAATATATTAAGTATAGTAGACCTAGTCAAGGGTTAGACCCTATTAGGAGTCTTTTACAATTGTCCTTGTTAGGGAGAGGACACACTTTCTGAGAGCTCACCGCTCAAAGGGGTGAAGGCTACAACCTTCTGAATAACAGATACAAACTATATCTAGATCTTGGTGAACTACACTTTGACCTGCTATCTAGATTAGTACCAATGAATAGCACAAATGATTTACTTGGTCACATAGACCTTCCTTTGATGGTTCAACACTTTTCACACTTTGCTCTACTCTATTTAATCAACCATGAACCACACTCTAGCAATCAAAAATGACTGCCTATAAATATCTTTCCTCTAAATGATATAATCAAGTCATCCTATTAGAACCACCTTGAAATCATATTAGATGAACCATAACAAAATCCAATAAACATTCTGTCAGCTCTACTATGCATGCAACACATTCTGGGATCTGTCTAAATAAGATAATTGTAGACGTACGCTACATATTATCGGCTCTACCAAAACAACTGGATCTTCCTCCTCAAGCTGAATTAAATCATGTGCTTTTAACTAAAAATCAATGACTCTCCTCTAAGCTTAACTCTAAGAGTGCATACCCTAAATATAGGCGACTCAAGAACCAATAAAATCTCTATCGGCTTTTCTGAATAAACACAGGAAACTACTACTAGTGAATAGCGACTACATAACTTCACTTCTACTAAATATCTGACTATGCATCCATGACTAAAACATCACTGACATGTCTTCATCATATATCTAAGGGTGCAAGCCTTCATGACAACTATACGGACAACCATACTTAGAACACTATCTATTACTCTGTCAGGAACACTGCTGACATAAGCTGCTATATAACTATCTGTACTAACAGTTAACCTTTGTGCCCATGATATCATGCTGATATCATGTCCATGCTACATATATAGAAAGCTTACTGCATAAGACTTCCACACATGCTACTTTCCATATGTTGTCATCAATGACAAACATACAGTCAGTTCTAGCCTGCTGGCAAATCTCCAACAATCTCCCTCTTTGGCATTGATGGAAACATGTGGAATAAAAAACCACCACCAACCCAAAAGAATATTCCTTTTATAACATTCTCCATTTCCTCTTCAAAACTCCCCCAAAGATGAATCCTCCATCTGCTGCAATATTTTCCAACATTCTCCATTTCCTCAACTGAATTGCTGTCACAACTAAATACTACTCCCCCTAAGTATATTACTCCTATTTTTCTGTTAGAATAACTGAGAGGGGGGGTGAATCAGTTATCCAGTGTCACAAAACAAAATGTATAATTCAAAAATATTTCTTCAATTTCTGCTCGTTGGTAAACAATAAAAATTTCACTGTCTATGCTTTTACTGATTACCAGTCTAATATCATAACATTTACCGATCAAATATAACATGTAACATGTAAAGAATAATAACAAACAAATATCACAATCAACACATAACACAAGATATTTAACATGGAAACCCTGTAAAGTGAAAAACCACCAGGGACCGGCAACCCAAAATTGTTCAGTCTTTTGAAGTGACGTTGGTTAAGACCCAACCCTGTTAAAGGTTTACAAACACACTATCAGGTGTGACCTTGTTAGAGAATTTTAGTCTAGAAGTTATCATCCAACTAGTATTCACTATGGGGTTGATAGGATAACAATGTTCATTCTATGAATGATACATCATAAGACTTTCAGAGTCCACTTGGTTAAGAGATTTTGACTATATACAATGGTTAAATGTGTAACAGTAAATGACCTGCCTTAATACAACTTCAATTGCAGATTACAGATCAATATTTAGTCCATACAAATCCTTTTGATCAATATTTCACTTTAGATTCAATATTGTATCAACTTACTGTCCCTCGGTAATTACTCTCTGTAGCTCGGTAATTGTTCTGCAGCTCAGTTCTTACTTAAGTAGTATGATCAGAATGCAAGAAAACCTTGTTCACATGATATTCCTGCAATTTCTTCTTCTTCTTGCATCCTTCTATTAAGAAATTATGTTCTCTTAAATAGATGAGTAAATCATTTTCTTCTCCACCATCAGATTTTGCCACTTAACCACATTCATAGATTTTGTTGATTCAAACTTTCTCGGTACTTGTGTCAATAACACGTTTGATTCTCATCCTTTAGATCTTTCCTAAATTTCATTAGTCGTCAATTTGTGTAACAAACATTATCTGTTACCTCTATGTTATATTCTTGCTAGCTCATCAATCTTATCAGCTAAACTAATCATTTAATTCATTTTGTTCCACTCAGTTAACAAAGAAATGCGTCGGTGAACACTGCTTGGTTAATACTATGATCGGTATACACTACACTCCGTCGGTGTATACTAGAAATGCTTCATTTACCAACAACACCGCTTTGTATCTTTCAGCTCTATACTTCATCATAGATTAATGCAATGTAATAAAGTCAATATCATCAAGTCATAGACTCATCAACAAGTTACTTAATGTGTTCCTTTATCCTCATCTGTCATGTACATCTTTCTCCATGTAGATTTCTTTGTCCTTCATCTCTTTCACCTTTCTTTAGATGTCTCGATATAGTAACTTACAAGATAAGTGATGTCAAACTAGTTGACATCAATGACAACATAATACTAATATAATCATATTACATATCTAATCAGCAACTCCTTAGTGATCTTTAATCACGGATTCTTCAATCAGATTCCAAATTAGTTGTAGTCCAACAATCTCTCCCTTTGGCATTGATGGCAACTCAAGTAATATGAAATGTACCATACATACCAAAAATTTATTCTACAACTCGTGAACAAAATGTTGTAAGTCGAATAGACTTAATATGTTTAATCACTACGTTATTAAACCAGCATTAAATAATACAGCTTTACCATTCTGTAGTTGTGATCTTTTCAGTTCCCCTATTCTTACTTCTATTCTTTGTGACTGATCTTCAATGCTCTATCTCATTCAGATTGTCTCTCCCTTAGATAATTCTCATCGGTGCTTGATCCTTTCCATAGTTTGTTCCTTTTCATATTGTTTATCTCTCCCTTTGATAGAAATGCCAAAGAAATAAATAAACAAACAATTATGTCTTCCTCTGTATCTCTGAATACTAATATTTCAATCGATTCAAGTTCTCAAACTTAATCACAACCTTGAACATGATTCAAAGTGTGAACTATGCTGCATCAACATGAATGATCTTCTGAGAAAAATAGGCTGATGCAACATCCAGATCACTTTAGTGACCGATAGATAGGGGACGGACCCCAAGTCTAGTCCTCAAGTATTCAAATATGTCCTTCGGTAGTGGCTTTGTAAAAATATCTACAAGTTGTTCTTTAGATGTGACAAATTATAACTTCACTTGCTTCTCTTACACTTTTTCTCTTAAGTAATGATACTTAATAGATATATGCTTTGTCTTAGAGTGCATCATAGGATTCTTTGAAATATTAATAGCACTAGTGTTGTCACAATATATAATCACCAGGTTAGTGATTACCTCATTCATTCCTTCCAACACTTGTTTGATATATGCAATGTTTGAATAGTTAGTAGCAATAGAAACATATTCTACTTCAACTATAGACTGAGAAATACAAGCCTGCTTTTTACTTGTCTAGGTTACAAGTCTTTCACCAAAGAAAAATGCTCCTCTGGTGGTGCTTTTTCTATCATCCACATTTCCAGCCCAATCAGCATTAGTGTAAACTTTCAGTTCAAACTTCCCTTCCTTAGAATACCATAATCCATAATTCTCTATTTTCTTTAGGTATCTTAAGATTCTTTTTGTAGCTATCATGTGTGATTCTCTAGGATTAGTAGAAAATCTTGCAACAATTCCCATAGCATGTGCTATATCTGGTCTACTGTGAACTACGTACATTAATTTACTAATCATGGATTGGTAAAGTGTCTGGTTTACCTCTGTAGTTTCATCCTCCTTTGTCAATTTGCATCTAGTAGCCATCACTGTTCCCACAAGTTTAGCATCTTCTATGCCAAATGTCTTCAGTACTTCCTTTATGTATTTAGATTGTGTGATGAATATTCCATCACTCTGTTGAATCACTTGTAGTCCAAGAAAGAACTTAATCTCTCCGAACATAGACATTTCAAATTCCTTTTGCATTTCATCAAAAAATACCTTGCAGACAAGATCTGAGCCTCCAAAGATAATATCATCAACAAATATTTTAGAAATGATAATAGTATCATTAGTATCACCTTTCACATACATATTGTTGTTTTCACTTGTTCTAACAAATCCAATACTTAACAAGTAAGTATGCAGTCTTTCATACCATGCTCTCAGTGCTTGCTTCAATCCATATAAAGCTTTATGTAATCTACATACCATATCTTTATTGTCAGGAACAAAAAATCCTTCAAGTTGTTCAATGTAGACCTCTTCTTCAAGTATACCATTTAAAAATGCTGACTTCAAATCCATTTGATAGACTTTGAATTTCTTGTGTCCAACATATGCAAGTAGCATTCTAACTCCTTCTAATCTAGCAATAGGTGAAAATATTTCTCCATAGTCAATGCCTTCTTCCTATGCATATCCCTTGCATACCAATCTACCTTTATTTCTTGTGACTTCACCATTTTCATTCAATTTATTCCTATGTATCCACTTAGTACCGATAACATTCTTATCTTTTGGTCAGGGTACTAAGGACCAAGTTTTGTTCTTTTCTATTTTCTCTATTTCCTCCTTCATTGCATTAACCCATTCTTCATTCTCTAATGCAACTTTCACATTTTTAGGTTCAAACTCACAAATTAGACATGTACCTTGTCTTGTTTTGCTTCTAGTTTGCATTCCAGCATGTCCGTCTCCAATGATTTGTGTTTCATGATGATGTCTTCTGACAAAAATAGCCAAAACATGATTTCTCCTTTCTTGCTCATCCTGTTCAGGGTCATTTCCTTGCTCGGTAGCTCCATCTTATTCCTTAGTTTGTGTTGCCTGTTGTCTTGCATTGTTTCCCTATTGACCGGTTGTCATAGCTTGCGGTGTCAGTAGATACTCTAGATGTTCAATATAAGTGAATCTACCATAGTCTTCTAGTTCCTTTGTACTTTTCTCTATGTACTTGTCATCAAACTCATCAACATGAACATTAATACTTTCAACTATCTTATTTGTAGCCTTATTCAAACATTTATATGCTTTACTTGTAGTGGAATATCCCAAAAATATTCCTTCATTTCCTTTAGAATCAAATTTTCCATTTCTCTCATCTTTCAAAATAAAGCATTTACTTCCAAAAATTTTGAAATAACTTATAGTAGGTTTGTGTCCAAAGCACAGTTCATAAGGTGTTCAATTGGAATCCTTCTTCAGTTGTACTCAGTTAAGAACATACACAACTGTACTGACAGCTTCTCTTTAATATGTCTGAGCAACATTCTTCTATATCATCAACATTCTAGCATTGTCAATTATAGACCTATTCCTCCTTTTAGCAATGCCATTTTGCTGAGGTGTCCTCGGTGCAGATACCTATCTTTTGATTCCATGCTCATTACAAAAATTAGTAAATTCATCAGAGATAAATTCACCTCCTATATCAGATCTTAAGCATTTTATTTCCTTTCTGATTTCTTTCTCTACCTTAGCTTTATACCACATAAACATTTGAAAGCTTCAGATTTCTCTTTCAGGAACATAACAGTCATCAGTCTAGTATAGTCATCAACAAAAAGAATAAAATATCTATCACCATAATAGCTTTGAGTTCTCATAGGACCACATAGATCGGTATGAACCAACTCAAGTATCTTCTTTGTTGAATAGTCTTTGCTTTTAAAACTAGACTTAGTCATCTTACCTTTCTGACATTCATGGCACATGGCATGATCAAGTTTTGTCAAGTTAGGCAATCCTCTAACTCTTTTCTTTCTACTAATCTTGATCATGTTGTCAAAGTTCACATGGCATAACCTTCTATGCCACAACCAAGCATCTTCATCCTTTATTAACAAACAAGAAGATTGATCCATATCAAGATAGAATAGATTACCTTTGGATTATGTACTAGTTCCGATAAGTCTTCCTCCATCATCATAGATCTTCACCTTTTTTCTCTCAAAAGCCAGTCGGTGGCCTGAATTGTTTAGCTGAGCCACACTTCATAGATTATAGTTTAGTCCATCTACCTAGTATGCATTTTCACATTGTAATCTATCATTGATCATCAATGAACCTTTACATCTTACCATACAGGGTGCATCATTTCCCATTCTCATAGATCCTCCATTATATTCAACAAGATGATCAAACTTCTCTACATCACTGGTCATATGATGTGTACAGCCACTATCTATGATCCATGTATCATTTTTGCTTACTTTAGAGATCGGTGTTGTCTCTTCATGTTTCTCTTCTTCTGAGTCATCTTTCATAGCAATAAATACAACTTCTATGTCATCTTTAGAATCATATACAGTTTCAATATCTTCAGCTATGTATCATACCTTTTTTCCTTTTTCATCTCGGTTGTTTTTGTTGTTGTGTCGGTAGCCTCTGTTGACTCTTCTCCCATAGCTTCCTTCAGATCAGTTTTTGGATCTATCATCATCTTTCTTCTAAGGACATCTAGCAATGATGTGACCAACTTCTTTACAATTAAAGCATGCAAAAGGTAGCTTACCTCTATACCTTCCTTTTCCTTTGGGCAATCTTCTGTCCATAAGAGCTTCAAACTCATCAAGTTCATCATCGGTATTGTCATCACTATCACAATTCTTACTAGTCGTGCTAGACTTTCCAATTTTCAAAGAAGACATGAAAGTGGATTCAATAGAAGGAAAAACACTGTTATCAAAGTTGTTTAATTCAAAGGTTGTAAGTTTACCAATTAGAGTGTCAAGAGTAAGGTTGGATGTAGCTCTTGTTTCATGAATTGCAGAAGTCCTGATTGCATAAACTGGTAGAAAAGTTTTGAGAATCTTTCTTATCACTGTTTCATCATCAATTACTCCATCAGATGCTCTAATAGCATGTACCACCTCTTTGAGTCTATTTGAATTTTGGACAATGTGCTCACCTTCTTTCATTCTCATATCATCAAATCTGCCTCTTAGAATTTTAGCTCGAGCTCTTTTGACATTCAAATCTCCACTGTATATTTATGTTAATTTATCCCACATTCCTTTGGAAGTCATGTATGTCTTGATATCTTCAAATTTAGGGTTGGTACAAGCAGTAGCAAGTTCCATCATAGTAACATTGTGTTCATGCTTGTCCTTCAGTTGATCAAGAGTTAAGGGACCAATGGGCGGTTGTATGTAGCCATTCTCCATCAGATCTAGTGCAAAGTTCCCAATTATAGATATGTCCAGCTTCATTTTGATTTTCCATACTACGAAGTTTTCTTTGTTCAGTTTCGGTACTTCCCTCTTATACATCTTGAGACCTTTATGCTTAAGTCCTTAAAACTTTGTTCCAAGCAACCAGTGCTCTGATACCAATTATTAGAATAATTGAGAGGGGGGGTGAATCAGTTATCCAATGTCCCAAAGCAAAATGTATAATTCAAAACTATTTCTTCAATTTCTGCTTGTTGGTAAATAATAAAACTTTCACTGTCTGTGCTTTTACCGATTACTAGTCTAATATCATAACAGTTACCGATCAAATCTAACATGTAACATGTAAAGAATGATAACAAACAAATATCACAATCAACACATAACACAAGAGATTTAACATGGAAACCTTGTAAAGGGAAAAACCACTTGGGACCGGAAACCCAAAATTGTTCACTCTTCTGAAGTGAGGTCGGTTAAGACCCAACCCTATTAAAGGTTTATAAACACACTATCAGGTGTGACCTTGTTAGAGGATTTTAGACTAGAAGTTATCTTCCAACCATCATTCACTACGGGGTTGACAGGATAACTATGTTCATTCTATGAATGATACATCATAAGACTTTCAGAGTCCACTCGGTTAAGAGATTTTGACTATATACAATGGTTAAATATGTAACAGTAAATGACCTGCCTTAATACAACTTTAATTGTAGATTACAGATCAATATTTAGTCCATACAAATCCTTTTGATCAATATTTCACTTCAGATTCAATATTGTATCAACTTACTATCCATAGGTAATTGCTCTTTGTAGCTCAGTAATTGTTCTGCAGCTCAGTTCTTACTTAACCAGTATGATCAAAATGCATGAAACCTTGTTCACATGATATTCCTATAGTTTCTTCTTCTTCTAGCATACTTCTATTAAGAAATTCTATTCTCTTAAATAGATGAGTAAATCATTTTCTTCTCCCCCATCAAATTTTTCTGCTTCAAATTTTCTTGGTACTTGTGTCAATAACACGTTTGATTCTCATCCTTTAGATCTTTCCTAAATTTTGTCAGCCATCAATCTGTATAACAAACATTATTTTTTACCTCGATGTTATATTCTTTCTAGCTCATCAATCTTATCAGCTAAACTAATCATTTAATTCATTCTGTTCCACTTGGTTAACAAAGAAATGTGTCAGTGAACACTGCTCAGTTAATACTACGATCGGTATACACTACACTCTGTCGGTGTATACTAGAAATGCTTCATTTACCGACAACACTGCTTTGTGTCTTTCAGCTCTATACTTCATCATAGATGAATGCAACATAATAAAGTCAATATCATCAAGTCAGACTCATCAACAAGTTACTCAATGTGTTCCTTATCCTCATCTGTCATGTACAGCTTTCTCCATGTAGATTTCTCTATTCTTCATCTCTTTCACCTTTCTTCAGATGTCTCAGTATAGTAACTTACAAGATAAGTACTATCAAACTAGTTGACATCAATGACAACATAATACTAATTTAATCATATTACATATCTAATCAGAAACTCCTTAGTGATCTTTAATCACAGATTCTTCAATCATATTCCAAATCAGTTGTAGTCCAACATTTTTCATGACTTTGTATATTATCCCCCCTTTGACATCAATGGAAAAGGGTGCCATCCATTTTAAGCATCAGTAATATTCCTGAGGTAGAGTAGTCAACCTTTCATCAGTCCTTGAGGACTAATGCCTTTCCTTCTTTCTTCTAAGCAGAATCGGGGAAGGGAATTACTCCCAACTTCTCCCTGAGATACTCAAAAGTATCCTTAGGCAAGGGCTTTGTGAATATGTCTGCCAACAAATCTTTAGTATTCACAAAGTCCAGCTTGACTTCTTTCTCTACCACTTTCTCTCTTAAGAAGTGATACTTGATCTCAATGTGCTTTGTCTTTGCATGCATCACAGGGTTCTTTGACATATTGATAGTGCTAGTGTTATCACAGTGAATAACAATAGGATAATCAATCTGAATTCTAAAATCCTTTATCATCTGCTTGATCCAAATAATTGTAGAATAGTTTAAGGCTGCTACAACATACTCCACTTTTGCTGTTGACTGAGAAATACTATTTTTTTTCTTGCTTGTCCAAGTGACAACTTTATCTCCAAGAAACACTACTCCACCTGATGTACTCTTCTTGTCATCAACACATCCTGCCCAATCTACATCAATGTACACATGAAGCTCAACATTTTTTGAATTAGGATACCATAGACCATAGTCTATAGTGCCTTGTAAGTATCTGAATATCCTTTTTACTACCATGAGGTGACTTTGTTTTGGTTTTTCTACAAATCTTCCAAGTATGCCGACTGCATTGGAAATATCAAGTCTAGTCTGAGTAAGATGAATTAGTTTGCCAATCATAGACTTATACAATGTTATATCAATTGTTGGTGAGTCATCTTCTTTTGTAAGCTTGCATCCAGTAATCATAGGAGTGCCTACTGGCTTGCAGTCATCCATCTTGAATTTCTTTAATATTTCCTTCACATACTTGGACTGATTAATGAATATACCTTTCTCTGTCTGCTGCACATTCAATCCCAAAAATTACTTGATAGTTCCAATCATACTCATCTCAAATTCATTCCACATCTCCTTAGAAAATTTAGCACTAAGTTTGTCATTACCTGCAAAGATAATGTCATCAACAAATATAGCTACAAGTAGTAAACCTTTAGATGTCTCTCTAATGAATAGATTACAATTTTCTGCTCCTTTCTTGAATCCAATCTTTGTTAAGTATCCATCTAGTCTCTCATACCATGCCCTAGGGGCTTTCTTAAGTCCATAGAGGGCCTTCTTCAGTCTGCATACCATATCAGGTCTGTCTGATAAGGTGAATCCTTCTAGTTGCTCAATGTATAGTTCTTCTTTCAAATCTCCATTCAGGAATACTGACTTTACATCCATTTGATAAACTTTGAAGTTTTTGACTGTAACATAAGCTAAAAACAACTTAATAGCTTCTAATTTGGTCATAGGTGCAAATGTGTCTGAATAATCAATGCCTTCTCTTTGCGCATATCCTTTACATAATAACCTTGCTTTGTTTCTTACTACTATACCATCTTCATTCATCTTGTTTTTGAATATCCACTTTGTTCCAATCACATTATTATCACTAGGTCTTGGGACCAGTTCCCAAGTGTCATTCTTAATAATCTGATCAAGCTCTTCTTTCATAGCATCATGCCAATCTAAATCATTACAAGCATCTTCAAAACTTAAAGGTTCAATCTGAGTAAGTAAACATACCGCTTCACTTCTAGTTGAGTTCTTTGCTTTTGATCTTGTTAAGACTTTGCTGCTCTGATCTCCAATGATGTCTTTCCTGGAATGGTTTCTAGATGTAAATTTTGGAACTTTAGTTGATGTTGACTCATCAACCTTAGGATTTTCTTCTTCACTTGTCTCAAGGTCATTAAATAACACATCAATACTATCAAATATTTCTTCAATAACTATCTCACTAGAAGAGGGTCTGGGTTCTTCTTCAATCACAGGTGAGTAATCATGATATATTTCTTGAACCACAAACTTTTCATCAATCTTAACATGAGCACTCTCAATGATATTTTTCAATCTTATATTGAAACATCTATAAGCTTTACTTTTAGTAGAGTAACCAAGGAAAATACCTTCATCACTTCTTGCATCAAAATTTCCTACTACTTCATCCCTCTTGATGTAGCACTTGCTTCCAAAGATTCTGAAGTATTTTATTATGGGAACATTACCAAACCATAACTTATATGGTGTTTTGTTAGCTCCAAGCCTTAATTGAATTCTATTGATGGTGTAGACTATTGTATTGACTACATCTCTCCAATAAGTGTGTGCAACCTTTCCTTCTATCATGATGGTGCACGCTGTATCAAGAATGATCCATTCCTTCTCTCTGCAATTCCATTCTACTAAGGAGTTCTAGCTGCACTTAACTATCTCTTTATGCCATGTTCTTCATAGTACTCATAAAATTTGTCAAAGGTGAATTCTCCTCCTCTATATGATCTCAAACATTTTATCTTTAATCCAGATTCATTCTCAACCTTAGCTTTGAATATTTTGAGCTTGTCAAATGCTTTTGACTTATCCTTTAAGAATGCAACCCACATCATCCCAGTATAATCATCAAAAAAAAAAATGAAATACCTTTCACCATAGTATGATCTTGTTTGAGTTGGACCACATAGGTCTGTATGAATCAGATCCAACTTGTTCTCTGCTAAATTGTGTTTGCTCCTAAATGAATTCTGTTAGGTATTTTTCTTGTGGGCCAAACTTGGCAAGGACTTTGGCTTGATTCTCAGTAAATAGGTTTCCAAGTTTGCAAGAAAAGCCTAATGGATGAGGATTGGATAAGATCCTCCTTCTGCTTTGAGCTTCATAGGACTTAGGTGGGTATTGCCTACAAATAGATTACTATCTTTCAAGTAAACTATGAAATGGTGGATTAGGTCTTCATTGTCATGTTATGTAGTTTCACAGAAGTACTTTTATGGAAGATAATCCTGAAAATAGCTGAGAACAACCTATTGTAGGATATGACTAATGAAACTCCAAGGATGATAACATGAACAATGGCATAAGGGTGAAGAGTCCTTCTTTTTATGAGTAAAAATCAAGGAAGGCTAACCTTTGATTCACTCTTCAAGGAATCAGCAACTATAGACTGTAAAACATCAGGGACAGTCCTATTTTAGGTACATGAACATGAAATGAAATGGTATTGGTAGTGATGGATTTTTATGTTTGATGACTGAAAGGTATTTGACTAATAGAGATCAGATCAGTGCCTAATCCTTTGGGCAAAGAGTCTAACATAAATCAATAAAGGAATTTCTAGGAAATACAGTGATATGCCTTACAAACCACATACAATTTGGATAGAATGCCTTACAAACTATCTTCTCAATCTAGGTTTTCTACCATCAAGATCTTCCACAGATGTACTTATTCTCTAAAATTGTGCATAAGGATTTAATTCTTCCCTTGAAAGAAACTCATGCAACAATTAGATAGCTGCCTTACAACTAGTATGTTCCAAATGCCTTACAAATAGAGACATACAAGAATAAACACAAAGAAAAGAAACAATAACATAACCAAGGTAGAAACTATATTGTATTTCATATAAGTGTATCAATACATACAAGTAAACTCTTCACTCAAAATCATAGGATCAACAATCTACTCTGCAAAATTTGTATTATCAGCATTCAACCATCAAGAATATGGAACCAAAGAATAGAATCCCTTGGATTGCCAAAGACTGGAACTAGGAACCAAAAAGATGGGAAAACTAGAAAGCTAGGAGACCCAAAAGGTTTTCAAAACCCTTACAAAATTAGGACTTTTACTACTTATACCACTAGCTATCTTGGAATCCTCAAAGATCAGGATGCAACAAGCTTTAGATAGCTAGGGTTAGGGTTCCACCCACTTCAACCAACTAGAAACGGTCACAAATTTATTACAGGGGAAGAAACCTAGACAACCAGGAGAGAAAAGAACCTGGACAGATCCTCAATCATGATAATCTCACTGAAAAGGTACTGAGAACCATAAAAATGCCCAAAATGTCAACTCTTTCGGCCACTTGCAACACACCTCGAGCATAAAAAACACAGTACAAACCCCTCCAAATGATCATGGCACACCCTGGACCACACTGCAATGGAAAAAAAATCATCTCCTACTAGCTCTAGTCACTTCTACATTCAATTTCGATCCTTTTGGTCACAGGAAACCCTTCAAAAAAAATTTGAATTTGAATTTTAACAGCTACCTTATGGCACCTATAGAAAATCGGCGATCGTCGTTTAAGTCTAGATCAATTTTATATCATGGCCGTTAGATATATGTATTTCCTAAGTTTTATGTCTTTAACTCAATTAGATACCCCGGGTTCCCTTTAGCGAACATGTGGCAAAGCATTTTCCTATTCGTGAGATGAAAACTTAACTCACCAATTAACTCCATGACCTGGCGAACAAGGGAAACATTTAACTTCAGTCCCACACTTAGCGAACTAGCGATAAAAGGTCTTTGCCAGTTCACAAAACATTTTAAGTCATTGCTAGAATACTTAGCGACCAAGTGGCCCTCCTTCACCAAATCACCAAACCTTTCAGAACTCTGCTACTTTTCATTGCGAATGAGCGAACCACTTGAAACTTGTCAGCGCCACTAAGAATTTTGTCAGAACCTCTAAGCCTTTGGCCCCCCACTTGGGCCCGCTTTATGCCACTTGTCACCATGTTATTTGCTGCTCATGCTCAGTCATCTCTGACACAGGACCCACATCCTAAGCCTTTGAAAATGGATGATAGGTGTAAGATCTCATGCCTCTGACACAATTGATGAGAACTTATGCCAACGATAGATTTTGTCCCCGTCATTGATCCTTCTGACAATGGCCCCACTCTGCAGTATTCCTCATCATCCTCTAGCTCAACCAATCAGAAGCTGACACCTCAGTGACACATAGAAATTGGTCCCACCGACCTCGGCTAACCTTAACCTTAAATCAATTTGGTGAACATGTGACCAAAGAAACCCTTCACCCATTCACAAGAACTTTGAGGGCACCTCTAAATTATTTGGCTATTACGCGAACACTACTCACCAAATCACAAAGTCAAAAGACCTTCCACCAAAACATCCCGCGAACCAGTGAACAAAGCATACATTTATCAGAATTGCCAAAAAGACTGACAAACCTACTGGGCCCGCATCAAGAAGATCAATGACCATCTAAAGTTCACATAGGCATTCAAGATTCCATCAGATTACATGCTCATCGTTAGATCAAGAATCTTCTCTCATCTCTGACGACCTCTGACAGAATATGAAATCAATAGCTAGTGCATAATCTCAAGCTTCTGACACATTTGATAAGAACTTATACTATTCATCGATCAACTGACAGTGTCAGGACCCTCAGACAAGCCGAAAACTAGGTCCCATTGACAACCTCCACCTCATTAACACATGGACCAATCACAACTTTCCATGTGTGCATACGTGTCATTTAGGACCCACAGTCTATCTGCCATTGCATTGGACAGTTGTTGTTAAGGTGTTACATTAACACCTGCACATCTTCCCTCAGTGATATAGCAATGATCGTTGATTTTGCTCACTTGTTAACCAAGTCAACAGGGAAAGGAGACAGGGCCCGCTAGGACAGATGGTGCACAGTCATGAATTTGCATGTCAGAGACCGTTGACACCAAATAGTCTTGTGAATTAATGATAACCACATATTTCAAAAGTGTGAAACATAGGAAATATTAAAGAGAAAAACTTAGGAAAAATTAATGCCGAAAGACTTAGGGACATTATTTTCACTGGGCGCATGAAAAATTAGGAAAATAAAGGCCACCAAGGAATAAAAATTTAATGCACATGCCTTTATAAAATTTTAAGTGGCCCGAAAAGTAACATGAAGTTAGAATAGGGCTAGGGCACACTTAAGGTTTCTATATGCAATGGCTAGATTTTTTGAAATTTAAACAAGGGTTTTAGCCAGAAAATAGGGAGAAACAAGCTGCAGAGACCGGAAGAAAAAAGGGAAGGCCATGGAAATTTGTAGGTGCCAACAATGGCTCTATCTGAGGATGTTGAAATGCAAGTTTTAACAAGAACCATAGGACTTTGGGATGCAGACCAAAAATCACTAACCTAAGACAGGGAAAGAAACACAACCAGAAAGGAAATGAACCTATACATAAATTTACAAAGCACTTACACATGCATGATAATCAAAAAATTAATTGAAGAAGGGCTTCAAGAACTTCCCATGCACTGGCAATTCAAAAAATTCACCATCCACATTCTTCAGCTAGTAGGAATCCTTCCCAAAACTATCATGAATCACAAAAGGACCAAGCCATAGTGGTTCAAATTTCTTATGCTTCCCTTTATCTTCTATTGTCACATTCCATTGAAGTACCAAATCATCAACCTTGAACCTTCTGGTAGTTTCTCTTTTGTCAAACAAGTACTTCACCTTCTGTTGCAACTTGATATTATTCTTTTGACTCTCTTTTCTCTGCTCATCTAACTCGACCAGTTGCATAATTCTATTTTGCATTGGCTCTATGACCTCCAACTCCTCATCTTGAATAAAATAATAAATTGGAATTAGATTATTAATAGGTAGCCTTGACTGCAAACCATATACAAGCTCAAAGGGAGACTTCCTAGTGGCTCTTTTCACTATAATCCTGTCTGCCCATAAGGCCAATCTCAACTTGGAATGCCAAGCTCTCTTATTCTTTTCAAGTGTCTTCTTCAAGATTGTCAGGATGCTTTTATTGCTAGACTCAGCCTGTCCATTTGCTTGAGGATGATAAGGAGATGAATAGGAAGTCACGATTCCATTATCATAGCAAAACTCCTTAAACTCATCTGACCTAAAACACAATGCATTATCTGTATTCAACTTCATAGGAACACCAAATCTAGTCAAAATATTGCCAAGTAAGAAATCAATCATGACTTTACTTGTTGCCCTCTTTGTAGGAATAGCCTCTATCCATTTTTTGAAATAGTCAGTTGCAACAAGTATATAACTATGTCCTCCACTAGATTTCTCAGCAAATTCACCTATGAAATCCAAGCCCCACATGGCAAATGGTGCTTCAACAACTATTGGGTTTAATGACAATGCTCTTGAGTACTTTAATTTTGAAGCAAACCTCTAACAAGCTTCACATTTCCTGACATACTGAAATGAATCTTTAAACAATGTAGGCCAATAATAACCAGCCCTCAAAATCTTATGAGCAGTAGTCCTTGCTGAAAAATGACCTCCACAAACACCAACATCCACTTCATTTAAAACCTTTTCTACCTGATATCTGTCAAGATAAAACAACAAGACTCCATCCCTATTCTTCCAATACATGTCCCCTTGTATCAATGTGTACTTCTGAGCTTGCAATCTCAAGGACCTCCTTTGATTATCTATCATATAGTCTGGGCATCTAGCATTCTTTATGAAATAGACAATATCAACATACTCTAGTTGCAATTCAATACTTGTGACTGTCATATCTGGAGTTCATTATTTACTTGGACTAAGTCCATATTCTCTTCTATCATCAATTTTTCTAGACCTTGTCCTCTCACAAGCTTAGTGATATGAATTTCCAAATTGAATTCTTGAATTCTAGTAATCCACTTGCATCTCTTACCAGTGACTTCAGATTGAGTAAGAACATCCTTTACTACTGAATGTGGGACATATGAAACAACCTTTGCACACACCAGATAAGGCTTGAAAGATTTGACTGCTTTTACCAATGCATATGCCTGCTTCTCCATCATCTCATAATTCAACTCAGCAGCCTGTAAGGATTTGCTAAAAAATGCAATTGGATGCTCAAAACCTTCATTGTCCTTTTGCAATAAAATAACAGCAATGGTGTGGAATGATGCAAAAGAAAACAATGAAAAAGGATTTGTATAGTCAGGAGACCTAAGCACAGGTGCTTTTTGGACTACATCCTTAATTTTCTCAAATGCAGCCTGAGCCTCTATAGTCCATTGAAACTTGACATCCCTTTTTAATAACTTCACTATAGGCTTGACAATTTCAGTAAAATTTGCAATGAATCTCCTAACAAAATTGATCTTCCCTAGGAAGGACTGCACCCCTTTGAGATTTTTTGGTGTGGACACCTTCCTGATTGCTTCAAACCTTTCTAGATCAATTCTTATTCCATCTTTTGATATAATGTGGCCTAGAAGCTTTCCCTCTTTGACTGCAAAATTACATTTTTTAGGATTCAGGGACACACCATACTCTAGAGCTTTGACAAAAATCTTCTCTAGGTGTGAACAATGATCATGAGCCTTATTGGAATAAGCAGTTAAGTCATCTTGATATACAACCATAAACAGGTCTATGTACTCTTTGAAAGCAACATCCATGGCTCTTTGGAAAGTTGCTCCAGCATTTCTGAGACCAAATGGCATTTTGACATACACATATGTTCCCCAAGGTGTTGTGAATGTAGTTTTGAATTATTCAGATTCTTTCACCAGCACCTGGTTATATCCAAAGAAGCCATCCATCATAGACAGTAACTCACAACTAGTGACCTTGTGCAACATTGCCTCCATGTTAGGCAGTGAATAGTTGTCTTTCAATGATGCAACATTCAAATTCCTGAAATCTACACACAACTTGATGTCACCATTCTTCTTTCTCACTGGGACTAAATTAGACACCCAAGTTGAATGCCTTATAGGTTGAATTATTCTTGCATCACTCAACTTGACTAGCTCCTGCTGCATCTTAGGAGCCAACAATGGGTTAATGGGCCTTTGCTTTTGTTTGAATGGTTTGACATCCTACTTTAATGAGATTTCATGTTGGAAGAGGTCCTCTCTATAGGATTTTAGGTCATCATAAGACCATGCAAACACATGCTTGTACCTCCTCAAAAACTTTATCAAATTATCTTTCAATTGAGGGGTTAATGCTTTTCCAATAAAGACCATTTGACGAGCACTATGTGACCCCAAATTCACTTCCTCCAGATCTTCTACATTAGCATTACTTATTTTTTACATATGATCATTTTGACTTCTATACAATGCTTTTAAATCAGTTAAGCCCTTAGGAATACTATTTGAATTTAGTTGAATCATCTCATTTCCCATGATCATGTCCTTGCCTTCAATTTCCTCAACCAAAGTATTGTAGTCTATAGGTTGATCCTCACATATGTCAAGACATTGAATAAATCTTAGGATGTCATGATCATCCTCAAAAACCTGCCAATTGTAAATGTTGTCTGCAACAACTGGTCTACTTTTTACTTCAAGAATTGACACTCCAAACAAAGTTGAATCATCCCTTTTTAGAGAAACATTGGCCAAAAAATCAGCCATTATGTTACTTGATCTTTCTACCCAACATTTCAATTTGATCCCATATTGCATGTTTATACAATTTTAATCTATCATTCTTGATAGCATACTTAGATCAAACTTGTGCCACCACAAGCTCAGAATCACCAAAAACCTTTAAACATTTTATCCCATGTTTGATAGCAATATTCAATCCCAAAGACAATGCTTCATATTCAGCAATATTATTTGTGCATTGAAAAGTCAATGAGAATGAATACTTAAAAGTGGTACCTGATGGAGATATGAATAAGACCCCAGCTCTTGAGCCTTTTTTTGAGCATGCTCCATCAAAATACATTTGCCATAGTCCATCTTGCTATTTCTTTAATTCTGCAACTAGTGGATCTACCTCTTCCAGTAGTGGGGCAATTTCCTCTAACTTGAAATTCTCCATGTCAACATCCACACAACAATTTAAATGATCATCATTTATTTCAATCATATGTGGAGTTCTACCTTCTCTAGATACTTTCCCATTGTCACCATTGATATTGAAAGTTGCAAAGGACAGATCACACTGGATACTACCTCCCATTTGAGCACTCCACTTCCTTGACAACAACATCCCATAATGAGGGGGAATATCTACCACTAGAACACTCATTGTTAGCAACTTGTCAGGGAAAGCTGTCAACCTATAAGGAAGTGCCTTTATAGTACCAATAATAGGGACCTCTCTTGAATCCATAGCCTAACATCTACGATGAGGAGTATCTACTTTCAGACCCAAGGATCTCATTGTTTCTACAGGCATAACAATATTAGAGGCTCTTGAATCAATCATGCAATTTCTTAACAACTTTCCATTCACTATTAAGGACAAAAAGAAAGGATCAACTGTTCTTGAGACAACATTTGCAGAATTGGCATCCAAATAAATTTGAGGGATCTCAAAGATGATCTCCCCACATTGGTTCTCAATTGAATCACTTGATGTAGCATCCACTCCATCAACCTTGGTGGAACTTTGGGTGTCAGAAGAGAAGGCTCCCTTTACCCAACTCAAAGCCTTAACTTTATGCTCCTTTATCCTCATCATTTCTAATAAGGGGACCTTGACAGTGATTTGTGACAATAATTTTCTCATGTCAATGGGAACATACTTGGGGTCAACCACATCCTACCCAATGGAAGTGACCTCTTTATCTTCTTCATGTGTAACCACATTGGGATTATCTTCGCTCTGACCCTTTTCTTTCTCTTGCAAAGGAAAAATAGTATCCACAAGAGGTTTAGCTTTTACCTTGTAGGCCACAATTGGCTTTGTGAAGTTAACATTTTTCTTCAACTTGGTCTTGTCAGCAATCTCAGTAACCTTTTGCTTATTTTGGGCTTGCTTTTCACCCCTTTCTATTTTCTTGATGAAAATTCTAGTAGGCCTACCACTTTGACCACCTACCACCCTATTTCTCAAATTATAGTTGCTTTTAACTTGGGACACCATGTCTGCTATGATTTGTGCAATTTATTCATCAAAAGGTCTTCTCAACATTACTAACTCATCACTTCTTAAAGTATTGCATTGAACTACATCAAGGTGATTATCTTCTTCATCAGAAAACACTTATTGATGGTAAACCTCATTTATAACTTGGGAGCTGCTAGCATCTTGATTTTCATCTTCGTCTATAGAATCAAACTCATCATACATGTATGAAGAAGTCATAACACACCCTTGATCATCATAAGTATCATCATTGTTGTTGCCTTGATCTTCATCTGTAGAAACATTTTGAGCAATAGCATAGTAATAGGGATCATGAGGTGATTGGAAAACAATACACCATGGAACATCATCATTCATATTCACTATATTTCTATGCAAAGGGTCAGGGGTCTTGTCATTTGGTTTATCCTTTCTTTCAGGAAGCACATGCCTTCCATCCTTCCACTGAGTATTATAGGGATAATTCTGCATTCTTGGCAACTGATTAAAATTATTGAAAGATGGCCTGTCATTTCCTTGCACTCTACTATTTCTTGCTTCACCAAGCTTTAAGTCCTTTATTTCTTTCAAGATTTGTTTCAAAATATCATCATCTTTGGGCTTTGCATTAGGTGTCCTGGCTCTCTTCTATTTGAAACTGATGGCTAATAATCTTCTCTCCTTCCCAATTTCCCTGATATCCTTCTATTTCTCTCTATATTAATAGCCAATTTATAAGCTTCTGCAAGATTCCTAGGATTCTTATCCCTCAAAAGATAACCCATCTTTGAATCAAAATAATTTAGGTATGTAACAAGACACACCCTGTCATCCAATCTAATAACCTACAATAACTTATGCATAGCTTTCTAAAATCTAACATTGAATTCAACAACACCCTCATTTGAATTTTTCTTGATGTTGTTAATCTCATTAAGCATGAAGCCTTCATTGGTTTTATCACCATACTATTCCTTGAAAGACTACCTAAACTAATTACATGAACATATGCTAGCATGAGGTAAATTTCTAAACCAATCTCTAGCATCTTCAGTCAGAGATTGAACAAAAAGATTCATGATCACATCATCAAGCTCAATGTTGTAATCATCTATCACATCAATGAAACCTTTCAAATTCTCTTCACAAGTAACTACATTGCTTCTAGTGAGTTTTGGGAGCTTCTTCCTAATTTCATCAGGGATGGAATTTGGATAACTAGGAATTCCAACAAAAACCAATTGCTTATGCCTCTCATGAATGGGACCTACTTGAGATGGGCCACCACCTAAAGATGTAGATGTTTGAGTATTAGAAACATTGGGAGTCTTAGGCATACCTGAAGTGTTAGCAGTGTTCGACACATTTGCTCCTTGTGCTTGAGAAGTGGAAAGGGTATTAGCATGTCCAGAAGATTGCCTAAGGAAGTCAATCTTCCTCTTCATTTAAGTAGCAGTAGCTTCAAGATCTACCTTTCCTAACTCTTTGGCCAACAATTCTTGTTTTCATTTTGCTTCTTCCAAGTCAGCTTCTAATCTTGCTACCTGATCCATGGACTTCTTTGCATGATTTGTTTCATTTATTGAAACTCCTATAGCCTTTTGTTTACCTTTATCTCTATGATCTCTTATCTCATAGGTCTTATGGACAACAGGCTGATCTTTTTCTTGTTTTATCACATGATCCTAGTTCATGGCCTCAAGGTCCAACAATTGTCTCTTCAATTGCTCAGCTCTAATCATAGCATGTATGATATTTTCCTCCTTTTCCTTGTCTCTTTTTTGTCTTAAATGGATATGTTCTTGGACTCTCCTCTCCAACTCATAGACCTCTTCAAAAATTTCTTTTGACTCAAGGAGAGTAGTCTCAGATTCAACATCTCCTACTTGAACCTTGTCCTCATATTGGTTCAGGCCCAAATCAACAGCCTCCTCATATTCAGAGGTATTTCCTTCTTGATTCATTTGAATAGACTGGGTTTGTTCCTCTTGTCTAGTATCTCCTCTATGTTTTTGAGCATGAAACATATTTCTATTTCTTCTTCCTCTCTTTGTCTGATTAGGCCTAGAAGTACTTGGGATACCTTCTCCCAATCTGTCCTCAGGAAGCTTATTTCTCTGAGACCTAGTACCTCTGTAACTCATCTTGTGACTAATTCCTAACCAGTACTACTATAGAGATAGTTAGAGTCGCCACCCAAGAATTTGGGGATTCTTCTTTAAAATATTGGCACCAATGGTAACCAGCTAGTTTGTATAGGGTAGGAGCCCTGGCTCAACTAAACCCTACAACTTTGGCAAAATATTTTTCACAACTCCCCAACAGAGTTGCCAGTCTGTTAGGTATTTTTCTTGTGGGCCAAACTTGGCAAGGACTTTGGCTTGATTCTCAGTAAATAGGTCTCCAAGTTTGCAAGAAAAGCCCAATGGATGAGCATTGGATAAGATCCTCCTTCTGCTTTGAGCTCCATAGGACTCAGGTGGGTATTGCCTACAAATAGATTACTATCTTTCAAGTAAACTATGAAATGGTGGATTAGGTCTTCATTGTCATGTTATGTAGTTTCACAGAAGTACTTTTATGGAAGATAATCCCGAAGACAGCTGAGAACAACCTATTGTAGGATATGAGTAATGAAACTCCAAGGATGATAACATGAAAAATGGCATAAGGGTGATGAGTCCTTCTTCTTTTTATGAGTAAAACTCAAGGAAGGCTAACCTTTGATTCACTCTTCAAGGAATCAACAACTATAGACTATAAAACATCAAGGACAATCCTATTTTAGGTACATGAACATGAAATGAAATGGTATTGGTAGTGATGGATTTTTATGTTTGATGACTGAAAGGTATTTGACTAATAGAGATCAGATCAGTGCCTAATCCTTTGGGCAAAGAGTCTAACATAGATCAATAAAGGAATTTCTAGGAAATATAGTGATATGCCTTACAAACCACATACAATTTGGATAGAATGCCTTACAAACTATCTTCTCAATCTAGGTTTGCTACCATCAAGATCTTCCACAGATGTACTTATTCTCTAAAATTGCAAATAAGGATTTAATTCTTCCCTTGAAAGAAACTCATGCAACAATTAGATAGCTGCCTTACAACTAGTATGTTCCAAATGCCTTACAAATAGAGACATACAAGAATAAACACAAAGCAAAGAGACAATAATAGAACCAAGGTAGAAACTATATTGTATTTCATAGAAGTGTATCAATACATAAAAGTAAAATCTTCACTCAAAATCATAGGATCAACAATCTGCTCTGCAAAATTTGTATTATTAGTATTCAACCATCAAGAATATGGAACCAGAGAATAGAATCCCTTGGATTGCCAAAGACTGGAACTAGGAACCAAAAAGATCAGAAAATGAGAAAGCTAGGAGACCCAAAAGGTTTTCGGAACCCTTACAAAATCAGGACTTTTACTACTTATACCACTAGCTATCTTGGAATCCTCAAAGATCAGGATGCAAAAAGCTTCAGATAGCTAGGGTTAGGGTTCCACCCACTTCAACCAACTAGAAATGGTCACAAATTTACTACAGGGAAAGAAACCCAGGCAACTAGGAGAGAAAAGATCCTGGGCAGATCCTCAATCATGATAATCTCATTGAAAAGGTACTAAGAACCATAAAAATGCCCAAAATGTCAACTCTTTCGGCCACCTGCAACACACCTCAAGCACAAAAAAATAGTACAAACCCCTGCAAATGATCATGGGACACCTTGGACCACGCTGTAATGGAAAAAAAATCATCTCCTACTAGCTCCAGTCGCTTCTGCATTCAATTTTGGTCCTTTTGGTCTTAGGAAACCCTCAGAAAAAAATTTGAATTTGAATTTTAACGGCTACCTTATGGCACCTGCAGTAAATCGGCAGTCGTAGTTTAAATCTAGATAAATTTTATATCATGGCCGTTAGATCTCTATATTTCCTAGGTTTTATGTCTTTAACTCAATCAAATACCCCAGGTTCCCTTTAGCGAACATGTGGCAAAGTGTTTTCCTATTCGTGAGATGAAAACTTAACTCACCAATTAACTCCATGACCTGGAGAACAAGGGAAACATTTAACTTTGGTCCCACACTTAGTGAACTAGTGACAAAAGGTCTTCACTGATTCGTAGAACATTTTAAGTCACTGCTAGAATACTTAGGGACCACGCGACCTTCCTTCACCGAATCGCCAAACCTTTCAGAACTCCACTACTTTTCCTTGTGAATGAGCAAACCAGTTGAAACTTGTCGGAGCCGCTAAGAATTTTGTTAGAACCTCTAAGCCTTTGGCCCCCCGCCTGGGTCTGCTTTATGCCACTTGTCACCATTTTATTTGCTACTCATGCTTGGTCATCTCCGACATAGGACCCACATCCTAAGCCTTTGAAAATGGATGACGAGTGTAAGATCTCATGGCTCTAACACAATCTCTAAGAACTTACACCAACTATAGATTTTTTCCCCGTCACTGATCCTTCTGACAATGGCCCCACTCTGTAGTATTCCTCGTCATCCTCCAGCTCAACTACTCAAAAGCTGACACCTCAGCGACACATGGAAATCGGTCCCACTGACCTTAGCTAACCTTAACCTTAAATCAATTTGGTGAACACGTGACCAAAGAAACCCTTTGCCCATTCATAAGAACTTTGAGGGCACCTCTAAATTATTTGGCTATTATGCGAACACTGCTCGCCAAATCACCAAGACAAAAGATCTTCTGCCAAAACATCTCATGAAGTAGCGAACAAAGTAGACATTTATTGGAACTACCAAAAAGACTGACAAACCTACTGGGCCCGCATGAAGAAGATCAATGGCTATCTGAAGTTCGCATAGGCATTCAAGATTCCGTCAAATTACACACTCACTGTTAGATCAAGAATCTCCTCCTATCTCTGATGACCCTCTGACAGAATATGAAATCAATGGCCAGTGCATAATCTCAAGCTTCTGACACATTTGATAAGAACTTACACTATTCATCAATTGACTGACAGTGTCAGGACCCTCAGACAAGCTGAAAACTAGATCCCACTAACAACCTCCACCTCATTAACACATGGACCAATCACATCTTGCCATTTGTGCATATGTGTAATTTAGGACCCATAGTCTATCTACCATCGCATTGGATGGTTTTCATTAAGGTGTTACATTAACACCCATGCATCTTCCCTCAATGGTATAGCGACAATCATTGATTTTCCTCACTCGTTAACCAAGTCAACAGGGAAAGGAGACAGGGCCCGTCAGGACAGATGGCGCATAGTTGTGAATTCGCATGTCAAAGACCTCTGACACCAAAAAATCTTGCGAATTAATGACAATTGCATATTTCAAAATGCTGAAACATAGGAAATATTAAAGTGGCAAACTTAGGAAAAATTAACGCCGAAAGACTTAGGGACATTATTTTCGCTGGGCGCATGAAAACTTAGGAAAATAAAGGCCGCCAGGGAATAAAAATTTAATGCACATGCCTTAAAAAAATTTTAAGTGGCCCAAGAAGTAACATGAAATTAGAATAGGGCTAGGGCACACTTAAGGTTTTATATGCAATGACTAGATTTTTTGAATTTTAAACAAGGGTTTTAGCCAAAAAATAGGGAGAAACAAGCTGCAGAGACCGGAAGAAAAAAGGGAAGGCCATGGAAATTTGTAGGTGCCAAAAAATTCCTCACATGATTTCCCATCACACATTCCCTACATATTATATCAACTAGCTTTCCTATGCTAGGTAGATCTCTTACTGGCTTGACATTGCTTATCTTCACTATGTTATCAAAATTGATATGACATAGTCTTTTATGCCACAACCAACTATCATCAACTTTAGCTACAAAACAACTTGCTTTTGAATTGAGTTGAAAAACATTACCTCTTGTCTTTGAGCCTGATGCAATCATAACACCATCCTTGTTGTTAATGATGCATTTTTCATCTTTGAACTCCAACTGATATCATTTTCCAAGTAACTATCCAACACTGAGAAGGTTATGTTTCAAACCATCAACATAAAGAACATCATCAGTACTGTTCTTTCCATCTAAGGTGATGGATCCTCTACCAACTATTGGTTTAGGAGTGTTGTCTCCAAATTTGACCATACCACCATTGTATTTGTCTAGATGAACAAATCTGCCATTATCACCTGTCATGTGATGTGAATAACCACTATCTATAATCCAATCTATCCTTATATCTGCTTGGGAAATCAATGCTAGCTCTTGTTTCTCTTTCACATATTTATGTTCTATCTTATTATGCATTTTGTCTACAATAGCAATGAATCCAAATTCTTCTTCACCTGATTCTTCATCTAAAACTCCATCTCCAACAAAGTAACATTCCTTAGAGTACTTAGGCTTGTAATCCTTTTTGAACTCTCTAGCTCTAGTAGGACACTTAGATGCAAAGTGACCTATCTTGTTACATGAAAAGCACTTAAATGGAAATTGACCTTCATATTTTCCTTTTCCTTTATTTTCTCTTTTCGCAATCATAGCAATAAAATCATCTAAAGTTTTCTCTTCATCATCATCATCAAAATTACCAAAAGTGTTTGTAGATTTCTTACCATGAATTGTTGCTTTGAAGGCTATCTCACTTTTAGGTTCTGTCTTCAATCTTGAAGTCTCAAAAGCTGAGATTTTGCTGATCAAGGTCTCTCTCTTGAAATTAGATGTAAACTACATGGTCTCATCAAGGATGTTGATCTTACTTTCATATTCTAGTGTGAGAGTATTCATCAACTTGTCCATAATATCTTCCTCTGAGATCTCTCCACCATTGTTCCTGATTCCAACAATTGCTTCATTGATCCTTTGGTTATAAGCTCTGATGTTTTCTTCAAGAAACATCTCTAATGCATTGTATCTTTTCTTCCATGTTTTTCTGTGTGCATCCTTTGCTTGTTTGTCACCTTCAAACATGTCTTCTAGGTGCTTCCATATCTTGTGGGTGGTGTCTACTTTCTTTATCTCTAAAAACTCACTATCAGATAGGGCACTTATAAGGGCTTCTTTGGCAATAGCATTCTGATGAAACAATTCCTTCTATCTTTCAGTAGCATCATCCTTTCCAAGATCTTCTAGGGTGGGAATCTTGGCTTCTTTGATAGTTACATCAAAACCTTTAAAACCAATGCACTAAAAATGTGTCACCATCTTGTTCTTCTAATCAAGATAATTTTCTCCATCAAACTTAGGACTCTCTTTCCTGAAGTATGCCATCTGATCAACTTCAAGCTGTTAAAATTTCTCTCCAAGGCACTTGGCTCTGATACCAATTGTTAGGAATAGTCCCAGGAGATAAATGAGAGGGGGGGGTGAATAAGTTATCTACAAGTTTCAATTCTTTATCCAATTAAGTATACTTAAACATAAAGCATAAAAACAATAAAAGAACACATAAACACAACACCAATATTTTGGTAATGGGGAAACCCAAATAGGTAAAAAATTTGGTGGGACTTGATATCCACTAATATTCTGTACTAGTGTATAATGATCCTTGTTAGAAGATCCTTTACCCTGTTAGGAGTAGCTTTACAATATATTAAGTATAGTAGACTTGGTCAAGGTCAGACCCTATTAGGATTCTTTTAAAATTGTCCCTGTTAGGGGAGAGGATGCACTGTTTGAGAGCTCACTGCTCAAAGGGGTGAAGGCTACAACCTTCTGAATAACAGATACACACTATATCTAGATCTTCGTGAACTGCACTTTGACCTACTATCTGGATCAGTTCCAATGAATAGCACAAACACTTTACTTAGTCACATAGACCTTCCTCTAATGGTTCAACACTTTGCACACTCTGCTCTGGTCTACTTAATCAACCATGAACCACACTCCAGCAATCACAAATGACTGCCTATAAATATCTTTCCTCTAAATGATATAATCAAGTCAGCCTATTAAAACCACCTTGAAATCATATTAGAGAAACCATAACAAAATCCAATAAACCTTCTATCAACTTTACTATGCACGCAACACATTCTAGGACCTGTCCAAATAAGATAATTGTAGATGCACACTACATACTATCAGCTCTACCAAAACAACTAGATCTTCCTCCTCAAGCTGAATTAACTCATGCACTCTTAACCAAACATCAATGACTCTCCTCTAAGCTTAAATCCAAGGGTGCATACCCTAAAGATAGGCACAACTCAAGAACCAATAAAATCTCTATCAGCTTTTTTGAATAAAAATAGGAAGCTACTACTGGTGAATAGCGACTGCATAACTTCACTTTTACTGAATATATGACTATGCGTCCATGACTAAAACATCACTGACATGTCTTCATCACATATCCAAGGGCGCAAGCCTTCATGACAACTATATGGAAAATCATACTGAGAACACTATCTGTTACTCTATCAGGAACACTATTGACATAAGCTGCTATATAACTGTCTGTACTAATAGTTAACCTTTGCGCCCATGATATCATGTTGATATCATGTCCATGATACATATATAGAAAGCTTACTACATAAGACTTCCATGCATGCTACTTTCCATATGTTGTCATCAATGACAAACATACAGTCAGTACTGGCCTGCTGGCAAATCTCCAACAGGCTTGACATCCCATTTGTGTACTCATTGTGAGGATAGATGCCATGCATTCACTCTTAAAGATGCAACCCTCACAAATGACTTGATGATGATGGTATTTTCTAGAGAGCAGAGATAGTTTTATTTATTTGTGTTTTGACATGTTATTAATTAATCACCTAAATCTTATAAAAGTAAACAATTTTTTATTTAGAGAATAATTTAAATTGATACATGAATAATATGCACTGCAGGGTCCAACAGGTGATACAAGAACACCACAAGGTGTTCGTTTGAGTAGACGTACACATGTAGCTTCGATACTTGAGGTAATTTTTTTAAAATATTCATAAAAATAAAATAATATTTATGTTTCAAAATATATTTTATTAATATATGCATGTTTATTTGGTGTTTTATAGGGCTTCTTGGCTGCTCAGATTTTTGAAGTTGATGATATCACACTTTCTTCCATTGACTTCAGGTTTGAAAGATTTGGGGTATAATATTTTGCACATCTCTTGTTTACAGTTTTAACTAAACCTATGTGGTATCATATTCATTTCTCTTATGTTAATTTCTTTTTCTAGGGTACCCCACCCGACTTGAGGACACTAGGAATGAAAGAAATCCTCGAGGACACCCAAATGACTAAATGTAATTCAATGGAATTTAAGTTTATTTTCTAAAATGTATTATTCATGATTAAACATGTACTTGTAGTCTATCTTGATGAATGCACCTAACTTATTTGTTCTATATATAGAAACAATTGGGTTTTATAGAATTAATGAATTCACCTAATGTTGCTGATGTTTAGGAGAGAGAAGAGGTAAAATTTTTATATTTAATTTAAATTTCATTCTTGATTGTTCTAAATCTCTTATAAATCCTTCCTCTATGACTATGACATATGTTATGATTGTTCATATAGGAATTGGTCATAGCTACCTAATCAGTGGTGATGCATCCTTAGAGTACAAGAGATCCATCTGAGGTTTAAGTATGCATTTTTTCTAGATACATGTTAAACATATACATTTAGATATGAGTACATGCATTTTTATTTTTTTAGTGTTTCCTGACATATATGTTATTAACTTGTATTGATTTTATTTTACCTATTTCAACCCTCTTCACAACTTCCCATGGATCCTCTTCCTTTACATTTTGTTAGGATTCCAACTTGTGCAAGATGGGGACCATCAACTTTAGAGAGCGACCTAATTGTAGAACAAAGAGATGAGGTAACCAACAATTCAACTACCAACAAATTACAATCCAATAAGTAGTTATTTTGAAGTTATTTTGAGAAAAGATATTCGATTTAGTATTTGAATTGTTCTTGTACAGACACCTAGCGAGCCACCTACTACTTTGTAGAGGCTCAATTTTGATGATCCAACTAAGTCGAAGATATTGATAGAGATATATAGATCCAGTTGTGGTTATTGAATGATCAATTTTTGTATATATTTGATATTTTTATTATATATATCAACCTTGACATAGTCGTTGCCACATTTTTTTAACTCTATTATGGATGTGGCATGTATGCCATTTTTTGATATGTACACAATTATTATTCATTTTGATACATATGAAACTTGATATTCGATCCAATTTTTTCATTGTGTGTTCATTTGTTCATTGTTAGTATGTAAATATGCTTGTGTGTATGTAATTATGTGTACGATTTATGCCTTAAGAATCTTCATGTGTATTCAAGTACATTCTTCATAACCTAAATTCATGTGTACGACCTACATACATGAATTAAGTGAATTCATGTGTATGCTTCATAATCTATGTGGTACATGTATACTTCATAATCTATGTGCTACATGTATGCTTCATGACTTAAGAAAATTTATGTGTATGCTTTATGTGCTACATGTGTTCACATGTGTAATTCATCATTTAAGTGAATTCATGCTTTATGTGCTACATTGTATTCATGGGGTTGATTTAGACATATAAAAAGCCTTCTTGATTTCCTTTTTGAGTGTGCTAGGTCTTAGTGCCTTGACCTAACCCCTGGAGGGATCCATCAATCCATCCATGAAAATTTCTATCAATCTCCTCTTTTAAAATGTTAGTCACTAAAATAGAAATCCTCTAGAACTTGGCAATATAGCTATCCATGGATCTCCACCACTCTAGTTACACCAACTCCTTGATGTTGATTTCTAGACCCATCCCATCAAATTATTCAATGTGTCTCTTTTTGAAGCTGGCATAGGAAGTGATTTGATCATGCGCTAGTATAACCATCTCATGGTGCCACCACTTGTGAACAATCTCATAAAGGTGTAATGTTTCATACTCTATTGCTTCATCCTCAAGAAAATAATTAGGATAAAAAAATGTGTTTTTCTTTTGCACCCAAGATCATGCCATTAATCTTCTAGATCCACAAAACAAGGGGAGGCTCAACTTACCAATATTATATCTTAGATCATTGTTGTAGTGTCTAATACCCCTAGTGGATAGATATCTCATCCTTAGGTGTATGTGTTCTTTGAGAGACATGTCTAGTTTGAACCCTCCATCAAGAAAATCCTACTTGAAATGATCTTACACCACAACCAATGAGGGAAAATAATTCTCTTCTTTCTTGGTCCTTAAGAAGAAGTTTGACATCATCGACCTTGTATTGGACTATTGTGTGTGTCATCTCCCATTGATTAAATTACACCCATGGATATTGTTCTCTCTATTAACTCAATTAATCATACTTCTACCAAGTGATTGAGAGCCTCATCAATCATCCTCCTTTTTTCAACTCTCTAAAGATGGTCATCATATTTTCATGTGCATCCCCATTATATCAAAGAAGTGATGCCTTCTCCTTTTATAAACTATGTATTCTTGTCTCTTCTTTCTCATTAACCTCAACCCAACATGATGGGAGGGGCAAGGTTTTCATACCACTATAATATCCCAAACAAGATATGAGAATAAAAATAGATAAAAATACAATGATATACTACTAGTCTAAGATTTCAATTATATTCAAAAAATTATAACTACTATTGCAATCTAGATATGGCTCAAGAATCCTTCCACCTTGGCCTTCTAATGATTATTCAAAAATGTTTTAGTGAGTTCGTGGATGGAACGAGGTTGTCACTAGTGCTAACCCACCCAATGGGAGCTAATGGTGCAAACCATTCAGTGCTAGCATGAATGGTTTGGAAGATACTGTATGATGCAACTTTCGACTAAGCCTCACTCCAAGTTTTAGCATCAAGTGAGATTGCCATGCCAAATTCAAACAAATTTGAATCTCCTAGAATGGAGAGAGGTTATTGTAGGCCTTAGAAAAATGGTTCTGTAGCATCTAATGGTTCATTGATACCTCTCATGATGTTTGAGAGATGAGCCTCAAAAGATCGTTGCCCAATTGTGGTTTGTGCACCTTGGAGACACTTTGGTCTGACATGGTCAATAATGTTTTAGTGACTTTGTGGGTGGAATGGGGTTGTCACTAGAATTTACCCACCCAACAGGAGCTAATGACGCAAACCATTCACTACTAGGTTGAACAATTTGGAAGATACCTAATGGTGCAACTTTCAACTATGCCTAACTAAAAGTTTTGGAATCAAGTGAGATTGCCATGCCAAATTTAAACAAAGTTGAATCTCTAAGAATGGAGAGATTTTATTATAGTCCTCAGAAACACATTCTTGTAGCATATGATGGTTCACCAATACCTCTCAGGGGGTTTGAGATACGAGCCTTAAAAGATCACTACCCAATCGTGCTTAGTGCACCTTGGGGACACTTTGGTTTGGCATGGTCGCGAACATTTTAGTGACTCCGTGGATGAAATGAGGTTGACACTAGAATTTACCCTGCCAATGAGAGCTAATGGAGAAGACCATTCGGTGCTAGGATGAATGATTTGGAAGATACATAGTGGTGCAACTTTCAACTGAGCCTCACTACAAGTTTTGGCATCAAGCGAGATTTCCATGCCAAATTCAAAAAAAGTCTAATATCCCAAAATAGAGAGAGGTTATTATAGGCCTCACAAACATGGTCATGTAGCATCTGATGGTTTATCAATAACTCTCATGAATTCTGAGATATGCACCTCAAAAGATCACTTCCTGATTGTGCTTAGTGCACCCTAGGGACACTTTGGTCTAGCATGGTCGTGAATGTTCTAGTGACTCTATGGATAGAATGGAGTTGTCACTAGCATTTACTTTCCCAATAGGAGATAATGGCGCAGGCCATTTGGTGCTAGGATGAATGATTTGGATGATACCCAGTGGTGCAACTTTCAACTAAGCCTCATTGTAAATTTTGGCATCAAACAAGATTTCCATGCCAAATTTAAGAAAAGTTGAATATCCTAAAACAGAGAGAGTTTATTGTAAAAATTAGAAACACAGTCATGTAACATCTGACAGTTTATTGATACCTCTGACGAGGTCCAAGATATGGGCCTCAAAATATCATTGCCTAATCATGCATAGTGCACCTTGGGACCACTTTGGTCTGGCATGGTTGTGAACGTTCTAGTGACTCCATGGGTCCAATAGAGTTGTCACAAGATTTTACTCACCCAATGAGAGCTAATAGAATAGACCGTTTGGTGCCAGGATGAACGGTTTGGAAGATATCCAGTGGTACAACTTTCAACTGAGCCTCACTACAAGTTTTGGCATCAAGTGAGATTTCCATGGCAAATCCAAACATAGTTGAATATCCCAGAACAAAGAGAGGTTATTGTAGGCCTTAGAAACATGGTCATGTAGCATGACGTTCACCAATACCTCTCACGAGGTTCAAGATGCGAGCCTCAAAATATCATTGCCCAATCGTGCTTAGTACACCTTCGGGACACTTTGGTTTGGCATGGTCGTGAATGTTCTAGTGACTCTGTGGGTGAAATGAGGTTCTCACTTGTTTACCCTCCCAATGGAGCTAATGGCACTGACCATTCAATGCTGGGATACAATCCTTCAACACTATCCCTTCACCCTAGGGAATCACCATTTTACTTTGGACACATTTGACCAATTTTGACTCAATGACTCCAAGTATTACATCATTTGACCTTCAAAGATCTTATTACATCATCAAATGATCAAAATGATCTTATTAAAGCCTATTTAGACTAAACATGCACCATTTACCAAAACACTACATGTTCATCATTTGAGGTCTCCTTGGACCCTTAGGTGCTCCTGTGTACTAGAATTTGTACATTCATAGGGTTAGCATCATCAATAATTCAAATAAAAATTAATCTACCACAAATATAAATTAATTAAGCTAAAAATTGACAATTAAGCACTCTATGGATCTCTAACTAGGGATGCTAATGATGAAGCTCTCAACAAGCCTCTATTAGTGATAGTCCTAGAAAGAGAATAAATGATAAAAAAAAGCTTAAATGTTCAATTCAAAATTGAAAACAACTATTTATCTCTAAATTTCCTTTCTAGCTCTAAATTGCAAGAGGTTTGATGCAATTCTTAGATTTTTGGATGATAATTGAGTGATTTTAGCCTTGCTTTTATAGATTTTGGCAAGGGTAGGGGGTGTAGTTGGATTTGATCAAGGTTAGGTTGGGGATAAGTCCTTGGTTCCACCCTTTGGAGACAATTTAAATGGATTTTCCTCAAAGCTTGGGACAAGAAGACAAGATGAGTGGACAAGATGCTCTTTTCAATTTGAGTGATTGAGATTCATTTTAGGCTTGATCCATGTGAGTTTGATTCCCAATTCCTATTTGTTGAGGCTTTTTCCTCCCATGTGGTGTTGAGAGAAAATAGGAATTAATCAATATATTTTAATTCATTTGTTTAGCCATGTGTACCCCTTAAATGGGTTGACTTGATTTAAATTGAACTATACAATTAATTGAATTAATTTCACATTGATTTGATTTAACTTGATTTAATGGCTTTTGATTTTGAATTAAATTGAATTAAACCTTAATTTTAATTTTGATTGGCTAAATGCTTGTTTTGATTCAATTGCCTTGATTTTCCTCGGTTACTTACATGAATGATCCTATTCACTTTTAGGTGATTACAAATGCCCCTCTTTGAGTTGACGTGTGAAGCATGTCAATTCAAAGAAACTCCTGATCCAACTGATATAAAGTCCTAATTTTGATGCAATGTCCTTATTATGTCGATGGTCGATTTCATCGTTTGATGTGAGATGCAAATTTTGATGATGTTCATTTGATTTTTTTGTTTTGATGGTTGATCTGGTGATAGATTACTGATATGGTACCTGATTTGATGTTTAATGGCCCTTTCGATTGATTAGCAAAAAAATTGCTAATAAAAGCTTACGCTTTGATTTGATGATCATTCCCCTAATTTGATGATGATGCTGATGATGTTTCTGATTGTCTGAGTGTATTCCTGCATAGAAATGAAATGACATTTGATTGATGTTTGAAAATTTTTAACATTTTAGGTCATTTTGCATTGATTAGGTCAAATTTATAAGTGAATTTATATTTCATTTCCAATATTGATTTTATGTTTGTGTGATGACAAATGCCCCTGATTTGGCTGATTTGATGAAAAATTGGGTCCCTAGGTCATTTTTCTACTAAACAGTGCCTTTTTAGGTAAAAAAGGGCTATATATTTGGGAAAAAGTCATTTTTACTATTCATTTTCACTTTTGATTTTTGCTTTTTTACTTTGACTCCTCTGAGCTTTTTGATATGGTGATCCTGATTTGTGAGCATAGGTTTAAGTGCAGGTGATGGTTTCAATGACCACAGACCTACGAACCTCGAGTAAGTGCCTGATCTTCTTAGTTTCAAATTTTATGCTTTATATTTCAAAAAGACAAATTTTCTATAGAAAATCCTTATGTTTTTTATTTTTATTTATGAAATAGCACATTTTCCAATTTTACTAGCACGTTTACCCATTTTTTAGTGCTTCCACACAATGAAATAGCGTGTTTAGATGGTAGTTCTAGGGTTTATTGCACTTTTGATTTTTACTTTAACACTTCTGAACATTCTTATTGCTTTTAAACTTTTTATTAGCGTGTTCAACTTTTAAAATAGTTCTTCTAAATTGTTTTAGCACACTTGCCTTAAAGAATGCTTTTGATTAATTAAATAGTGCTTTTGACCATTTAAATAGTGTTTTTGCATTTTAGCACTTTTAAGTCTTAAAATAGCGCTTTTGCCCTTGGTAGAATTTTTTTTCAAAGACTTAGCCAGGTTTTCAAACCGTTCAGTATTGTCAATCAATCGATTGGCATAGGTAGTAAACCTAATTTTGACAGCGAGTCATATGATGTCAGTTGGAGTCGATTATACTTTGAATGTTTGATTGTCAATCTAGATTTAGATGATGGATGATGATGAATTTTCTATCCTCTCTGAATAGAATTAGGAAAATTGATTGTGGTTTGATATTTTGTAAATATTTGATTGACTTAGGATAATTCAAATGCTAAATTATTTCAAAAATGATGTGATTTAACTTGATTTTTGCAGACAATGCTTAAGTCACTGGTCGTTCGAGGTTTGTACCCATTTCCCTTCAGCATGATTGATGATCTTTTTGTTGGAAATATAGTTGGAAAATGTGATACTAAGAAGGGGGGAAATCAGATATCATCTACTAATCCATCTTAACATTTTATAAAACTTTTGCATAACATCAACAAAACTTCATCAAAACAAAATAACTAACATACAAAGCAACATTCAAGAAAGTACTCATAACTCAGTAATTTTGGTTACCCAAAAACCCTTGAAAGGTAAAAATGGGGTGGGGATGACACCCATAAATCTTCACTACTGTAGTAATAAGTTTGCCTTTTAGGGCTTACAAAATTTGATCAAAATATGATACATCGTATGACGGGTCTGCCCTGTTAAGAGCTAAAAGACTTATGCAGTCTACCTTGCTAAAGGATTTGAAATTTACAATAAAGTAAGAACTCAATTAAGAGATTACAATAGGTCTGTTAAAACCACTTAGTCAAGAGATTTACCCTGATACACTTGTTAGAATATCTCAGTACCTGATCCTTCGGTTTGCACTATATGCAAATTACATATCTTCTCCTTACAGTATTGATTTGATCTCTTCTATCAAGTTTATCTCTGTTCTATCCTTCACTTCTTAACTCAGTCACTGAACTCTATCTAAATGCTTTACTAATCTGAATGTGCTTCTCTACTCATTCCTTCATTCCCTTTGCATCCTCTCATTCACTTACTCATTTTAGGGTTCAGATCTTATCTTTATACACAACTAAACATCTTCATAATTCAAGATCTATGGTTTAGATTTACTCCTTTTGCCACTTAAGCCTTACTAATTTCTGATTGGCTCTAAGTATTACATAGGGATAAATGATTACAAAATAAGTGCATAATCACCTCCGTGATTTCCTCAACAAACAAAATACAAAACATGAATGTTTGCCAAAATGATTTACCTTGATTATTGTGCCATAACAAACTCATATGTCATTTTTGGCTAACTTGGAAAATGATGTCCTTGATACTCAACATTCACTATACTCAGCATATGTTGATATCTTTGTCACTCGGTAATCATTACTTACACAGCTTGACAAAAACTTAACTCGGCTAATATAGAAATACATAGTGAACTTGGTTTACTTAGCAGTACTACTGCATAGTAAGTATACATTACATAAATTGGCCTATAAATAATGACTTGGTCAGAGTGATGATGGACCATCATTCCCTAGATAATGACTAAGTGTGATTCACTAATAGTCAACAAAACTATAGAGATCTACAATCTTCTCCTTTGACATTAGTGGCAAAAACACTTTGTCATGACATTACATTGTATTTACAAAAGTACTTAGTATTAGAAGAATACTCCCCCTAAGATATATATACATACAAAATTTTGTTACCTTCCCTTTGTGGCTGAATATGTCATGTCACCTAATTTCCCCCTTTTTTTTGGCACACCTGATCTCTTCTAGAGTGGGGATCAGGAAGTATTTCTCCAAAAATGGTTTATGCAACATCATAACCATGTGCAGTTCAGTTTCCCATCCAGTTGTAGCAATGTTCAAAACTTTAAACTATACTTCTATCTCGGCAGCTAGATTAACTAGGCTCTCGGCTATAGATAGATTTGGATCTTTCTATGTTAAGTCCTTAGCCTTGGCTAACTCTCTTTGAATGGCCTCCAGATGAGGTGTCAATATTATTTTCATAGAGAGTAGATAGGCCCTTATCTTTCCATCATTAGCCATCAATTCAACTATCCTTTCTTGTGTATGTATAAGCTTGGAAGAATGTTTTCAACTTGTTTCTACATCCAAGCTTAAGGATTGACTGGTGGACTTTAGTCCTTGCTGTAGTTTATCTACTAGCCCTTGGTTATCCTCAATGAATTATTCTACATTACATAGTTTGGTAAGAAGAGATTGTGCATTGACAACTACTTCTTCTGGCTCTGTTACCAAAGTATAAAGTGCTACCTATTTCACTGTGATCTCAGTAGATACTTTTTCAATCATCTTGGTCTCAAACTTTCTCTTCGACCATTGTAACAACTTATCACTGGCTCCACTTTCTTCATTGGTCACTTTCTGAACTATATGGACAAGTTGGTCCAGTATGGGAGTGGAACTATTTACATTAGATAGCTCAAAAGCATCATTAAATATTTCTTTTATTTCATACAAGACCTACTTTTGTTGATGTTGTCTTCTTAGTTCTTCCTGCTTGCTTTTCCTTTTCAATAAATCTTGTAGTACTTACATCTGCTCATAAGATAAGTTATCAGAATCCCATTTCAGAATAAAAATAACTTCATCTATAGTTACCTTCGGTGAAGAGACCTTCATTTTCTTCTTAAGTGCCTTCTTTGGTGTGCTCCCACTCGACATTTGTACAAGAGCTTGTATTGCTTCTTGTTTCTTAGGCTCTTGTATCTCAATAGTTTTATCCTTTTCCTCTTTTTCCTTATTCTCCACATGAGGACTTGAGTCTTTTAATGTAGACTGGTCTCCTTTATCTTGCAGTGACTCCTCAATAGATGTAGGCTGATTTTCTATTGCCAACTAATCTTGGTCCTCGGTAGTGCTCATACCGGCTAGCATGTCAAGTGTAACAACTTTAGGTTTGGTGGGGGTAGAGTTAAAATTTGTTATCTCATCAATTTTTGGATAATCTTTTACTTGTAAAAGTACAATATTACTTCCTAGAAAAGATGCATCTTTTGCTTCCTCGACCTGTATATCCTCCTTGGTCAAAACCTGAGTCTTTATTGGGGTATCCTCTATTATATCAACAATACTTACTTCTGATACTTTCTGACTTTCCTCCTCCTTAGGAGCTTCTGTCTCCTAAGTAGGTAACTCCATTACATTCTATTTTGTGTCAAGTTCAACAACCTTAGATGTACTTGCACCTTTATCTACATCCTCATCAATTAACAATCTAAAAAGTATTTTCCAAGTCCTTAGAATTTCCTTTACAACATCCTTAACCTTGTGTTGAAGGATAGAATAAGCTCTTAGTTTAGGATCAAATTTTTCTCTGTATTGTTCCATAATTTTCCTAATATTTGTAGGGGTAAGAATTGATTCAACTTGTGCTAGTGTGCTCTCTCTTATTTTTTTCTCTATATTGAGAGCATATTCCCATTTTTGGGAAACTCTATTGCTCAACTCTTTTGGAATTCATTTCTCCAACTGTATAGGAAACATCTTGAAAATGCAAAGCATGTCAAGAATAGCTTATTCAACCTTTTCTTTATCTCCTATATTGAGACCCCCAAAATTTAAGTCCTTCAGACCTTCCAGTCCAAAAGAGCTTGTGATATTGTGGCATATTTCATCCACATTAGGTGTTATACTCTATGATGCAATCTTCTTCTTCACCTCTTCATCACTTTCAGTTTCCTCATCATCTTCCTTTTCCAAAAAAAGTTTCCTTCTAAGCCTTTTGTTTGTCTAGGTCAGCACTACCTTAGGCTTAACAACTTTCTATTTACCTGATACAGGGGATTGCTTTGGTGTCTTGGCAATTGAAGTGGATCCCCTTGTTCTGGGCCTAAGTACACATGTCAATGTCACTTTAAGTTTTTGTACTTTTCTTTTGGGTGTAGGCCCAGAAAGTACATGCTTCTTTCCTTTCTTCTTTTCTACTTGTACCTCTTCTTCTTCATCACTATCATTGTGATCACTTTCTTCATCCTCTCCCAGTCCTTGGGTTAATTCAAGTGGTGCATTTTTCTCTGTTTCTTCCACCAATTTCTCCAGTTGATTTACAATTTTCTTCCCCTTTCTCTCTACAGTTACAGCCATCAATCCCATAGTGATTTTAGATTTGGCTTCATTATATGTTCCAAAATAAGGTGCCTTGTCATCAATTTCTTCAGCTAGAAGGGCTGTAATAGCAGTGTAGACACGTAAAATTGGAAAAGTGCTTTTAAATTGCAAAAATAAATTAAAATGGCTCAGAATCATTAAAATGCATTAAAATGGACATAATTAAATAAAAAGGGACAAAATCAATTAAAGCAAAGGAAAATTCAAATGATGAGGTTAAATAATTAAATCAAAGCTTAAAGGGGCGAAAAACACTATATAATTGATTTTAATCAATTAATTGTATAGTTGTTTTAATCAAAAATCAAAATGAACCTATTACCCTTGCATGGCTAAATTTAATTAATTAATTGAATTAAATAATTCCTAATTTCTTTCAACAAAGTGATCAACCAATGAAAATTGAGAACAAAAAGACATAAATCACTCAAACGTTTAAAGTGTCCAAAGCTTTGAGACCATTTAAAGGATTGTCTCCTTATTGTCCCCCATTTATGAACAATGCAAAGTATTTGACTCAACCATGGGATAATCATGATTAATTCACTCCACCCCCTACCCTTGGGAAATTACTATAAATATAGTGCATTTTGAGAGCAATAATCATCTTGGAATTTCATTTGCAAAGCATTGTTACTATAGGCAATTGAGATCATTCTAAGAGCAATTTAAGAGCATTTAGAGAAATTATCATTGTAGTTTGTCAATTTGAGCTAGATTAAGCATTGAATGAGCATTGTAGAAGCATAGTAGAAGCATAATTTCTCATTTTAGAGGTGTCACTAGTGAGGATTTGAGCTGAGAGCTTCACTTACCACTTTCTAGAGAACCATGAGATGTTGTAGGTTATAGTTTCAATTCTAAATAGATTTGCATTGTATTTACTTTCAATTGTTGCTATTAGATCTTAATTTCATGAAGGTGATATTCATCATCACACAAGCAGCTATAGTTTCATCAATGTTTCCCTCATAATGTAATGGCATTAGCCATGAAACCCTCAAAAAAACTACTTGTACATAGGTGAAGTCTGTGTCAACCAGAAAACATATGTCCTGGCTATACTTATCAACTAATGACCCAGGGACTCTACTCCTCTTCCTCATTTTATTTTTGAATTCAATAAAATAGTTCTCCATTACACCATTGAAACTTTCTCCTATCTGACCTATGAAATCTAATAGGTTTCTTCTTATCCCATATCACACCTCCAACAGTAGGAAAATACTTATGTATGTAAAAGAATAGACAGACTAGAAAATAACCAAACTTACACATAGAATTCTTTGCAGTCCAGATTGAGTTTATGTTCTCAGCAAGATCATAGGTGTGTCCCTTCTTGATGATTTTCCATGCCTACTTCATTTCCATACACAGGACACTATCCAACCAACTGGATTGGTAGAATTTGTGCGAGATAACCCTAACTACAAAGTCAATTTCCAGATCGATGATGGTGGAAATTGTCATTCCATGCTTGTTCCAAACTACCTATGTGTTTTCTATGATTTCTTCTTTACTTGAACACTTCATTGTTCTTTTCCCCTGAATTGTAGGGTATCCAATTACCTGGTGGATTATTTCCTTTTTTATCTTCACTGGTCCATCTTCCAGCCACAATTGCATATCATGCACTTGACTCAACACTATTTTTATCCATTCAACCTTGAAATTCTATGGGAAATCTAGGGCATGCACTAACCCTTGCTCGACAACTAATTTATATTCCAGATTCAATACACCATTATCACACAATTTTTCATATGACACCCTGATCTCATAATCTCCAATTTCTCTAATTTTGAACATATAACAAGATCTAATATCATTCATTATCAACACATTCTCTGAAATTGAGGATAGAATGCTGGTAAGATCTCCTTTAATCATGCTTTCCGAAATTGCCATAAACTTTTGCCACTTACACACTTTATTCCTTACCAACTGTGCATTGAAAACTTACATCCCTTGTTTCTCCATTGTAGCAGATGATGATGATGCCATTTTTAACTTTAAAATTTCTGAAAAGAAATATTTTCTCAGTAATGTACCTTTCTCATAATTTTTCTGCAGATGATTTGCCAATGGCACACTGAGAAGATTTGGAATCACCTTTGGAAAACTAGTTGTTCACTCACTGAATCATTCAAAGAAATCTCAATTCGCTTGGTGAAATGAAATAAGAGATAAATTTTTTCTTTATAGATCCCAAAAAGTCAAATTTGGGCCTCATAAATGCTCTGTACAAAATTCTAAGTGTAATAAAACTGTCTTGACAAACTCATGTTAACCTCGGCTAACACAAGCTTGGTCGATATAACTATTTAGACATAGCTCAATGTACACCACATCTCAGCTACAATAGGTGCTCTACATGTTAGAAAGTAAAGTCCACCAAGATAATTGAGAGCGGGGGTGAATTAGTTATCAGATAAATATAACTTTTATCAACTTCAATAGATTTTAACCATGTAAGAAATGTAACCAACAACCATAGAAAGATATTCATACACAATAACACAATGATACAATATATGCTAACTAGGGAACCTCTTGATCAAAGAGTAAACCTTGGTGGGAATGATTCCCACAAAAGATGCACTAATATGAAATTTCCTCATGAGAGGATGGACTCTATTAGAAGTCTTATGAAATACATTTAGTACATATGAATCCTTGTTAGGAGATTTTGAATCCCTGTTAAAAGATTCTAACTCTATTAGGAGTTATGGAAGATAGAAAGACCCATTGCCCAAACAGCTTTAGGGTAAGATCACTGAACTCACTGTCCAACTGATCTTTGTATTAATCAACAGAATAATACCAAAAGATTACTAACCTCAACAATTCAATACTCCTTCTCTGACTGTGCCAAACCACACCAACTACTTCTTTAGATCTCAATACCAGATCTCAGTACTTTGCATATCCTCTTTCAAAAATTTCACTTTCACAATATCTTCATACACTTACATTCATTACACACTTCATATTATAACAAGGAAAACATTCCTTCCTTTATACCACACTCAATTAATTATAAATGAGTCAGCATACAAATTACTAAATAAAAGTTTCCACACGTTACATCAAAATTACACAAAACTGTCAGCTTCCATTCAATATAATTTTTCACTTGTGCAACCTTAGATCTTGCATTGTCATCCACATCACTATCAACATGTCTTCAAATACTCTCTAACTATGCATAACCAGATTCCATACTGATTAGGAGATATCATCCAATTTCTACAAACCACTTTAGAGGAACACTGCCTGAATACTGCTTCCACTGAAATGTGTTGGAGATTTGCTAGCAAGCCAGTGTTGACTGTATGTTTTTCATTGATGACAACATATGGTAAGTAAAATGTGTGGATGAATTATGTAGTAAGCTTTAAGTATATGTTGCATGGACATTTTATTAGCATGATATCATGGATGTAGAGGTTAACTATTAGTACAGACAATTATATAGCAGCTTGTGTCAGTAGTGTTCCTAATAGAGTAACAGGTAGTGTTTTGTGTATGTTTGTTCATACAGTTATCATGGAGCCTTGTGCATTTGGATATGTGATAAAGACATGTTAGTGATGTTACATTCATGGACTTAGAGTCTGATAATAAGTAGAAGTGAAGTTATGCAATCGCTATTCACCAGTAGTAGTTTCCTGTATTTATTCAGAAGAGCCGATAGAGATTATATTGGTTCTGGAGTTGTGCCTATCTTTTCAGTATGCACCCTTAGAGAATAATTAGTGATGTTTGGTTAAGAGTGCATGAGGAGAAATATCCAATTATTTTGGTAGAGCCGATAGTGTGTAGCTCATGTCTATAATTATCTTATTGGACATATCCCATAATGTGTTGCGTTCTTAGTAGAGCTGACTAAATTATTATTGGAGTTTGTTATGGCTTATCTAATATGATTTCAAGGTGGTTATAATAGTCCAACTTGATTATATCATTTAGAGGAAAGATATTTATAGGCAGTCATTTGTGATTGCTAGAGTGTGGTTCATAGTTGATTGTGAAGAGCAAAGTAGAGTGTATGAAGTGTTAAACCATTATAAGAAGGTTTGATCCAGAAAGAAAGTCAAAGAAAAACTCACCAAGATCTAGATATAGTATGTATTTGTTTAAAAAAAGGTTGTAAGCTTGACCCCTTTGAGCAGTGTGCTCTCAGACAATACGTCCTCACCCCTAACAGGGTTAATTGTAAAAGAATTCTAATAGGGTCTGACCCTTGACCAGGTTTACTGTACTAAATATATTGTAAAGCAAATCCTAACAAGGTTAAGGATCTTCTAACAAGGATCATAATACACTAGTGTAGAATATTATTGGGTGTCAATTCCCACTGGGGTTTTTACCTATTTGGGTTTCCCCGTAACCAACATATTGGTGTTGTGTTCAAGTGTTTTTTCATTGTGTTTATGCTTTATGTTTAAGTATACTTAATTGGATAAAGAATTGAAACTTGTAGATAACTGATTCAGCCCCCCCTCTTAGTTATCTCTTGGGACTATTCCTAACAATTGGTATCAGAGCCAAGTGCCCTAGAGAGAAATTTTAATAGCTTGAGGTTGATCAGATTACATTCTTCAGAAAATAAAGTCCTAAGTTTGATGGAGAGAACTATCTTGATTAAAAGAACAAGATGGTGACTCATTTGAAATGCATTGCTTTTGAAGTTTTTGATGTAACTATCAAAGTAGTCAAGATCCCTACCTTAGAAGACCTTACAAAAGATGATGCTACGAAAAGGAAAAAGGAATTATTTCATCAAAATGCAATAGCAAAAGAAGCCCTTATCAATGCCCTATCTGATAGTTAGTTTTCATAAATAAAGAAAGTAGATACATCCCACAAAATATGGAAGTACCTAGAAGACATATTTGAAGGAGACAAACAAGCAAAGGATGCATGCAGAAAAACATAGAAGAAAAGATACAATGCATTAGAGATGTTACCTGAAGAAAACATCAGAGCTTACAATCAAAGGATCAATGAAGCAGTTGCTGGAATCAGGAACAATGGTGGAGAGATCTTAAAGGAAGACATTATAGATAAATTGATGACTACTCTCACTCCAGAATATGAAAACAAGATCAACATTCTTGATGAGACCATGCAACTTACATGAAATTTCAAGAGAGAGACCTTGATCAACAAAATATCAGCTATTGAGATTTCAAGATTGAAGACAAAACCTAAAAGTGAGACAACCTTCAAAGCAATAGTCCAGGGTAAGAAATCTGCAAACACTTCTAGTAATATTTATGATGATGATGAAGAGAAAACACTAGATGATTTCATTGCTATGATTGCCAAAAGGGAACAGAAAGGAAAAGGAAAATATGGTCAATTGCCATTTAAGTGCTTTTCTTGTAATAAGATTGGTCACTTTGCATCTAAGTGTGCTACAAGAGCTAGAAAATTTAAAAATGACTACAAGCTTATATACTCTAAGGAATGTTACTATGCTAGAGATGGAGTTTCAGATGATGATTCAGCTAAAGAAGAAATTGGATTCTTTTCTATTATAGAGAAAATGAATAATAAGATAGATCATGAAGATGAGAAACAGGAACAAGAGCTAGCATTGATTTCACAAGCTGATATAAGGATAAACTAGATTATAGATAGTGGTTGTTCACATCACATGACATGTGATAAAGATAGATTTGTTCATCTAGAAAAATAAAATGGTGGTATGGTCAGATTTGGAGATAACACTCCTAAACATATCATTGGTAGACGAGCTATCACATTGGATAGAAAGAACAATACTAATGATGTTCTTTATGTAGATGGTTTGAAACATAACCTTCTTAGTGTTGGGTAGTTACTTGAAAAAGGCTATCATTTGGAGTTCAAAGATAAAAAATGCATCATTAACAACAAGGATGGTGTTATGATTGCATCAGTCTCAAAGAATAAAGGTAATGTTTTCCAACTCAATTTAGAAGCAAGTTGTTTTGTTGCTAAAGTTGACGACAGTTGGTTGTGGCATAAAAGACTATGTCATATCAATTTTGATAACATAGTAAAGATAAGAAATGTAAAGGCAGTAAGAGATCTACCTAGAATAGCAAAGCTAGTTGATACTATATGAAGGGAATGTGTGATGAGAAAACATGTGAGAAACTCATTCAAGAGCAAGCACAATTCAGCAGAGAACAAGTTAGATCTGATTCATACATACCTATGTGGTCCAACTCAAACAAGATCATACTATGGTGAAAGGTATTTCATTTTGTTTGTTGCTGATTATACTAGCATGATGTGGGTTGCGTTCTTGAGAGACAAGTCAGAAGCATTTGATAAGTTCAAAATATTCAAAGCTAAGGTTGAGAATGAATCTAGACTAAAGATAAAATGTTTGAGATCAGATAGAGGAGGAGAATTCACCTTTGACAGATTCTATGAGTACTACGAAGAACATGGCATAAAGAGGCAGTTGAGTGCACCTAGAACCCCTCAACATAATGAAATTATAAAGAGAAGGAATAGGATCATTCTTGATACAACACACACCATCATGATTGAAGGAAAAGTTGCACACACCTATTGGAGAGATGCAATCAATACAATAGTCTATACTATCAATAGAATTGAATTGAGGCTAGGCATGGACAAGACACCTTATGAGCTATGGTTTGGTAATGTTCCCGCAGTAAAATACTTTAGAATCTTTGGAAGCAAGTGCTACATCAAGAGGGATGAAATAGTAGGTGTACACACTAAAATGTGCACTTTTCTAAGCCTTTTCTTCCAAGAGAATCCATGAATGGGAATCCTTGAAAATCGACCTAGAGCTCCCTAGGCATGGAGTGCAAGAATATTAAGAGTGCTCTCAGCTAGAGCTATTAAGTCTATGACCTTGCTAGTAAACCATGCAATGGGAGATTCAATGAAGACAAGGGAAAGAGTGCCAATGTCCTCAAGAATAAATAATGAGAATGAAAATGCAACTATACTAGAAATGAGAATGCAAGCTAAGCTATGAAAGGCAATATGCAAGTGTTACAACCCAAGCTAATTAATCTATGTGAGCTAATCTAGAGCATGGAAATTAAGCTAACCTAAGAAAGCATAAACATGAAGCTATGATGAAAGAAATGAAAGATGGATGCAAGAATGTCTTCAAAAGCTCCAAAGTCTCCAAACAATCCTGTAGCATAAGGTTAGTATTCAAAAGATGGGATGCCAAAATGAGAAGAGATCTCTCCTTTTATAAGAAATGAGAAAGAATGGACCATGGAGATTAAGAGGCAAAAGATTTAATCAAGGGTGGAGCTTGAAAGAAGATCAATCCATGTGCACAAGATTCCTCCAATGAGAAAATAAGAGTTTACTTTTATCCCCCAAATGAGACAAAAATTCCTTTTTCTCTTTTTATAAAATAGGAATAATACTTTATTTGTGCAACTTAGGATAAGAGGCAAAGTGGGGGGCTTTTTGTTTAATAAAAGAGGAGGAAATTCCTTTTAATTAAATAAAGACTTAGGATAAGATGGTTAGCCTATAGAATAAAATTGAATAAATGATAGAATTAGGATTTGATCAAGAATAAGAAATTCATGATTTTAGCAAATAATGTTAGAAATGGGCTAATAGTCTAGGTGACCATTTTTGGGTGATTACATTTGCCCCTCTTTGACTAATGTGTTATCGATCTGGGAACACATTACATCAAAGAATAGATCAGACAAGAAGGAAATATATAGAGATCTAACTCCAAAGAATGAAGCGCAGAGAGAGATAGAAAATCCTGCATAGTCAGCCTAGTAGTGACAGTACTAAACACTTAGGAAAGAGATGGACAGTATCAGAACTTGAGATGAGAACTAACATTTCAAGTGCAAAGATAGATCAATCAGAGAAAATGGAATGGTCAAGCATATGCTCTAGAGAATAGCCAATAGGATATGATGTGTCTACCCCCTTGGGATCGAAAGCGAAATCAGGTAGAGGGAAAGTAGAAGCAAGAGCAACATGATCAAATCACTAGAAATCATAATCAAAGATGAAAGATGATAGGATAACCATCAAGTAGTGAAAATATATGCCCCAGTCAAGACTTCAGAGAGATGAAATGAATGAAAGTGAATGAAAGACTAGAAGGTTGAAAGAGATGAGGATGAAGAAATAAAGATGCCCCAGTGAAGATTGAAGGATTAGGCCCCAAATGGTTAACCAATTGCGCAAAAGAAGGAGAGATTTTGAAATATGATTTTGACTATCAAGATGAACTCAAATTTCAATTTTGATCCTAAAAATGGATCTAGGATGTTGACATTAGCCAGGGGTCCAATTTTCATGAAATTCGGAGGTGTTTTGAAAATTAGCCAAAAAGTCAAAAATGCTATAAAAAGGGGTGAAAAGGATGTGATATGAAAGACAAGGAGTGAAAGACATGATCGAGAGGAAGAGAAGGTGAGTGCAGTTGACCAATAGGTCCATGAAAGATGAAAGGAGAGCTCTCTCCGAATGCAAGATGCAAAGCTAACTAATCATGAACCTAAGAATGCAAGCTATAATGAAAGTGGTTTACTTGCAAGGTCACAAAGCTTTTAGTCCCTAATATTCATCATCGAGTGTTGGTAGCATCACAAGATCATACAATACACACTAGTATAACTATGTGAATCTAAATATGATCTATATCAGATAGGGATGTGGGAGTCCCACCTAAGCATCAAAGACATGTAGGTCAAGATGACTAGTGCGGTGAGGTTTCCTAAGTTTGGTATAGCAAGATTATGCTCTCATTGAGACACAAGAAATTCAAGATGATTATAAGCATGCACTTGTGAAAAAAATTCAAGGATAATACTTTGTAGATCCTTAGTGTCAAGTGGATTAAGCATGAGTGCTCATGATAGTTAGGATTAATGAAATATACCCACAAGCAGAAAAAAAAATAAAACATTTCCTCATGGCCCCGGTCTTCTAGCTCAGCATCATTGAAAACTATTAGGGAGAGAACACTCAACAAAAAAATCATCATAGACAACACACAAAGAAATAAGGTCAAGAAAGTCTCATCGAGTGTATGTGTAGGTCATAGACTCAAACTTTGAGTATCACATCTACTAGTGAGAAATATTGCATCATTCTAGATTGCAGGTAGGATATCTGATAAGTGTTGAGAAACATTGGATGCTAGGGGACTGTTGAAACACATAGTTGGGTAAGTGTGACTATTTTTTGGGATTTTGAATTTTTTAATTTTTTGGTATTTTTGAAATATATAATTTTTTGGAGATATATCAAAGCGCCTATTGCTAGGTTTCCACTAAGATAATCATTTTTTTAGGACATTTTCCAATTTTTAGAATTTTTAACAATATAACATTTTTTTTGGGTTTTTTTAGGATCAATAAGTATGTACAAAGGATGCCCCCAGATAGAAAGGGCATCAAAATCCCAAGCAAGATCACATCATGTAGTCCCAATGTCTAGCAAGGTGGAGGACAAGAGGGATTAGCAAGCTAGTGGAAGAGATGGAAGACAAGGGAATGAAGGAGAATGAAGGGAAGAAATCCTCAAGGGAAAATTCCTCAAGAGTACCCAAGCTAGGGAAAAATTGTCATGTAAAGCACATTTGGACAAGCAATGAAAGGCCAACATAGGATAAGTCATAAAAGCATAATGAAAAAGAAGGAAAGGATGCAGTCCAAAGGAGTAAACATGTCAAGAGGCTTCATAGCACCATGTTTTACCCTTTTTTATTAGATCAAGACCAAAGGTGAAAAGGATAGAAAAAGGCTAGAATGAATGGAGGAAAATAAATATGAAGGCTAAACATGAATGAAATGAAAGAAAGATCATTGTAAGGTAGCTCACAAGATAGCCAAATGTTCGTGTATAGCTCAACATTGTCAAGATCAAAGAGAGAAGATGGAATGGATGAAATATGTAAAAGAACTATGCATGATGCCTGATTGCCAGGTTTTCATCATGGTACTTATCCAAGGCACCACAAGGGAGTGCTTTTCACCATAGGAAGAATTTATTTCTCTTTACTTTTTCTACCAAGGTGCCTGTTTCCAGGTTTCCACCAAGGCACATTTTCAATTTTTTTCATTTTTTTTTGTTTTCTTTTTGAATTTTTCTATTTTTTAAATTTTATTTTATTTTATGGAAGAAGGTAATATTTTTAGATAATTCTCCTTGAAAGGCTAAACCATGATATGCCAAGGATTCAAAATGATATGCTCAAAGATGCTGAGAGGGAAAGGAAGATGAAAGAGAAAAATGGAGGATAAGGTTTTATGTAAAGCAAGTGAGGTTAGAAGATAGGAGGAATAGGAAAATGAGGAAAAAGGAGAGAAGATAGAAGGATAATGAATGGAAGGATCATGAAAGGGTAGATGGAAAGGAAGGAAAGATCAACATCAACACACACCTTGGAGGGTGGTGAGAGGATGGAAGAAATGTGAATGAAGGAATACAAGAAGGAATATGTCGAATGTTTAGCAGAGGTTGCAGTTCAGGTGCATGGAATGGAAGAATGTTTTTGGAAAAAGATGAGGTAGAAGCCTTTGGAAGCTTGAATGTCAACTTCACTTTTTGTTCAATATTAGACTCTTTCAAGAGAGACTTTGGAATCCATATAGCCTTAGGCTTTTCATTTCTTTTTGATGATTTAGAGAGAATATTTTCAATGATGGATTTTGGAACCCATACTTGTCTTGTAATTTTCTTCTTAGATATATCTTTTGACTTTATGCCTCCATGTTGATTAGAGGAGACATGGTGATCTTCTTTTTTTGATGGATTCTTGTATTGCTTCTTTTTCTTGTATTGAACATTCAAGTTACTTCCAAAAGACTTGGGACTTGTGGAAGAAGGAGGATATGATTGGTTTAGATGGGTGGATGGATGAAAAGGATTCAAGGGTATGCATCTATGTTGATCTTGAGGAAAGATAGGAGATGGAGGGATGTAAGGACCCAAGATGGATGAATAATTAGGAGAGTTAGGAGGGGAAAGTGAAGGGACATAAGGGCCCAAGATGGAAGGAAGATGTGAAGCCCTTAGTATTGATGGAGGAGGTCCAAGGATGGATGTGGAAGATGCAAAAGAATAATCAATAAGTTCATCAACATCTATATAAAAACCAAGGATATTAGCATCTTTAGAGTGAGCATTAGGATTTGCAATAGGACCATGAACATCTTGAATAGGAGCAACTTCTTCGATAGGATTAGTCAGAGCTTGCAAAGATGTAGGAAGAGTAGAAAGTGGAAGCAAACATGGAATGGTACAACAAGAAGATGGAAGGCGTTGATCTTGACAAGTTGCTTTGGATAGCATAAGTGCATCATTTTTTTCTTAATTTTCAATAGGCTTAACATTGGAAGTAACAACACTATTTTCAATAACCTCAATGGAAGTAAGGTCATCTTGATTGTCAATAAGCTCAATGGTGTGAGAAGTCGCTTGATCTTGCTTAGGAGACAGTGGAATGAATGCAGAAGAGCATAGAGGATCAAAAGAACCATGAAGCAGATCAAAGACATCATGAAAAGGATTGGATGACATGGAGGGTTCTTGATCTTGATCTTTTTTGATATTATTTTCTTTATCATTTTTAAAGTCCTCTTGACATGGAGCCACTTATAAGGACAAGGAAGTATGTTGGAATTGCATGGAAGATTTTGGAATATATGGTGAAGGACTAGCTAAAGTAGGCATTCTAGCACCTAAAGGCTTAGGTTCTTTAGGTTTAGCATTATTGGAAGTATTTTCAGCCAAGTGAAGGTTATCTTGAGCTTCTTTAAGAGGTAGCCCTTGAGGATGCCTCTAGGGAACCACATGAAAAGTATTAGGATCTTTGTTGGATGAAGGATTTGTGATAGATTTGGAAGACTCAGAAGCTTTAGGAAATGTATGAGTATTGGAGGAAGTAGGGGAGGGAAGGGAACCATCACAATACAAGGGTACATCATTAACATAGTCTTTCTTGAGAGGGTAATCTTTATTTTCAGCACGAGAGTCCTTAGGAGAAGGATTCTTATAATATTGATGTTTCAAGCTAGCACGATGCATTTTATAGTCCTCAACAGTAGTAGATGGATCATAATCAAGGTATTGTTCACAAAAATCATCAAAGTTTCTTTCAAAATCTGAATCATATGGATCACCATCATGATCTACCCAATAGGATGACCCTTTAGCAAGCACAAGCACATGACAAGGAGGACTCTTAGGAATATAAGTTTCATAGGCATCACTACATTGTCCATCATCATGGTCATAAAAAATAGACATGTCATTCTTTGTAGAAGAGGTATCACAAGGACTACCATATTTCTCATAGTGAGGAGTAAGACTCTTGGGAGAAGTAGAAGAGGAACAAGATTGCGAAGAAGAGGAAAATGAAGACCTAGAGGAGGAAGAAGAATTGGATAATGAAGGATGCGAATAATGTCTAGAAGAGCTATGGTGAGACTTGGAAGATGAGGAAGAATGAGAAGAATTAGATGATGAAGAATGTTTAGAAGAGGGAGGTTGTGATATGATCATGTCTATGATCCTAGCAAAGGTGTTTGATTCAATAATCTTTTCTTTTATTTTTTCCTTAAGTGTATCACTATTTCCATATCTAGAAAGATTATTGGAGGAATAAAAATCTTTGAATTGAGAAATGAGTTCGAGATCATCTATTTTCAAGAGAGGTTCCATAACAAGGTAGTTGAAATTCATGGTTCTAGAAGAGAAGGAATCAAGCATGGAAGTGACAAAAGAGATGAATAGAAGAAGGTAGACTAGATAATAAGAGGAAAAGAATCAAGAAGACATGAAGAGTTTAGGAAGAAGCATGAAGAAAGAAGAGAAAGGATGAAAATGGGAGACTAGGAAGACATGGGAGATGTAGAAGAAAGAAGACCAAGAGTCATTTTGTGCAATTTGATACCATTGAAGTTCATTTAGATATTGAGAAACATGTCAGAACACCTCAGATCTGAGATCTGGACTGACCAAGGAAGACTCAAATGAACTTCAGATTGCAAGCAGTAGTGAGATAGCGAAAGGACTCTATACGATAGTTTCCAGGCCAATAGAGTGATATAATTTCTGTAGATGATATTTCACATAAGGAAGTGCGACAGTTTCCAGGCAGCTAGTGCGACATAATGTATAATAGGAAAGCAATACAACAACAATGAAGAAGTATCATGTGATATTTCTTTGGAGGGTGTGCAATGGTTTTCCAGTATCCTATGACTCTTGACCAGTGAACATAAAAAAACTCAGTTTTGAAGGCAGTTTGGTCAATGTTTTAGTTTGATGGTTTAATTTTTTCACTCCAAACACAGTACTAGCAGTAATCAGACAAGTTTGCAAATAGTAGGTGATCAAACATGTCATAAAACACTTGCACAAGGGCGAAAGAAACCTTGCCAAGACAAGCAATTGTGATATCAAAGGGAAAAATCATATGAATGCTACCGTGATGTTTGAATGTTTGAGAACATTTACACATGTAGATCATAATGAGAACACTTCAAGCACTGACTAGCTTAGAAGGACAAAGACTCAATACTTAACAACTTGGCCCACACTTGATGTCCCATCACCTCACAAAAAGTGGTTACACACAATAGATATTGGCTTTGTCATGGAAGTGTCAATGACACAACCAAAGGAACACAGATGGTGAGTAATCTTGGGGTGATCTGGGTTAGTCCACTAGGATCAATCCTTGCACCAAGATGTTAAGTGGAAAAATAGGGTAGCTTCTATCTATGGTTCTTAATTAGGGCTTCCGTTTGTAATACTCCCCTTGCACCCTGAAGGGACTCCTTACCTTACAACAAGTAACAGACCTTGTGGCCATAAGAGTACCTCAAGCATTCTTGCTCAACATTTTCCTCATGGTCACAATCCCACAAGTACTCACATTAAGCGAAGACAAGTACTACATCTACCAAGGTTTTGTGTCCTTGATAGCCTTAAGTTTATAGTGGGTTGGAATAGCTAGCAAAAGGTTTGTCCCCACTTGGGTCATTCCTCTTGATTGCTCAAGAGCAAGCCTGCTAAAGGATCTTAAACTACACAAAGAGTGGATCAATCTTTGAGGTTCAAGGTTTTTGGTTCACCACAAGGGTGAAGAGCATACTCCCCTATCTCAAAAAAATTTCCCAAACACACCAAGAAAAGTTCATTTATCCTCTTGCTTTCAAAATCCAAAGATGGGTCAAGATTTTCTAGTTCACCACAAGGGTGAAGAGCATACTTCTCCTACAACAAGATCTTAAGTGCCTAAATAAATGAAACAACTAGTAAATGCCACACTTAAAAGGAAAGTAAATAAACAAACACTTGTTTGTTTTTAGGTGTTGGGCAGCCCTGCAAAACACAATTAGTAGCCCTTTTGCCTTTGGAGCATTGACATGCAATCTTTTAGCAAATTTTTTGCAAGCAATGGACATACCTACAAGCACAACTTATTATCCCCACAAAGAGTTCGTACAATAAAAACAATATAATCTACAAATAAATCACTGTCTAGCTATAGAAAATTAGAAAATTGAAATAATTCAAGTCAAACTTTGTAAAGAGATGATCAAAATAGTCACTACCAGGCCTGGGCAACAGTTCAGTCACCAAAAGAATTGTATGATACTTTTCAGTATATTGGTGTGATGTTTTCTTCCTGGGTGACACTTCTCACTGTGCTCGGGCAACAAAAAAATGTATGATCAGGTGATAGAACCTATAAAGCCACGTGATATTTTTACTAGAAAAATATCACTCAAATATAGAAAGAAGTATCGCACGATACTAGTAAATTGTCGTATGATAATTTGTAAAAAAATAGAGAGCCGAAAACAACAAGCTAAAAATGATGAAAATAAATGATGGAAATGCATGTAAAGATGGACAAAACGAAGCTTTTTTGCCCCACGGTGGGTGCCAAAAATGTACACACTAAAATGTGCAATTCTCTAAGCCTTTGTTTCGAAGAGAATCCATGAATGGGAATCCTTGAAAATTGACCTAGAGCTCCCTAGGCATGGAGTGCAAGAATATTAAGAGTGCTCTCAGCTAGAGCTATTAAGTCTATGATCTTGCTAGTAAACCATGCAATGGGAGATTCAATGAAGACAAGGGTAAGAGTGCCAATGTCCTCAAGAATCAAGAATGAGAATGAAAATGCAACTATACTAGAAATGAGAATGCAAGCTAAGCTATGAAAGGAAATATGCAAGTGTTACAACCCAAGCTAATTAATCTATGTGAGCTAATCTAGAGCATGAAAATTAAGCTAACCTAAGAAAGCATAAACATGAAGCTATGATGCAAGAAATGAAAGATGGATGCAAGAATGTCTTCAAAAGCTCCAAAGTCTCCAAACAATCCTGCAGCATAAGGTTAGTATTCAAAAGATGAGATGCCAAAATGAGAAGAGAGCTCTCCTTTTATAAGAAATGAGAAAGAATGGACCATGGAGATGAAGAAGAAAAATATTTAATCAAGGGTGGAGCTTGAAAGAAGATCAATCCATGTGCACAAGATTCCTCCAACGAGAAAATAAGAGTTGACTTTTATCCCCCAAATGAGACAAAAATGCCTTTTTCTCTTTTCATAAAATAGGAATAATACTTTATTTGTGCAACTTAGGATAAGAGGCAAAGTGGAGGGCTTTTTATTTAATAAAAAAGGAGGAAAATACTTTTAATTAAATAAATATGTAGGATAAGATGGTTAGCCTATAGAATAAAATTGAATAAATGATAGAATTAGGATTTGATCAAGAATAAGCAATTGATGATTTTAGAAAATAATGCTAGAAAGGGGCTAATAGTCTAGATGACCATTTTTGGGTGATTACAGTAGGCAAGTTTGATGTAAGAAGTGATGAAGGTATTTTCCTTGGTTACTCTACTAAAAGTAAAGCTTATAGATGTTTTAAATTGAGATTAAAGAAGATTATTTAAAGTGCTCATGTTAAGATTGATGAAAAGTTTATGGTTCAAGAAAGATATCATGATTACTCACCTATGATTGAAGAAGAACCCAGATCTTCCACTAATGAGATAGTTGTTGAGTAAATGTTTGATAGTATTGATGCTATGAAAGAAGAACTAGATCAAATTATCAAGAATGATACTTGGGAATTGGTCCCAAGACCTAGTGATAAGAATGTGATTGGAACAAAGTGGATATTCAGAAACAAGATGAATGAAGATGGTATAGTAGTTAGGAATAAAGCAAGATTGGTATGTAAGGGATATGCACAAAGAGAAGGTATTGACTATTCAGACACTTTTGCACTAGTAAGCAGGTTTGAAGCTATTAAGTTGTTTCTAACTTTTGCAACATTCAAAAACTTCAAAGTTTATCAGATGGATGTTAAGTCAGCATTTTTGAACAGAGAGGTTAAAGAAGAAGTATAAATTGAGTAGCCAGAAGGATTCACCCTATCAGATAGACCTAATATGATATGCAGACTAAATAAATCCCTCTATAAGCAAGCCCCTAGAGCTTGGTATGAGAGACTTGATGGATATGTAACAAAGATTAGATTCAAGAAAGGAGCAACAAATTGTAATCTATTCATAAGAGAGACATTTGAAGGTCTATTACTTGTAGCTATATTTTTTGATGACATTATCTTTGGAGGTAATGACAAACTAAGTGCAAAATTTGCTAAATAAATGCATAGTGAGTTTGAGATGAGTATGAATGGTCCTATCAAATACTTTTTGGGATTAAAGTTGCAGCAAACAGAAAAAAGGTATTTTCATTAATTAGTCTAAGTATGTGAAAGAGATACTAAAGAAATTCAAGATGGATGATTGCAAGCTAGTAAGTACACCTATGATAACAAGATGCAAGCTTACAAAAGAAGATGATTCTCCAATAGTAGATACAACATTGTACAAGTCTATGATTGGTAAACTCATATATCTTACTCAAACTAGACATGATATTTCCAATGAAGTTGGCATAGTTGGAAGATTTGCAGTAGATCCTAAGAAAAGTCACCTCATGGCAGTAAAGAGAATATTTAGATACTTGCAAGGTACTATAGACTATGGTCTATGGTATCCCAATTCAGAAAATGTTGAGCTTCATGTGTATACTGATGCAGATTTGGCATGATGCATTGATGATAGAAAGAGTACATTAGGTGGAGCAATGTTTCTTAGTGACAGACTTATCACTTGGACAAGCAAGAAGAAAAATTGTATCTCTCAGTCAATAGTAGAAGTGAAATATGTTGCAACAGCCTTGAATTGTTCTACAATTGTTTGGATCATGCAAATGATAAAGGATTTTGGAATTCAGATTGATTACCCTATTATTATTCACTGTGATAATACTAGCACTATGAACATGTCGATGAACCCTGTGATGAATGCAAAGACAAAGCACATTGAGATCAAGTATCACTTCATAAGAGAGAAAGTGACAGAGAAAGAAGTCAAGTTGGACTATGTAAGTACTAAAGATCAGTTGGCAGACATATTCACAAAACCCTTTCTAAAGGATACTTTTGAGTATCTCAGGGAGAAGTTAGGAGTAATTCCCTTCCCTGATTCATCTTAGAAGAAAGAAGAAAGAGCATCTATCCTTAGGGGCTGATGGATGGTTGACTACTCTACTTTAGGAGTAGTACTAATGCTTAAACTGATTGGCACCCTTTTCCATTGATGTCAAAGGGGGATTAATATATAGTCATGAAAAATAGAAATAAAAGGAGTAATATACTAAGGGGGAGTACTATTGAGTTTATGGAAGCAGTTCAGTTGAGGAAATGGAGAATGTTGAAGAATATTGTAGCAGATAGAGGATCCATCCTTGGGGGAGTTTTGAAAAGGAAATGGAGAATGTTATAAAAGAAATGTTCATTTGGATTGGTGGAGTTTTTCATTCCATATGTTGCTATCAATGCCAAAGGGGGAGATTGTTGGAGATTTTCCAGCAAGCCAGTGCTAACTGTATGTTTATCATTGATGACAACATATGGTAAGTAGCATGTGTGGATGAATTATGTAGTAAGATTTAAGTATATGTTTCATGGACATGTTATCATCATGATATCATGGATGTAGAGGTTAAATGTTAGTACAAATAGTTATATAGTAGCTTGTGTCAGCAGTGTTCCTGATAGAGTAATAGGCAGTGTTCTGTGTATATTTGTCTATACAGTTATCATGGAGCCTTGCATGTTTTCATATGTGATGAAGAAATGTTAGTGATTTTAGATTCATGGACATAGAGTCTGATGATTAGTAGAAGTGAAGTTATGCAGTCGCTATTCACCAGTAGTAGTTTCTCATGTTTATTTAGAAGAGCCAACAGAGATTATATTGGTTTTGGAGTTGTGCCTATCTTTTTGGTATGCGCCCTTGGATTAGAGCTTGAAGAAGAGTTAGTGATGTTTAGCATGTAGCATGCATCTATAATTATCTTATTGGACATGTCCAAGAATGTGTTGCATGCTTAGTAGAGCCCACTGAATTATTATTGGAGTTTTTTATGGATTCTCTAATATGATTTCAAGGTGGTTCTAATAGGCCAACTTGATTATATCATTTAGAGGAAAGATATTTATAGGCAGTCATTTGTGATTGCTAGAGTGTGGTTCATAGTTGATTGTGAAGAGCAGAGAAAAGTGTATGAAGTGTTGAACCATCAGAAGAAGGTCTATGTGGCCAAGTAAAGTATTGGTGTTATACATTGGAACTAATCTAGATAGCAGGTCAAAGCGTATTTCACCAAAATCCAGATATAGTGTGTATCTGTTAAATAGAAGGTTGTAGCCTTGAACCCTTTGAGAAATGTGCTCTTAGATAGTGTGTCCTCACCCCAAACAATGTTAATTATAAAAGAATCCTAATAGGGTTTGACCCTTGACCAAGTCTAATGTACTAAATATATTGTAAAGAAAATCCTAATAAGGTTAAGGATCTTGTAACAAGGATCATAATACACTAGTGCAAAATATTAGTGGGTGTCAATTCCCACCATAGTTTTTATCTATTTGGGTTTCCCTATAATCAAAATATTGGTGTTGTGTTCAAGTTTTCTTTCATTGTGTTTATGTTTTGTGTTTAAATATACTTAATTGGATAAAGAATTGAAACTTGTAGATAACTGATTAACCCCCCCATCTCAGTTATCTCTTGGGACTATTCCTAAAAAAATGCATATAAATTCCATGAATAAATTAATTAATGTCCATGCTCTTAACCATGATCTTATAACACTTCATAGAGTAATTCATCAACATTTCATAGCTTCATGTTCAATATTCCAAGTGCGCTAACTCAAACACTGTTTGCTTCTTTGCTAATCTTCAATAGATCATTGTGTTGACATCAATGACAATCACAGTCATGAATGGAACAATAAATGCTATAGAATGGTTGCTAATACTCCCCCATAGGATATATTAATCATTCATTCCTAACACTCTCCCCCATTGGCATTGATGGCAACATAGATGAAAAAATATCCAAGTTCCATAAATCCAACACTGTAACACTATTGCTCTAAAAAATGCTTTCAAGTCCTCTTCATCAATCAAATTTTGCTTCATTTTCCTATTCATTTCTCTTCAATAGATTTTTCAGATGGTTTTTCATGTACACTTCTCCCCCATTGACATCAATGATAGAAGTTTCATCATTATGTCAACAACAACTTCAATGTCAAAAGACATTGTTTAGAAAATACATTCACTTGAATCCTCATGCCTCAGCTCAGATACACATACTCCCCCATAGAGGAAGTACCACCATCTAGTCTAGAAGAAAGATAGGGCTCATATACCACTGGAAAGATGCAACAATATGCATCACTTCTCAAAAGTAGGTTGGGGCATAACCCCAAGCATACCTCTCAGATACTAAAATGTATCCTTAGGAAAAGGTTTTGTAAATATAATTTCTATCTAATTCTTTGTGCTTATGTACTCAAGTTTGACTTATTTCTCAGCAACTTTCTCACTCACTACATGATACTTTATCTCTATATGCTTTGTCTTAGAATGTAACATAGGGTTCTTAGACATACTAATTGTGCTGGTGTTATCACAATGTATAACAATAGGTTCAACAAATTTTACTCCAATGTCCTTTAGCATTTGTTTCATCCAAATTATCTGATTACAATTGTTTGCTGCTACTACATACTCTACTTCTACTATGCTCTGTGAAATACAATTCTACTTCTTGCTTAGCCAAGAAACCAATCTTTCTCCAAGGAAAAATGCCCCACCACTGGTGCTCCTTTTATCATCAACACTACCTCCCCAATCAGCATCTGTATATGCACATAGGGTAAAATCATCAAATTTTTCATACCAAAATCCATACTCAATTGTGCCTCTTAAATACCTTAGTATACTCTTTACTACTGCATAATGTGATTCTCTAGGTTCAGCTTGAAATCTTGCTACAATTCCAACTGAATATGCTATATCAGGTCTTCTATGAGTCAAATACTACAATCCTCCAATCATAGATCTATACTTCTTCTATTCTACTACATGAGTCTCATCTATGCTAGATAAATTGTCTAGTTACCATAGGTGTTCCAACTAGTTTACAATTCTCCATTCCAAATCTCTTCAATAAATCATTGAAGTACTTTGTCTGACTTAAAAAGATACCATCACTATTCTATGTTATCTACAATCCCCAAAAGTATTTCATTTCACCAATCATACTCATTTCAAATCCAGTCTTCATTTTATCTACAAATTTATCACTAGCTTCATCTTCTCCAAAGATAATATCATCAACAAAAATAACTACAACCAACAAACCATTTTCAATTTCTTTTGCATACAGGTTTCTATTAGTTGTTCCTTTTGTAAATCCTAATTTCAACAATTACTTATCCAATCTCCCATACTGAGTTCTAGGTGCTTGCTTTAGTTTACATACCATGTATCCTTCTTTAGTTGAAGGAAAACCTTTAGGCTTCTCAATGTAAACTTCTTCTTCTAATTCTCTATTCAGAAATGCTGACTTCACATCCATCTGATATACTTTGAATTTCTTAAAAGCTACATAAGCCAAAAACATTCTTACTACTTCAATTCTTGCTACTGGTGCAAAAGTTTTTTCATAGTCAATTCCTTCTTGCTATGAGTATCCTTTACATATCAATCTATCTTTGTTCCTTACTACTTCTCCTTGTTCATTCATTTTATTTTTGAATACCCATTTAGTTCCAATAACATTATTATCTTTAGGTCTAGGGACCAATTCCCATGTCATGTTCTTTTCAATCTAATCTAGTTCTTCTTTCATAGCTTTAATCCAATGTTCATCTTCACAAGCTTCACTAGTAGATTTCAGTTCAATTTGAGAAATCAAACATAACTATTCTTGTACCTTATTTCAAGTAAGAACTCCTCTATCTATGCTTCCAATAATCTTCTCAATAGGATGATTCCTTGATAAATTTTTGTTAGGTGTCACTATCTCAGATCTCACTTTAGGTGTCAGTTCTTAAATGATCTCACCATGGCTTTCATTCAACAAATCACTTCCAGTCTCATAGAATAATTCAGTAGTCTCAATGTTAGATCTAGGATGAGTTCCTTCATCTAATTCATAATCAAGCATTCTTTCCTAAATTTTGAACTTTTCATCAACTTTTACATTTTCACTCTCAACAATAGTCTTAGTTCTCTTATTGTAACATCTGTAAGCTTTTCTCTTCAATGAATATCCAAGAAATATACCTTCATCACTTCTAGGATCAAACTTTCCAATGTCATCATCTCTCTTAATATAACATTTTCTTCCAAAAATTCTAAAATACTTAACTGATGGTGCATGTCCAAACCATAGTTCATAGGGTGTCTTGTTTATGTCTGCTCTAATTTGTACTCTATTCATTGTATACACTAATGTGTTCACTGCTTCTCTCCAGAATATCTTCGCTAAGCCATTCTCAAATAACATAGCTCTTGTTGCTTTAGTCACTAATATGTTCCTCCTTTCTGCAATACCATTTTGTTCAAGTGTCCTAGGGGCTGAAAACTGTCTCTTAATACCATTCACTTCACAAAAAGTGTTAAATTCTCTTGAAGTAAATTCTCCACATCTATCTAATCTCAAACATTTAATGTTCATTCTAGATTCATTCTCAACTTTTTTCTTAATGATCTTAAACTTATCAAATGATTCAGATTTTTCTTTAAGAAATGTAATCCACATCATTCTTGTAAAATCATCAAAAAGAATCATAAAATACCTTTCTCCATAGAATCCTCTAGTTCTTGTAGGACCACTCAAGTCTGTATGAGCAATCTCCAACTTTTCTCCTGTTGTAAACTTGTTGCTAAGAAATGAGCTTCTCTTCTATTTAGCCATCACACGTTCCTTGTAAATCATGTTAGAAAGCTTCATAATTTTAGGCAAATCTCTTACTGCAAGTGTAGTACTTATTTTCACAATGTTATCAAAGTTTATATGACAAAATATTCTTTGCCATAACCAACTGGTTCTCTTTTCACAAGCAGGGCAATACCTTCTTCAATCTTTCTATCTTCTTCATTTCTAGATATGCTGCTACTAGCATAATCTCCACTCACACTTATGCTTCTTGAAAAAGTAGGGAAAACAATAAGAGCACTAAATTCTATCTCCATTCTAGGTAAGTCTCCACATAACCTCAATTTCATCTTTGCTACTTCCAATCTTCCAAGAAGAGTCTCTCTGGTGAAGTTTGTAGTACAAGGAATAACTTGTTCAATCATCTATGTTGTTTGCTTAAATGCAGGAGTCAATGTCCTCAAAATTTTCCATATCACTTCATTCTTTGTCTTTGTTCCTCCATAAGATTTTATACCTACAAAAATCTCTGACATTCTACCAATATAGCTTCTAACAGATTCATCTTCCATCATTCTTATATCTTCAAATGTACATAACCAATTATGTAATCTAACTTTCTTTTCATGTTCATCACCTTCAAAAGTAGTGTGTAAAGCTAACCAAATTTCATGAGATATTTTCAAATATTTTACCTAACTATACTCATTCTCTAGAAGGGCTAACAAAAGTGCTTCTCTGGCAAGTATGTTACACATGAATATATCACTTTTCTCATTAGTACATGTTTCAATATTATCCTCATCCATAATAGTCTTCTCATTCTTTGTAATTAACCAATAACCTGGTCCTAAACATAGTAGATGTGTCTTCATCTTTTCTTTCCAACTATCAAAATTTACTCCATCCAACTTAGGGCTTTATTTCTTGAAATGATTTGCCACAGATCTCCTTAAGTTGTTAAACTTTTCCTTGAAGGACCTACTACTCTAATACCAATTGTTAGAAAGTAAAGTCCACCAAGATAACTAATAGGGGGGATGAATAATTTATCAGACAAATATAACTTTTATCAACTTCAATAGATTTTAACCATGTAAGAAATGTAACCAACAACCATAGAAAGATATTCATACACAATAACACAATGACACAAGATATGTTAACTAGGGAACCTCTCGATCAAAGAGTAAACCCCGGTGGGAATGATGCGCACAAAAGATGCACTAATATAAAAGTTCCTTGTGAGAGGATGGACTCTATTAGGAGTCTTATGAAATACATTCAGTACATATGAATCCCTATTAGGAGATTTTGAATCCCTGTTAAAAGATTCTAACTCTACTAGGAGTTATGGAAGACAAAAGGATACATTGCCCAAATAGCTTCATGGTAAGATCACTAAACTCACTGTCCAATAAATCTTTGTATTACTCAACAAAATAATACCAAAAGGTTATTGACCTCAACAATTCAGTACTCCTTCTTTGACTATGCCAAAAGGTTACAGCTATCGATCATGGTGACCGAGTGCTAAATATTGTAGGAGTATTGTTGATAAAACAATTTGATCAACTCCTCAAAAGTTTTGATAGTAGAAGGAAATTTTGAAAACCAATGAATGGATGCTCCTCCCAAAGATCTAAGAAAGAGGTGCATAAGGTAGGTTGGTTCATGCATGAACTCCATTGATTGTGTAAAAAATTCTCTAAGATGATCTTTAGGGTCAGAGTGCCCATCATATTTATCATAATTCGACATCTCCACTCTTTTTGAAAATGGTGGCATGTACAAGTCTTTGTCAAATGGAAAAGGACATAGAGCCTCCATGGAGAACTCTTTAGGTTCCTTCTCTTTCTTAAGATTGTTAAGCTCAACTTTTTATAGCATGCATCTGTTTCATCATAGCTTCGAGTGGATTCTCTTCCTCATGTGTAATGATGTCTTCCACATTAAAATTAGGAGGAAGCTTAGCTCCTTGATGAGCTAGCTCTAAAAAGTATGTCTCTCTATTTTCTTTCAAGAAATGCCTCATCATCTTGTTGAATTCATCATCATTTTGATAGCGAGAAATTTCTTTAGGTGTGGGTTCCTGATCTGCACCATGTCGAGATTGAGCTCTCTAAGAGCCAAAGTTTGTCATTGCTTGAGACATGGTAGGAGTGTGTGGACTCCCTGGATTAGATTGATGAGGGGTATGTTGAGTACCTCCGTGAGTTGATGGAGGAGGTATGTAACCAGATTTCAATCGATAGTTGCCAAGACCATCATCCTCGTAAAAACTAGAATTGATGAGTTGCTCAAGAAATGGAGTTTGGAGAGTGGTGATAGATTTCTTGTGAGAGGAAGCTCTAGTCTCCATAATTAACCTCAAGTGAAACAAAAGAATAAGATCCAGATAACTGAAGAATGAATTGAATCAAGATGATCAGATGACGCAACCTTGTCAAGGTTTGATTTATTTGAAGATTTGATTAGACATGGATGAAGGATAATGTGCCTTGGATGTATGGGTAGGTTCCCAAAAGATAGCAGACAAGATATCACAACGCTTAGTCATTTTGATGATTGATTGAAGATTGATAGTTATGACAAGGTTTTGACACGAGATGATAAAGACTCAAATCGATTAAACAGAAGGCTGAATCGGATTCAAAAGGCCACTTTAAGAAAATGATTGGATTCTCAATTGCTACTGCTCTATTCCTGACATAGTGATTCATTCGGTAGATTCTGAAATTAGGCTGAAAAAGCTAAATATCTAGCAATTTTGACAATTTTTTGACAACTCTCAAAAAATTCCCAAATGACACTCTACAAACTTGTACGACAGTGGGTATGCTATGAAACGACAGTTGAAAAACTCATACGACAACGGGTAGCTAATGAAATGACACTTGAAAATCTCATATGATAGTTGTAAGTAGGATTTGACTCTTTGAAATTTGCTGGCATGAAAACTCGTATGACACTGGGTTGGTTATCATATGACAATTAGGTAGCAATGAAATGACAGTTGAAAATCTCATATGACAGTTGCAAGATTTTGACTTTGAGAATTTGCTATAATGAAATGACACTTTGAGAAAAATCGTATGACTTTCTGACATCCTAAGATGACTTTTGAGTCTAGAAAAGGATTTTACTTCAGATTTTGCAAATTTTGAGTTTTCAGATTTGAATTGTTTGCAAATTTCAATGTCCAGATTTGAGGATTGTAATAGATTTGTTCATTTTCAATAACCAGATAGATAAACAAGCACGCAAAATAGCAAGCAAGTGATTTCAAGCATGTCCGAAAATAATGAACAAGGGAAAAAGCAACCTTGCACATGAACAATCAAGTGACTTATTCATTCTAATCCTCAGAAGTGCTAATTGTGTATGTTCCAAAAATGTTTTGCAATAACACACATATACCCTAGAAAATAAAAATTTGGCCTCGCTAGGGTTTTTAGTAATGGTTTGACTCTGTAACTTTTATGATCCAAAGGGGTGAACTCCAATCCCAGTGCACCAGGGTTTTGACATAGTCCGAGAACTTAATCTCCAGGAGCTGCTAGGGAGATCTGACAACCCAACAATGAACCATACCCATGGATATTTCTTCTAGAAGGACATTTATATAGCGGCTGTAACTACCACAATGAAAATGGCTATTACCACTTGAGGTTCCGTCAACATAGTTTGCACTGTGAAGGGATTGTCCGCTATGGTTAACCCTCTCTAAAGGTGACTCACAATGGTATACCACAAGGGGACTTGGCTCCAGATCCAAGATTTTGATGCCTCTTCACTTTTAACCCAAACAAAGCAAGCAGATTAATCTGACATGCTAAGACAAAGTTTGTCTCACCAAGGTCTATGATATCAACCCCACGTGATCTATCAACCTCTCCGGAGAGAGAATGTATCAATCAATAAGGTAAGACGCACGGACCAAGTAGAACATGAGATGCACTAAGTATCCTCCCCACCTACAGGGGATCCTTCATTGAGAAGGGTTTTGCTGGGAACCCACTCTCTCAAGATCCACAAATAGTGTTCATGGGGCCTAATTACTATGTGAGTAAAGATATATTCTAGAAAGCAAATCTATCCAAAAGTATTCAAAAGCAGAAAGAGGAACAGTTAACACTTAAAGCGAATATGAGGTGAGTCCACAAGGTGGAGCAATTAACCCCTCACACAAGCTAGAAATTATTCCACAACTTAGAAAATAAGTGAGTTCCAAAAAAGCACAAAAGGGTTGCCTGGTGGAACACTTAAGGCTTCTTTCTTGTAGACTCCTCCCCTTTAATGTGGCATTGATATTGCAACCACGGGGTGAAAATGAGGGGCCAGTGGATTTAGCAAGTCCAATAACCCAAGATAGCAATTTAGATCAATCACAAGTAATCTAAGACTGCCAATAAATACCTAAGGTGTCACAACCTAGTATCAATTATGCAAGTGTGTAAAACAAAAGCATGAAAAGAAGCACTCAAGCTAGACACATGAGAGATTTATTTTAAGTCCAAATCAAAATGTTATTAGATGAAGGAGAATACTTGGAATCCTCGCAACGCACTTAGTAGATTTTACCCGATTTTAAGCAATTCATGCACTTTTTCCAATCAAAACTAGCAGGAGTCAATAAAAAATAAAGAATTTGAATTGTTAAGATTAGCCATTAGTCAAAATCTAAAAATGAAATATGAAAAACTGTCCTAAAAAATGAAACGAAAGTTGAAACCTGATGCCGAAACTCATACGACAGTGGCTCTGTTACTAGACGACAGTCTGAAACATCATACGACAGTGGGTATGTTCCCAGATGATAGTCTAGAAACTCGTACAACACTGGGTGTATGATGAAACAACAGTTGAACTTCCAGATGATAGTTTTTATAGCCTAGCATGATTCTTGATCTGATAGACTGTCATACGACAGTGGGTACAGTGTGAAATGAATTTTGCTAGAAATTCATACAAAGATTGTACGAGCAAAAAATAAAAATCATATTTTTGCACAGAAACCAAGGAGAGAAAGACAAAAATTGTTAGAATTGAATTGGGAACCCATTTCAGGGCCCCACGGTGGGCACCAAAAATGTGTGTGTGAAAATTGTACCCGATCTGTAGACACAACACTTCAGTAAAACATTAGAGGTTAGCAAAAATCAAAATCATGCAAAATTGAAATCTAATCTAACCAAGCGATCTACTGCCTTTTAATAGGTGCGAGATTGATGTTCTCAGATTGTTATCAAGATCAGTGACCTAGACGACACCTAAATGAAGGATTTGAATGCAATTGATCTAGATATGAAATATGAATGCAAAGTAATCTATTTTTTTTTTTTGATTTTAGATGAAATAAGAATGATAAACTGATATGAATCTATGCTAATATGAAAATTGATCTATGATATGCTAAATGATCTAACAAATGAAAACTAATATGATATGAATGCAAATGAAATTGATCTGACAATAGCCTTGATTCACAATAAGCTTTGATTCTTCGTCCTCCAATTCGACAACGTGAGGATGCAAAAATATGAGATCCTTTGAGATGAGTTGAGGCCTTAATTTATAGAAATCCAGGGCTTTGGAGGTGCATGGAAGAAATCCATAAATCACTTAGATTAACTCAGCTTGATTTTTGAGTTATCTGATAATAAAGATAATTTAATTCACAAAAACATGTAAATCATGCAAAAACAACTTTTTAACTCAAATTAGAAGTTTAGATCAACTTTAAAACTCAAAAATGATGTTGAGTTCCAAAAAGTCAATAACTTGCATTGATTTTCTGATTTGGAGTTTAACCGCTCTTTGATTGTGCACATGGATAATTATGAATTAATAAATAAATAAAGTGATTTATTCTCAACTTAACTGATTTTTGAAAAATAATTGATTTATGTATTAATCAATCATTTAATCAAATTTTTATTCAAAAATAATATCATCAAATATGACAACTTGCTTTAATTAATTAAATAAGAATTTAATCAATTAATGATAGGATTTTGGATTTATTATCAAAATTAAATAATAATACTTAGGAATAAATACAATTAAATTCAATTAAATAATTAAGTGGCAGAATTAAATCTAATTAATTAAATATTGAGAATATTCAATTAATCAAACTTTAGGATAAATGTGATTTATCGCCAAATAATTATAAAATTAAAGATAATTATGATAAATAGGAATATTGCTAGGAATATTCACCGATGCAGAATTTAAGATAATCAATTAGGATTCAATGATGTTTAGATGTGTCTTAGGTTAGGACTTTGATGTCGATTTCATTCGATTTGATGATGTAGGAGATTAATGAACTTATAGCCCATTTTTGGGGTATTACATTTTGCCCCTCTTTGAATTGCTGCGCGAAGTGCAGTTGTTTAAAGATAGTCTGTGTTTGATAGAGATATGAAACATATTTGAAATTGATAATTGATATGAGACAGAAGCTGATTAATATTGATTTGATATGAAGATAATAGGTCCTGAATGACCAAAGATAATGTTCACTATAGCAGTGATGAACTGATGATTGTGAAATTTTTTTGTCAAAATGCCTGATTCTGAACCTTATGATTGTGAAGAAGTGAGTGACCGGTTCTAGAATCGATTGTCTTAGCAGAAGTAGCAGGCATCACATCTGAACCCTTCAGTTGTCGAAGAACCAAGGAAAGAACACTATGATCTAATGGTTGTAAAAACCAATATAGTTTACAAGATTAGGAGAATACTAGATTGATATGGATCTTGATGAATTTGATATGCCCCAAGTGATGATAGATTTTCCCCGAGTGATGAGGTCTTTTTTGATGAATCAGTAACTAGACGTGGTTGTTGTCTTGATTACTGAGGAAGATATGATTTCCATAAAGATATGATTTCAAATTTGATTACAGACTTTGAATGATGTGTAATACCATGCCCCCTTCAGGATTAAAATTGAAATCTGACAAGAGAAGTTAGTGTTAAATGGTTTAGAAGCATGTTAATTGATTTGAGAAGTGGTTATACACATCCGAGAATGCATTCTGCATCGTTTGGAGGTCCTGGAGACCATGTGTGACTAGGTGAAACCATGAGTTGACCAAGTTGAAATTTTGATAGTTTGATGTAAGATAATCAGTTAAGTTGAATACTGGATTTCTGTGATGATCAAAGGTCGAATATGCAAGTAGTAGAATGTCCTGGGCCCAAAAATTTTAAATCATGATTTTGACATAATAAACAATCTCATATTTAAATTTTGATCCCGAAAATGGATTTTGAACATCGAAATTAGCTAGGGGTGCAATTTTCATGAAAAATGGAGCACTTTTGAAAATTAGGTCAAATGCTATATAAAGGCCTGAAGGGTCATTTTCAATTCATTTCAACCATTTGACTTTGGAGACTTTGTGGAGCCCTCTGAGCAAGAAAATGGTAGAATAGTGAGAACCAAAGGTACTTGTGAGTTCGCATCAATTTGAGCGCAGTCGGAGATATGACAGACCTCGACAGTATGGACATCCGGTATGTGGACCTCTGTGCCTCTTTGAAAATGTAAATTTTTCATGTTTTATAGCATTTTAGATTTTTTTCGTATGCATTTTTCTTTTTTAATTTCGCATGTATGAAAACTCATACGAGTCCCAATCCAAACTCGTACGACATTCCATTTGAATTTGCTTTGTCATTTGATGGACAACCCAGTGTCATATGAAGGGGACCCGTCAAGCAGTCAAGAGATCATTCTAATTCTAGTGTGAATTACCCGTAGTGACCCTTTATCGTTCACATCCTTAGGTAAGATCGCGTTTCACAGTAGGAGAAAGAATTCACTCAAAAAGACAATAGTTAGATCAAACTTCCTTGAATTTTCTAGGTATCAATGGTCGAGGTACGCATGGCCATCCAATTTGAGATAGAGGCTCTTACAGTTGGACACCATTTCAATCCAGAATTTCCAAAGTTGTTAGATTTTCACATACAAGTAGAAAACAAAGAAAAGATTATGCCCCTAGTCATCACTCTTTAAATCCTATAAAGGACATCATCGAAAAGCTTGAAGGAACATAATATGCAGAAATCTCAATGCGAATCGGTAAGCATACAAGGAGATAAAAGCATGTAAAGCACATATTGTTTTTAGTTTGTGTTTGATGTTTGATTGTGTTGTTGTAGATGCAAAATCCTTTCTGGAGACAAGACAGACTGACTGACTCACATGAAGCTTCAAAGGACTCTGACTAGATATGATATGTCTAAGATATACTGGAGACCATAGGAGTTGACATTGATTGCCCCCAAGTGTTAAGCATTGATAGGATACAGATGCTGGAGCAGATTGGTGTACAAACTGACTTATTGAAAACAGGAATGCGGAAACAAACCGGGAGATATATACAAACTAAAGCAAGACTGAAAGCTGGGAAAGACCAAGATTGCACTGATAGATGGAGCATATTGAAACAAGTGTCACCCGTTTGCCAAGTTTTCACCATCTTGGTAGAGATTCTATTTTTGCTACCAAGGTGCCTGTTTCCAAGTTTTCACCAAGGCACTTTTTCTCTTTTTCTCATTTTTTTTTTTTTGTATTTTTCATTTCTTTAATTTTAAATTTTTTGATATTTTTTACTTTTTTTGTGAATCATCAAGGTGCCTATTGCTAGGTTTTCACCAAGATGTTCATTTTTTTAGGACTTTTTCAAATTTTTAAGATTTTTTTTAGGACATTTTAGCATAGACAGAATGCCTTAAGCATAGAATTTCTTCAGATGGAGAATGTTGATTGGTTCTTGGAGCTATTCTCCTTCAGTCATTGAGATTTGATAGGCACCAAAGCCAAAAGTAGTAGTGATTACAAAGGGACCCAGCTAGTTGGGTTCGAACTTCCCCTTGTGTTCTCGATGTGATTGATTTTTAGGATTCTCTCTCAAGACTAGATCGCCAACCTAAAATTTTATGTGTCTAACTTTCTTGTTGTAGCCTCTAGACATTCTCTTCTGATATACTCTAAGATGATCATACACTACTTTTCTGTGCTCATCTAGTAGTTCAAGTTCTTGCAACCTAGACACTCTATAGTCATCATCAGTTACTAGACCATGCCTTCTGATTCTTAGTGATGGGATTTCAACCTCAATAGGTAGTACCGCTTCAGACCCATAAACTAAAGTGAAAGGTGTAGCCCCTGTAGGTATTCTGATACTTGTTCTGTAGGCCCATAGAGCTAGATTAATCATGAGATGCCAGTCTCTACCAGTTTTGTTTACTATTCTGTGCAAGATCTTCAATAGATTTTTGATGGAAGCCTCTGCTTGGCCATTTCCTTATGGATAGTAGATAGAAAACCAATGTTGGGTGATCTTGAATTTGGCACATAGATCATCTAGGTCTTTATTCCTGAATTGCCCACCATTATCTATGATTATGGAATGAGGGATCCCCTATCTACATATGATATAGTTCAAGATGAACATCGATATCTGCTTTCCAATTGCTTGTGTCAAAGGGACCTCTTCTACCCATTTTGTAAAATAATCTATGGCTGTGATTATATGGGTATGTCTGTTAGAAGAATGAGGATGAATCATCCCGATAAGATCAAATGCCCATTGATGGAAAGCCATTGTGTTGTAAAGGGGATTAGATCCCTCCTTGGAGCATGAATTAAGTTGCCATGCACTTGAAACTTTTGACAATTCTTAGCAAACTTGATGGCCTCTTTCTCCATTTCAGGCCAGTAGTACCTAGCCCTAATAAGTTTTCAAGCTAGTGTTAAACCATTCAAGTGTGATCCAAAAATACCATCATGGACTTCCTCTAATGCATGTTGAGACTCTTCCCATTCTAAACATCTAAGTAGCATACCATCTAGACATCATTTGTATAGATTGTGACCAATGATGACATATCGGGAGGCATTACGGATAAGGTATCTCTTTTCATGGCGGTTGAAGGTATCAGGAATGATTTGGTCTTGGAGATAGGAAAAGAGGTCTTTGTATCTAGATGAATCATGACCAACAATGGTGTAGATCATGTGGGTTTTGGGGGAGTCATATGCAGGATAGGAGAGTGCTTCCACCAGGAACTCATAGCGTAGCTCATGTTCAAGCTACTGTAATAAAGTAGATAATGTGGCCATTGCATCAGCAACCTGATTCTCCATTCTAGGAATTTGCTCAAATGTAATAGATATGAAATATTTCTTTAAATCATCTACCATTCTCTTATAAGGAATGAGATTTTCATCTTTAGTTTGGTACACATCATTGACTTGATGAATAACAAGTTGAGAGTCTCCATGAATGTGTAGCTCTGTTACTCTCCATTCAATTGCTATTTTCATACCATTCAAAAGGGCTTCATATTCTGCAATATTGTTTGTGCAGGGGAACTTTAGTCTGAATGCTTTTGGGATGGAGTATCCTTGAGGAGTTATGAACAATATGCCTACTCCAGATCCATTCTGTGTATAGGAGCCATCAAAGAACAATTGCCATTCTCTAGAAGATAGGTGCATAATAGAGGAGTCTGGAAATTCCATTTGCATTGGTCTGTCATCAAACATGGGTGCATCTACTAGTTGATCAGCAATAACTTAACCTTTTATAGCTTTTCTTTCAACATATTCAATGTCAAATTCACTTAGAAGCATGACCCATTTAGCCAGTCTACCTATGAGGGCAGCATTTCTTAGTAGGTATTTTAGTGGATCAATTTTTGCTACTAGATGCATGGTATGAGCTAACATATAGTGTCTCAGTTTCTATGATGCAAAGATCATAGCGAGACAAGCTTTCTCAATCATAGAATAGTTCTTTTCATACGCCACCAATGTTCTACTTATATAATAAATGGCTCTTTCCTTTTTGTCTTCATCATGTTGCGCTAGAAATGCCCCCACTGATGTGGCTGTTGCAGAGACATATAAGATCAATGGCTTCCCATGAATAGGAGGCATCAAGATGGGAGGATTGGATAGATACTTCTTGATATGGTTAAAATTCTTTTCGCACTCCTCATTCCATGCAAATGTCACACCTTTATGTAATGTTTTTGTAAAAGGCTATGATATGTCCGCTAGTTGTGATATAAATCTTCTGATAGATTGAAATCTTCCTTGCAACATCCTCATTTGACTGATATTCATGGGAGGTTGCATCTCTATTATAGCCTTGAATTTAGCTGGATCAACTTCAATGCCCTTCTTTGAAACTATGTATCCTAAGAGCTTTCTAGAAGTGACACCAAAAGCACACTTCTTAGGATTTAGTCAGAGACTAAACTTTTCCATTCTGTCTAGGATCATGCTCAAGTCCTTTAGATGTTTAGTTCTGATCATAGATTTTGCTAAAGTATCATCAACATAATCTTCCATAGTTTGATGCATCATGTCATGGAAAATAGATGTCATTGCTCTTTGATATGTAGCACCAGCATTTTTAAGCCCAAATGACATGATATTCCAATAGAAGGTGCCCCATGCACATGTGAAACTATTTTTCTCTTGATCCTCTGGAGCAATTTTTATTTGGTTATATCTAGAGAAACCATCCATTAAGGAATACATCTCGAAACTCGCGGTCATGTCCACTATCATATCAATGTTAGGTAGTGGAAAATCATCCTTAGGGCATGCTCTATTCACATCTCTAAAGTTTGTGCACACTCTGATTGACCCATCTGGTTTAGAAATAGGTACAATATTAGAGATCCACTCTACATAGTCAATAACTCGGATGAATCTAGCTTTTAGGAGCTTCTCTAATTCAGATTTTACCAAGAGTGCAACATGAGGATGCATCTTTCTAATTTTTGCTTGACAGGTTTGACATTTGGAGTGATAGATAAATGATGCATTATGAGATTAGGATCCAATCCTAGCATATTTGAATATTTCCATGCAAATTTGATCTTCTTCTTTGTTAGGAATGTTGTAAATTGTTTCTTTTCTTCTTCGGATAATGATTGTGCTACATGTACCAATTGTGGTTCCTCTGTTGTACCCAAATTGATGGATTGAGTGGGCTCAATTAGAACTGGAGATCTATCTTATAAATGACTCAAAAGGACATCAAATATATCATCCTTAGGCACCTCACAGAGGTTTTCACCTTCTGATACATCTTTTATTTTTACTTTTGTAGGTTTTGAGACTGCCACAAAGTGGTTTTCACCCTCAGAACTCTTTTTCATTTTCTTTTAATTCTTATTTTTCTGACTAACATATTTGATGTCCAACTTAATCATGCTGATGCTCACTTCACTGATGGAAGTCCTCATAGGCTCAACTACATTGAGGTAGCAAGCAAGGGCATAATTATTCGGGAAGGTATAAATACCATGGCTCGGATTTGTGGAGGTTTGATCGATAAGTTCTAGATATTGGATAGTCAAAGTGGGGAAAGATTGGGAGATAATGTTTATAGATATGGATCTATCATCATTTGTCCTAACCTGATGCTTGATTTCAAAGGTGATATTACAACTTAAGACATTCAATTTGTGAATAGGCTCAATGTCATCGTGGGAGTCCAATTCAGCCATAGGTGGATCAGACTCGATAGGTTCATCATTTAGCTCTAGAATTACATTGGGTTTAGGTGTATATTGGTGAATAACATCAACATGTTTCTCTATAATAAGCTCATCTCCATCTGGTTTTGAAATAGGTCCCCATTCATAGTCATTTGATTCAGCTTCTGATTCAGGATCTCTAGGAAATTTTAGAACATGAGTAAAGTCAGGGTGAATACCCCAAGAAGGGTTACCCTTAGATTTTGATTTGAATTCATACTCATGGGAATCTATCTTAGAATCACTACCACCTCCCTCTTCTTGATTGTTTTCAAGATTATCTGGTTCTTGTGTTGAAACTATCTCTTGATTGATAGTAGGTTCTTGTGTTTCTACTACATTAATTCTTTTGATTGGATCATCTTTATCATCATGAAGGTCTTTGATTTCCTTAGGAAATTTTTCATAGGGGATGAGTTCTGAGCTGTCTAAATTACAATCTGATGATTCTATTTCTTCTTTCTTAAGAAGAGGTTCTCCTGGTGTGATCTACTCTATGACATGAGAACAATTGCCTTTGAGGTGATAAGGTTTCTTCTTAAAGCCTAAGCCAACTTTATCTTTATTTTCTCTACCAGTATGTGGGAGAGGTGACACAAGACCTTTTCCTTTGATTCCTAGAGGTCCCTGACCTGAATATCCCATCTTAGCTATTAATTTATCTCCTAGACCATACAACTTAGAAGGGAGGTTGGATACTGTAGAGTCACTAGTTTGAACAACTTGAGATTCAAGTTCATCTTTGTATAGCCATGATAGCACAACTTCATCCTCTTCAAAATCTTTCTTGGATACTTGTTCTGCTACAAAATTCTTTTTATATGCCTCAAGAGGTTCTTTAGAGTCTGGTTTGGATGGTTTCAAAGATTTCCCATAAGACTTAGGTGAGATAGGGAGAGATGTCAAAGATAAGATTGGCTTGATAATATATTCTCCCATACTATTTTCTTTGATATTAACCTCTTTTGCAAGATCTTCCAATTTAGATGTGGATGCTTCTTTAGTTGGTTCAATGGAAGATTCTCTATTATTAGGCACAAGCTTATCTACACTTTCCTTCAAGGTGTTGCAAATTGTATTTAGATCTATGGGGATAGTAACCTCTATTCCTTCATAAGGAAACTTCAAACATTGATGGTATGTAGAAGGAATAGCTTGCATTTCATGTATCCATGGTCTCCCTAGAAGAATGTTGTAGGCCAAAGGTAGATCAAGCACTTGATAGATGGTATCTTTGATAACTAGACCTACTCTAATAGGTAAGACAATGGTGCCTTTAGAAGATCTTTCTTGTTCATCATAGGCCTTGATAGTTATTTTCTTTCTAGGATCAATAGCCAATTCTGAAAATCCCAATTGTGTGATCAAGCTGTAAGAACAAATGTTTAGGCCAGTGCCCCCATCTATCAACACACATTTGACTCTACGGTTCTAGATCAAGACTTCTATATGCAAAGGCTAATTATGTGAGTGAATCAAGGAGTTGTCATCTTCCTATGAAAAGGAGATATATTGCGGAGATGTAAGATGTCCAACCATAGTCTGGAACTTGTCTAAATCAAGGTCATCAGGAACATTGGAACCGAGCAAAGCTTTATCAAGAATGGCTCTATGAGCTGGAGCTATTCAATGCAACTCAAACATGGAGATTTTCACATTAGTGTGTTGGAGTTGTTGAATAATGCTATAAGATGTAGGCCTTGTATCCTTTGGATTGGAAGATTTGGAAGCAGCCTTCTGTTTAGAAGTAGATGAAAGATTGAAGGGCACCTTAGGGACATTTGATGAATCTGGGATTTGTCCTTTTAGATGCATTTGAGCTTGTGATCGAGTAACTACATTAGCTAAGGAATGATCTCTATCTCTTTATACAATTGTGATGACATTGAAACTTTCAGAGACACATGGTTCAACCATATTAATGACAAAATTATTTCTAGGGTAGGCATAGTTGACTTTTGCCCCCATATTAGGCTGAGAAGTTGAAACTTCTTGACCATGTTTTGGAAATGGTTCTATGAATGCTGTATGATTTTTATTTCTCTTGGGATTGTCAATTGTGATGTCTCCACTATCGATTAGATCTTGAATGGTATGCTTCAAGTGGTAGCAATGATTAGTTTTTTGACCTTTACTCTGATGGAAATCACAGAATTCATTTTCTCTCCACCATTTCAGTTTGGGGTCCTGATCATTTGGTCAGATTGGTGGTAAAGAGATGATGTTATTAGCTAGTAGATTTTTCATAGCTGATTCTAAAGACTCTCCCAGAGGAGTAAACTTTCAATGTTTATCCCATCTTTTGTATTCTAGCTTCTTTTGAGATGGTTCAGAAGACTTTTTCTCTGAAGCTTTAATGGCTTGAGTGCCAAGAGTGAGATTGTAGGCTGGTGCCTTTGATGGGGCATGGATAGTGTCAACAACACCATCTATGATGATGCCCTTGTTCTTGTTCCAATTTTTTTTCTTGTCTGTAGAACTGGATCCTGATTCGTACTTGTCTTTTTGAAGTGTGATTTCTCCTTTTTTCACAAGCACTTTTTCAATTTTGATAGAATTATCCACCATCTTATCAAAAGATGTATGATCTTGCATTTGTAGAGGATAATTGATTTCTGGAACAAGGTTGTTGATGAAGATTTCCAATTTTTCTATTTTTGGAATAGGTCTAGCATATAGAGACAACTTCTTCCTCCATCTCTTGAGAAATGTTAGGAATGGTTCCCCTGGATATTGCTTGAGATTACAGATATCGATCATGGTGACCGGGTGTTGATTATTGTAGGAGTATTGTTGATAAAACAATTTGATCAACTCCTCAAAAGTTTTGATAGTAGAAGGCAATTTTGAAAACCAATGAATGGATGCTCCTCCCAAAGATCTAGGAAAGAGGTGCATAAGGTAGGTCGGTTCATGCATGAACTCCATTGATTGTGTACAAAATTCTCTGACATGGTCTTGAGGGTTAGAGTGCCCATCATATTTATCATACTTTGGCATCTACACTCTTTTTGGAAATGGTGGCATGTACAAGTCTTTGTCAAATGGAAAAGGACATAGAGCCTCCATGGAGAACTCTTTAGGTTCCTTCTCTTTCTTAAGATTGTTAAGTTCAACTTGTATAGCATGTATTTGTTTCATCATAGCTTTGAGTGGATTCTCTTCCTCATGTGTAATGATGTATTCCACATTAAAATTAGGAGGAAGCTTAGCTCCTTGATGAGCTAGCTCTAAAAATTATGTCTCTCTATTTTATTTCAAGAAATGCCTCATCATCTTGTTGAATTCATCATCATTTTGATAGTGAGCAATTTCTTTAGGTGTGGGTTCTTGATCTGCACCATGTCAAGATTGAGCTCTCTGAGAGCCAATATTTGTCCCTACTTGAGACATGGTAGGAGTGTGTGGACTCCCTGGATTAGATTGATGAGGGGTATGTTGAGTACCTCTATGAGTTGATGGAGGAGGTATGTAACTAGATTTCAATTGATAGTTGCCAAGACCTTTGTCCTCGTAAAGGCCAAAATTGATGAGTTGCTCAAGAGTTGGAGTTTGGAGAGTGATGATAGATTTCTTGTGAGAGGAAGCTCTAGTCTCCACCATTAACCTCAAGTGAAACAAAAGAATAAGATCCAGCTAACCGAAGAATGAATTGAATCAAGATGATCAGATGACACAACCTTGTCAATGTTTGATTGATTTGAAGATTCAATTAGACATGGATGAAGGATACTATGCCCTGGATGTATGGGTAGGTTCCCAAAAGATAGCAGACAAGATATCACAACACTTAGTCATTTTGATGATTGATTGAAGATTGATAGTTATGACAAGGTTTTGACATGAGATGATAAAGACTCAAATTGATTAAATAGAAGGTTGAATCAGATTCAAAAGGCCACTTTAGGAAAATGATTGGATTCTCAATTGCTACTGCTCTATTCCTAACACAGTGATTCATTTGATAGATTCTAAAATTAGGCTGAAAAAGCTAAATATCTAGGAATTCTAACAATTTTCTGACAACTCTCAAAAATTTCCCAAATGACACTCTGTAGACTTGTACGATAGTGGGTATGATATGAAATGACAATTGCAAAACTTGTACGATAGTGGAAAAACTCGTACGATAGTGGGTAGCCAATGAAATGACACTTGAAAATCTCATACGATAGTTGTAAGCAAGATTTGACTCTTTAAAATTTGCTAGCATGAAAACTCGTATGACACTGGGTTGGTTATCATACGACAGTTGGGTAGCAATGAAATGACAGTTGAAAATCTCATACGACAGTTGTAAGATTTTGAGTTTGAGAATTTGCTGGCATGAAAACTCGTATGACACTAGGTACTCAATCATACAACAGATGGGCTGTAATGAAATGACACTTTGAGAAAACTCGTATGACTTTCTGACCTCTTGGGATGACTTTTGACTCCAGAAAAGGATTTTACTTCAGATTTTGCAAATTTTGAGTTTTCAGATTCAAATTATTTGCAAATTTCAATGTCTAGATTTGAGGATTGTAACAAATTTGTTTGTTTTCAATAACCAGATAGATAAACAAGCACATAAATTAGCAAGCACATGATTTCAAGCATGTATGAAAACAATGAACAAGGGAAAAAGCAACCTTGCGCATGAACAATCAAGTGACTTATTCATTCTAATCCTCAGAAGCGCTAATTGTGTATGTTCCAAAAATGCTTTGCAATAATGCACATATACCCTAGAAAATGAAAATTTGGCCTCGCTAGGGTTTTTAGTAATGGTTTGACTCTGCAACTTTTATGATCCAAAGGGGTGAACTCCAATCCTGGTGCACTAGGGTTTTGACACAGTTTGAGAACTTAATCTTTAGGAGCTGCTAGGGAGATTTGACAACCCAACAATGAACCATACCCATGGAGATTTCTTCCACAAGGAAATTTATATAGCGGCTGTCACTACTATGACAAAAATGGCTATTACCGCTTGAGGTTCCGTCAACATAGTTTTCCCTGTGAAGGGATTGTCCACTACGGTTAACCCTCTCTAAAGGTGACTCACAATAGTATACAACAAGGGGACTTGGCTCCAGATCCAAGGTTTTGATGCCTCTTCACTTTTAACCCAAACAAAGCAAGCAGATTAATCTGACACGCTAAGACAAAGTTTGTCTCACCAAGGTCTATGATATCAACCCCACATGATCTATCAACCTCTCTAGAGAGAGAATGTATCAATCAATAAGGTAAGATGCATAGACCAAGTAGAACGTGAGACACACTAAGTATCCTCCCCACCTACAAGGGATCCTTCATTGAGAAGGGTTTCCCTGGGAACCCACTCTCTCAAGATCCACAAATAGTGTTCATGGGGCCTAATTACTATGTGAGTACAGATATATTCCAGAAAGCAAATCTATCCAAAAGTATTCAAAAGCAGAAAGAGGAACAGTTAATGCTTAAAGAGAATATGAGGTGAGTCCACAAGGTGGAGCAATTAACCCCTCACACAAGCTAGAAATGAGTCCAAAATTTAGAAAACAAGTGAGTTCCAAAAAAGCACAAAAGGGTTGCCTGGTGGAACACTTAATGCTTCTTTCCTGTAGACTCCTCCCTTTTAATGTGGTGCTAATATTGCAACCAGGGGGTGAAAATGAGGGGCCGATAGATTTAGCGAGTCCAATAACCCAAGATAGCAATCTAGATCAATCACAAGTAATCTAAGACTGCCAATAAATACCTAAGGTGTCACAACCTAGTATCAATTATGCAAGTGTGTAAAAAAAAAGCATGAAAAGAAGCACTCAAGCTAAACACATGAGAGATTTATTTTAAGTCCAAATTGAAATTTTATTAGATGAAGGAGAATACCTAGAATCCTCGCAATGTGCTTAGTAGATTTTACCTGAGTTTTAGCAATTCATGCACTTTTTCCAATCAAAAACAGCAGGAGTCAATCAAAAATAGAGAATTTCAATTGTTAAGATTAGCTCTTAGTCAAAATCTGAAAACCAAATATGACAAATTTCCCTAAAAAATGAAATGACAGTTGAAACCTGATGCCAAAACTTGTATGACAATGGGTTTGTTACTAGACGATAGTCCAAAAACTCGTACGACAGTGGGTATGCTCCCAGATGACACTCTGGAAACTCATACGACACTAGGTGTATGATGAAATGATAGTTGAACTTCTAGACAACAGTGTGTATAGCCTAGCATGATTGTTGATTCGATAGATTGTCGTATGATAGTGGGTACAATGCAAAATGACTTTTGTCAGAAACTCGTAGAAAGATTGTACGGACAAAAAATAAAAATCATATTTTTGCATAGAAATTGAGGAGAAAAAGATAGAAATTGATAGAATTGAATTGGATACCCATGTCAGGGCCCCTCCGTGGGTGCCAGAAATGTGTGTGTGAAAATTGTACTTGATCTGTAGACACAACACTTTAGTAAAACATTAGAGGTTAGCAAAAATCAAAATCATGCAAAATTGAAATATAATCTAACCAAGTGATCTACTGCCTTCTAATAGGTGCGAGATTGATGTTCATAGATTGTTATCGAGATCAGTGACCTAGACGACACCTAAATGAAGGATTTGAATGCAATTGATCTAGATATGAAATATGAATGCAAAGTAATCTTTTTTTTTTTTGGATTTTAGATGCAATAAGAATGAAAAACTGATATGAATCTATGCTAATATGAAAATTGATCTATGATATGCTAAATGATCTAACAAATGAAAACTAATATGAAATGAATGCAAGTGAAATTGATCTCACAATAGCCTTGATTCACAGTAAGCTTTGATTCTTCATCCTCCAATTCGACAGCGTGAGGATGCAAAAATATGAGAACCTTTGAGATGAGCTGAGGCTTTAATTTATAGAAATCCAGGGCTTTGGAGGTGCATGGAAGAAAGCCATAAATCACTCAGATTAACTCAACTTGATTTTTGAGTTATCTAATAATAAAGATAATTTAATTCACAAAAACATGCAAATCATGCAAAAATAGCTTTTTAACTCAAATTAGAAGTTTAGATCAACTTTAAAACTCAAAAATGATGTTGAGTTCCAAAAAGTCAATAACTTGCATTGATTTTCTGATTTGGAGTTTAACTACTCTTTGATTGTGCACATGGATAATTATGAATTAATAAATAAATAAAGTGATTTATTCTCAACTTAACTGATTTTTGAAAAATAATTGATTTATGGGTTAATCAATCATTTAATCAAATTTTTATTTAAAAATAATATCATCAAATATGACAACTTGCTTTAATTAATTAAATAAGAATTTAATCAATTAATGATAGGATTTTGGATTTATTATCAAAATTAAATAATAATACTTAGGAATAAATACAATTAAATTCAATTAAATAATTAAGTGGCAGAATTAAATCTAATTAATTAAATATTGAGAATATTCAATTAATCAAACTTTAGGATAAATGTGATTTATCGCCAAATAATTATAAAATTAAAGATAATTATGACAAATAGGAATATTGCTAGGAATATTCCTCGATGCAGAATTTAAGATAATCAATTAGGATTCGATGATGTTTAGATGTGCCTTAGGTTAGGAATTTGATGTCGATTTCGTTCGATTTGATGATGTAGGAGATTAATGAACTTATAGCCCATTTTTGGGGTATTACATTTCCATGTCTTATTCATCTAATTTCTCAATTTATCATGGATATCTTCATTCCAATTTTGATCATTGCTCGGCATAGGTGATCTACAATCTTTCTTTAGGTGAGCTATCTTTTTACACTTGTAACATACCATGCTTCCATTCATCTAGCTTTTGGATTTCCCTCTGAAATGAGTCTTCATACAATTTGCTCCAATGTGTCCATATTTTCCATAGTAATGACAATTATACCAAGTGTTATAATCCCAATTGTATGAGTTGATCTTGACAGGTGACTTAGTCTATTCATTTGATGACCATTTGGGTTTATATCTGCATTCAAATGCTCTATGCCCATACTTCTGGCAGTTGAAGCAATGTCCTTAAAATTTTGGTGAGATAGGTGGACTATTGACCTTAGACCTACATTCATGTGCCTGATGTCCATGTTTCTTATAGTTAATGAAATTCCCATTGAACTTAGGTTGAAGATCAGACTTACCATGTTTTCTTCTACATATGCTAGATGTATGTCCTATATTTCCACAATGATGGCATGTGGGCTTGTTGTTCTTTGGTTTTGTATTCTTTTGTTCTCCATTTTTTGATGATTCTCCTTCTTCAATGGATGATGAATGTTCATTTAGTCCAAGTCCAGATCTATCACCAGATCTTCTAGGTGACCTTAACAGTTCTTCAAAATATTTTGTAGCTTCATTTGGTTTGTTCATCCTTTCATTGATTTCCTTCTCAGATCTCAGTTCATTCCTTAGTTGATCATTTTCAGATCTCAAAATGTTGATTTCCATATATTTCTTGCCCAACTCTTGATTAACCAGTAGTTGTTGATTAACCATGTCTAGTTGATTGTTAGTCAACCTTTTCATGTCACTTGTCCTTTCATCTAGTCTCATTGCTATTTTTCTTTTATCTTCTTCGATCATTGTCTGGTCTTCTTCAACTTTCTTTTTATATTCAACTACTTCATAGAGTCTGACAGATTGAATTTCTTGTTCTCTCTTTAGATTTTTGATGTCATCATTTAGTATGTTATTTTTCTCCAGTAACTCTTTTATGGCTTTGTCACTTTCTACTGAGTCTCCATTACCAAATAATCTAGTGGTATCTTCTTCTTGATATTGTGAATCATTTTGCTGAATAGCAATTTCTCTCCTTCTGCTCAAGGATTTCTTCAGGTCACCTCTGGTTGCTTCTAGTTGTTATAATGCTAGTTGTACATCAATATTTTGATTCTCTATAGCCTTTCCTAGATTATAGACTTCCATCTCAAGATCTTTTTCTTCAAGTGGTTAGACTTTCTATGAGAAAACTTGCAGCTCTAATACCAATTGTTGGAAATATAGTTGGGAAATGTGATATTGACAAGGGGGGGGGGGGGGGGGGGGGGGTGAATCAGATATCACCTACTAATCCATCTTAACATTGCATAAATATTTTGCATAGCATCAACAAAACTTCATCAAAACAAAATAACTAACATACTAAGCAGTATTCAAGAAAGTACTCATAACTCAGTAATTTTGGTTACCCAAAAACCCTTGAAAGGTAAAACTGGGGTGGGGATGACACCCACAAATCTTCACTACTATAGTAATAAGTTTTCTTGTTAGGGCTTACAAAATTTGATCAAAATATGATCTACCCTATGAGGGGTATTCCATGTTAAGAGCTAAAAGACTTATGTAGTCTACCTTGCTAAAGGATTTGAAACTTACAATAAAGTAAGCACTCAGTTAAGAGATTACAATAGGTCTGTTAAAACCGCTCGGTTAAGAGATTTAACCTAATACACTTGTTATAATGTCATAGTACCTGATGCTTTAGTTTGTAATATATGTAGATTATAGATCTTCTCCATACAATATTGATTTGATCTCTTCTATCAAGTTTATCTCTATTTTGTCCTTCACTTCTTAACTGAATCACTGAACTCTATGTGAATGGTTTATTGATCTGAATGTACTTCTTTTCTCATTCCTTCATTCCCTTCACATCCTCTCATTCACTTACTCATTTTAGGGTTACGATCTTATCTTTATACACAACTAAACATCTTCATAATTCAAGATCTATGGTTCAGATTTACTCCTTTTGCCGCTTAAGCCTTACTAATTTCTGATTGGCTCTAAGTATTACATAGGGATCAATGATTACAAAATAGGTGTGTAATCACCTCCATGATTTCCTCAACAAACAAAATACAAAACATGAATGTCAGCCAAAATGAGTTACCTTGATCATTGTGCCATAATAAACTCATATGTCATTTTTGGCTAACTCGACAAATGATGTCCCTGATACTCAACATTCACTATAATTGGCATATGTTGATATCTCTATTTCTTAGTAATCATTACTTACATAGCTTGGAAAAAACTTAACTCAGCTAATACAGAAATGCATAGTGACCTTGGTTTACTCGGCAGTACTACTGAATGGTAAGTATACATTACAAAACTTATCCTATACATAATGACTTGGTCAAAGTGATGACAGACCATCATTTCCTAGGTAATGACTAAGTGTGAGTCACTAATAGTCAACAAAACTATCGAGATCTACACTTTCTGCATCGAATCATCGACATATTGGTCATTTTGGTTTGTCCTTCCTTCTTGTCCTACCTCGATTTTGAGTGAATCAGGGGTTGATCACTACTATGGTTGAGTGATGGAACTCAGACCATAACATCTTCCATTTTCCTATGGGTGAGATGACAATCACCCCTAAGGATGTCTACCACCTCCTCCATATTCCTACTCAAGGAGAGCTCATAATCTATGATCAGGTATACGATGGTGCAACATGTCAGAGGGTCTTCCAGGATCCTACCATTAGTGATGATCACATCTAGTGGTTATAGTTCCATTCTTTTCCTATTATTCTAGCACTTCTCAGTGCCTCAATCAGTGGCTTCCTATTACTAGATTAGCGAGGTCACAACCTTGTATTCGATTAGGGTCCCAGTCTGGAGGACTTGATGGCCTAGCCTCATTGCTTTGATTGCGGATAATGTGTCTTAGTGCAGCTATATCATGAGTTACACATAGCTGTGTATCATTGTTCCTCCACTCTCTCAGCAAGTGCTATCTTATTATAGCTTTGGACATGGGAGAATCTCCTAGTGACATGACCTATTATAGCCCATCACTGAGATCTAGGATGGCCATTTGCTTGGATGTATAAGGGTATGGTTGTACAGGCCCACATGGGCAAGTTAGACTACTGGCACCATGTGATTGATGACAATGATTAGGTCATTTGATGACCATATCTTGGATGTGAGGCTTGGCCTGATAATGTGACAGAGCTTCCTTTTATGTTTTCTCCCCAATGGATGATAGGGTGGTCTTCACATATTATCGAGAGATTCCACTTCTGACAAGTGTTACGATAGTATGGTCATGTTTAGTGCATGTCACAAGGTTCTGTGATGTACACTAGAGTTTAGGTAGAGAGGCCATTATGGGGTCCATGTATTGATTTTAGGACAACTTTATAGGAGATTGAGCAGTTGAGATATCTTCCCTGGGATATGAGATCATTGATTATTGATGTCGGGATGACAAATGATTATGCCGAATGGTTCAATTGGAACCCATTTATGAGGTTTACTAATCTAGTAGAGAGGATACCAGGCATTAATGAGAAGTTTGATGATGGTGGAGATGATGGTGGAGATGGGAATGGTGGTAGGGGTAGAGGTAGGATTTAAGCATGTCAATGATGACTGGGTTGTCTAATAGCTAGAGTAGGTAGAGTGTTGATGCTAGTTATTTCTACTACTCCCATTACTCTAAGAGGTGGTGGTGGTGGTGTTCAGATGAGGGGTTGAGGTGTTGATAGAGTATTACATTATGTTTCCAAGGATATGGCTAGTAGAAAGGCCCATTATAGAGCTAGAAGTTAGTGATAGTTAGAAGCTCAGGTAGCATAGGATTTATTAGATTAGGCTCAGGGTCAGCCAGGATAGGCTCCTCCGCAGGTTATCCCATTGGTTATTCCGTAGGCTCCTCCAGCATAGGCACCTATTTTTGCTTCTGCTTCTATGCCATCCTCTTCTTCTCATCCGTCTTCTTATTCTTTTGTTCCATCTCTATCTATTCCATCTTCTTCTATGCCTTCTTCTTTTGGTATGCTAGCTTCTTCAATGCCATCTTCTTCTGCTGTGCTTCCACCACAGGATCCTCCTACTCAGGCTCCTAGTTTAGAGGCTTCAGCAACTACATCAGAGGTTTGTTCTTTACAAGTGGATGTGTCTTAGATTAGACAATAGGTTGGTCAGCTGAGTAGTATGATGTAGAAATTCATGGTTGCTATGAGTTAGTAAGGGTTATAGGCTAGTTCAAGCCATCCTCCTGATACTGGTCCTGGTCTGGATGGTGCTGACGGTGCTAGCGGTTCAGCCAGTTGATCCTGATTGATTTGAAATTTATCCTTCATTCATTGATGATGTATATGATGATCTCATTTTTTTTGTTGAGACATTGGAATCTTTGTATTATTTTGATCAGTTGATGCACTTTATCTATTATACATTGATACTTGTTACTTGTTGATATTTTGATGGATTTTGATTTCTAGATGTTTGATTTATGATGATGATTTCATGGACTTTGATTCCTAGTTTTACTATTATGTGATGTCATCATGTGTTGGACCTCCTTTTTTAGGCATTTTACTATGATATGTAGATCTACCTGATTCTATCTCCTATATGCTTTGTTTTTTATTTTAGAATGTAGTTTTTAATATGATATGGATGCACATGTTCTATTTATGCTTGATGATAGTCTTATGCTTGACATAGAATAGATGAATGGATGTAATATGGATTTAATGATTCTTTATGCTTTATGGATGCAAATGATATATAGATGTGTTAGATGGATAATGTAATGGTTAATGCAATGTAATGATGTTTATGGATATATGTATGCAATGGATGTATTTATGTAATGGACACAAAATGTGATGTAATGATTATGGATATTTAATAATTAATTATTCTATATGTTAAATGCAATGAATGATGTAATGATAGTACAATGATCGATTATTGAATGAAATGGATATTAATGAATGCACTTAATGGATGAAAATAAATGATTTAAGATTTTGATCATGAATGAAAACTAATGCAATGAACTTGACTTAAATGATGTTTAAAATGATGAATGCAACCTAAAGAATGAACTTAATGAATAGGATCTAAATGATGCAAAGTATATAATGTAAGATGATATAACCTAAAGTAAAGAACTTAGGTTAAAATAGATGCAAACTAATGCACATTATCTAATTGATACTTCTAATGAAATCTAATGCAAACTAATGTAACCTAATGCACTATAACATGAATCTAACAAATGCTTTATGAAATAATGTAATGCACCTTTGTTTTTTATTTTGATTTTGAGTTCCCAACACATTCGATCACATGTAGTTGTTGATATCCTTTGATTTTTTATTTGACTACACCCCCTTTCTATTTCCCTCTTGCAATTTAGTTTTTAAGCTAAGAAAGGAAAATACATTAAATGCATTTAATCTAAGATGTATGCAAGTAATTTTCACTATTCAAAAATTTGGAGCTTATAATCATCATTGAGCAATTTTTGGAATCCTAATTGAGTACAACCATCACTAGTTCAACTATGATGATATGAATACTTCTTTCATCTCTTGTGTTGATTTCCCATCCTTTGGTACAACTATCATTGATTGAAGCTAATCATGAGAGTGTGAATATTGATTTTATTAGTTTCTATGATGCAAGTGGATTTCGGTATTATGATATTGAACATCAACATAACCAAGGTTTCCTTTTGCATAAACAAACAAAAATATTAGTTTCATCATATATACAAGTCCTCGATGATTCTTTGATGATCATGTCCTTAGACAAATAATACATTATTTAAAACTTTGATTTTAAGATAGTCATTCAAAAATCAACTAAAATATCATGCTTTCATCATAGATCATCTAGTTTAAAACTTTCATCGATTCGCTAGAAATCACGATTTCATGAATCAAGTCAACACTTTAGAAATTTTTGCACTATTTTTCAAATCCATCATTCAAGTGTAGTTCTATCCATTTCATCTTTTAATCTTGATAAAGATAAGGTTGTGTTAGATCTTGGATCAAATTTGGCATTTGGTTCAAATTTGGATTTGGATTAGGATTTGATTAAGTGTCTTGTATTTTTGATGAATTGATTCAATGAATGATTGAAATTTTCTTTTGATGAATCCTTCCTCCTTTAGAGTAGATTTCCCCTAGTTTGATATGATGATGTTTGTGGGACTTAGGACAATTTTCAAATTAGGTGACCAAAATCTTTAGGTACTAGCAAATGCAACTTAGAGGTTTTATTATGCAATATATACAAATGTTGGCGAATGCAATATTTACAAGGATGATTGCTAGGTATGCGACTAACTTGGAATTTCAATGGTGCTTATTTACCAGGTTTTTACCGATTGAATGGATCTTTCTTTTTTTTTCTATTTTAAAGCTTTTCGCCCTTTTTTGCTACCAAGGCACCTATTTGCTAGGTTTTCACCAAGGCACTTTTTCTCTTTTTTCTCTTTTTTTGTATTTTCTCTTTTTTCAATTTTTTTCTTTTCCATATCATCAAGGCACCTATTTTCTAGGTTTTCACAAAGACAACATCTTTTTGAAAATTATATCTAAATGTTTTTTCTTTCTTCATGCTCAATTTTTCCATTATTTTTGTTCTTTTCTGAATTTCTAATTTGTTTTCTCTTTTCTTCTTTTTGAATGTTTTTGGTATTTTCAAGATCTCTTTTGACTATATACAATAAATATGATGCTTTCTATTTGATACCCTCTAATACTCTTTTTCTTTCTTTCTCTTTCATCTGCTTCATGTGTAGAACCTTTTGAGATGAATGCTATTGATAGGTTCTTGTAACTCCTCTCCATCACAATCAACTAATTTGTATGTGCCTATCCCAAAAGATGAAGTGATCACAAAAGGTCCTAACTAGTTTGCTTCCCATTTTCCCTTCTTTTCTCTTTCTGATTGATTCTTGGGATTTTCTCGTAAAACTAGGTCTCCTACTTGGAATTTTCTTGACTTGATGTTCTTGTTATAAGTCCTTGACATTTAGTTTTGATATACTTTTAAGTGATCAAATTCTTGTTGTTGTTTCTCATCTGGTAATTCTAGTTCATGTAACCTTGCAACTCTATAGTCTTCTTCACTTATCAACCCATGTAGAGATACTCTCAAAGATGGAAGTTCTACCTCCAAAGGCAAAACTGCTTCTGTTCCAAAGACTAAGGAAAATGGTGTAGCTCCCGTTGGCATTCTCATACTTGTCCTATAATCCCATAAGGTTGGGTTTATTTTTATGTGCCAATCCCTACCTGAATTGTCCACAGTTCTCTTCAATATCTTGAGGATATTCTTATTCGTTGCTTCGGCTTGTCCATTACCTTGGGGATAATATAGTGATGAAGAGTGATGGATCATGTGGAATTTTGTGCATAACTCCTTTAAGTCTTTGTTTTTAAAGTTATTTGCATTATCCATGATGATGGAATGTGGGACACCATATCTATATATTATGTGATTTAGGATGAATAAGGCTATCTATTTTCCTATTGCAGTTGATAAGGGTACAACTTCCACTCATTTGGTAAAGTACTCCATTGCAGTGATGATGAATTTGTGCCTATTTGAGGATGGTGGATGAATCATCCCTATCAAATATAGACCCCATTGATAAAATGACCAAGGTGTCATCATAGGATGAAGCTCTTATGTGGGTACATGTATACAGTTTCCATGATATTGACACTTTCTATAATTTTTAACAAAGTTACAAGCATCTTTCTCCATCATCGACTAAAAATATCCTATCCTAAGAAGTTTCTTATCTAGGGTTAGACCATTCGAATGCGATCAAAAAATCCCTTCATGAATTTATTGTAAGGCTTTATCTACTCTTTCTCTAGACATATAAGAAGCATTCGATCTAGAATTTTTTGATACAATGTGTTGGATATTAAGGTATAACAAGAAGCTTGGCATATGAAGCTCTTCTTTTGGTTCTTGGTTTGGTCTATGGGTAGAATTTGATCTTTTAAATAGGTATATATGTCTCCATACCAAGGTGAGTCATGTACGGTTAATACAAAAATGGTGTGAGGATGGGTAGGGTTAAATGTGGGTTGCTCAACTTCTTCTAGCAGGAATTCATATTTGGCACTTTGATCTAGTATTTGTAGAAGTGGTGAAAAAGTTGCCATTGCATCTATTGCTTTATTCTTCTCTCTTGGAACTTGCTCAAATGTGATGAGAATGAAATATTTCTTGAGATTCTCCACCACATTTTTAGAAGGGACCAACTTGTCATCTTTAGTGAGATATTCATCATTGATTTGATTGATCACTAGTTGTGAATCACCACAGACTTGTAATTTTGTCACTTTCCATTCCAATGCTAGTTTTATCCTAATGACCAATGCTTCATATTCTACTATATTATTTGTGCACGGGAATAGAAATTTATATGATTTTGGAATGGTAGACCCTTGAGGAGTAATCAAAAGTATGCCTGCTCTTGATCCATGTTGTGTGTAGGAACCATCAAAATAAAGTTACCATGTCTTTTCTTCAACATTCACAATTTCAGAATTTGGAAATTCCACTAGTATTGGGTGGTCATCTTGTAATGGAAATTCTACTAATTGATCATCTATAACTTGGCCCTTGATAGATTTGCGATCCACATATTCTATGTCAAATTCACTTAGCACCATGACCCATTTGGCTAGTCTTCCATTTATTGTTGTTTTGCTAAGAAGGTACTTCAATGGATCAATCTTTGTGATGAGTCAAATCTTATGGGATAATATATAGTGGTGTAATTTTAGGGAAGCAAAAACTATGGCCAAACATGCCCTTTCTATGAATGTATAGTTTAACTCATATTTCACTAAAGTCCTGCTGATATAGTAGATAGCTTTTTCTTTTCTTGATTCATCTTCTTGTGCCAAGAGTACCCCTAATGAACATTCAGTCACTGAAATGTATAGAATCAAAGGCTTGCCTCTTATAGGTGGTATCAAAGTTGGAGGATTCATTAGATATTTCTTCAATAAATTGAAGGCTTCTTCACACTTTTCATCCCATTTAAACACTATGTCCTTATGAAGGAGTTGAGTGAAATTATGACACTTTTTTGCCAATTGAGAGATGAACCTTCGAATGGATTGGATCCTGACTTGAAGAGATCTCATTTGGCTTATGTTTCTAGGTGGCCCCATTTCCATAATGTCCTTGAATTTAGCGGGGTCTACTTCTATTCCTTTTGCTAAAATAATTTACCCTAATAGCTTTCCCAATTGAATGCCAAATGCACACTTTTTTGGATTTAGCCTCACTTTGAATTGTTCCAATCTTTCAAAAATTTTCCCTAAGATGGGTACATGTTCATCTCTTGAGTTTGATTTGGCAAGTATATCATCTAAAGAGTCCTCCATGAACTTGTGCATCATGTCATGGAATATAGTTGTCATGGCTCTTTGATAAGTCACTCCGGTATTCTTTAGACCAAAAGGCATAACATTCCAACAAAATGTCCCCCATGCACATGTGAATGCGGTCTTTTCTTGATCTTTGGGTGCTATTTTTATTTGGTTATAGCCACTAAAGCCATCCATGAGTGAGAACATTGATGTCTCGTTGTTAGATCCACAATGGCATCTATACTTGGTAATGGAAAGTCATCTTTAGGGCATGCAAGATTGAGATCCCTAAAATCTATGCAAATTATGATGGAATTATCTTCTTTTGAGACCAACACTATGTTTGAAATCCATTGGGCATAATCAATATCTCTTATAAACCCAACCTTTAGCCATTTTTCCAACTCCACCTTTACAAGTAAAGCTATGTGAGGATGCATTTTTCTCAATTTCTGCTTTACTGGTTTTGCTCCTTCTTTTATGTTCAAATGATGCATGATTAAATTTGGAGCTAATCCTAGCATATCATCATATGAAAATGAAAAATTGATTTTCTTTTCCTTGAAGAATTTGATAAAGTCTTTTATTTCTTCACTAGATAAAGATGCAGCTAAGTGTATAATCTTTGGCTCTAATTTTTGATCCAATGTTTACTTTTTCTATTGGATCAATCAAAATAGGAGATCTTTCTTCATAGTGCTTGGGTAAAGTATCCAAACTCCCTTCCTTAGGTTCCTCTATTGGGTTTTCACCTTTGAAATCATTCTTTATTTCTTTCTCTTTTTGATCAAATGTTGCCACAATGTGGTTTTCAACATTGGATTCTTTTCCTTTTTAAATTTTTTTTTTGTTTTTTTCATTTTTCATTGAATTAGGAGTTTGGATACTTTCCTTTGTCACCTCTTCCTCATATTCCATGGTAGAAGAAGACTCAACTACAATTAGGTATTGGGACACCATGTTGTCAATCAAAAAGGTTGGGAGTATGGTAGGTTTGATGGAATCCCATTCAATTAATTCCGGATAGATGAGGGTTAAAGGATCAATGTTTTGGTTTAGACCAATGGGGTTTAAGGAAAATAATTCATTTGAAGGTTTGAACATTGTATCACTTAAGTCTATGACATGTGCTTCTTCTAGATGCTCTAGAGAACTAGGGTCAAAATCCCCCTCACTAGAATCCTCTAAGGTTTCTATTGCATAGAAAGCTTGTAGACTAAACCTAGAGTTTGATTCTTCCATAGTAGGTCTCCATGATGGTAGGTAGTGTTCTCCTATCCATTGATTTATCTCTACCTCTATAATTGGTGCATTATCTATGACCACTTGGCTTGAACTTGATGCTTGATTATGATTTAGTGCTGCAATTGGTTCTTTCCCTTTACTAGGAGTGTAAGTATGAATGACATCAATACATTTATCTTGACATGATTCATTGGACAATGTATTCCATTCCCAATCATTTGAGTCTTCATCACTATGTGACTCTAATTGTAATATTTGATCATAGACCTTAGGATAACTAACTCTTTCTTCACAAAACTGCACTTCTTCAAATTAATTAACAATTTCTCTTCTCTCAACTTCTCAAACACCATACAAATATGCATCATATGCTCTTCCAATGTCTTACTAAAGATCAAAATATCATCTAGGTAAACAATGACAAACTTACTCAGAAACTCTTTCAGAACCTCATTCATGAGCCGCATGAAAGTGCTCGGTGCATTGGTTAGCCCAAAATGTATGACTAAGCACTCATACAGTCCTTCCTTTGTCTTGAAGGTAGTCTTCCATTCATCTCCTTCTCAAATCCAAATCTAGTGATATTCACTCTTCAGATCTATCTTTGAGAAATACACAGCCCCACTCAAATAGTCCATAATATCATCCATTCATGGCAATGGAAAATGGTACTTGATTATGATCTTGTTTATTGCTCTAGAATCTGTACACATCCTCCATTCTCCATTCTTCTTTGGTGCTAATACTGGTGGTGCAGCACAGGGACTCAGACTCTCTTGAATCAACCCCTTCTACAATAACTCATGTATTTGTCTATTCAACTCTTCACTTTTTGCTAGTGTCATTCTATGCGCTACCTTGTTTGGAAAACTGGCTCCTGGAATCAAATCCATCTAATGACTGATCTTCCTTACCGATGGTAATCCATCAGGTACATTATCAGATACAATATCCTAAAACTCATTCAACAAATTTGCAACCTCTATAGGCACATCCTCTACTTCCTCTTTACCAGCTTTTGGAGTTAAAGAAAAACACACATGCTCATGCCTCATACCATCTAGGAATTTTATTCCATCAACAAATGTTATTCTTGCATTACCACATACCTTTTCTTCAGTCTCCTTCAATGGCTTTAGCTTATGTCGCACTCCATCCTTTGTTAGGGAATAGGTATTCACACAACCATCATGTACAACACATCTGTCAAACCACCATAGTCTACTCAACAACATATGACATGCATCCATAGATATGATATCACATAGTACCTCATATTGGTACCCACTGATCTTGAACTTTAATAGGCACTGTTCACTGACCATGACCTTATGGTCATCCTCCACCCAGGAAATTTGATATGGATGTGGGTGTTTCTATCTGTTGAGCTTCAACTTTGTCACCATCTCTTCTGACACCAAATTGTCAGTGCTTCCACTATCAATAATCACATCACAAAACTTACCCTCACACTTGCATCTAGTGCGAAACAAGCTCCTCCTTTGTTCAAGTTCATTCTCACCACTCAACAGGACTCTTCTATTAATCAATGTTTCTCCTCTTTCAGCATCTTTAGAATTTGAGGATCTGACATCTTCATCTAGATGTGCCACTCTGGCCTGGCCTTCATTCCTCCTATCTATCCTTCCTTGGCATTGAGGACATTCAAATGCCCTATGACCTTCTTCTCCATAGTGAAAACATGTTCCACGGAAGCCTTCTCTTCCTGAACCTTGTCCTCTTCCTCTTCCTCTCTGATCTCTATTGTTCTAATCTTAGAAATAATTGAAATTGTTTCCTCTCTGATTTTGACTACTACTAGCCTCATCCTTCTTTTTCAGATCTTCATTTTAGCCTCCATATGACCGTCTACCAGATTGTCCACCGTGACCTCTTCCGTTTTGTCTGCTTTTGAACTTCTTGTTTAGCTTTTCCTCTACTTTTAGGAAAAATTAGTATGCCTCTTCAATACTGTTCATTCGAACCAAATTCAACTCCTGTTGAATGCTCGGCCTCAACCCATTAAGCTAAGGGGAAACTTTCTCCTTATTAGCTTCCACATGGCCTGTTCTAATGAGGATTCGATAGAACTCCTCTGTATACTCTTGAATAGATCTTCCTGCTTGCTTCAAACTTTGCATCTTCTTCAGAAGGTAAAGCTCATAATCAACAGGAATGAACTGTCACTTCAATTTATCCACCATTTGATCCCATCTTGTGATTTTATCTTTCCCTCTTCTATTTCACTCCAATTAAATCTCTTGCCACCAGATCTTCGCATGACCTTTCAGTCTGGCCTTTGCAAACTTGACCTGATCAGGATCCTCAATATCTTCATACTCAAAATATTCTTCACATTCATTGATCCAGTCAATCAATTCATCTGGGTTAAGATTTCTAGAAAATGTCAAAACCTCAATCTTAGGTCTCTTCCTGATCTTTGAGATAGCTTGGAAAAGTCTTTCTTCCTCGTGGTTCACAACTTTGACTTCTCCTTCTTGATCTTCTTCTTTGGCTTCATCCTCACTTTCATCTCTGACATTAAGATTCATTCCTTTGTGAATCTCCTCTTGCAATGCTTGCACTTGTCTCTGGAGTGCTCTAACCTCAGGTGTTACAACACTAGCTCTTTCACCACATTCCCTTCATGGAGGCATTTTTATGATATGCGTTGAAACCCTAACCACAGTCTTGGTGCAAACTACCTCATAGTTGGCGATCTATTTACACAAAAACCCTAACCCATGATCTTGGTACAAACTGCCTCACAATCGGTGATCTGTTTACACACTTAGGAACTCCTACTCTGATAGCACTTGATGAAGGGTGCTCCTCTTAATACCACAAACACATAACAGAAACAGAGAAACAACAACAATATACAATAACATAAAATTGGCTTCTTATTATCTCCACAAATGTGGAATTGCAAAATTTCAGAATTACAATATGAAAAGCCACATGGGCATTCCCTTACAATATTCTGTAGGACAAAGCCTCAAATTATTACCTAGATCTACCACCCAAAATTGTCCTGAACTGCCTAAGACAACACTACAGACCTTTCTTAAATAGGCAATTTCCACCGCCCGAGAAGGTTCTAGAAATTTAGCCCTTGAGGCCGACTAGACATGGAATTATTTATTTTTCACAATTATTACAATAGGGTCAGCTCAAAAGAAATACAAAACATGATTTTAGGTAACCCAACTTTTGGAGGCCATAACTTTTTAACTATAACTCCATTTTTCTATTGTAACCACTTTTCAGAAATGCCATGATGAGATCTATAGCACCTAACATGTGCTAGTACCAATCAGTTGGGGGTCGATCACGATCCAGAGCCTCTAAGGCCTTGAAAATTGACTTGAAAGATTTTGTACCCAAAAATATCAATAACTTCACCAATACTGATGATGTGGCAATGAAACTCAATTGGTAGGCTGAAATGACTAGGATGAACCTCCAACTATGAAATCAAAACATTTTGAGATCATATGACCAACTTACTAAAAATTGTAAGTTTCCATAAATAGCAGCTCTACACAAGATAGCCCTTATTGAAAAGCAAACAGAAATATTTTTGGGTGATGCAAGATTGCTCTTACACCCAGGATGCTCCTACATGCAAAGGTATTTAATTTTGATATGATAAATGCCCTATTCGTACCTCCATTTTAAGCTCAAACAAAGTTCACATTGCATTTCATAATTATTAGCCCTTCACAACACATAAACCTCATTTTATTTAAAAGAAATACAAATGAAAATGAACTTCTATTTTGTGTTTTCTAAACCTTTTAAGCCATGTATTGGACAGGTTAAAAACCTATCAATTCACAAGTGCACTTCTAGGCCTCTACAACTGAGCTACCCTCATCTAAACCTCCCACTCCAGATCTAATGGTATATACATTGATTATGGACACATTCCCTTACATTATCTTTGACTCACTTACTCGTCATATCATAATACATGTAATATTATAATACATAATATTATGAACTAATTGAGAGTCAAATCAATAAAACATTTGAACTGTACTTCCAAGGATTTACAATTTCCCTTTGAATCATAGGAGGTGGTTTGTTAAGGTTCTTTATAGGGTCAATGGGATGGTTAGTGATGGGGTCAATTTGATGGATGGGTAAGGAGTTACTGAAAATATTAGCAATAGGATTGATGAAAATATTGGTGGCCATAAATTTTTTAAACAATGATGGGGTGCCTTGTTTTTTATGGTCGAAAGACTTGCTCTAGTGCTCATGGGACTAACATTGCGAACCTTAATTTTCTTATGAAGAAAAATATATATAATGCCTTGAAATCCTTGATTTTCTTATGGAGGTCTAATCCTTTGACTTAATAGTTCATGATTTGACAAATTTAATTAGTGATGGGATACTTGTTACTTTGAAAGCAAGTTGCAAATCCAAATTTTAGGTAGTTTGGGAATATTTGGTTTTTTAAATTTCTTATTTGTACTGAAATCAAAGTAAAGCTAGGTAGTTGGGTGCAATAGATATTATGTGCACTCTTATTGTGGGTTGATGGGACTTTAAGAATATGTTTGTACTTGATTAAGATTAGTGGGGTTAGTAGAGATGATTTGACCTTGATTTTGTTGTGGAAAGGTTTGACCATATATGGGGCAAGGATCTTGATGTTCATTTTATGAAATGTTGGTGGGATTACCTTAATTTTATGTCCTTGATCAATAGGATAAATGTATCTCTTCAACTTCAAGCATTGACAAGTAATATATTTATGAATTTTATTTTATGGGATTTATAGATCTTGAATTTTGTGGATAGCACAAAATGGTAGAGTGTGAAAATGGCCACAGTAGGGATTTTTTTTATATGATTTTGGCATACTTATTCTTGTGGGTTGATAATATAACTTGTTAGGTTCATGTTTTTATTCCTTGTTGGTAGTCCTTGGATTCCATCCTTCATAGCTAAGTTGGGTTGATTGGATCAATTAGTTTGAATAATTGGATTGCATTGGTTGGTTTGGTTAGATTTATTAGATTTAGATTTCAAGGTTTATCATCTAGTGAATAATTTATGAAAGGAGATAGATTTACCATTTAATCATTTGAGACATGGATTTTGTCAATCATATCTTGGTTTTGGCCTTGGTTTGGCATGAAGTATACTTTTGTTCTAAAACAATATATTCTGGATGTGTGTCAACACATGTGTCATTTGGACTATCTAGTTCATTAAGATTAAGGGATTCAAACCTATGGGGATAGATGGACGAGAATAAGGATCAACATAGATGGGTGGAGGATTTATGGTGTAGGGTTTATAGGGATGGATGGAGGGTTTAATGGAATAGAACTATATGAATAAGTGGATTGGAATTAGGAGTAATATGGAAGGATAAATGTTACAATGTTTTAGTATTTTTAGGGATTCATGGAGTCTTCATGAATAAAACATTATACATTTAGGTGGATAGTTTAATGGTTTAGTATTTGCAGGGTTTGATTAAGGACTTAATAATTTTGGATATGGATGGGTTAATGAAGGGATTAACACATGAAGATTTATATGTTTAGGTGTGTAGCTTATGTATCAAGATTTGATCAAGGATTTAATGGTTTAGGATCTTTATGTGTTGATTGTTAGAATGATTTTGGAATAAGTGAGAGGAGGAGGTGAATCAGTTATCCTCAGGTTCAAATTTACCAATTGAACTTTTAAATACTTCAACAAACTTAGATCTATTCATAAATCAACTTAGTCTCTATAGAATATAATTAGTAACTTAAAAATTGTAGTCCACTTTCCAAAAGTAATCAACTTGCAGAATATAAAACTCTTAACAACATTCACATCAAATAACATTCACACAAGTATAACACCAAGATTTAACATGGAAACCCAAGTTGGGAAAAACCACTAGTAACATGCTACCAGATTTTCACTCTTCTGAAGTGAGCTCTATGAGGAGACAACCCTATTAAAGGTTACAATACACACTGCTAGGTGTGACCCCGTTAAATTGTTTAATCACTATGTTAGGAGTGGCCTAGTTAGAAGGCTTAAGAACATTTGATTAGAATGTCACCTTGATTAAAGGGTTTACAAATGACTGTTAGGTCAAACTTGATTAAAGGATTTAAACTGATACAATGGTTAGAAAGTAACAATAGATTCTGATCTAAAATATACAACTCACTTTGCAAATAAAGATCCAATAACCTCATATGCTGATTTATTGACTAACCTTCATTATCATCTCCATCTCTGATATGCTCAAAAATCCCTTCAAGAAATCACCTCAATTCTTCTTAGCTCTTCATAGCTCTTCTTCAACCTTCTTCTTATGTTTCTCAATCAATAACATCAACCTATTTTCATAACCTATAATTAGGTCATCCTTATAACTCCTTGAGAGGTAGATTAATCTTTTGCCGCTTAATCATCTCTATAGATCTTAGGTTTAGGTCAAATTCATCGAATCCTTCCATCATTTAATTCTCCTTGTCCTTCTAGATACTTCTTAAAACTTCTTCTTCAATCCATAAGAAAATGGTTTAATATGCATTAAATGCTCTAGGTCCTTCATCCTTATCTTCAATAGGTTTTACATATCCTAAGAATTCAACTATTTCAGTTGGGAATCTTAATTCCTTCACAAACTATAAATTACTATCACTGAGCCAATACTGTGTTCTTCTAGTCGGGCATCACTGGATAACTCGGTCATCGCTAAATTTTTTATTCTCAACAATCACTATCTTCACTTGCTTAATTCTTTGGTACTCAACAATTACTGATGTTCTATCAACACTAGCATCACTTGGCTTACATTGAATTTCCTTAATCCTCTGATATTTTTCTCAGTCAATCCTATGCTTTTAGACTTTCTTTCCTTATTTCTTCTAATCTTCAAATCAAATAACTTCTTTACTTAGAGTTATAGATAAACATCTCATTATCTTTCCAATGTGCCAACTAATCAAGTACCCATTGTAGTTTCCCATAACTCAACCTTTCCACTAGGTCTTATTGTTATCTCCTCTTTTCAAATCCTCTTCATCAATAAAAAGATATGGTACTCTATTAGATAAAAACTATCTCACTAGTTAAGGTTTGACATCAATGACAATATAACAATTGTTTTAATTGTAGTTTCCAACAATCTCCCTCTTTGGCATTGATGGCAACACCACATGTAATACCATACAATCCAAAAAATATGTAATGAAGAAAATTTTGTCAACTCTCACTATGTATTAGATCTTCATTAATATCCTTAGCTTCATTCAGATTCTTATCCAAGTATCAACTCCCTCTTGGATAGATTTCACCCTTTATATGTTCATTAGTTTATTGAATCTCTTTCTCTTTCTGGAATACCTTTCTCTGTAATCTTATCTCCCTATTTGACAATAATGCCAAAGACACTTTTCATCTTTTATAGACATCTCCACCATATAGATATCTTCATATCAATTCTCTATATTATATATACTCCCTCTATCATCTTTCTTATGACTAATTAACATCTTTTTCTTATTTTTCATACCTTTAGGCAACTCCTAAAATGTGACCTCTTTTGCATCGAATTGTCAGATATTCTGATTAATACATTTGATGCAATGTTCCTACTTGATTATAGGTAGCCTCAATTAGGGGAATCACCCCTAATGTGTCTCTTAGATATTCATTATCATCCTTAGGTAATGCCTTAGTGAATATATATGCTAACTATTCCTTTGTATTCAAGTATTCTAGTCTTAATTCCTTGTCTCTAACTATCTCTCTCAAGTAATGATACTTGATAGCAATATGCTTAGTTTTAGTGTGCATCACAAGATTCTCTGATATATTGATAGCACTTGGGTTCTCACAAAAAATAAATACTGGCTCAGTAATTTCTTCCTTCATACCTTTTAACAATTTCTTGATCCACACACTATATTTGAACAATTAATTGTTGCTGCTACATATTCAGCCTTTGCTATAGATTGAGAAATGCAATTTTGTTTCTTACTTGTCCAAGAGACTAATCTCTTTCGTAGAAAGAATGCACCACCACTTGTACTCTTTCTATCAGCCACATTTCCTGCCCAATCTGCATCAATATAGACTTTCAGTTCAAACCTTTCATTCTTCTCGTAGTATAGCCCATAGTCCTCTATTCCTTTTAGATATCTCAGTATCCTTTTTGTTTCCATCATGTGAGTTTCCTTAGGATTGGCAAAAAATATTGCAATAATCTCAATTGGTAATGCAATATATGGTCTACTATGAACAAAATATTGTAGCTTTCCAATCATAGACCTGTACTATGTTTGATTTACTTTTGTAGTATCATCAGTCTTTGATAGTTTCTATCTAGTAGCCATAGGTGTACTTACTAGTCTGGAGTCCTCCATGCCAAAAAATGTTAGTATCTCCTTGATATATTTTGATTGATTACTGTAGATACCTTTCTTCATCTGATAAACTTGGAAACCAACAAAGAATTTGATCTCTCCAAACATAGACATTTCAAATTCAGTTTGCATCTCATTTGCAAATGTATGGCATAGGGCATCTTTTCCTCCAAATATGATATCATCAATAAATATTTTAGCAAATAATATCCCTTTACCTTTTTCAATCTTCAAATATAGATTGTTGTTGTCATTTGTTCTCAAAAATCCAATCTTTACCAAGTAATTATGCAATATCTCATACCATGTTCTAGGGGCTTGTTTCAATCCATACAATGCTTTGTGTAGCTTAAAAACCATGTTCTTCTTGCTAGGATCTACAAATCCTTCTGGCTGTTCAATGTATACTTCTTCCAGTAGTCCATTTAGAAATGAAGATTTGACATCCATTTGATATACTTTGAATCCTTTGTATGTTGTATATGCAAGTAGAGTTCTTACTCCTTCCAATCTTGCAATTGGGGTAAATGTCTCCCCATAGTCAATGCCTTCTTCCTATGCATACCAATCTAGCTTTGTTCCTTGTGGCTTCTCCATATTCATTCAGCTTATTTTTGAGCACCCACTTTGTTCCAATAACATTCTTTTCCTCTAGTCTAGGTACTAATTTCCAGGTATTGTTCTTTTCTATCTGCTCAATTTCTTCATTCATATCTTGAATCTAGTCTTCATTCTCCAAAGAATCTTTCACTATCTTAGGCTCAAATTTATATAACAAGAATGTTTGATCTTTTAAATTACTTCTTGTCATAACTCAAGATTCTTTTTCTCCAATGATTTGATCTATCTTTTGGTGTCTTCTCACATACTATGCTAAAGTAGGCTTAGATATCCTTTCTTCTTGCTCTTGATCTTTAGGTTCATCTTGTATATTTTCTGCTTCCTCTCCTATTTGCTGGGCAACATCCTCCTATTTCTCGGCATCATCTTTGCATAACTCAATAGGCTCTTACTATTTCTTGAAATTTTTATTTATAGGTTCAGATAGGTTTTTGTTCTCACCTTCTTCCATATATACAAAAGATCTGTAACCTTCCAATTCCTATTTGCATTAAAATTCTTTCTTTTCTACATGTTTGTCAACTTTTACATTTGCACTTTCCACAACCTTGTTAGTGTTAGAATTCAAACACTTATAAGATTTTCTCTTAGTGGAATAATCTAGGAATATGCCTTCATCACTTTAACATCAAGTTTTCCATTTCTACTGTCCTTGAGTATATAACATTTTCTTCTAAAGAATTCAAATTATTTCAAATTAGGTACATAACCATGCCATAATTCAAAAGGTGTAACATTTTCACCTTTCTTAATTTTTACTCAATTCAAGGTATAAATAATTATTCTTACAACTTCTCTCTAGTACTTTTGTGCAACATTTTTCTCTATCATCAATGATCTAGCACAATCCATAATTGATCTATTTCTTCTCTCTATTATGCCATTCTATGAAGGTGTCCTTGGTGTAGACATTTTTCTCTTAATCCCTCTATCATTAAAGAATATATTGAATTCATTAGATATGAATGCTCCACCTCTATCAGATCTCAGACACTTCAAGCTCTTACCTGTTTCTTTCTCAACTTTTGACAAGTACCACTTAAACAACTGAAAGACATCAAATTTTTCTTTAAGAAACATTACAATCATCATTCTAGAATATTCATCAATAAACAAAATGAAATATTTATCACCAGAGTAGCTTTTTACTCCAATAGGTCCACAAAGGGAAGTATGAACCAGCTCCAAAATATCATCAGAAGTATAGGTTTTTCTCTTGAAACTAGATTTAGTCATTTTTACCAATTGACATTGCTTACACATTACATTATCAAGTTTCTTCAATCTTGGTAATCCTTTGAATCTTTTCATCTTATTGATGCTTACTAGATTATCAAAGTTCACATGACACAACCTTTTATGCCATAACCATATATCATCAAATTGTGCAAACAAACATGTTTCTTTAGATAAATCTAGATAGAATAAATTACCTCTTGTCTGTTCTCCACTTCCAATTAGTTCACCAGTGGTATCAAATATTTTATCCTTTTTGTGATGAAACTCAACATGGTAACTTGAACTATTCAACTGTGCAACACTCAATAAATTATAGTTAAGACCTTCAACCTAATAAGCATTGTCACATTTGATCTTATTAGTCAATCTTATTGATCCTTTTCCTTTTACAAGACATGGTGCATCATTACAAAACTTAACATTGTTCCCTTTGTAATGATTTAAGATTTAAAACTTACTTTTGTCACTAGTCATGTGATTTGAGAAACCACTATCAATTATCCATCTATCACCTTTACTTACATATTAAATAAGTGCAATTTTCTCATCTTCATTAGAATCATCTTTCATAGTAGCATAAACAACTTCTACATCATGATCATCAGATTTACTAGATTCACTGTCAGTTTCTTCTTCAACAATATAACATGACTTCTTACCTTTGTCCTTGTAGTCCTTATTCTTTCTATAATCACTATCATCCCTTTTGTTGTTGTATCAACTTTCTCTTCTTTCATCCTTGTCATTCCTGTTAGGACATCTTGCTACAATATGACCAACTTTGTTGCATGAAAAAAAGATTATAGGAAGTTTACCTTTTAATTTTCCTTTTCCTCTTGGTAGCCTTCTAGCCATGGGTGCCTCAAGATCATCAAGATCATCATCAGAAGTGTCACTGTCACTGTTCACACATTGCTCTTTTCCTTTGTTAGACTTATGAAGAACCATTTGTGACTTAAATGTAGATTCAATAGTCAATTTACTACTAGGTGCACATCTCACTTCTTGTATAGAAAAAAATATAATAGCACAAATAGGAAGTAGGGTTCTCAATACCTTGCTAATAATAGTGTCATCATCAATGATTCTATTTTCTCCTCTAATAGCATTTACAACTTTAATTCTACCACAATATTGCACAATAGTTTCACCTTCTTGCATTTTCATTTCATCAAACTTACCTCTCAAAATTTAAGATTTGGCTCTTAGTATATTTGTGTCTCCTCCATAGATACTAGCCAATGTGTCTCACATTTTCTTTGGAGTAGTGCAGTCCCTAATGTCTTCAAATTAAGGATAGCTTAGGCCTAATTATGTTCTTTCTTTTCCTTCATCTCCTGAGTTGTCATAGGTGCAGCTCTTGGTACATTGTCATGTTCCACATAATGTCAAGCACTGAATCACCAATACCAACTATGTGTAGCTTCATCAAATTTTTCCATGTAGATAATTTCTCCTTGTTCAACTTTGGTACCTCCTTTTTGTACATCTTGATCTTTAGCTTCAAGTACCTTCAAAATTCTTCTTTACTAGCACCAATAGATATGATACCAATTTTTAGAATGATTTTAGAATAAATGAGAGGGGGGGGGGTGAATTAGTTATCCTTAGGTCCATATGTACCAATTAAACTTTTAAATACTTCAACAAACTTAGATCTATTCAGAAGTTAACTTGGTCTCTATAGAATATAATCAAAAACATAAAACTTGCAGTCCACTATCCAAAAGTAATGAACTTACAGAATATAAAAATCTTAGCAAAATTTACATCAAATAACATTCACACAAGTATAACACTAGGATTTAACGTGGAAACCCAATTTGGAAAAAACCACCAGTAACATGCTACCAAATGTTCACTCTTCTAAAGTGAGCTCTATGAGGAGCCAACCCTGTTAAAGGTTACAATACACACTACTAGTCTATCCCTATTAAAGGATTTAATCACCCTATTAGGAGTGGCCTAGTTAGAGGGCTTAAGAACATTCCATTAGAATGTCACATTAATTAAAGGGTTTACAAATGACTATTAGGTCAACCTTGATTAAAGGATTTAGACTGATACAATGGTTAGAAAGTAATAGTAGGTTTTGATTTGAAATGTACAACTCACTTTGAAAATATAGATCTAATAAGCTCATGCTGATTCCTTAACTGACCTTCATTTTCATCTCCATCTCCGATCTACTCAGAAATCCCTTCAAGAAATCACCTCAACTCTTCTTAGTTATTCACAACTCTTCTTAGCTCTTCTTTAGCCTTCTTCTTAGGTTCACCAATCAATAACATCAACCTCTTTTTATAACCTACAATTAGGCCATCCTTATACCTCCTTGATAGGTAGATTAATATTTTTTCACTTGATCATCTCCGTATATCTTAGGTTTAGGTTAGATTCATCGAATCCTTCCATATTTCATTCTCCTTCTCCTTCTAGATACTTCTCAAAAATTCTTCTTGAATCCATAAGAAAATGGTTTACCATACATTAAATGCTCCAAGTATTCATCCTTATCTTCAACATGTTTTACATATCCCAAGAATTCAACTATGTTGGATGAGAATCTTAATTCCTTCACAAACTATAAATTACTATCACTAGGCCAATACTGTGCTCTAGTTAGTCATCATTGGATAACTCAGTCATCACTAAAAATTGTCTTCTTGGGGATCACCATCTTCAGTCGGTTAATTCTCTGATACTCAACAATTACTGATTCTCGGTCAACAATAACATCACTCAACTTACACTAAATTTCTTTAATCCTCTTCTCTTTTTATTAGTCAAGCCTATTCTTTTAGACATTCTTTCCTTATTTATTCTAAGCTTCAAATCAACTAACTTATTTACTTAGTGTTATAGATAAACATCTCATTATTTGATTAAGTATAAGAGGGAGATGAAACATTAGAATGCTAAAGAATTGAGTGAGGTGAAAGAAGATAATGAGGTGGAAGAAGAAGATGATAAGGAAGAAGAGAGGGAAGAAGAGGGTTTAGAGAAGGAAGAGATAACTAAGAGGGGTAACAAGGAGAAAAAAATGAAGAAAGAGGGAGGGACTCTGAACATAAAGCCTAAAACTAGGGTTGGAAAAAGAGAAGAGAAAAGGCAAAGAGCAGGGAAGGAGAAGGAAAATTTAATTGGCTTTGTTGTTGATTAGTGCATTCTGCAAGAGGTTAGGAGTACTGCTAGACATAGAACCAATATTGAAAAATGGCCCAATAAGGATATGAAGGAAATGTGTTGCAACTTGAAGGTGCTGGAAGAAGAAATGGAGGTTCTTAAAGAAAGATTGGATAACTGCACTGAATAGGTTTTGATGAAGATAAATTCTAAAGCACAAAAATGAGGGCCTCAAGGTATCTATTATGAACTTAAAAGATTTGTATGCCTACCTAGAAAGCAGTCTATTGGAAAAAAATACCATTATGGTGGTTGATGATGTTGGGGGTAAAGGTCAATCTTCGGGACCTGGAATGAAAACAAGAAGCAAGCTCGAGAGGAAAGTTCCTGAAATTCCTAAGAGCTGAGAAGCCTCAAAGATTCTATTCTAAAAATGGAGGAAATGCAAATAGAGGCCGAAAAGGCCATTGAAGATAAGATGTAAATTTTCCAGGCTTTTTGCTAGTAGATCTGATATTGATTGTATTTTTTGGCTTTTAAGCTAGTTTTTTCTTTTGTTGTGTGTAGGTTTTGGGTCCTACTTTTTGCTCCTTAGTAGGTATTCTCTATTTTTATGATCTCTATTGAATATTTTAAGCTTCTTTTGTAAGTGGTTTCATGGCCCATTCAAAACCTATATTTACCTTAATAAAAAACATCTCATTATCTTGCCAATGTGCCAACTAATCAAGTACCCATTGTAGTTTCCCATAACTCAACCTTTCCACTAGGTCTTCTTGTTATCTCCTCTTTTAAAATCCTCTTAATCAATCAAAAGATATGGTACTCTATTAGATAGTAACTATCTCACCATTTAAGGTTTGACATCAATGACAATATAACAATTGTTTCAATTTTAGTTTCCAACAATACCAAGCTTAAGGGATGAAAGAATTATTTATTTTGGTGGATGGATCAACAATTTGATAACTAAAAGGTTCCCCCTACCTAGATGTTCAATTCTATATAGTTTGAATGAAGCTTGGATGAAATGATGATAAGGTACCCTATTGTTGATCCCTAAGAGGCTTACACCTAATAACATGACATTTGAGAAATTTCATAGGAGTGGGAAAGGTTGCACCTTGTGAAACAACCTCTGGGATATTAGAAGTGATCTCTTCATATTTGGGTGTTGAAGGAAAAAGGAGACAAATATTTCATGAATAGACTAAGGAAGCTAATTTGATGAAACAAAGGTTTAATAACATATTTAGGAATATATTAGATGAGATTCATAGTAATCTAATCTTTCCCATTCAGAGACCCAAACCTTTAAGAACCAAACATGATGCATCATAGACCCTTCATTATTGATGAAGAGAGAAAACACATAAAATCTGCATGACATGGAATGTAATATTCAAATCTTAGTCATGGGAAACCACTATAGGGGTCCAAATAAAGAAAAAACCCTCCTAAGGGCTATACAACTCCTTACACCAAAAGACATGACTTTGGAGTACTATTTCACAATGAAATCCAAATAAAACACATTCAAGATCATTTTCAAACAAAAAAAGTTTTAATAAGGATCAACAAGAAGAAAAAAATCCCAAGATTTATCCTCATTAGAAGAAGGCTACAAATGATACAATTCATGTTTTGTTTTAGATGCACTCGGAAGAGAAAAAACCATTCATGATCCAAAATTTCTTAAAGTAAATAGAAAATGAGTGTTCCAACTTAAGTAAATTGGATCAAACATAAAATAAATCAACACAAAATATTTTGATTAATAAAAAAAGAAAGGCTACAAAAGCATAGTCTTTGTATTTAATTAAGAACAAGAAAGCCAAGGTTGGATACTAAGCCCTAGAATACATATGTTACAACATACATCCCAAACTAAAAATCCATGGTGTTCAGTTAAAAAATGAATTTAGAAATTGTTATGAATTTTACCATCTGTTTTCAAAAAATGTCCTAAATTATCATAACTAGAATCAAAAGTAGAATCCATTATACAATATAGATTCTTAGGTTTTATAAACCTAATCCTCTTTCGTTACAGATCAATCCTAATCTTTTCATCATTCTGCTATTGCAATTGTCATAATGCTAAACATTTTGGCATGATTACCTTGTTATTTCTTCATTATGGAGGCTAATTATGATTTTTTTATTGGTTGTGATTGTTGTGGGTGCCAACTACAAATAAATTGCCATCATCCTAGAAATTTTATGTGATCTCATCATGATTTCATTTTTGGCTATAATTTTTTTTCAACACATGTTGAAAAAGGTGATCTTATGTGAAAGTCCCATAATATAGGAGATTCTTAGAATATAGTACCTCACACCCCTTTTGATGAGGACATAAAATTTTCCACATGTGTTGTGCTAACAAAAATTGTGGGAGGGTAGTGCAACATGATTTTGTTGGGGGCTCCACCAAGATGACATGTGTTTAGGCCATAGACATATAAAACTTGACAGATATGCATTTTTAATAAAGTACTTGTGAACAATTTATGTCATTTCAGCAAAAATAATATGGTCGGGAAGTAATTGTTGTAGATGGAGTCTACAAATTTTGTGACTCTTAGGAAATCTTAGCCTACTATGTGCAACCCTTGTGGTTTTCTATTTGGGAAAATTGGTATTTTTTGATTGGGCTATATAACCATTGATAGATCAATTTGTGTCTCAAATCAAATCTTAGCACTTGATGAACTACAAACTAGACAAGGCTAGACTCAACCTTCCTATAACAAGATATCCTTGGTATATTTCCTATAATTAGAGATTTTAACATTAAGGGCCTTATCTGGGACAAAATAAAATGATTCTGATTATAGATTTGTAATGCAAGAGATACATACACTAGATCTAGAAAGAGGGAAGTCCTTGCAAGGATAAATGCAAGAATTTAAACATTAGGGACAACTAAGCAAGGTCGTATTATAATTTTCAACCATCGACACAAACATTAGGGTATACCAAATGAAAACAAGGAGGAAGAAGAAATCTTGAATCAGAAGGATAAGAAAATGCACACACTTAAATGTTTAAAATACAAGATTATGAGTGATGAGCATCATATTACTATCCCAAAATAAAAGAAATGTGTTACTATCATCATATATGAAAATGTAATAATCCATAAGTCCTTGTGTGTGTAGTATTCTAATCTTTTCCCCTTTGTGAGATAACTAGATAATTTTATTTTTCCTACTAAGCTACCTAGGTGGGATTTTCTTCCAAGGCCAACTAGTTAGAACCTTGCTACCAGATAGACATCCATAGTCTTGACAAGGATATCGCTTTGATTTCATAGAGTGTAGCTCTATTCCCAAATGGGTATCGATAATGATAGAGTTTCTTATGTAATATAAATTTGCATATTTTTTCATTTAGTTTCTTTTCCTCTTTTTATTTGTATTTTTTTCTTTTTAGTTGTAAGTCCTTTGCAAATTTTATAGTGAAGTCCCTTCTCTAGGTTGTAATCAAAGTAGTAGTAGGAGAAACCCCAAAATTTTCACTTAGTAGGAAATTGGAAATATATACCTACCAGCACATTCAAGGTAATTAATGTGAATGTGTATTGAGATATTGTCAAATGATACCACTTAATATGATATGACACATATTAACTCCAATTACGTTGAAAACCATTGTTAGTACCCTGATAATATAAAAAATAATCTTGTATTGTAAGCCAAGAAATAAATACATTTAAATTCTTGTAGAAATTTAGGAGGAAGAAACCTTTCTCACTACACTATTGAGAAATTGGAATGTGCGCGTTGATAAAAAATAAGGAGAATAATGGCCTTGGGAAGTAATTCTAGTACTCTAGGTTAGTTCAAAATGATAACTTCCTAAAATAGAGTAAAAGTTCACACATGTGAAATGGCCTCCATTTATATAAAATTAGGCATCACTATCATAATATACATGAACTATCCTAAGAAGTTATCACCCATAATTGGATTCTCTATTAGGCCCCATTTTGGTGATTTCCATATTTGATATCTAATATGCTTGATTCTAGATACCTAATTCTACTTTTCTCACATCTTTTCCACCATCTAGACATCCAATTCAAATTTGGGTTAGTTGTCCTAGGTAAAAAAATGTTTAAAACATTTGGTACCTAGGAACAAAATGGTTCAAATATTTTGTTCCCACACTTTTTGGCCAAATTTTTTTCCAAAGCCCTATGTTAGGGCTTTAGCAGGAAATTAGATCCTGTGGTCGACTTGACTTATTTTTTAATCTCAAAATGATGGATGAAGTATATAAAAACCCTATCTCTCCTCATTTTGACATCCACTATTTTGCAATAAATTTTCCATAAGGAATTCAAAATATCAAATGTAATCAAGCAATCAAAGGAAATTGAGTAATTGGATTCAATATTTGAAGGAAAGAATCCAAGATGTAGTTTCTCCACTTCATTCAAGTAAATTCTAGGGAAATATTCTCCATTTAAGAAAATTTATCTCTCATAATGGCCAAGTAGGGGATCTCTCAATCAAAAAGAAGATCCTTCCATCCACATTCATCTCTCCTTAATTGTTAGTGATTATCAAGAATATCTATATTGAATGTCTAGGAGTTGCACTCATAGATCCATAAATTTTTAAGGGTATCCTTGATTCGTATTCTTCATTCCAAGCTAAAATCCTTGATTCAAAGAACATTTAAACATCTTCATGGGTATGAGAATTTCCTACATCTATCCATGAGGGTTTATGCAATGTGAATCAAACAATTACCTTTTCACATACTTTCCTTTATAAAATTTCCTTTCATTTTCAAGGTTGATTCCTAAACAAGGGTTTGACCAAGGAAAACCCCTTTTATGCAAACTTTTCCCCATTTTTATGTATGCAAGAACATGTTACAAAGCCATAAGAAATTCTCCAAGTAGATTAGAAATAGTTAAAGGATCCCTCAAAGTTTAGGAAAAAGTAATAGGTATAGAATGTCTAAAACATTCTGTACCCAAGTACATAATGTATAAACATTATGTACTTTGAAACTTCAGCCCAAACTGAAATCATAGATCAATGTAGTAGTCTAGACCCCAATTAAGCTCATTTCTAGTTTCTAGTAGTTAGTTATTAGTTAGTTATTACTAGTTTCATCTTTATTTGTCTATTTTGTCATCTACATTGCATCTTCCCTCTTTTCCATTTTTAAATTGCATATTTAGCAAAGGATCATTTCCCTATTTAGTTCTTACGTCCACACTTGAGCCTATTGGGACATCTTCCTTTAGAGTGTACAATTTTGAAATGGAGTAATCAACCAATTTTACTTTGCTCCCCTTTTCACCATGTACATCTTTGGTGAACCCAAAGTATGATATTTCTATTTTTATTTGGCATCTAGATCTCCTTTGTATACATTGCATTCTTTAATATTTACTACATTGTATGCATTAAATCTTTATGTTTGATTTGATAGTTAGATGTGTTTTCATTTATGTATTATTGTGCTTAGTTGATGAGTGTTTGCATATCTCTTTCAAAGTTCATATTTATATTTAATATGTCTATATTTTATCTTCTTGTGCATGAGTGTTATTATATTGAATCCTACCTATAGAAATCTAGTTAGGAGAATTTGTAGACTTATGGGTTCCTTTGATCTCAAGTCCTCTATGTTTCCTAGGAGTCTTGATAAAACTAATTGTTGTTTCTAAGGATTGCACTCACAAATGGCTAAGTGTGAAACTTAGCAATCCTATGAAACATGAGACTAATTTCAGGTTGTGGGTGAGCTATAAAGTAAGTAGACCTTCAGATTAAGGGTTGGATTCCCTTGAATCACCTTGAAACTAAAATGAACTTAGAAGGGAAAGGGAAGAGAAATGCATTAACTTGAAAACTGAAAATGAGACTGGAGTGATTCACCAAATTTGAAAGATCTATAGATTGCAAACACACTCACAATGTGACTTAAAATATAACTTATAACTTCACAACTTCACCCTATTTATAATGTTTCCCTTAGGAGTAATAAGGTATTGATTGTAGATAGGAAGGGAAAAGAGTTCCACAACCCAAAATACTTGTAAATGCACATAGATTAGGACTTTAGGTAACAAAATGTGCTTCTAAACATTCAAACAAGAAATATATCAAATAAAGGATAAATTTTAATCACAATAACCTTGACACAAGACTTGTCAAATGATTTAGAAATCAATAGGGAAAAGGAGGACAATTGCTATGCATTCAATCAAAAGGAGCCAATAAAAGCCAATACACAATCTACTTCTCTAATAGCTACAAACTTACATATCTTAGAGTGAGAGAGGATGCAAGAACTACCTCTATCACAAAATGTGAGAGGTATAAATAGGTGAGGGGGTAGAAAACTAAATCTCCAAGAAATCTGCAATCCCATGACTACCTCCACCAAATCTGAGACTGAATAGGAGAAAAATTTTCATTTAGGTCCATGGGATATGTTGTCCAAAATTAGGTGACTTAATCTTCCCTAAAGGTGGTGAAAATGAGAGATTTTTAGAATTTATGCCTTAGAAAACTTTTTGTTTCAAAATCAAATCTTTCCTAATTCCCCTAATCATGCCTGGGTAGGTAATATTTGAACAAGATGATTTATAAAACATCACTTGTCAAATATTTTACAATATAAAATATGTATGATTTTACATTAAAATGTCTCATTTAATAATGACCCCTAATAAGACCTGATAGGAAATACATTATCAAATACCAAAACCTGGGTATCTAGTGGTCATGTTTACATTTCTAATCTTGCCTATTAAAATGACTTTCATTAAAATATTTTCAATTTCCTTTAATGAAAGTCCATATTTTGGTTCCTAATTCCCCCTTTATTTTAGGCAAGATTTAAAAAATCCTTAAGTCATATGCTGATAACATATTTCCCACCTTATGTTTATAAAACAAACATTTGAAAAAATTCCCCACCTTTAATATGTTTTAAAACATACTAAAATGAGTTTTCTTTCCTTTTAAACTTCTTCTCCTCAAAAAACTCAAGCTTTATGAGGGATATTCAAATGGAGGAAGACTTGTTCTTTGGGGAAAATTTCCATGTAGCTTGGACATTGCATGAGATAGAATTTGAAGATGATAAGTAAGACAAAAGGTAAGTGTTTTCATTATTTCATTTCAAGGTTTTCAATTTGATGTTTTACCTTGCATCATGGGTTCTCCTTCATTTCTTCCATGATTTGGAAGTGTTATTTCTTCTCTTTGCCTCCATAGCATGGGAATGACCATGCTTGCTGCTTCTTTTGATCATTGAGGGCATCATATAACTTCTCTTTTGATGATATGCATTGTCGATTTTGTTTATGAAGGTTCATATTTTATTGTACCCTTTTCTTTGAGAGATACACATGCAAATGTATCATATTTTCTACTTTTGATCCTTGAAAATATAGACTTTTGAGATGTGCATACAAATTTTTTCTTTGATTTTGTTGAGATCCATATGCAAATGCTTTTTTGATTAAGATATATGTAGATTTTTCTATTGCTCCATTCTTTTCCTATAGAAATGATTTGTTTTCCGTTATCATGGAATCAATGAAGATGATCATCTCACACTTATGATTGTGATGTTGGTCTCTAGATAGTGCCCTTCTATAGCTTGTATGCATTTATAAATCATTTCTTTGAAAGAGGAAATAAGATTACTATTATGCACTTGTGATCATACCTTCTCTGTTCATGGTGAAATGATGCACCTACATGACTATCTTGGATGCTTGATCTTAATGTAGAATTATATTATATTAGTTTTATCATGTTTTTCTTTATCATATGCTTTCCTCTGGCCCCTTTATGCATGATTTATAGTTTAAGATGCATGCCTTCTTTCTCTCCAGAATATTCTATTGAGTACTGCTGCTTCATTGATTGCCCTTTTTTTGGTTCAGTGCTTCTCCTTGAGTCTATGGGGAAAGTAAGAAACTATATGGAAATGTAGCTTTTCATAACCCTCATAGCTTCAATGTGTAGTACTATGAGGGCTTGGCACCTGATCATGAGTGTTCTTGTCCAATAATTTGGGTTTTGCCAAGAGGTTTTAGAAGGCCTCTTGGCTTTTCCCACTTTGTAGAGAAACACCATTTATTGTACCTTTGGGGAATACAACATCTTCATAAGTGTTTTTTCTCAGACAATGGCTATCCTTTGAGTGTGTCTTTTTGATGGCGTCCCTCAAAGGCCTCCTATTTTCTAAGAAAGGGTAAACAATACTATCATAGTTTCTTCTGTACTACACATGGAATAACTAAGTTAAGAAAAACATGGTACCTCTCCTTCATGCATCATTTGAGTTTACACCTTTGAGCATGGTTTACTTTGATAGCTTATGGCCATACATGTCCATGCATGATAGTAGACATAGATAGTTCATTGGATATTAGTTATTTCTTAGATATTCTAGATCTAACCCATCTTCATCATGCAGGCTCTGGAGCAAGTCAGGAGTTGGAGTAGGCTCAACATTATTTTTTGAATTAGGCAATGAATTGTACCCCATTATCCATTTGTATTTACTTATGTAGGGTATATGTAGCCATAGATTATTGAAGGCTATGCTCATAGTCTATGTGAGCTCATACGATTTTCTTTTCTTTCCTTTCTACACTTACTTGTCATTCATATTTAGATTCTGGATATGATCAATATATGTATGCCATTTCATTCCATTAGATAGTTTCTTTTCCTTTCTTTCCTTTTCACGCACTTTCAATTTAGCTCAAGAAATGAACTCAAATCTAATCTAGATCATTAATAATTTTAAACTAGGGTATCTTATCAAGCTCACCTAGTAAAAAGGCTAACAAAGTCAACCAATTGAATGATCATAAAAAGTGGTAACACTAACATGCCTACTAATGAAATTCCTCCTATTTTGAGAGAAACTCTTCCCACTCTTCTCATGATGAAGATGAGAATTTAAGAGTTCCTCTTATGCAAGTCCAAAATCTAACTCATGATGTTAAAAAAATTGAGCAATAATTACGACAAGAAAACTCCAATCCTAAGGTCATCTCCATATTGGAGGGTTTCAAGAAGATAATGTAAGAATTAGGGAATGCTAAGAGGGAGGGGTGAACCAGTGTTATGCACTTTTTAACTTTATCAACCTAATTGTTAATCTACTTAGCACATATGCAGAAAAGAAAGATTCTAAAGAAATATAGAAACATCCAAAAAGCCATTATACAAAGATTTTTTTGTGTGGAAATTCGGTTAAGGAAAAAACCATGGTTGGGATGAGCCTGCAAGATGTAACTATTCTATAGAAATATTACAAAAATAGAATGTACATGCATTAAAGCACATTTCCTAGAGCTCACTTCACAAATACAAAAAGGCTTACTCTCTATAAGAAAAAATACAATGTCATAGAGAGTTTAAATTCATGAATAACATCTACAAATGCTAAAGTAAAATATATTGATTTAATACACTTCATTACTCACTACTCTATAGCTCTGATTCACACCTCAAATCATTTTCTTACGCACATGAAACTACACACAATCACTATGATTTTTATCCACAAAGAATATATATGCTCAAAATGACTGAATACATTGATCTTATATAACCACAACAAAAGATTTAATTTCTAGCATGTCAGCTCATGAACATTTAATAACATGATGAAATATATATAATCAATGGGTTAGATCTGAATGTAAACACCAATGTAAACAAAAAAAATTGATCACATGCTATCCCATATGTTGGTTGATCATCCTTGATCACAAAAACAATCACCAAAATTGAAACATTGGACCCACATAAGGTTCTACTACACCATACTACTATTCTTTTAACCCAAAAATTGATATACAAATCTTCATATCTCCCACACTAATTAACTTCAGACCTCTCAAATTTGGAATATGATAGAATATACATTAAAAAATCTTCCTCTAGGTTTTCACCATAAAATATTGCTAAGGGACTCTATACCAAACCAAATACTAAATGCAGTCAAATACTCTGTTCTTCGCTAGACTTAGCCAAATCTCTAAAAAGATTTTAGGTTTGATCACATAGTGTCATGTGGATGGGTGAAATGATATTTTTTTCCATCTATGACAACATCTAAAGATCCTGAGCAACATCTCTTGCCAATAATCTCCCCCTTTGGCATTGATGGAAACACATAGTAAAAATGACTAAGTGTCAAAATAAGTACCAAACATATATACATTGCAAAAATTAAAATTTGTATGCTCCCCCTAAGACACATATAAATTTTCATACTTTTTCCACTTCTCTTACTCTCCCTTTGACATCAATGGAAAAGACAGGGATACACATACCAAAAATTGATACAAAATTCTATAACTAGTCTGCATATATATGAACCGACTCCATTAGTTTACATAAACTTGATTAAATCAGAAAAAGTGTTATTTACCTTGAAATCACTATCCCAACCCTTCTTGAGACTCTCTAAAATTGCAATATGACCATTGAAAAGATATTCCTTCATTTTTGTTTTTTGAAGATCCTTGAATTCAATGTTGGCCATGGTGCTAACCCCAAGGGCTTCAATTAGTGAACCTAAATCGTAGCACACCCATTTGTGACATACTAAATAATCATCCTATTTCCAAAAAAATATTGCCCCAAACTATTTTTTTGTCACTTCCTCTAATACCCATCCAATACCCCCCACATCCATTTTCTTATATAAACCTCCACCCCCGACCCGAAAAAACCCCTCCCCCTATTTAGGCAACATATTTGCCCCTATTTTTCAAATTTTAAATCCCCCAATATGAATGCACATGATATTGTATTTCCCCTTCAGTGAACCTCCCACTCCATAATTGATGATATATACATTGATTATCGATAAAGGCCCTTACATTATCTTCAACTCACTTACTTGACTTGTATTATCATAATACATGTAATATTATAATACATAAGATTATGAATTAATTAAGAGTCCAATCAATAAAATATTTTAATTGTAGCTTCAAGGATTTACAATTGCCCTAGAATCCTAGGAGGTGGTTTAAGGTTCTTTATAGGGTCAATGAGATGGTTGGTGATGGGGTCGATTTGATGGATAGGTTATGGGTATGAAGTTACTAAAAGGATTAGTGATAGGATTGTTGAAAATATTTGTGGCCATAAATTTTTGAAAGAATGATGGGGTGACTTGTTTTTATGGTGTAGGAGTTGATCTAGTGCTCATAGGACTAATATTGACAACCTTAATTTTCTTATGAAGAGAAATATATATGCTGCCTTGAAATCCTTAATTTTCTCATGGAGATCTAATCTTTTGACTTAATAGCTCATAATTTGACAAAAGTTTCTTATGAATAGAAATATATATGATACCTTAAAATCCTTGATTTTATAATGGAGGTCTAATTTGTTAGCATGAATGCTAATGATATTTCTATGGGGGAGTATCCTAGTAATATTGGAGGTATGCTATGATGGTTTTGTGTTGCATTTGTGATAAAGTTTGTTAGTCCATTTTCCTATCATAGAAAAATCCTATGAAAATGGCCTATTCCCTGCAAAGTCTTGAGAAAGTTGCCTAGCCCTGCCTGCAAGATTGTTTTATTATGCGAAGGAGATCTACAGTGTTTCATGGCTTGTGTCCTTAGCCTCAAATAGTCTTTAATGTCACCGTGCTGTAGTCCAGATCACATCTCTTAATATGTAGAAAATCCAAGTGAATTGCCATACCCTAGTTGTGACACAATCTTGATATGCGAGCTAAATTTATGATGTTTCATGGCTTGCACTCTTAGCATATGGTAGTTCATTTTGTTTCTAAGGTTTGGTTAAAAGAACATGTCCTCAAGTGTTGAAACCAGGGAGTTATTCAAGTTTCAAGGTCTTCTGGAGATAACTCTTTCATATCGCAAGGTGTCAAAATTGTCTGAGTATAAAAACCCTTGATGTTTTCGCATTCCTTTGTTACCTTTTGACAATGTGAAAACCCTAGTTGTTTTTGACACTTCACATGCTTGCAGTTTTTCCTTGGCGTCAAAATTTCCTATGTGCACTATTGCAACTATGTGGGGCCCAGTTCTTCATGGTGTTCAGTCATTTGTTCTCCAATTTTCCTGGCGATTTGTTCTTTAGCCTTCGGTGATCTTGCGAGTAGTTAGGGTTTCTTCTGTTGGTTTGGTCAATCAATGGGATGTGGTTTGATTGAATCAATGGTTGTCACATGATCATAAGGAATTTTCTTTCCCTTTGTGATCATGTGACCGTCGTCTGATTTATGGTTGATGTCACAATGGGTCCGTTTTCTAGGAGGTGCTGACATGCACATTTTTCATTGGTTGGGAGCGGTGATGTGGAAAGTTGTCGGTGGGGCCAAGGGTTGCGGTGCATTTAATGGGGGTCCAGTTGTCAGGTCTTCCTGACATGTTTTCTTCTGATTGGTTACGCTCAGTGGTGGCATGGCTTTTCTTAGTGGGGCCAATGTTTTCAGTGTCTGGGCAAGTTTAAAGTTTAGCTATGATCTATGGTTGTCGTATGTTTGCAAGGAATCCTTTTCCCCTTTGTGATCATATGAAAATCATCTGATGGTGTGGTAAGTAAGGTGGTGGGTCTGAGGTGCCAATCATGCTGAGGTTCTCAATTCTTATTGGTTGCCGAGGTGATGATGTGGCTGTGGAATTTTCATGGGCTTGTTGACCATTGTGTCAAATTTTAAGGGCCACCCTATTTTCTAGGAAAACATAATATCGACGGTCATGTTTTATAGTTGACCGATTAGCCATTACAGCTAAATTTAAATATTTCTCAAGGTTTCTTACCAGTATTTTCATAGTGAGCCATATGTGATAGAAGGGTTGCTTAGAATTGATTTCTCTAGGACAGTTGCAATTGCGAAGATGATGATGAAGATTTGGGTGGTCGTCCTGATCTAATTTTTCTTCCTTGGGTGCAATATTTTCTTTCTTCTCTACATATTGTAATACCCCAAAATTGGCACCTATTTAATTTCATCAATTTTGGTGCATTATCTCGATTTTACATCACCAAAGTCCTAGTTCCCTAGGCAATTTTCTCTCTCCTACCTGACTTAATTTGACTTGATGTCAATTACAAAGACCATAAATTGCAATAATCAAATACTAAATTAATTCCTAAGTCTCTTTGACTTTATTAGCTAAATTATCTCTATGATACATTAATTTAATTGTAAAGTCCTATGTGCTTTAAATTAAATTAAATCAAACCACCCCCTTTGGCTAATACACATAAAAAAGGAATTAATTAATTGCTTGTTATTTGAATGGACACTTTTTCTTGAATTAATAATTTGAGATATTCGAAAGGTCCTCATGTGGCATTTTCCATTCTTTTAATAAAGTAATTCATGCTTATTTGTCCCAAAAGGGATATGAAGGGTCAGGAGTTTCGAATCAAGAAACTCTTCCTCCTCCTCTTGGCTCTTCTATTTATTTGGGCTCTTTTTCTTCATTAGGGAGAGCAATTTTTGAGAGCATCTACACTATAGCATTTTTTAGTCTCATATCTCATTATTTTCAAAGCTCTTTTATTGCATTATCTAGTTTAATTTCTCATATTAGTGTAATTGCATTTCACATTTAGATTAAATTTGCTTGCTTGTTCTTAGTCTAATATCATCTTTATTTCAAAATCAAATAAAAATCTGCATTTCATATTTCTTTCAAAGTTTTTTAGATTAATTGCATTCATTCTTAGCTTAGTTTCATTTTGCTCATATTTGCTTTCAAATCCTCCATTGTTGAATTGGTCTCCTAGCTGTTGGCTCTCATTCTGAGAGTATTCAAACACCCCATTCACATAGGAGGCAACAGGTTGCCTCACCATGGAATTTGGATTGAGTTCTTCATACTCTCTCCCAAATTATATCAAGTGAATAATGACCATTTTGTGTTGTGTCTGATTTAGAGGTCACATTCAGTCACATACACATATAGGGTGTTCCTTCTTTCCTTTCTAGCTCTAAGAATATAAAGAAGTTGTAACAGATGTCTTATGTATAAGATTTCAACATATTTGTACTACTATCAGATTGTCTCCATTTGAATTTTGAACTTGTTGATTAGATCATCAAAGATGTTTTAGTCTTTCTATTTGCATTTCCCAAGTGTCTGCAATAGAGTTGTTTTCATAGAAGGAACTGAGTTTAGGATTGGTGTTTAGATATGTATGAGGTGGGGTATCAAGGGTATTTCATGCTTGTCTTTCAGTGGATGCTGATTAATGTATTACTTGTTTATAGGTCTCTTCCAAGGGAAGGGTTAAAATCCTTTGAATAGGTGATAGCATATCTGTGTGCAACAAGTGGTTTGCTAATGTATGATCTAATTAGTGGTGTATGTTTGGTGTAAGGCATCAACATATTGGGGTGTGTTGTCTTATTATTTCATAGCTCTGTTATAGTGAGGTATTTGACTCTACTGCCCATTAGATAAGGCATTGGTCTATGAGAGACTTAGGGTATCTTAGGGGTCCATTCAACCCAACATAAATCATTCAAATGAAATTCTTTTCCCTTTCATGTTGGTGGTAGAGGTCCTTTCTAGTTTTTAGACTCAATCCATGCAAGTAGGTTATTGCATAAGATTTGGTTTCATTGGGGTATAGGATACCTATAGGGGTCTGAAAGCTATTCCAAAATAATATATCTGTAGGCCTTTTGTTCATCAAGAAGAGTCATGAGTGTACAGATAAGGCAATACCCACCTGAGTGATGTGGAGCTTGAAGAAGGAGGATGCCCTCGGTCCTCATCAATTGGCACTTTTTCCCTATCAGACTTTGGAGTAGAGACTAAACAATTTTTCATCATAGTGTAAACCTGACACTATGGGGAAAAAGTGGGAACCAACAGAGTTTATCATTGATGGCAACATATGTTATTGACTGGTTAATTAGAATCTTCCAGATAGGTTGCAGAGAATTGTATGAACACTGTATAGAGAATTAGCATGTGCACACTTAGAGGAAGAATCCTCATGATCTCTTGGATGACCATCCATGATCACACACTCTTATGAGTTGATTGAAAAGATTTATGGCTTGTTTATTGGTAACCATTTCTTAGGAGACAATAATAGTGTGTCCATAGAGTTGATTGCAGAACTTTATGGATAGCACTCATGGTTATTTGAGTTATGATGTGAAAACATACATTCATGTTGGACACTGGCTGGAGAGATTATTGTGATCATACGGATTCATGATCATAGAGGTGATGTCAGCTATGTCATGTGTATTGGATAAGACCTATTTGGAGGCTAACTCGGTACACATTTCAACTAATGAGATGTGTGAGATTAATCAATGGATCTAAATGATTAACTGATGTAATTATTTATGTTATAAAATTGTAAAAGGTGCCATGTGCATCTCATTAGAATAAATAAAAGGGGGGTGAGTCAGTTAGATCAGCTATCCCATAGTCCCAAATACAAATATGTAACAATTAAAACAATTTCAACAAATTCTCCAGCTCAGTAACTCAAACTGTTAAATTGTTTGTGCCTTTACCAATTACCAATTAATTAACTTACTATGATTACCAAATAAATAAAATATGTAGTATGAAAAGTATGACAATAAAAAAATCATCATAGAAACACATAACACAATGATTTAACATGGAAACCATGTTAAGGGAAAAATCACTTGGGACTGGTAACCCAAAATAATGTTCACTCTTCTAAAGTGAGCTCGGTGAAGAGCCAAACCTGTTAAAGGTTACAAACACACTATTAGGTGTGAACTTGTTAGAGGATTTAAGAATAACAATTAACTTTTGACCAACATTCACTATGGGGTCAACAAGCTAACAATGTACATTCCTTGAATGACATAGGGTCATAACATAAGACGGTTAAGTCCACTCCGTTAGGAGATTTTCTGTATGAATCATTAAATTGAAACATAAGTTGATCTAATTACAATAAAACTCAATTTTTAGATGTTCAAATCTATTATAAGTCCATACAAATCCTCTGATCAACATCTCAATTTACTTCCTTAACTTACTTTCACTTGGTAATAGCTCTCTGATGCTCTGTTTTGTTCTGTAGTTCGGTTCTTCTTCAACTAGTCTGATCAGGCATGCATGAAATTGTGTTCATGCAAAATCTCTATAGTCTTCTTTCTTCCTACATGTTTCAATAATGAAACTCATATCTCTTAAATAGACAGATAAACTATTTTCATATCAACCATCAGATTTTGCCGCTTAATCATCTTTGTTGATTTTGCCTCTTAAACCTTCCTCAATAGCTATTTTAATAACTGATTTCAATTCCATCCTTTAGATCTGTTAGGAAATAATATTTAATATATCCTATGGGAGTATTGGAAGCCATTCTATAGCATTTGTTGTTGCATTCATGACTGTGATTGTCATTGATGTCAACCCAGTAATCTACAGGAGATTAGCAGTGAAGCAGACAGTGTTTGGATTAGCACATGTGGGATATTGTCGATCAAGATATGAAATGTTGAGGACTTAATATATAATGTGTTTAATGTTCATGGTTAGGAGAACATAAGCTAATTCTTTTATTCATGGAAGTTATGAGCATTTTGGTAGAAGTAGTATTCAGGCAGTGTTCCTGAGTAGGGGTTTGTGGAAATCGGATGATATCTCCTAATTGGGATGGAATTTGGTTTTGTGCACTTAAAGAGTAGTTGAAGACATTTTGATATTGACATGGATGAAAACACAAAATTTTAGGTCATATGAGTGAGGAATTATTTTAATTGGAAGCTGACAGTTTTGTGTAATTTTGATGTAACGTGTGGAAACTTTTATTTTGTAATTTGGATGTTGACTCATTTCTAATTCCTTGAGTGTGGTATAGAGGAAGGAATGTTTTCCTTATTGTAATATGGATATGAATGTAATGTTGAAGTGAATGAAGTTGTGAAAGTGAATTTGTGAAAGAAGACATGCGAGGTACAAAGATCTAAAATTGAGATCTGGTGTAGCAGTGAGTGTGGTTTGGCACAGTTAGAGAAGAGGTAACATATTTTTGAGATAAGTAATGAATTGATATTATTATATTGAATAATATGAAGATCAATTGGATAGTGTGTTTAGTTATCTTTCAATTGAAGCTGTTTAGGTAGTGGGTCCTTCTATCTTCCATAACTCCTAACAGAGTTAGAATCTTTTAGCAGGGATTCAAAATCTCCTAACAGGGATTCATATGTACTAAATTTCATAAGAGTCCTAATAGAGTCCATCCTTTCACAAGGAATATTCATATTAGTGCATCTTTCTTGGGCATCATTCCCACTAGGGTTTACTCTTTGATCAAGAGGTTCCCGAGTCAATATATCTTGTGTCATCATGTTCTTGTTTATGGATATCTTTCTATGGTTGTTGGTTATATTTCTTACATGGTTATAATCTATTGAAGTTGATAAAAGTTATAATTATCAGATCTGATTCACCCTCCCCCCCCCCTCTCAGTTATCTTGGTGGACTTTACTTTCTAGCAATTGGTATAAGAGCAATAGGTCCTTGAAAGAAAAGTTTAATAGCTTAAGGAGATCCATGGAAAATTTTAGGAAAGAAAGCCCTGAGTTTGATGGAGTAAATTTTGAAAGCTGGAAAGAAAAAATGAAGACACATCTACTATGTTTAGGATGAGGTTATTGGTTGATTATGAAGAATGAGAAGACTATCATTGATGAAGATAATATTGAAATATGTAGTAATGATGAAAGAGATCTATTCATGTGTAACATACTTGCCAGAGAAGCACTTTTGTCAGCCCTTCTGGAGAATGAGCACAGTCAGGTAAAATATTTGAAAACATCTCATAAAATTTGGAAAGCTTTACACTCTACTTTTGAAGGTGATGAACATGCAAAGAAGGTCAGATTATATAATTGGATATGTGCATTTGAAGATATAAGAATGATGGAAGATGAATCTATTAGAAGCTATATTGGTAGAATGTCAAAAATTGTTGTAGGTATAAAATCTTGTGGAGGAACAAAGACAAAGAATGAAGTGATATGGAAAATTATAAGGACATTGACACCTACATTTAAGCAGACAACATAGATGATTGAACAAGTTATACCTTGTACTTCAAACTTGACAAGAGAGACTCTTCTTGGAAGATTGGAAGCAACAGAGATGAACCTGAGGTTATCAGGAGACTTTCCTAGAATGGAGACAACATTCAGTGCTCTTAGTGTTCATCCTACTATGTCAAGAAGCATCAGTGTGAGTGGAGATTATCCTAGCAGCAATAGATCTAGAAATGAAGAAGACATGAAGATTGAAGAAGGTATTGCCTTGCTTGTGAAGAGAGAACCAGATGGTAAGAAAATATTTAAATGTTGGACTTGTCAAGGATTTGGTCATTTTGCATCTAAGTGTCCTAAGAGAGTTAAGAAGTATAGAAATAATTTTAATCCTAGAAGATCTAAAGAATGTTACTATGCAAATTATGAAGAACTTGATGCTAGTATTGAAAAACCTTTGAGTGAAAGTGATACAAAGAACAATGATGATATAGGATTTGTAGCAATTAAGGAAGAAAACCCTAAAACTAAAGTTAAGGAAGAAAAGGCTTTAGTTTATCATGTAGAAAAGATAGTTGATTGGATTATAGATAGTGGTTGTTCACATCATATGACTAGAGACATGAGAAAGTTCATAAAGTTTAACAATTATGGTGGAGTTGTTAGAGTTGGAAATAATGCACCTTGTTTGATTAAAGGTATAGGATCTATTACTCTTGATGGAAAGACTAATACTGATGATGTTTACTTTGTGGATGGTTTGAAACATAATCTTTTGAGTGTTGGATAGTTAGTTGATTAGGGATATCAAGTTTGGTTTACTAAGAAAACTTGTGTGATAAAAGATAAAGATGGAAATATGATTGGCACTGGATCTAGAACAAGAGGTAATGTATTTCAGTTAAATCCTACTGAGATGACATGTTTGATTACCAAGATTGATGACAGTTGGTTATGGCACAAAATATTTTGTCATATAAATTTTGATAACATTGTGAAAGTGAGTACTACACTTGCAGTAAGAGATTTGCCTAAAATTATGAAGCCTACTAACATGATTTGCAAGGAATGTGTGATGGCTAAACAGAAGAGAACCTCATTTCCCAGTAAGAAGTTTACATCTACAAAGAAGTTGGAGATTGTTCATACAGACTTGAGCAGTCCCACAAGGACTAGAGGATTCTATGGAGAAAGGTATTTTATGATTATTGTTGATGATTTTACAAGAATGATGTGGATTGCATTTCTTAAAGAAAAATATGAAGCATTTGATAAGTTTAAGATTGTAAAGAATAAAGTTGAGAATGAATTTGAAATGAAAATTAAATGTTTGAGATTTGATAGAGGTGGAGAATTTACTTCTAGAGAGTTTAACACCTTTTGTGAAGTGAATGGTATTAAGAGTTACTTTTCAGCCCCTAGAACACCTAAACAAAATGGTATTGCAGAAAGGAGGAATAGATCAATGACTGAAGCAGCAAGAGCTATGTTATTTGAGAATGATTTGGTGAAGATATTATGAAGAGAAGTAGTGAACATAGTAGTGTATATAATGAACAGAGTACAAATCAGAGAAGACACAGACAAGACACCCTATGAATTATGGTTTGGACATGCACCCTCAGTTAAGTATTTTAGAATTTTTGGAAGCAAATGTTATATAAAGAGAGATGATGATATTGTAAAGTTTGATCCTAGAAGTGATGAAGGTATATTTATTGGATATTATTTGAAGAGAAAAGCTTATAGATGTTATAATAAGAGAACTAAGACTATTGTTGAGAGCACAAATGTTAAAGTTGATGAAAAGTTCAAAATTCAGGAAAGAATGCTTGATTATGAATCAGATGAAGGAACTCATCTCAGACTTAAGATTGAAACTACTGAATTATTCTATGAAACTGACAATGACTTGTTGAATGAAAGCCATAGTGAGATCATTGAAGAACTGAGACCTAAAGTGAGATCTGAGACAATGACACCTAACAAAAATTTATCAAGGTTCCTATTGAGTAGATTATTGGAAGCATAGATAGAGGAGTTCAGACTCGAAATAAGGTACAAGAATAGTTATGTTTGATTTCTCAAATTGAACCCAAATCTACTAGTGAAGCTTGTGAAGATGAACATTAGATTAAAGCTATGAAAGAAGAACTAGATCAGATTAAAAAGAACAAGACATGGGAATTGGTCCCTAGACCTAAAGATAAGAATGTTATTGGGACTAAATGGGTATTCAGAAACAAGATGAATGAACAATGAGAAGTAGTAAGGGAAAAAGCAAGATTGGTATGTAAAGAATACTCATAGTAAGAAGGAATTGACTATGAAGAAAATTTTACACCAGTAGCAAGAATTGAAGTAGTAAGAATTTTTTTGGCCTATGCAGCTTTTAAGAAATTTAAAGTATATCAGATGGATGTGAAGTTAAGATTTCTGAATGGAGAGTTGGAAGAAGAAGTCTACATTGAGTAGCCTAAATGTTTTCCTTTGACTCAAGAAGGAGACATGGTATGTAAATTGAAGAAATCATTACATGGACTAAAGCAAGCACCTAGAACTTGGTATGCAAGATTGGATAAGTATTTGTTAAAATTGGGATTTACAAAAGGAATATGATGCAGGAGCATCCTGGGTGTAAGAGCAATCTTGCATCACCCAAAAATATTTATGTTTTTATATTCGATAAGGGTTATTTTGTGCAGAGCTGCTATTTATGGAAAGTTACTATTTTTGGTAATTTTTGTATGTGCTCAGAATGATCTGATTTCTTTCTTGGAGGTTCATTTTGGTCATATAAGTCTACCAGTAAAATTTCATTGCCAGATCAAGTGTATATTGGAAGATATTGAAGATTTTCGGTATTGGTAGTAGGGTACAAAAACTTTGAACTCAGTTTTGAAGGCTTTAGAGGCCCTGGATGAGGTCAAAAATTTGGGTGACAGGCGCTTGCACCAGTCAAGCTTGTAGAGCACTTTGTGGCATTTTCAAAATGGGGTTATAATAGCTGATCGGGTCAACTGGTGATGACTTATGGTCTTCGGAAGTTGGGCCACCTGAAATGGCGAAAAATAATTTTCTTCAAAATTTCTATTTGGGTTTCAAAGGTTATCTTGAGCCGACTATGATGTAATGAAATGTAAAATTAAATAATTCTAAGTTTGGTCGGCCTTATTGGCTAAAATTCTAGAACCTTCCCAGGCGGTGAAAAATTGCCTATATAAGGAAGGCTGTGTTATTCTCTTAGGCAGTTGAGAATAGTTCTGGGTAGTAGATCTGGGTATTGATTCGAGGCTTTGTCCTACAGAATATTGTAAGGGAATGCCCATGTGGCTTTGCATATTGTAATTCTGAAAGTTTGTAATTCCACATTTGTGGAGATAATAAGAAGCCAATTTTCTGTTCTTGCATATTGTTGTGGTTTCTCTATTTCTATTATGTGTTTGTGGTATTAAGGGGAGCACCCTTCATCAAGTGGTATCAGAGCAGGTTTTCTTGAGTGTGTAAATAGATCGCCGACTGTGAGGCAGTTTGCACCAAGACCGTGGTTAGGGTTTCAGCGCGCATCGCGAAAATGCCTCCACGAAGAGAACGTGGCGGAAGACCTGGTGCTGTGACACCTAAGGTTAGAGAGCTGCAGAGACAAGTGCGAGCATTGCAAGAAGAGATTCACAGAGGAATGAATCTTAATGTCAGAGATGAAAGCGAGGATGAAGCCGAAGAAGAATATCAAGAAGGAGAAGTTGAAATTGTGAACTAGGAGGAAGAAAGACTTTTTCAGGCGATTTCCAAGATTGGGAAAAGACCTAAGATTGAGGTTCCTACATTTTCTAGAAATCTTAACCCAGAGGAATTGATCGACTAGATCAATGAATGTGAGGAATATTTTGAGTACGAAGATGTTGAGGATCCTGATAGGGTCAAATTTGCGAAGGCCAGATTGAAAGGTCATGCGAAGATCTGGTGGCAAGAAATTCAATTGGAGCGAAATAGAAGAGGGAAAGATAAAATCACAAGATGGGATCGGATGGTGGATAAATTGAAGTGACAGTTCATTCCTATTGATTATGAGCTTGACCTACTGAAGAAAATGCAGAGTTTGAAGCAAGCAGGAAAATCTGTTCAGGAGTATACAGAGGAGTTCTATCTACTCCTCATCAGAACAGGCCATGCCGAAGCTGATAAGGAGAAAGTTGCCCGATACCTTAATGGGTTAAGGCCAAGCATTCAGGAGGAGTTGAATCTGGTTCGAATGAACAGTATTGAGGAGGTATACCAATTTGCCCTAAAAGTAGAGGAAAAGCTGAACAAGAAGTTCGAGAGCAGACAAAACGGAAGAGGTCGCGGTGGATGATCTGGTGGACGGTCATATGGTGGCCGAAATGAAGATCCAAAAAAGAAGGATGAGGCCAGTAGCAGTCAAAATCAGCGAGGAAATAATTCCAATCACTTCCAGGATCAGAATAATAGAGATCAGAGAGGAAGAGGAAGAGGACAAGGATCTGGAAGAGGTGGCTTCCGTGGAACATATTTTCACTGTGGAGAAGAAGGTCATAGGGCATTTGAATGTCCTCAGTGCCAAGGAAGAACAGACAGGAGAAATGAAGGTCAGGCCAGAGTTGCACATGTAGATGAAGATGCCAGATCATCAAATTCTGAAGATGTTGAAAGAGGAGAAACGTTGATTAACAGAAGAGTCCTGTTGAGTGGTGAGAATGAACCTGAGCAAAGAAGGAGCCTGTTTCGCACCAGGTGCAAGTGTGAAGGTAAATGTTGTGATGTGATTATTGATAGTGGAAGCACTGACAATTTGGTGTCAGAAGAGATGGTGACAAAGTTGAAGCTCAAGAGACAGAAACACCCACATCCATATCGGATTGCCTGGGTGCAGGATGACCACAAGGTCATGGTCAGTGAACAGTGCCTGGTAAAGTTCAAGATCGGCGGATACCAAGATGAGGTATTGTGTGATATCATATCTATGGATGCATGTCATATGTTGTTGGGTAGACCATGGCAGTTTGACAGATGTGCTGTACATGATGGTCGTGCGAATACCTATTCCCTGACAAAGGATGGAGTGTGACATAAGCTAAAACCATTGAAGGAGACTGAAGAAAAGGTATGTGGTACTGCAAGGATAACTTTTGTTGATGGAAGAAATTTCCTAGATGGTATGAGGCATGAGCATGTATGTTTTGCTTTAATTCCAAAAGCTGGTAAAGAGGAAGTAGAAGATGTTCCTATAGAAGTTGCAGATTTGTTGAATGAGTTTCAGGATATTGTATCCGATAACGTGCCTGATGGATTACCACCAATCAGAAAGATCAGCCATCAGATGGACTTGATCCCAGGAGTGAGTTTGCTGAACAAGGCAGCACACAGAATGACACCTGCAGAAAGTGAGGAGTTGAACAGACAAGTACATGAGTTGTTACAGAAAGGATTGATCTGTGAGAGTCTGAGTCCCTGTGCTGTACCAGCGGTATTAGCACCAAAGAAGAATGGAGAATGGAGGATGTGTACAGATTCTAGGGCAATAAACAAGATCACAATCAAGTACAGGTTTCCATTGCCACGAATGGATGATATTATGGACTGTTTGAGTGGAGCTGTGTATTTTTCAAAGATAGATCTAAAAAGTGGATATCATCAGATTCAGATCAGAGAAGGAGATGAATGGAAGACTGCCTTCAAGACAAAGGAAGGACTGTATGAGTGGTTAGTCATGCCTTTTGGGCTAACCAATGCACCGAGCACTTTCATGCGGCTCATGAACGAGGTGCTGAAAGAATTTCTGGGTAAGTTTGTCATTGTTTACCTAGATGATATTTTGATCTTTAGTAAGACATTGGAGGAGCATATGATGCATATTCGTATGGTATTTGAGAAGCTGAGAGAAGAAAAATTGTTGATTAATTTGAAGAAGTGCAATTTTGTGAAGAAAGAGTTAGTGTATTTGGGATTTGTAGTTTCAGTAGAAGGTCTAAAAATGGACCCAGAGAAGGTACAGGCTATCCTTGAATGGCCTACTCGAAGGAGTGCTACTAAGGTAAGATCTTTTCATGGTTTGGCTAGCTTTTACAGAAAGTTTATCCGAAATTTTAGCAGTATCTGTGGACCCTTGACTGAAACAATGAGAGGGGATAGAAAAGAGTTTAAGTGGACTAATGGGGCAGAAAAGAGTTTTCAATTATTGAAACAAAAAGTTACAGAACAACCTGTTTTAGCACTTCCAGATTTTAATAAGGTGTTTCAAGTAGATTGTGATGCTAGTGGTACTGCAATAGGAGCTGTTATGAGCCAAGAAGGTAAACCTGTTGCGTATTTCAGTGAGAAGTTAAATGATGCCAAGAGGAAGTATTCTGTTTATGATCAGGAATTTTATGCTATAGTTCAGGCATTAAAGAAGTGGAGACATTATCTTCTTTCTAAGGAGTTTGTTTTGTATACTGATCATCAAGCTTTGCAATATTTGAATAGTCAAGGAAAGTTGAATCAGAGGCATTTGAAATGGGTTGAGTTTTTGCAGAGTTATACATTTGTTTTGAAACATAGGAGTGGAAAGTCTAATAGGGTTGCAGATGCTCTTAACAGAAGGAAACTATTGCTGACAGAAATGCAGATTGAAGTGGTTGGGTTCAAGGAACTCAAGAATTTGTATCTAGAGGATCCTGATTTTGGTGAAGCTTGGAAAGCTTGTAAAGAACCTGTTACTCTAGACAGGATGAAATAGCTGGATTTTATCATCCAAGATGATATGCTATTCAGAGGGAGTCAGTTGTGCATTCCACGAAGTTCTATGAGGGAGAATCTCATCAAGGAGATGCATAGTGGAGGATTGGCTGGACATTTTGGTCATGATAAAACCCTTGGTTTGGTTAGTGAGAATTATTATTGGCCACAGTTGCAGCAAGATGTGAAGAAGTTTGTACAGCGTTGTAGAGTATGTCAGATGGTAAAAGGAGTGAAGCAGAATACAGGATTGTATCAGCCATTACCTGTACCAGAGAAGCCTTGGGAGGATATCAGCATGGACTTTGTTCTTGGTTTACCGAGGACTCAGTGGGGGCATGATTCAATTTTTGTGGTGGTTGATAGATTTTCAAAGATGGCACATTTCATTCCCTGCAAGAAGACTAATGATGCTGTTCATGTAGCAGAATTGTTTTTCAGAGAAGTAGTGAGACTTCATGGTTTGCCAAAGACCATAGTTTCAGATCGGGACACTAAGTTTGTTGGATATTTCTGGCGTACATTGTGGAAGAAGTTGAAGATAGATTTGAAGTTCAGTTCATCACATCATCCACAGACTGATGGATAGACAGAGGTGGTGAATAGGAGTTTGGAAAATTTGTTGAGATGTTTGGTTGGAGATAAGCCAACAAGATGGGATTTAATTTTATCACAGGCAGAATTTGCATATAATAATTCTGTCAATAGAAGCACTGGTAAATCACCATTCCAGATTGTATATGGAAGTAGTCCAAGAAATGCATCTGAATTGAGGAAGATAGATAAAGGAGAAATAAGTAGTGCTGAAGCTGAGGATTTTGCAGAACACTTGAAGAACATCCATGGGGAGGTGAGGAAGCATATTACCAAGATGAATGCACAGTATAAGGCTAAGGCAGATGAGAAAAAGAGGTATAAGGAATTTCAGGTTGGTGATGAAGTCATGGTTCATTTGCGGAAGGAGCAGTTTCCAGTTGGTACATATAACAAGCTGAAAATGAAGAAGTTTGGACCATGCAGGATATTGAAGAAACATGATTCAAAAAATGCATATGAGGTAGAATTGCCTACTGAGCTAAATATTTCACCAGTGTTTAACATTTCAGATCTGACAGAGTATCATGATGGAGGTGTTGAAGTTGAGATCACAGCAGCACAGTGGAGTATTCCAGCAACTAGTTCAGACACTAAGGAGATTGAAGATATACTGGATAGTCGTGTTGGCAGAAGCACAAGGAACAGGACATATGAAGAATATATGGTCAAGTGGAAAGGATGACCTGTTGAAGATTCATCATGGCTAACAAAGGAGGAGGTTAACCGTCTTGGTTTTCCTCTCCACACCTGAGTCGTGACAGGGTCACTTCTCAAATTACCCCGGGTGTCTGATGCAGGAGCATCCTGGGTGTAAGAGCAATCTTGCATCACCCAAAAATATTTATGTTTTTATATTCAATAAGGGTTATTTTGTGCAGAGCTGCTATTTATGGAAAGTTACTATTTTTGGTAATTTTTGTATGTTCTCAGAATGATCTGATTTCTTTCTTGGAGGTTCATTTTGGTCATATAAGTCTGCCAGTAAAATTTCATTGCCAGATCAAGTGTATATTGGAAGATATTGAAGATTTTCGGTATTGGCAGCAGGGTACAGAAACTTTGAACTGAGTTTTGAAGGCTTTAGAGGCCCCAGATGAGGTCGAAAATTTGGGTGACGGGCACTTGCGCTAGTCAAGCCTGTAGAGTGCTTCGTGGCATTTCCGAAATGGGGTTATAATAGCCGATCGGGTCAACTGGTGATGACTTATGGTCTTCAGAAGTTGGGCCACCTGAAATGGCGAAAAATAATTTTCTTCAAAATTTCTGTTTGGGTTTCAAAGGTTATCTTGAGCCGACTATGATGTAATGAAATGTAAAATAAAATAATTCTAAGTTTGGTTGGCCTTATTGGCTAAAATTCTGGAACCTTCCCAGGCGGTGAAAAATTGCCTATATAAGGAAGGCTGTGTTATTCTCTTAGGCAGTTGAGAATAGTTCTGGGTAGTAGATCTGGGTATTGATTCGAGGCTTTGTCCTACAGAATATTGTAAGGGAATGCCCATGTGACTTTGCATATTGTAATTCTAAAAGTTTGTAATTCCACATTTGTGGAGATAATAAGAAGCCAATTTTCTGTTCTTGCATATTGTTGTGGTTTCTCTGTTTCTGTTATGTGTTTGTGGTATTAAGGGGAGCACCCTTCATCAGAATAGCTGATAGCAATCTGTACATAAAATAAATTGAAAATGGTTTTTTGGTTGTAGTTATTTTTGTTGATGACATTATTTTTGGAGGAGAAGATGAAGCTAGTGATAAATCTGGTGATGAAATGAAGACTATCTTGAAATGAGTATGATTGGTGAAATGAAATACTTTTTGGGATTATAGATAACACAACATAGTGATGGTATCTTTATAAGTCAAACAAAGTAATTGAATGATTTATTAAAAATATTTGGAATGGGGAATTGTAAACTAGTTTGAACACCTATGGTATGTTAGTACAAGTAAAAATTTCCATGGTTTCATCCTATTTTTTGTGCCTCTGCAGTCTTTTTTCTCCCGTTTCCTGGCTAAACCCTAGGCAAAATTTTAAAAATCTAGCCATTTTTTTGAAAAGCACTAGTGCACCCTATTTTAAATCTATTTTCATGTTACTTTTTGGGCCACTTAAAAATCCTAAAACCCATGTGTTTAAATCTTTCCTAAGTGTATCGCCCGACGGGTTTAATTTTTTCCCTAGGTCTCGGTGTTAATATTTCCTAATGTTTTTAGCCTTCATTCTTTCCTGGGCCTGGCTCTGACACCATCTAAATGTAATGGTGGGCATATGTTCTTATAGGGTGTGTCAAAGGCATGTGATTTTAAGACTATCATTGATTCTTCTTTACGGCACAACTTTTCAATGAAGCAAGTCCACTACCATGTTGGCATAGTTGGCGTTCTCTCATTGGTCCACATGATTATGAGTTGGATTTTTTGTCAGCAGGCCCAGTGTCTTAGTCTGGAGATTCAAGATCTATGGTGGGTGCATGATCTCAAGGAATCTTTAGAGCCCTTGAGATTATACACCAACCATCTGATCTTCTAGTATGTTAAACACAAAGGGTGGGTCCGAACTGCCATGTTGTGCTGACTTGCTTTTTCCTAATTGGTTGAGGCATTGATGATTTAGAGATTTGTCAGTGGGACCTAGTTGCTGATGTGGTTTGAGGGCCTTGACATTCGTAGAGGATCTACAGTTGGTGTAAGTTCTCATGGGTTTCGTCAGAGCCATGAGATCTTCCACCAGCTGTTGATTTTTCTTTTTCTTAGGTGCTGACGAGGGTGGGTCTTGTATGTCAGAGGGAGCTAATGTGTGCATTTTTCATTGGTGTTGACTGCTAGCATGGACATGGACTTTTCAGGGTTTCATGACTATTGTAAAGATTAATGTGAGCCATCCGATCTGCAAGGAAATAAAAGGATCTATGGTCACATTTTACACCGGAGCTTGTATCCATTATTTTTCAAATTCAAATTATTTTTGTAGGGTTTGGAGATAGTGCGCCAAATGAAGCCATATTACAGGACCATTTTTTATCTTTCCAGCTTGGTTGTGGGTGAGATTTTATGAGGAAGATTTTGGTGGTTGTTCCAGTTTGAATTTTTGTCCTTGGAGTTGGTACAGGGTCAGATCTGTTGCAGAATTTGATGATTATTTTTTATCTTACTAGCCTTGCACTTGGAGCCTATCTTGTTTGGCTTTCATTTTTTTTGTTGAGTTAGGTAGTTTTGAAATTGTTGCTTTGAATGATCATCAGTTCTTGTTGCAATCCTTGAGATAAAGGGATTTTTTCATGATCATTCAAAAGGAATTAGGAGTTAGGTGTTTGAAACTTTTGCTTGGTGAGCCCTATTCTCAGTCAGGGTTTGTAATAGTTTTTGATTCAGTGTTTGTTGATGAAAGAAGAAAGTTGTAGGTCTAAGCTATAGTTTGCAAGCAGGGTGTCTTGTGATTCATCGTATACACAAAAGGAATTCATCATACTTAATATAAATATCTGATTCTTATCCCTCCTTTGTGTCAAGTCAAGTAAGCTTTGAGTTTTATAGAACATTACATATATTTTTTATGTATGTATCTTCATTCTTAAGTTCTGATCTATGATTGGATTAAACAATACTCTAAATGGTATATGAGTTTTCCCTTGTCTATGTAAGGATGTTCTCTAAGCAGTAAAGGTTAGGATAAATGTATTTATGGCTATGAATTCTTAGATATTCTCAAATCTGTGTGTCTTTATGTCTAAGAAATCTAGCCCAATGGATGAGGCACTAGCCTAAATGAGTATTTCTGTTGTTAACATACATTGATTGAAGTTATTACATTCCAAATCTTAAAATCAATAACCTTTATAAGCTTTAGGTCTTTGGTTGTGTGGTTGTGTTACCCAATAGTAATGGAGAGTCAATGAATGTGTGGTTAACATTTAGTACTTTCTTACTATAAATCTGTTATTCAAACCCAGTCTTTGGTGTGTAAAGTATAGTTTTCACTGGGTTAGGTGCACCCGCCTTGGTTTTGTAGAGCCAGAAGTGAAGAGGGAAGTCTTGTCCCTATAGTTGGTCCAGTTACCCTAAGATCCTTTTACATTTTGAAATTTACCTATCCTAAAATCTATCTGAGGGTATATTGGCAGCCTAAGAGCATAAGCCATTTTGAAACACCAACAAGATGGTGACTCTGCTGGCGAGTGTTACACAAGTCTATAGTAGCCAGTAGGTCATCATTGGAAGAAACTAGGTTATTATTGTCCCTTGTCTTGTCAAGCTCATTTGGATATTTGTTAGCGAGGAAATAGTATTGTAAGATTTCCAATATTCTTGGGTGGTGACTCAAACATCTTTGCAGCAGTGCTAGTCAGTAGATTATTTATAAAATGAGTTACAGAGGTACTAGGTCTTAGAGAAAGGAGCATCCTGAAGAAAAAGTGGAAGAAGGTATTCCAAGCACTTCTAGGCCTAGTCAGACAAGGGGAGGAAAGAAGAAAAGAAATGTTTCTCATACTTGGAAAAATAAAAAGGATACAAGACAAGAAACTCAAACCAAGCCTGGTCAAGAAGAAAATATTTTAGAATATGAAGAGGCTGTTGATTTGGGATTGAACCAGTATGAGGATGAATTTCAAGTGGGAGATGATGAATCTAAGACTAGTCTCCTAGAATCAAAAGAAATCTTTGAAGAGCTCTATGAGTTGGAAAAAAGAGTCCAAAAATAAGTTGCTATCAGATAGCAAAGAGAAAAGGACAAAGAAGACAAAGTAAGACAAGCCATGATAAGGGCTAATTAGATAAAAAGGTAGTTGTTAGATTTGGAGGCAATTAATTTTGTCCCAGAGCCTGAAAGAGTAGAGGAACAACCTATTATGCAGAGAACATATGAGATAACTAGGCCTAGAGATAAAGGCAAACATAAAGCTATTGGAGTTCAAATCAATGAACAAGTTCATGTGGAAAACCCATTAGAGCAAGGGTTGAGATTAGATGCAGAGCCTGAGAAGGCTAGAAAGGAAAAAGAAATATTAGATAAAGAATTACAAAAGGTAGAATTGGAGGCCACTGCTGTAGAAATAAGGAAGAAGATTGATTTTCTCAAGCATACCTTAGGACCTTCAAATGCTACTGCTTCCTTTTTGGGGCAAGGTGGAAATCATGGTAACCTTTCAACTCAAACAAATGGCATTCTAGGTGCTGCTAAAATTCCCACTGGTTCAAACACAAGGACATCTACATCTCAAGGAATGGACCCACCTCAAGGAGTTCCTGTTCATGAACGATACAAACAACTTATCTTTTTTGGTATTCCTGGTTATCCTAATGTAATTCCTGATGAAATTAGAAAGAAGCTCCCAAAGTTTTTTGGGAATAATGTCATCACATGTGAGGAACATCTAAAAAATTTTATGGATATAATAGATGATTATAATGTTGAGCTTGATGATGTTGTAATGAAGTTATTTGTATAATCTCTAACCGAGGATGCTAGGGACTGGTTTAGAGGATTTCCCCATGCTAGTATAGGATCTTGGAATGAATTTAAGAATTGTTTCAAGGATCATTATGGAGATAAAACAAATGAGGGTTTCATTTTGAATGAATTCAATAACATAAAGAAAAATCAGAATGAAGAGGTCTTTGAATTTAATATAAGATTCCAAAAGGCTATGCATAGGCTCCTGCAAGTTATTAGATTAGATAATAGAGTGTGTCTTGTGACATACTTAAATTCTTTTGATGCAAAGATGGGGTACCTTTTAAGGGATAAGAACCCTAGAAATCTTGGAGAGGCTTACAAGCTGGATTTCAACATAGAAAGTAATAGAAGAATATCAGGAAAATTAGGGAGAAGAGATGATTATAGGCCTCAAGTGCAAAATAAGAAAGAGATGGGAAGTTCTACTAATTTTAAGCCAAAGGAGGAGGAAATCTAAAGAAAATTCTAAGTGCTTTAGAGGATCTAAAGCCTGATGAAAAAAGAAACAATAGGGTTGCAACAAATGACTAACCTATTTCAAGTAATTTTAGCAGGCAACCAAGAATGCAAAATTACCCATACAATACTCAGTGGAAGGATGGAAAGCCCATTTTTCCAGTTAAAAGGGATAGGCCTAATGATAGGATTCCTGATCCTTTGCAAAGAAATTCAGTTAACATGAATGGTGATATCCCATGGTGTACTACTTGTCAATCTCCTCATAGTCCAGAGCATTGTGTTATTGCTCTAGATTTATCTGAGAACCAAGAACAAGATAAAAAATATGATCAGAGTGGTTATGCAATGACTTCTTCACCTGCATGGGATGAGGTTGACTTTACTGATGATGAGGAACAATAATTTGATGATGTTGGATGTGGTGCAGTGAAGTGTGAGGAACATGTTCCCTTAAGGAGACCCTCTGATGAGGAAATTTCTCAAATCACTGCAAACATGGTCACTCAAGCCAGGAACAATTACAATTTAAGAAATAGGACAATTGGAAGCACAACTGGTAAACTGGGTAGTATGTTTATCAAGAATTTAGAAAGGAGTACACAACAGCCTGAGGAAAAGGAAAAGGGTGCTGGTGTTATCAGTTAGGTTAAAATTAAAAAGAAGGGAGGGCCTATGGCAATACCTAAGGGTAAAATAAAAACATTAGAAATAGATGTTCCCATACCTCGGAAGGAAGATGAATTTGTGCAAAAGGGTAAATCTAACTTGACTATCTAGAGGGAGGATAAAGATGTCACTGAGATTAAGGAGGACATGGGCAACCATACATATGTTCCCATTGATATGACTAAATTGCTTTCACAAATAACTGTCAAAGTTCCACTTTTGGAAATGATGAGAATAGAGGAGCACAAGGTCAAGGCCTTGGATTGGGTAAATGGTGATTCTTCAATAAAGGTCCAAGAAGTGAGTAGGAGTGATAAGCATGTGGCTTCCCTAGATGACACACCTAACAGTAAAAATGAAGAAATTGTCTCTAAGATCCCTCAGATATTTTTTAATGCAAATGTTGCAAATGCTACAGCAAGGACAGTTGATCCTTTTTTCTTGTCCCTTATGATAAATGGAAAATTATTGAAGAATTGCATGATTGATTCTGGAGCATCAAACACTATCATGCCTACAAAAATCATGAAGTCACTGGGACTAAAGGTTGATACACCTCATGGGAGTTGCCAAGCTATGGACTCAAGAGAAGTACTAGTTATTGGTACCATTAAGTCTTTTCCTTATAAATTAGCAACATTTCCTAACAAACAACTAACTATGAGTGTTCTTGTAGTTGATATTCCTCCTCAGTATGGGATGCTATTGTCTAGAAAATGGAGTGCTTCTATGGGAGGAAGTATTCAATGTGACTTGTCTTTTGCTACTTTTAGCATTGGAGGAGAAAGTGTAAGAGTTTCAAGGGAAGCTAGAACTCCACATATGATTGAGGAGGATGAAGATGAAAATATGAATTGTTTTGTTGACACTAATATTGGCTCTTTCAAAGTTTAGGAGAGAGAAGTGAAAGAAAAGGTCAAGCCTATCCTTCGGGCTGATGATGAAAATAACATGATAGAAGGTAATGTCTTATGGACTCTATATTTTGATGGAGCAAGTTCAAAGGAAGGTGTTGGAGTAGGAGTGCTATTGATATCCCCAAGTGGTAAGACTTTCAAGTTTTCTTTCACTCTCTTGTTCCTTTGCACAAATAATGTTGCTGAATATGAGGCCCTACTGACTAGTTTGAGACAAGCATCAAAACATGGAATCAAACATCTTAGGGTGATTGGTGACTCTGAGTTAATAATTTCTCAGATTAGATCGAGGTATGCATCAAAGAATCAAAGGCTGAAACAATATAGAAATGTTGTTTGGGATGAAATTGAAGGTTTCAATGCCTTTGGTATTGATTGGGTGGATAGAAGCCAAAACAAGATGGCTGACTTATTGGCAAACATAGCACTAAGGCCAGAGGATATTACTCTTTTGGGGATATCCAAAATTGAGTTCAAGTCTAGGCCTTCTATCCCAGATAATGTTGAGAATTGGCAGGTATTTTTTGATGATTAGGATATACTAAGGTTTTTGCGGTGTGATTCTCATTTTGATGGTTAGGAGATGGATTTCAGCACTTATGTTGACAGTAGAAATGGAAAAGAAAATGTTCTTGGGAAGGAAGTTTTGCAATTAAGGTCAAATAGGATCCCAAGGGGATTGGTTGCTCTTGAGAGGGCATTTGATGATAAAGAAAGAACTTGTTTTCCTAAATTTGTTGATAAGATAAATGATTTAGAGGAAGTAAATTTAGGAACAAGTCAAGTACCTAAAAATGTTTATATAGGTAAATGTTTGTCCCAAATAACTAGGAATAATTTGATTTATCTTCTCAAAAGATTTAGACATGTCTTTGCAAGGTCTTATGATGATTTGAAAGCCTATAGAGAGGATCTATTCTAGCATGAGATACCATTGAAGGAAGGTACTAAACCTTTTGGGAAAAAATTAAGGCCTGTGAATCCTACCTTGGCACCAAAAATGCAGGATGAACTCAAAAGGATGATGGATGCTAGCATCATCAAGCCTGTTAGACATTCTACTTGGGTGTCAAATTTGGTTCCAGTCAGAAAAAAGAATGGTGACATTAGGTTATGTGTTGATTTTAGGGAACTTGAATGTCAATTCTTTGAAGGATAATTATGGTTTGCCTAATATGGAAAATATGCTGCAGAAGGTTATTGGATTAGAGTTAATGTCTATGATTGATGGTTTCTCTGGATATAATCAAGTCATGGTCAAGGAGTTAGAATAGTTCAAGACTGCATTCACCACCCCTTGGGGAACATATGTTTATGTTAGAATGCCTTTTGGTCTGAAAAATGCAAGAGCTACTTTTCAGAGAGCTATGGATGTGGCCTTTGCAGACTTCATAAAAAAATTTCTAGTGGTATATTAGGATGACCTCACATCATATTCAGATAAGGAAAGCCAACATTATGAACATCTTGAGAAAATTTTTATTAGGGCCTTGGAGTATGGGATTTCTTTGAATCCAAAGTGTTCCTTTGGTGTTGTGGAAGGCAAGCTCTTAGGACATATTATGTCCAAGGATGGAGTGAGAATTGACCCTGAAAGGGTTATGGCTATAGACAAGCTTTTGCCACCTAGAAATGTTAAAGCAATACAATCCTTTTTTGGGCAAGTAAAATTTCTAAGGAGATTTGTTACAAATTTTGCAGAAATTAGTATCCCTATCTCTAGAATGTTGAAAAAAGAAGCAAAGATTGAATGGAATGAAGAAGTAGATGAATCTTTTAGAAATATGAAAAAGGCCATCAAGGATGCTCTAGTTTTGAGGACACCTGATTATGGTAAGCCCATGCAGATATTTTCTTTTGCTTCTTGTCATACAGTTGCAATAGTTTTATTGCAAAACAATTCAGATGGATATGAACAACCTATATCATTTTTTAGCAAATCCCTACAAGCAGCAAAATTGAAATATGATATTACTGAGAAACAAGCTTATGCATTAGTTAAAGAAGTCAGGGCTTTTAGATGTTACCTTGTGGGAGCTAAGGTGGTTGCTTATGTTCCTAGTGCTGTAGTTAAGGATATATTGGTGAAACAAGAAGTTTTAGGGAAAAGATGTAGATGGATCAATAGGATCCAAGAATTTAATATTGATATCTAGATTAGAAAGTTGGTAAGAGGCTTAGGTCTTGCAAAATTAATGGCACAAAGAAATTTAATTACAAATGATATAAATGTGATAGAAGAAGAACAAAGGCCATATATTTGTGATATGGATTATTGTGGCATGTACAAAGATGTTATTGGTTACTTACAAAAATTGGTCCTTCCCCCTGAGATGGATGAAAATAAAAGGAGAACTATCAAGTTGCAATCTGCAAGGTATGCTGGTATCCATGGTAAGTTATGGTGGAGAAGCAATGGAGTATTGCTAAAGTGCATAGACCATGAGAGATATGAAGCTTTGTTAAAGGAAATGCACCAAGGTGTTTTTGGAGGACACTATATGGCAAAGACCACAGCTCACAAGATCCTTAGGTTTGGATTTTGGTGGCCGATAGTTTTTAAGGATACACATTAGTTTGTAAGAAAATGTGATGCATGTCAAAGATTTGCTAGAAAGTTGAAGTTTAATGGAAATTTGCCACTCCGACCTATTGCAGTTCAGGCTCCTTTCCAAAAGTGGGGTATAGATTTTATTGGAGAAATTCCAAACAAGTCTAGTGGTGGACATTCTTACATAATAGTGGCAACAAACTATTTTACCAAGTGGGTTGAAGCTATCCCTACTAGAAAGGCTACTAGCAAAGTGGTAGTAGATTTTATGATGCAAAACATCCTTACCAGGTTTGGTTTCCTAGAGGTAATTATGGTTGATAATGCAATGTGTTTTAGATCACAGGAATTTAGTGATTTTTGTCAACAATATGGGATACACATTTCATTTTCTTCCCCATATCATCCACAAGTTAATGGCTATGTTGAGTCTAGTAACAAAAGTCTGATTAAGATTCTCAAGAGAGTGTTGGATAAGAATAAGAAAGCCTAGGACTCAAGGTTATGGTGGGCACTATGGGCTGATAGGGTAAATATTAAGAAGGCCATAGGTTGTGCTCCATTTGATTTGGTGTATGTAATAAGTGCTAGATTGCCTCAAAATAATCTATTTCATATGTATAAGTTTATTCAGGCATATGATGAGGACTTGAATGATGAGATGAGAGTAAGAATGGATGAGCTGATCCAGTTGGAAGAGGTAAGGAGAGATGCACATGAAAGAAATGAAGCATTGTAGAGACAATGTAAGAATTTGTTTGATAGGAGGGATACTCAAAGGAGTTTTGAAGTTGATGACCTTGTCCTGATGTGGAATGCAAGATTGGCAGATAAGGGGAAGCATGGAAACTTTGACCCTATTTGGTTGGGCCCTTATCTTATTCAAAGCAAATGGGGGACAGATTCTTATGTCTTGAAAGATTTGACTAGTGGTACTTTGGAATTTCCTATTCATGGATAATTCCTAAAGTTTTACTTCTCCTGAAGTATCTTTTCCATGAGCAGTAGTTTAGGTTTTCCCTTGTACAGTCATCTATTTTTATTTTTTGGGTCAAAATTTTGGTTTGGTCTACTCTTCCAAGATATTCTAGTTTCTCATTGTATCTACCCAAGATACACATCCTCAAGCATGAGCCATTGTTAGCACAAGTAAAAATTTCCATGGTTTCATCCTATTTTTGTGCCTCTGTAGTCTTTTTTCTCCCGTTTCTTGGCTAAACCCTAGGCAAAATTTTAAAAATATAGCCATTTGTTTGAAAAACCCTAGTGCACCCTATTTTAAATCTATTTTCATGTTACTTTTTGGGCCACTTAAAAATCCTAAAACCCACATGTTTAAATCTTTCCTAAGTCTATTGCTCGACAGGTTTAATTTTTTCCCTAGGTCCCGGCATTAATATTTCCTAATGTTTTCGGCCTTCATTCTTTCTTGGGCCCAGCTCTGACACCATCTAAATCTAATGGTGGGTATATGTTCTTATAGGGTTTGTTAGAGGCATTTGATTTTAAGACTACCATTGATTCTTCTTTACGACATAGCTTTTCAATGAAGTGGGTCCACTGCCATGTTGGCACAGTTGGCATTCTCTCATTGGTCCACATGACTATGAGTTGGATTTTCTATTAGTGGGCCCAATGTCTTAGTCTGGAGAGTCAAGATCTATGTTGGCCACATGATCTCAAGGAATCTTTAGAGCCCTTGAGATTATACACTGATCATCTGATCTTCCAGTATGTTAAATTCAAAAGGTGGGTCCAAACTGCCACGTTGTGTTGACTTGCTTTTTCCTGATTGGTCAAGGAATTGATGATTCAGAGAGTTGTCAGTAGGACTTGGTTGCCAATGTGTTTTGAGGGCCCTAACATCTATAGAGGATCTATGGTTGGCATAAGTTCTCATGGGTTTTGTTAGAGCCATGAGATCTTGTGCCAATTGTTGATTTTTCTTTTTCTCAGGTGCTGACAAGGGTGGGTCCTATATGTTAGAGGGAGCTGACATGCACATTTTCATTGGTGTTGACTACTAGTGTGGACATGGAATTTTCAAGGTTTCATGACTATTGTAAAGATTAACATGAGCCGCCCGATCTGTCGAGAAATAAAAGGATCTATGGTCACATTTTAAACTGGAGCTTGTATCCGTTGTTTTTCAAATTCAAATTATTTTTGTAGGGTTTGGAGATAGTGCGCCAAATGAAGCCATATTACAGGACCATTTTTTATTGTTCCAGCTTGGTTGTGGGTGAGATTTTATGAGGAAGGTCCTGGTGGTTGTTCTAGTGTGAATTTTTGTCCTTGGAGCTGGTATAGGGTCAGATCTATTGCAAAATTTGATGATTATTTTTTATCTTACTAGCCTTGCACTTGGAGCCTGTCTTTTCTGGCTTTCATTCTTTTTGTTGAGTTAGTTAGTTTTGAAATTATTTCTTTGAATGATCATTAGTGCTTATTTCAATCCTTGAGATAAAGGGATTTTTCATGATCATTAAAAAGGCATTGGGAGTTAGGTGTTCGAAACTTTTTCTTGGTGAGCCCTATTCTCAATCAAGGTTTGTAATAGTTTTTGATTCAGTGTTTGTTGATGAAAGAAGAAAGTTGCAGGTCTAAGCTATAGTTTGGAAGAAAGGTGTCTTGTGATTCATTGTATACATAGAAGGAATTCATCATACTTAATATAAATATTTGATTCTTATCTCTCCTTTGTGTCAAGTCAAGTAAGCTTTGATTTTTCTAGCTCATTACATATAGTTTTTATGTATGTATCTTCATTCTTGAGTTCTAATCTAGGATTGGATTAAACAATGCTCTAAATGGGATATGAGTTTTCCCTTGTCTATGTAAGGATGTTCTCTAAGCAGTAAAGGTTAGGATAAATGTATTTATGGCTATGAATTCTCAGATATTCTCAAATCTGTGTGTCTTTGTGTCTAAGAAATCTAGCCCAATGGATGAGGCACTGGCCTAAATGAGTATTTCTGTTGTTAACATACATTGATTGAAGTTATTACATTCCAAATCTTAAAATCAATAACCTTTCTAAGCTTTAGGTCTTTGGTTGTGTGGTTGTGTTACCCAATAGTAATGGAGAGTCAATGAATGTGTGGTTAACATTTAGTACTTTCTTACTATAAATATGTTATTCAAACCCAGTCTTTGGTGTGTAAAGTATAGTTTTCACTGGGTTAGGTGCACCCGCCTTGGTTTTGCAGAGCCAGAAGTGAAGAGGGAAGTCTTGTCCCTATAGTTGGTCCAGTTACCCTAAGATCCTTTTACATTTTGGAATTTACCTATCCTAAAATCTATTTGAGGGTATATTGGCAGCCTAAGAGCATAAGCCATTTTGAAACACCAACATGGTAACTAGACATAAATTATCTAGCAAAGATGAGACTCCTTTAGTCGAATAGAAAATGTATAGATCTATGATTGGAGGATTGCATTACTTGACACATACAAGAGTTGATATAACACATTTAGTTGGAATTGTAGCAAGATTTCAAGTTGAACCTAGAGAATCACATTATGCAGTAGTGAAGAGGATATTGAGATATTTAAGAGGGACAATTGAGTATGGATTGTGGTATGAAAAATCTGATGATTTTACCCTATGTGCATATATAGATGCTGATTGGGGAGGTAGTGTTGATGATAAAAATAGCACTAGTGGTGGACCATTTTTCCTTGGAGGAAGATTGGTTTCTTGGCTAAGGAAGAAGTATAATTATATTTCATAGAGAAGAGAAGAAGAATAATATGTAGCAACAAAAAACAATTGTAACCAGATAATTTGGATGAAGCAGATGCTGAAGGATATTGGAATAAAATTTGTTGAGCCTACCATTATACATTGTGATAACACTAGCATAGTTAGTATGTCTAAGAACCTTATATTACATTCTAAGACAAAGCATATAGAGATTAATTATCATGTAGTAAGAGAGAAAGTTTCTGAGAAAGAAGTTGGACTTGAGTACATAAGCACAAAGGAGCATATAACAAACATATTTACAAAACCTTTGCCTAAGGATACATTTGAGTATATGAGAGCTATGCTTGGGGTTATACCCCAGCCTAATTTTGAGAAGTGATGTAGTTTGTTCCATCCATCCAGTGGTATATGAGCCTTATCTTTCTTCTAGACTAGATGTTGGTACTTCCTCTATGGGGGAGAATGTGTATCTGAGCTGAGTCATAAGGACTCTAGTGAATGTATTTTCTGAATAGTGTCTTTTGACATTAGATTTGTTGTTGACATAATGATGAAATTTATATCATTGATGTCAATGGGGGAGAAGTGTACATGAAAAACCATTTGTACCATCTATTGGAGACAACTTAGTAGGAAAACAAAGCAATATTTGATTGATGAAGAGGACTCAAAAGTATTTTTTAGAGCAACAGTGTTGCCGTGTTGGATTTATGGAATATTGGATGTTTTTCATTAATGTTTCCATCAATGCCAATGGGGGAGATTGTTAGGAATGAATATTGAATATATCCTATGGGAATATTGGCAGCCATTCTATAGCAGTTGTTGTTGCATTCATGACTGTGATTGTCATTGATGTCAAGACAGTAATCTACTGGAGATTAGCAATAAAGAAGATAGTGTTTGGTTTAGCGCACATGGGATATTGAAAATAAAGCTATGCGATGTTGAGGAGTTAATCTATCATGTGTTTTATGTTCATGGTTAAGAGTGCAGACATTAATTCTTTTATTCATTGAAGTTATGAGTATTTTGGTGGAAGCAGTATTCAGGTAGTGTTCCTAAGTAGCAGTTTGTGGAAATTAGATGACATCTCCTAATCAGGATGGAATTTGGTTTTGTGTAGTTAGAGAGAAATTGAAGACATGTTGATAGTGATGTGGATGACAATGCAAACTTTGAGGTTGCACGAGTGAATAATTATTCTAATTGGAAGCTGACAATTTTGTGTAATTTTGATGTATTGTGTGGAAAATTTTATTTTGTAATTTGGATGTCAACTCATTTGTAATTACTTGAGTGTGGTATAAAGGAAGGAATGTTTTTCTTTGTTTTAATATGGATATTAATGTAATGGTGAATTGAATGAAGTTGTGAAATTGAATTTGTGAAAGAAGACATGCGAGGTACAGAGATCTGAAATTAAGATTTGGTGTAGTAGTGAGTGCGGTTTGGCACAGTCAAAGAAGAGGTAACATATTGTTGAGATCAGTAATGATTTGATATTATTCTATTGAATAGTCTAGAGATCAATTGGACAGTGTGTTCAATGATCTTTCCATTGAAGCTCTTTGGGCAGTGGGTCCTTCTGTCTTCCATAACTCCTAACAGAGTTATAATCTTTTAGAAGGGATTCAAAATCTCCTAACAGGGATTCGTATGTACTAAATTTATTTCATAAGACTCCTAACATAGTCCATCCTTTCACAAGGAATATTCATATTAGTGCATCTTTTGTGGGCATCATTCCCACTGGGGTTTACTCTTTGATCAAGAGGTTCCCTAGTCAACATATCTTTTGTCATTGTGTTATTACGTATGAATATCTTTCTATGGTTGTTGGTTATATTGCTTACATGGTTAAAATATATTGAAGTTGATAAAAGTTATAATTATCAGATAACTGATTCACCCCCTTGACTTAGTTATCTTGGTGGCCTTTACTTTCTAACAAGATCTTCTTCAAATTTTATCAGTCATGGAGCTCATAAAAAAATTTATCCTTAAGCTCAAAATCATAACAATTTCCAGCTCATCACTTTCTATTAGCTAAGCTAAGTATTTAATTATTTCATCCATACATGGTTAACAAAGAAATGCGTCAGTGAATACAAGCTTAGTTAATACTGTCACTTGGTATACACTATACTAGCTCAGTGCATACTAAAATTCTTCATTTACCGACCACATTGCCTTGTACAATTTTGCTTTCTCCTTCACAATAGATTAGTGTAACATAATCAAGTCAACACTATGAAATCATAGACTCGTCAATAAGTTACCCAAATTATTTCTTATACTCATCTGTGATATTCATCTTCCTCCATGTAGATATCTTAGTTCTTCATCTTGTCTCTCCTATACATATGTTTAGATGTTTGTAACTAACATGATAAGTATTGTCAAAACTAGTTGACATCAATGACAACATAATGATGGATTTAATTATCTTACATATTATTTTAGTACCTTGGTGATCTATAATGACCGATCTTCAAGTCATTTAGGTATTCAATCAGTTGTAGTTCATCAATCTCTCTATTTGGCATTGATGGAAACACAATCAATATGAACTATGCCACACACATACCAAAAATGTATTCCACAACTATGTAAGTAAATGCTATAGCTCGGTAAGCTCTCCCTAGCTTGATATTAGATATGTTTAATCACTACATTAAAAAATAGCATTACCAGTGCAGACTCTCCTCTGTGGATTTGATTTTTTCAACTCTCAGAATCCTTCTATTCTCAGCAACAAATCATCAAAACTATTCCTGACTTTTTGAGATCATCTATCCCTTAGATAGATTATCTCTGTTTATTCCTCATATTGTTTATCTCTCCCTTTGACAAGAATGCCAAAGAAAAACATAAAAACATATGGCTCTGATACCAATTGTTAGAATAACTGAGAGGGGGGTGAATCAATTAGATTAGTTATCCCATAGTCCCAAATACAAAGATGTAACAATTAAAATAATTTCAACAAATTCTACAGCTCAATAACTTAAACTGTTAAATTGTCTATGCCTTTACTAATTACCAGTTAATTAACTTACTCTGATTACCCACTAAATCAAATATGCAATATGTAAAGTATGACAATAAAACAATCATCACATAAACACATAACACAATAATTTAACATGGAGACCTTATTAAGAGAAAAACCATCTGGGACCGATAACCCAAAATAATTTTCACTCTTCTAAAGTGAGCTCGGTGAAGAGCCAACCCTGTTAAAGGTTACAAACACACTATTAGGTGTGACCTTGTTAGAGGAGTTAAGACTAACAATTAACTTTTGACCAACATTCACTATGGGGTCAACAAGATAACAATGTACATTCCTTGAATGACATAGGGGCATAAAATAAGATGGCTAAGTCCACTCGGTTAGGAGATTTTCTGTATCAATGGTTAAACTAAAATAGTAGTTGATCTGATTACAATACAACTCAATTTTTAGATGTTTAGATCTATTCTAAGCCCATATAAATCCTGTGATCAATATATAAATTCACTTCCTTAACTTACTTTCACTTGGTAATAGCTCTGTGCCACTTGATTCTGTTTTGCAATTCAGTTCTTCTTCACCCATTCTAATCAGGCATGCATGAAATTTTGTTCATGTGAAATCTCTGTAGTCTTCATTCTTTCAACATGTTTCAATAGTGAAACTCATATCTCTTATATAGACAGATAAACCATTTTCATATCAACCATCAAATTTTTTCACTTAATCATCTTCATTGATTTTGGCTCTTAAACCTTCATCGACAATTATGTTAATAACTCGTTTCAATTCCAACCTTTAGATCTTCTTCAAATTTTTTCAATCATGGAGCTCATAATAAAATTTATACCTAATCTTGAAACCATAACAATTTCTAGGTCATCATTTTCTGTCGGCTAAACTAAGCATCTAATTTTTTCATCTATACTCAGTTAACAAAGAAATGTGCCAATGAATACAAGCTCAGTTAATACTATTGCTTAGTATACACTATATTGGCTCAGTGCATACTCAAATTCTTCATTTACCGACCACATTCCCTTGTACAATTTTGCTTCCTCCTTCACAATATATTAATGTAACATAATCAAGTCAACAATATGAAATCATAGACTCATCAATAAGTTACCCAAAGTATTCCTGATCCTCATCTGTCATATCCATCTTCCTCCATGTAGATATCTCAGTTCTTCATATTTTCTCTCCTTTACAGATGTTTAGATGTTTGTAACTAACATGATTAGTACTGTCAAAACTAGTTGACATCAATTACAACATAATAATTGATTTAATTATCTTACATATTATTTTAGTACCTTGGTGATCTCTAATCACTGATCTTCAAGTCATTCAGGTATTCAATTAGTTGTAGTTCATCAATCTTTCCCTTTGGGATTGATGGAAACACAAGCAATATGAACTATGCCATACACATACCAAACATGTATTCCACAACTATGTAAGTAAATTTTGTAGCTTGGTAAGCTCTCCCTAGCTTGATATTAGATATGTTTAATCACTATGTTACAAAAGAGCATTACCACTGCAGATTTGATCTTTTCAACTCTTATAAGCCTTCTATTCTCAGCAACAAATCGTCAAAACTCTTCCTAAATTTCTTAGGGTATCTCTCCCTTAGATAGATTATCTTTGTTTATTCCTCATATTGTTTATCTCTCCTTTTGATAGCAATGCCAAAGAAAAATATAAAACATACGGCTTAGATCCCAATTGTTAGAATAACTGAGAGGGGGGTGAATAAGTTAGATTAGTTATCCCACAGTCCCAAATACAAAGATGTAACAATTAAAATAATTTCAACAAATTATGTAGCTCGGTAACTTAAACTATTAAACTATCCATGCCTTTACCGATTACCAGTTAATTAACTTACTGTGATTACCGACTAAATCAAATATTCAGTATGTAAAGTATGACAATAAAACAATCATCATAGAAACACATAACATAATGATTTAACATGGAAACCCCGTTAAGGGAAAAACCACCTTGGTCTGATAACCCAAAATAATTTTCCTTTTTCTAAAGTGAGCTCAGTGAAGAGCCAACCTTGTTAAAGATTACAAACACACTATTAGGTGTGACCTTGTTAGAGGATTTAAGACTAACAGTTAACTTTTGACTAGAATTCACTATGGGGTCAACAAGATAACAATGTACATTCCTTGAATGACATAGAGGCATAACATAAGATCGTTAAGTCTACTTAGTTAGGAGATTTTCTATATCAATGGTTAAACTGAAATAGTAGTTGATCTAATTACAATATAACTCAATTTTCCAATGTTCAGATCTATTCTAAGCCCATACGAATCCTTTGATCAATATATCAATTCACTTCCTTAACTTACTTTCACTCAGTAATAGCTCTTTGACGCTCAGTTCTATTCTAAAGTTCGGTTCTTCTTCAACCAGTCTGATTAGACATGCATGAAATTATGTTCATGCAAAATCTCTATAGTCTTGTCTCTTCCCACATGTTTCAATAGTGAAACTCATATCTCTTATATAGATAGATAAACATTTTTCATATCAACCATCAATTTTTTCAGCTTAATCATCTCGATTGATTTTGCCTCTTAAACCCTCCTCGGTAGTTTTTTTAATAACTCGTTTCAATTACATCATTTAGTTCTTCAAATTTCTTTAGAAGTGGAGCTCAACAAAATTTATCCTTAATCTCAAAATCATAACAATTTCCAACTCACCATTTTCTGTCGGCTAAACTAAGTATTTAATTCCTTCATCCATACTCTGTTAACAAAGAAATGCATCAGTGAATACAAGATCAGTTAATATTGTCACTTGATATACACTATACTAGCTTAGTGCATATTGAAATTATTCATTTACCGACCACATTGCCTTGTACAATTTTTCTTCCTCCTTCACAATACACAACAATATGAAATCATAGACTCATCGATAAGTTACCCAAAGTATTCCTTATCCTCATCTATCATATCCATCTTCCTCCATGTAGATATCTCATTTCTTCATCTTGTCTCTCCTTTACAGATGTTTAGATGTTTGTAACTAACATGATTAGTACTGTCAAAACTAGTTGACATCAATTACAACATAATAATTGATTTAATTATCTTACATATTATTTTAGTACCTTGGTGATCTCTAATCACTGATCTTCAAGTCATTCAGTTATTCAATCAGTTGCAGTTCATCAATCTCTCCCTTTGGTATTGATAGAAACACAAGCAATATGAACTATGCCATACGCATACCAAACATGTATTCCACAACTATGTAAGTAAATGTTGTAGCTTGGTAAGCTCTCCCTAGAATTATATTAGATATATTTAATCACTACATTACAAAATAGCATTACCACTACAAACTCTCATCTATGGATTTGATCTTTTCAACTCTCAGAATCCTTCCGTTCTCAGCAACAAATCGTCAAAACTCTTCCTAACTTTCTCAGAGTGTCTCTCCCTTAGATAGATTATCTATGTTTATTCCTCATATTTTTTATCTCTCCCTTTGATAGAAATGCCAAAGAAAAACATAAAACATATGGCTCTGATATGAATTGGTAGAATAATTGAGAGGGTGGTGAATCAGTTAGATTAGTTATCCTGCAGTCCCAAATACAAAGATGTAATAATTAAAATAATTTCAACAAATTCTGTAGCTCGGTAAATTAAATTGTTAAGCTATCTATGCCTTTATTGATTACTAGTTAATTAACTTACTGTGATTACCAATTAAATCGAATATGCAGTATGTAAATTATGACAATAAAACAATCATCACAAAAACACATAACACAATGATTTAACATGGAAACCTTGTTAAAGGAAAAACCACATGGGACAGGAACCCAAAATAATTTTCACTCTTCTGAAGTGAGCTCAGTGAAGAGCCAACCTTGTCAAAGGTTACAAACACACTATTAGGTGTGACCTTGTTAGATGATTTAAGACTAACAGTTAACTTTTTATGAGAATTCACTATGGGGTCAACAAGATAACAATGTACATTCCTTGAATGACATAGGGGCATAACATAAGATGATTAAGTCTACTCGGTTAGGATATTTTCTATATCAATGGTTAAACTAATACAATAGTTGATCTGATTACAATATAACTCAATTTGGAGATGTTCAGATCTATTCTAAGCCCATACAAATCCTCTGGTCAATATATCAATTCACTTCCTTAACTTACTTTCATGTGGTAATAGCTCCCTAATGCTCATTTTTGTTCTACAGTTCAGTTCTTCTTCAACCAATCTGATCAGACATGCATGAAACTATGTTTACATGAAATCTCTGTAGTCTTCTTTCTTCTGGAATATTGCAATAATAAAACTCAAATCTCTTATATAGACAGATAAACCATTTTCATATCAACCATCAGATTTTTCCACTTATTCATCTTCGTTAATTTTGCCTCTTAAACCTTCCTTGGTAGTTTTGTTAATAACTCATTTCAATTCCACCCTTTAGATTTTCTTCAAATTTTGTCAGCTATGGATCTCATAATAAACTTTATCCTTAATCTTGAAATCATAAGAATTTCCAGCTCATCATTTTCCGTCAACTAAACTAAGCATTTAATTCTTTCATCCATACTTGGTTAACAAAGAAATGCATCGGTGAATACAAGCTCCATTAATACTATCACTCGGTATATACTATACTAGCTCGCTGCATACTAAAATTCTTCATTTACCCACCACATTGCCTTGCACAATTTTTCTACCTCCTTCACAATAGATTAATGTAACATAATCAAGTCAACAATATGAAATCATAGACTCGTCAATAAGTTACCCAAAGTATTCCTTATCCTCATCTATCATATCCATCTTCCTCCATGTAGATATCTCAGTTTTTCATATTTTCTCTCCTTTACAGCTGTTTAGATGTTTGTAACTAACATGATTAGTACTGTTGAAACTAGTTGACATCAATTACAACATAATAATTGATTTAATTATCTTACATATTATTTTAGTACCTTGGTGATCTCTAATCACTGATCTTCAAGCCATTCAGGTATTCAATTGGTTGTAGTTCATCAATCTTTCCCTTTGGGATTGATGGAAACACAAGAAATATGAACTATGCCATACACATACCAAACATGTATTCCACAACTATGTAAGTAAATGTTGTAGCTCGGTAAGCTCTCCCTATCTTTATATTAGATATGTTTAATCACTACGTTACAAAATAGCATTACCAATGCAGACTCTCCTCTGTGGATTTGATCTTTTCAACTCTCAGAATCCTTCTGTTCTCAACAACAAATCATCAAAAATCTTCTTGACTTTCTCAGAGTGTCTCTCCCTTAGATTATCTCTGTTTATTCCTCATATTGTTTATCTCTCCCTTTGACAACAATGCCAAAGAAAAACATAAAACATAAGGCTCAGATACCAATTGGTAGAATAACTAAGAGTGGGGTGAATTAGTTAGATCAGTTATCCCACAGTCCCAAATACAAAGATGTAACAATTAAAATAATTTGAACAAATTATGCAGCTCAGTAACTTAAACTATTAAACTATCTGTGCCTTTACCGATTACTTAATTAACTTACTGTGATTACCGACTAAATGAAATATGCAGTATGTAAACTATGACAATAAAACAATAATCATAGAAACACATAACACAATGATTTAACATGGAAACCTTGTTAAGGGAAAAACCAAATGGGACCAAATCCAAAATAATTTTCACTCTTTTGAAGTGAGCTCAGTGAAGAGCCAACCATGTTAAAGGTTACAAACACACTGTTAGGTGTGACCTTGTTAGAGGATTTAAGACTAATAGTTAATTTTGACTAGAATTCACTATGGGGTCAACAAGATAACAATGTACATTCCTTCAATGACATAGGGGCATAACATAAGATAGTTAAGTCTACTCAGTTAGGAGATTTTCTATATCAATAGTTAAACTGAAACAATAATTGATCTGATTACAATATAACTCATTTTGTAGATGTTTAGATCTATTCTAAGCCCATACAAATCCTCTAGTCAATATATCAATTCACTTCCTTAACTTACTTTCACTCGGTAATAGCTCTCTGATGCTCGATTCTATTCTGCAGTTTGATTCTTCTTCAATCAATCTGATCAGACATGCATGAAACTTTGTTTAAATGAAATATCTATAGTCTTCTTTCTTCTAGCATATTTCAATAATAAAACTCATATCTCTTATATAGATAGATAAACCATTTTCATATCAACCATCAAATTTTTCTGCTTATTCATCTTCGTTAATTTTGCCTCTTAAACCTTCCTCGGTAGTTTTGTTAATAACTCATTTCAATTCCACCCTTTAGATCTTCTTCAAATTTTGTCATCTTTGGATCTCATAATAAACTTTATCCTTAATCTTGAAATCACAACAATTTCTAGCTCATCATTTTCTGTCAACTAAACTAAGCATTTAATTCTTTCATCCATACTTGGTTAAAAAGAAATGCATCGGTGAATACAAACTCGGTTAATACTATCCCTTGGTATATACTATACTGGCTTGGTGCATACTAAAATTCTTCATTTACTAACCACATTTCCTTGTACAATTTTACTTCCTCTTTCACAATAGATTAATGTAACATAATCAAGTCAACAATATGAAATCATAGACTCGTCAATAAGTTACCCAAAGTATTCCTTATCCTCATTTTTCATATCCATCTTCCTCCATGTAGATATCTTAGTTGTTTATATTTTCTCTCCTTTACAAATGTTTAGATGTTTGTAACTAACATGATTAGTACTGTCAAAATAGTTGACATCAATTACAACATAATAATTGATTTAATTATCTTACATATTATTTTAGTAACTTGGTGATCTCTAATCACTGATCTTCAAGTCATTCAGGTATTCAATCAATTGTAGTTCATCAATCTCTCCCTTTGGAATTGATCAAAACACAAGCAATATGAACTATGCCATACACATACCAAACATGTATTCAACAACTATGTAAGTAAATGTTGTAGCTCAGTAAGCTCTCCCTATCTTTATATTAGATATGTTTAATCACTACGTTACAAAATAGCATTACCACTGCAGACTCTCCTCTGTGGATTTGATCTTTTCAACTCTCAGAATCCTTCTGTTCTTAGCTACAAATCATCAAAACTCTTCTTGCCTTTCTCAGAGTGTCTCTCCCTTAGATAGATTATCTCTGTTTATTCCTCATATTGTTTATCTCTCCCTTTGACAATAATGACAAAGAAAAACATAAAACATACAGCTCTGATACCAATTGGTAGAATAACTGAGGGGGGTGAATCAGTTAGATCAGTTATCCCATAGTCTCAAATACAAAGATGTAACAATTAAAATAATTTCAACAAATTTTGTAGCTTGGTAACTTAAACTGTTAAACTATCTATGGCTTTACCAATTACCAGTTAATTAACTTACTATGATTATCGACTAAATCAAATATGTAGTATGTAAAGTATGACAATAAAACAATCATCACAGAAACATATAACACAATGATTTAACGTGGAAACCTTGTTAAGGGAAAAACTACATGGGACCGGAACTTGAAATAATTTTCACTCTTTTGAAGTGAGGTCGGTGAAGAGCCAACCCTGTTAAAGGTTACAAACACACTGTTAGGTGTGATCTTGATAGAGGATTTAAGACTAAAAGTTAACTTTTGACTAGATTTCACTATGGGGTCAACAAGGTAACAATGTACATTCCTTGAATGACATAGGGGCATAACATAAGACGGTTAAGTCTACTCGATTAGGAGATTTTCTATATCAATAGTTAAACTGATACAATAGTTGATCTGATTACAATATAACTCAATTTTTAGATGTTCAGATCTATTCTAAGCCCATACAAATCCTCTAGTCAATATATCAATTCACTTCCTTAACTTACTTTCACTAGGTAATAGCTCTCTAATGCTTGGTTCTATTCTACAATTCAGTTCTTCTTCAACCAATTTGATCAGGCATGCAAGAAACTGTGTTTATGTGAAATCTCTATAGTCTTCTTTCTTTCAGAATATTTCAATAATAAAACTCATATCTCTTATATAAATAGATAAACCATTTGCATATCAACCATCAGATTTTTCCACTTATTCATCTTCATTAATTTTTCCTCTTAAACCTTCCTTGGTAGTTTTTTTAATAACTCATTTCAATTCCACCCTTTAAATCTTCTTCAAATTTTGTTAGCCATGGATCTCATAATAAACTTTATCCTTAATCTTGAAATCATAACAAATTCTAGCTCATCATTTTTTGTCAGCTAAACTAAGCATTTAATTCTTTCATCCATACTTGATTAACAAAGAAATGCATCAGTGAATACAAGCTCAGTTAATACTATTAGTTGGTATATACTATACTGGCTCGGTGCATACTGAAATTATTCATTTACTGACCACATTTCCTTGTACAATTTTGCTTCCTCCTTCACAATAGATTAATGTAACATAATCAAGTCAACAATACAAAATCATAGACTCATCAATAAGTTACCCAAAGTATTCCTTATCCTCATCTGTCATATCCATCTTCCTCCATGTAGATATCTCAGCTCTTTATATTTTCTCTCCTTTACAGATGTTTAGATATTTGTAACTAACATGATAAGTACTGTCAAAACTAGTTGACATCAATGAAAACATAATGACTAATTTAATTATCTTACATATCATTTTAGTACCTTGGTGATTTCTAATCTCTGATCTTCAAGTCATTCAAGTATTCAATCAATTGTAGTTCATCACATCTTTGCATGGGCCCATTTGTATTTTGTAAATAGTATTTATCCTATGAAGGCTGACCCAGATTTAATTTTTTTAATTTGTATATAAGGATTTAATTCCTTAGATAATGTGTGTGGAACTATATATGTGAGATGCAGAGTTGAATGTGACCCTAGGGCTACATTGGATACTGTTTGGAGAACAATAGTTGTGCCCTTGGGCATAGGGTGGAGCTTTCTTGGTAGTAGTTGAAGACTAGAAGTAGTTTTAGAGAAAAGTTATTTTAGACTTGAAGTTGGAAGATTTGGAGAACCTGAGGGTGGATTTAACTGCCAAATCTTTTGATCAAGTTGATGTATTACACACCCCTAACAAGGTAATTTTCTTTAACAAGGATGGACTCCTAACAGGGTTGATTCCTTAATTGGGATCACATTGTGTAAAAGGGAGAGACGTAACAACATCTATCCTTTAATCAGGACCTACCTACAATAATACTTGACTCCTAATAGGGTCATAACTCCTAACAGGGTTATTATACTCATAGTGTAGATATTTTTGGGTACCATCCCCACTGGGGTGTTTACCTTAACATGGTTTTCCTTGAGAACAAATATTGGTGTTCATGTGTATGTGTCTTATTGTTGCATTCTCTTTTTCAATTCAATGTTTTGTTTTAAGAAACAAGTTTGAAGTTAAAGTTAAAGTATTCTATATTGGAATCAACTAATTCACCCCCCCCTCTCAGTTTATTGGGACACTATTATTCTAACATAATCCTTTGACTTAATAGTTCATAATTTGACAGATTTAATTTGTGATGGGATACTTGTAAGCAAGCTACAAATCCAAATGTTAGGTAGCTTGGGAATATTGGGCTTTTTGAATTTATTATTTTGTATGGAAATAAAACTAAAGATAGGTACTTGGGCCCAATAGATATTATGTGCACTCTTATTGGGGTTGATGGAAGTTTAAGAGGATGTATGTACATGATTAGAATTAGTGTGGTTAGTTGAGGTGGTTTGACCTTGATTTTGTTGTGGAAATTTCTGACCACATATGGGGCAAGGATCTTGATGTTCATTTTATGACATCTAGGTGAGATTACCTTAATTTTGTGTCCTTGATCAATAGGCTCTTAACTATATCTCTTAAACTTCAAGTATTGACAAACAATTTATTTATGGATTTTATTTTATGGGATTTATAGATCTTGAATTTCATGGATAACATGAAATGATAGATTGTGAAAATGACCATGGTAGGATTTTTTTAACATGATATTGGTATACTCATGCTTGTGGAGTGGTAATATAACTTGTTAGACTCATGTTTTTATTCCTTGTTGGTAGTACTTGTATAACATCCTTCATAGCTATATTGGGCTGATTGGATCAATTAGTTTCAATAATTGGATTGCATTACCTGGTTTGGTTAGATTTATTAGATTTAGATTTGAAGGTTTATCTATTGAATACATTATGCAAGGAGATAGAGTTACCATTTATTCATTTGAGACATGGAGTTTGTCAAGAATATTTTGGTTTTGGCCCTAGTTTAAGCATGAAGGATACTTTTTCTCTAAAACAATTTATTCTTGATGAGTGTCAACACATATGTCATTTGGACTATCTGGCTCGTTGATTAAGGGATTAGAACCAATGTGTATAGAGGAAATAGAATAAGGATCTACATGGATGGGTGGAGGATTTATGGTGTAAGGTTTATATGGATGGATGATGGGTTTAATTGAATAGAACTATTATGAATAAATAGATTGGGATTATGAGTAATATGGAAGGATAGATGATACGATGTTTTAGTATTTTTATGGATTGATGAATTCTTAATGGATAAAGCATTATACATGTTTGAAAGTGGTCACCACATGCACACATATGCACATGTAGGAACATGCACATATGGAATGTTGTCATTTATGGAAACACTTATCATATTTATGATCACACATATTGGATATCATCAATATGTTTGTATACAGATAATGAAGGAAAAATGCCTAAGTCCATAGATTGTTCCTATGACCTAGTCTGATAGAAAAGTATAGTGAACTTCACTAGAGCCTCATAAAGGCATACGATATTGGTTACATTCATGAAGGACATAGATGAATACATGTGTAAGGTCACATGTGTTAATATTGATGTATCAAATAGATATGTTTAGTTGATTGGATGTAAAGATAGTAAACAAAATGTAACTTGTTGGCGAGCACTAAGGCCAAATTTTTGAGTGACTAGAAAGTTATTTTTGGAAGCGGTCTTAGATCTAAGGCCAACTAAGGATGTCAATGAAGCATGGAAATGCACATTAAATAATATTATGTTTTTCTAGAGTATAGACGACTATCTCTAAGAAGGTATAAGTATACATACACTTTTGTAAAAGTGTGCAATGATAAAAATGATGTTATAGATGGATGTGAACTATGAGGGCATCTAAGAGGTAGTGTAACGATCAAGAGAAAGGAGAACACGGGGATTTATTGAAGGAATACTTTGTTAAATATTTATATTCAGGGAAACATATTGTCTGCAAGTTCTATTTCACCTATTGTACACCCCTAATAGGGTTTGATTTCCTTTAATAGGGCTGGACTCCTAACAGGGTCGATTCTTTAATTAGGATCGTATTGTAAAAGACTCATAATAGTGTTTGTCCTTTAACTAGGACCTACCTATTGTAATACTCAGCTCCTAATAGGGTCAAAACTCTTAACATGGTTATTATACTTATAGTGCAAATATTTGTGGGTACCATCCCCACTGGGGTTTTTCTCGTAATACGGTTTTCCTCGAAAACAAATATAGTGTTATGAGTTCTTCTATGCTTGTTTATGTTGCATAGTTATTTATCTTATGCTATATATTTATATTCTATTTGAAGAAGATAAAAAAGTTTAAGAATTTAGTAAAGTACTATAACACTAATTCACCCCCCCTCTTAGTGTTACTAAATCCTAATAATTTGTATTAGAGCATCAAGCCCTTGAAGGAAAATCTTAACAACTTTGGGGAGATCAAGATGGATTTGGAAAACTTGAAGAATAATTATGAAATGGATTTTGAAGATGTGGACATTGCTAATGCAGATAAAGTGGATATGAAGTACAAACTAAGGAAGATGACTTCATCAAGAAGTTGAAGTAGAAACTTGAGCATGAAAGAAAATTGAGAGATGATATCATGGTTGCACAACAGAGGAGCTATCAGATCAAGATTTGATTGAACAACTAAGACATGAAAAGGATTCCTTGAAGGATGAACTAGAAGTCAAAAAACTAAACTTGATGAAAGAGCTTGGCATTGAAAGAAAGGAAAAAGAAAAGTTGCAAAATGAACTATCAGACACAAGGGATAAATTGCAAACTTTGGAGAATGAACTGAGCACACTAAAAAAAAATTATGACAAGAAAGAAAAGTATTACATCACACTCACTAGTGAACTTGATCAGACCAAAGGTCACATAGAAAAACATCATGTGAGCAGAAATAAATTAGATGGGCAAATCGACATGCAAAAACCTGTTGGAGACATGACAAGAGTAGGATTCAATAAAAATCCCGATCACACGAAAGACAGAGTTTTGGTGAATCTTGACTCACCGAAGAAGTTAGATTCTGAGGCTACAATGGAAGAACCTAAGATACCTCCTTGCAAGGACAATGAAAATGAATGCAATAATGAAGATCAATCAAAGAAATCAACTTAAAAGGTATTCCTAAGTCCAAGTTTATTAGTTTTTTTTTAATTTCTTTTTTATGGAGATAAGATAAGAGAATGTATAAAATGAGATATGAGGTCTAGAAGACCTAAATATGATCATCTGAATGATTTTATCAAGAAGAAAAAAGAGAAAATCTTGAATGGGGAAAATATGGAAAAAGGTGAATGTAACTTAATGATATAGAACATAAATAATCTGAGGATAAGGAAAAAAAGTAAAGAAAATGATGCTATGCAAGACAATGAATCTAATGATAGTAAGGATGAAGTCAATAAGTTAGTAGAAGAAGTAAAGAAACCTATTTCCAGGTCTAGAAAGATTGTATGTTAAAAATGCAATAACTTTGATCAGATAGCCAAGTATTGAAAATTGTGTTGATTACAACCAATTGAAATATAAGAAAAAAGGTGACATGTGTCAAGTGTCACAATGATGAACATGTTACGAAGTACTATAGATTCAAAGGACTAGTAAAGAATTCATTCAGACAATTCAAAAAAGAAAAGGAGTTGAGTGAAGAAGATAGACAACTAGCAAAACTAAAAACATAATTCAAGGAGAAATGGGTCAAGCAGAATGAGCCTGTTGAATTTAAAGTCAAGAAAGATGAAGATCAGAGAGAGATCACTCACAAGAGTCTTAAGAGTCTTCTGGAATCATTACTAGGCTGCATTTCCACACCATCTTCTTGATGGGTAATGCATTCCTTAGGAGGAGCATGACAGATTAACACCAGTCAAATACAAAGCCCCTATAAGGATGAGTTAAGCTATGAAAAATTGAAAAAAACTTAGTTACTATGTTATGGGATCTTGGAAAAGATCACATATGTTTTGGAGATGTCTATGAGAATATGCACCAATTTGAGCCAACACTGGTTTGTTGCAACTTTATGGGTAGTTTTTGGGACTTGTGGTAAATTGTCTATAAGGATAGAAATGTGGTCAAAATACTTATCGCTTACACTAAGATTAAAGAGCATTGAAGAGCTTGGAGAAATCACTATAGCTTAAAGAGTTTACAATCATGTTTGCAAAACCTTCACATGTCTGTACGAGCTAGGTATTTGTCATAAACTTAAGTAATCTTTATTTTTTACAGTAGAAAAGAAGTTAGAATGGATACTCCCAAAATGTTTAATTTTCTTGAGAGGAGTAGATATAAGTTTAAGAGTCATCCTTTCAAATCCACTGGAGATGACCTAGAGGGTGTGTTCTCACATACTCTAATCGGTGTTCTTGACATTGAAGACATCATCGCTTATATCCACAGCAAGATTGAGTTTATAGGAATAAAAGATATATGTGATGAAATGTTAAGGTTATATAATGTGAATACAACCCTAACATAAGAATGTAGAAAGGTTCACAGGTTGCCTATAGTCAAATACATGCAAAGATTTGAGTTTGATGAACTAGACTGGGTCAAAATTGTATTGAGTAGAATTCATGATGAATTCATATGGATTGGTGGAACTCCAACCAAGATCACCAAAGAACTATTGCATGAGATTACTAGTTTACCTATGATAGGTAAAATTCCCTCAATAGAAAAGAATATCAGATTTGAAGTAGAAAAATTGACCAAAAGTAAATGGAACAAACGAGAAATGACAATAAAGGACATCACACAAGAAGATGTCAAGCTTGTTGCAAAGATATTGGGATACAAGTTTCAATATAGTAGTAGAATAAATAGTGTGTGCTATGAGAAGCACCTTCATAGGGTTAGTATTATCAATAAATCAAAATAACAACTAAATTACCACAAATAACAATCTAATTAAGCAATTTAAAAGACGATTGAGCACTCTATGGCTCTCTAATTAGGTTTGTTAATGCAAAGCTCTCAGAAAATTTCCATTAGTGACAACCCTAATATGAGAATGAATGATAAACAAAGCTAAAAGATTAATTCCAAAGTGAAATAAGCCTAATTAGCTCTAAATTTTCTTTTTTCTAGCTATAAATTGCAAGAGGTTTGATGCTACTCTCATATTTGTGTATGATTATTGCTTGAATTATGCCTTGCTTTTATAGATTTTCACAAGGGTAGGGAGTAGAGTTGATTTGATCATGGTTAAGTTTAGGTTTATTCCATGGTTCCACCTTTGCAAACCATTTAAAGAAATTTTCCTCAAAGCTTGGGACAAGGAGACAAAATGGGTGGACAAGATGCTTTCTCCTTGTGTGTGATGGAGATTCGATTTGAGCTTGATCCATGTGAACTTGATCCTTAAATCCTATTGGTTGAGGCTTTTTTCTCCCATGTGGTGTTGAGGGAAAATTATGATTTAATAATTCAATTTATTTAGTATGTTTAGCCATGTGTACCCCTTAAATGGGTTCATTTGATTTAAATTAAACTATGTAATTAATTAGATTAATTGCATAATTTATTGATTTCATTTGATTTATTCAATTTAAATTGATTTTATGGATTTTGATTTTCAATTAGAATTTGGATTATGGCTTGATTGTAATTTCACTTTTATTTTAGCATGATTGATTTAATTGCCTAGTCTTTTCCTTGATTGCTCACTTAATTGATCTTGTCCATTTTTAGGTGATTACAAATAGTGTATTAGCCAATTTTGTATGTATGACATATAAAATGGTAGTAGAAGATGAAGAATATGACCTATGCGAGGTCCTAAGGAAGTAGCGAATGGAGAATTTGGTAGGAATAAAGAAGAATAGGACAACACACTTTAGATTTGGATCACTCATAATGTACATATTCTTTCATGTTATGAAAAGACTTCCTAACATGTATCTATGGAGATCTGATAGATACATGATGCAGATGATTAGTGACTACTACATAAGAATTGATGAGTAGAACATGTATGTTGAAGTTGCATGGATGATGAAACTATTTTAGAAAAAATGCATGAAAGGGAAATGATCCCTTGGAGACTAGTGGATAAATACAAAAATGACATATGTTTCATAGTAGAAATTGGTAGCACATGCTTTGAGGCAATAGAACCTAGAACTTCTTAGGCTACTCTTATGGGGTATGAAGTTGACTATACTATCTTAGAACTTCATATTCAACATGTCTTATAATCACCCAAAGACCCCAATGTTCCAAGATTGGGTACATATGATGAAAAATACTCAGCAATTAGGGAAGAATTGGTAAAAGGGAGAAGGGAGAAGAAAGTTGAATCCCTTGTTGACAAACTAGCAGGACAACATGGTATACCAAAAGAAGAGATGAAAAATGTTAGGGAAAAGGTGGCAGAACTTGGGGAAAAGTACAAAATTCTCCCTCCTTAGTCTAACATAGAGGCACCTCAAGTGGTGGAAGTGGAAGAAGAAGATGAGAAGGAGAAATATGACACTCCTACACCTTCTTGGAGAAAATCGTTGAGATGGGCAGCAAGAATTGCCACACAAGGCCAAACTCCTCTGAAATCCAGACCTAAGGCTATGGCTAGTGGACCAGGAAAGAAGAGAAAAACATTAGACACTCCTCCATGTTCACATGAGAAGAACAAGCAGCAAAAGACCACAAAAGTAGAAGATCCAAATAAGGAATTCCAAATGATGGACAAAGAGAAAATAGAGGAACAAAAGAAAAAAGAGCAAGAAGAAGAAAAGGATAGGAAAATTCAAGAGGCTAATATGAGGGCACTTGAAGTAGATAAAAAAATTTAGATGAAGCTGAACAAAAGAAGGGACATTGTACACAAAGAAACCTATTCAATCCAAAAAGTACTACACAAGAGAGAAGTAAGTGATGAAAAACTCAATTCTATTGAAAAATATTTTGATAGATATGATGAGGATGAGAAAAGCAAATAAAGGATATAGTTGTGGAGGACATACTCACATTTAAATAGAATCTGATTGAAATCAAAGGACAAATAAGCAAGAACCTATTTGAAAGGTTAGAAGAAAGAAAGAAAAGAGCTCTTGATGAGGACATCAAGATGACACAAGATATTCTATTTTATAATATGCCAACCATGATGGGGAATGAGATGGGAAACTGGCTTGAGAAGCTAAGGCCAAAGTTAAGAAATAATACTAGAATTATCAATTTCATGGCCTAGAAGTATGAAGAGGTGGAACAAGAAACTCATGACAAGATTTTCCTACTACTCCTAGAAGAGTGACCTAATCTTGGAAAATCTAAAAGGACCTTAACCCCATTGATGATCCCCACGGAGCCTAAAACTATAGATTAGACTCAATATCCAAAAGAAACAGAGGTAATTGATACAACATTACTTGATTTCTTCATTGATAATGTTGGGATTTCACTTGATACACAAATGGATACATATGATCCAGTTTAGATGAGTGAAAGTCTAACCAACATTAACAATATAGTAAAAGACCTTAATCCACCAAATTTTTGTCAATTAGGATTAGCTGAGAAGATGCAACAAGAAGAGAAAACACCAAAAAATGCATAGGTACCAAAAGAAAAGGAGGAAGAAAAAGAAACATAAAAGGTAAAAGAACAAGAAAAAGAAAAAATAGAGGTAGAAGAGGTACAAGAAAAGGAAAAGGTAACAACAAAACAAGAAGAACAACCAAAAGGATTATCCATCACTCCTTTTTCTACACTTAGTTTGTTGTCAAGAGGCTCTCAATCACTTCCAACCAACTTAGAGGACATAGATGTCACAAATCTAATGCAGTGGTCAGTACTTGCTTTTGCTAAAGAAACAGATAAATTAGAGAAGAAAACTAACAAAACTACCAAGAAAATCTAGCGAGCTACATAAGTTTTGAGTATGTTATTGACTACACCTATTACACATATTGAAGATCCTATAAGTAGTCTAGATAATGTTCCAAGTATAGTAGAAAAAAATTTTGATACCTTAGAGGAAGCATCAAGAATAAAAGTAGTAGATGATTTTAAAAGGCTAAGGATGAAAGATACTCTTGATGGGATCAAGAGTGATCTTATTATATTGATTGCCACTAAAAGGGTAATCAAATCTTTTCTTAAGGATGGACAAGATCTATATAAACTTTGCATGACTTTGCACAAGCATGTAAAGAATATATCAGATATTATAGCTCAGGATGAAGAAGTTTTGATAAAAATTTCTAAGGATTTTGAATATAAGAATATAATAGACATAAATAAGGAAACATACATGATCATGGATAAAATCCATACCCTAAAACTTGAAAAGAACATAATTTAGAAAAGATTATTTGAATTAAGAAGCTTGAATCCAAAGATCAATATCTTGGAGAGCACTCATGAGGACCTTTAGCTTGGCGTCAAAATTTTTTAGGAATTAGTACCTACAAATGTAGAAGAAGTAGAAAAGGCTGCATATGGTTTCGATGGATTGAATCAAGTTGCAGAAGAAATTAAGGAAACTTGAGATGCATATATATAGATTCTAAAAAAAACTATAGAGATGTGCTACAAACAATTCAGTTGTGATTTTGAAAACACCCAATTTGGTTATTTTGGCACCTATTTAGGATATTTTTGGCACCCTTTTCCATTGATGTCAAAGGGGGAGCGATACAAGAAAAATGAAAAATGTAAAGAGAAAAGAAAAATGTAAGGAGAAAAGAATGTAAAAAGACAAAAGATAAATAAAAGAAAGGTTCTTATGAAGATCATGTGTTAAATTTATGTGTTGCATTTATGGCAATATTTCCTTTCACATTCTTGTCTTGATGTTGCACTTAGTCATTTTTCCACTAAGTGTTTCCATCAATATTTCCAAAGGGGGAGATTGTTGGCAAGTGGTCACCACATGCACACATATGAACATGTAGGCACACACACATATGGGATATTGTCATTTATGGAAACACTTATCATATTTATGATCATACATATTGGATATTATCAATATGTTTGTATATAGATAATGAAGGAAAAATTTCAAAGTCCATAGACCTTTCTTGTGATCCAGTCTGACAGAAAAGCACAAAAAAATTCATTGGAGCTTCATAAAGGCATACGATCTTGGATACATGCTTCTAGGACACAAATGAATATGTGTGTAAGGTCGCACATGTTACTATTGATGTATCAAAGAGATATGTTCAGTTGATTGGATGTAAAGACAATAAACAAAATGTAACTTGTTGGCGATCACTAAGGCTAACTTTGTGAGTGATTGGAAAGTTATTTTTGGATGCGGTCTTGGATCTAAGGCCAACTAAGGATGTCAATGAAGTGTGAAAATGTGCATTAAATAATATTATGTTTTGCTAGATTATAGATGACTAGCCTTTGTAATATGTCTCTAAGAAGGTATAAGTATACAAACACTTTTGTAAAAGTGTGGGATGATAACAATAATGTTATAGATGGATGTGAACAGTGAGGGAATCTAAGAGGTAGAGCAAAGATCAGGAGAAAGGAGAAAAAGTGGATTTATTCAAGGAATAATTTTTAAACTCTTTATATTCAAGACAACAGATTGTCTATAAGTGTTGTTGCACCTATTATATACCCCTACCAGGGTTTGATTTCCTTTAACAGGGATGGACTCCTAACACAGTCAATTCTTTGATTAGGATCACATTGTAAAAGACTCCTAATAGGGTTTTTCCTTTAACCATGATGAAGGGTGCTCCCCTTAATACCACAAACACATAACAAAAATAGAGAAACAACAAAAATATGCAAGAACAGAAAATTGGCCTCTTATTATCTCCACAAATGTGGAATTACAAACTTTTAGAATTACAATATGCAAAGTCACATGGGCATTCCCTTACAATATTTTGTAGGACAAAGCCTCAAATCAATACCCAGATCTGCTACCTAGAACTGTCCCAAATTGCCTAAGACAAAATTACAGACCTTTCTTATATAGGCAATTTCTACCGCCCGAGAAGGTTCCAGAAATTTAGCCCTTTAGGCCGACTAGACATAGAATTATTTATTTTTCACAATTATTACAATAGGGTCGACTCAAAAGAAATACAAAATATTATTTTTAGGTAACCCACCTTCTGGAGGCCATAACTTTCTAATTGTAGCTTCATTTTTCTATTGTAATCACTTTTCAGAAACACCATGACGAGATCTATAGTGCCTGACATGCGCTAGCGCCAATCAACTGGGGGTCGATCATGATCCGGAGCCTCTAAGGCCTTCAAAATTGACCTAAAAGATTTCATACCCAAAAATCTCAATAACTTCACCAATACTGATGATGTGGCAATGAAACTCAACTAGTAGGCTAAAATGACTGATATGAACCTCCAACTGTGAAATCAGAACATTTTGAGATCATATGACCAACTTACTAAAAATAGTAAGTTTCCATAAATAGCAGCTCTGCACAAGATAGCCCTTATTATAAAGAAAACATAAATATTTTTGGGTGATGTAAGATTTCTCTTACACCTAGGATGCTACTGCATCAGACACCCGAGGTAATTTGAGAAGTGACCCTATCATGACTCAGGTGTATAGAGGAAAACCAAGATGATTAACCTCCTCCTTCGTTAGCCATGATGAATCTTCAACAAGTCATCCTTTCCATTTGACCAAATACTCTTCATATGTCCTATTCCTTGTGCTTCTACCAACATGACTATCCAGTATGTCTTCAATCTCCTTGATATTTGAACTAGTTGCTGGAATACTCCACTGTGTTATTGTAACCTCATCTTCAACACCTCCTTCATGATATTCTGTCAAATCCAAAACATTAAATATTGATGAAATGTTCAGCTCTGTAGGCAACTTGACCTCATATGCATTTCCTGAATCATGCTTCTTCAGTATCTTACATGGCCCAAACTTCTTCATTTTCAGCTTGTTATATGTACCAATCGAAAATCTTTCCTTCCGCAAATGAACCATGACTTCATCTCCAACTTGAAATTCCTTATGCCTCCTTTTCTCATCTACCTTAGCCTTATATTGCACATTCATCTTGGTAATATGCTTCCTCACCTCCTCATGGATGTTCTTCAAATGTTCTGCAAAATCCTCAGCTTCAGCACTACTTATTTCTCCTTTATCTATCTTCCTCAACTCAAATGCATTTTTGGGACTACTTCCATATACAATTAGTGGATGATGTGATGAACTAAACTTCAAATCTATCTTCAACTCTTTACTTTCTGCTAGTGTTATTTTGTGTGCTACCTTATTTGGCAACCTGGTTCCTGGAATCAAGTCCATCTGATGATTGATCTTTCTTACTGGTGGTAATCCATCAAGCACATTATCAGATACAATATCCTGAAACTCATTCAATAATTCTGCAACTTCTATAGGTACATCTTCTACTTCCTCTTTCCCAGCCTTTGGCATTAAGGTAAAACACATATGCTTATGCCTCATACCATCTGAGAAATTTCCTCTATCAACAAAATTTATTCTTGCATTACCACATACCTTTTCTTCTCTTTCCTTCAATGGTTTTAGCTTATGTCACACTCCATCCTTTATCGGGGAATAGGTATTCACATGACCATCATGTACAACACATCCGTCAAACTACCAAGGTCTACCCAACAACATATGACATGCATCCATAGATATGATATCACATAGTACCTCATCTTGGTACCTACCAATCTTGAGCTTCACTAGGCATTGTTTATTGATCATGACCTTGTGGTCATCCTGCACCTAGGCAACCCGATATGGATGTGGATGTTTTTGCCTCTTGAGCTTCAACTTTGTCACCATATCTTCTGACGCCAAATTGTCAGTGCTTCCACTATCAATAATCACATCACAACATTTACCCTCACACTTGCATCTAGTGCAAAATAGGCTCCTCCTTTGTTCAGGTTCATTCTCACCACTCAACAGGACTCTTATATTAATTAACATTTCTCCTCTTTTAGCATCTTCCAAATTTGATGATCTAGCATCTTCATCTACATGTGCAACTCTGGCCTAGCCTTCATTCCTCCTATCCATCCATCATTGGCATTGAGGACATTCAAATGCCCTATGACCTTCTTCTCCATAGTGAAAACATGTTCCGTGGTAGCCTCCTCTTCCTCTTTCTCTCTGATCTCTATTATTCTAATCATGGAAATGATTGGAATTATCTCCTCTCTGATTCTGACTGTTACTAGCCTCATCCTACTTTTTCAGATCTTCATTTCAATCTCCATATGACCATCCACTAGATCTTCCATCATGACCTCTTCCGCTTTGTCTGCTCTCAAACTTCTTGTTTAGCTTTTCCTCTACTTTTAGGGAAAACTGGTATGCCTCTTCAATACTGCTCATTCAAACTAGATTCAATTCTTCCTGAATGCTCGGTCTTAACCCATTAAGGTAACAGGAAACTTTCTCCTTGTCAGCTTCTGCATGGCCTATTCTGATGAGGATTCGATAGAACTCCTCTGTATACTCCTGAACAGATCTTCCTGCTTGCTTCAAACTTTGCATTTTCCTCAATAGGTCAAGCTCATAATCAACAGGGATGAACTGTTGCTTCAATTTATCCACCATCCACCCCCATCTTGTGATTTTATCCTTTCCTCTTTGATTTCACTCCAACTGAATCTCTTGCCACTAGATCTCACATGACCTTTCAGTCTAGCCTTTGCAAACTTGACCTGATCAGGATCCTCAATATCTTCATACTCAAAATATTCTTTACATTCATTGATCCAGTCGATCAATTCCTCTGGGTTAAGATTCCCTGAAAATGTATGAACCTCAATCTTAGGTCTTTTCCCGATCTTGGAAATGGCTCAGAAAAGCATTTCTTCCTCTTGATTCAAAACTTTGACTTCTCCTTCTTGATCTTCTTCTTCGGCTTCATCCTTGCTTTTGTCTATGACATTAAGATTCATTCCTTTATGAATCTCATCTTGCAATGCTCGCACTTGTCTCTATAGTTCCCTAACCTCAGGTGTTATAACACCAGCTCTTCCACCACATTCCCTTCATGGAGGCATTTTCACACTTCTTGCTAAAACCCTAACCATGGTCTTGGTGCAAACTACCTCACAGTCGGTGATTTGTTTACATAGAAACCCTAACCCATGGTCCTGGTGCAAGCTGCCTCACAATCGGTGATCTATTTACACACTCAGGAACTCTTGCTCTAATACCACTTGATGAAGGGTGCTCCCCTTAATACCACAAACACATAATAGAAATAGAGAAACAACAACAATATGCAAGAACATAAAATTGGCCACTTATTATCTCCACAAATGTGGAATTACAAACTTTCAGAATTACAATATGCAAAGCCACATGGGCATTCTCTTACAATATTCTGTAGGACAAAGCCTCGGATCAATACCTAGAACTATCCCAAACTACCTAAGACAACACTATAGACCTTTCTTATATAGGCAATTTCCACCACCTGAGAAGGTTCCAAAAATTTAGCCCTTTAGGCCGACTAGACGTAGAATTATTTATTTTTCACAATTATTACAATAGGGTTGGCTCAAAAGAAATACAAAATATGATTTTAGGTAACCCAACTTCTGGAGGCCATAACTTTCTAACTGTAGCTCCATTTTTTATTGTAACCACTTTTTAGAAATGCCATGACGAGATCTACAGTGCCTGACATGCGCTAGCGCCAGTCAGATGGGGATCGATCGTGAACCTGAGCCTCTAAGGCCTTCAAAATTGACCTAAAAGTTTTCGTACCCAAAAACCTCAATAAATTCACCAATATTGATAATGTGGCAATGAAACTCAAGCTGAGATGACTGAGATGAACCTCCAACTATGAAATCAAAACATTCCAAGATCATATGACCAACTTACTAAAAATAGTAAGTTTCCATAAATAGCAGCTCTGCACAAGATAGCCCTTACTATAAAGAAAACATAAATATTTTTGGGTGATGCAAGATTGCTCTTACACCCAGGATGCTCCTGCATCAAACTAGGACCTACGTATTATAATACTCAGCTCCTAACAAGGTCATAACTCTTAATAGGGTTATTATACTTATAGTGTAGATATTTGTTGGTACCATCCCCACTGGGGTTTTCTCCTTAACAAGGTTTTCCTTGAAATCAAATATGGTGTTATGAGTTCTTCTATGCTTGTTTATGTTGCATGGTTATTTATCTTATGCTATTGGAAGAAGATAAAGAAGTTTAAGAATTCAGTAAAGTATTGTAACACTGATTCAACCCCCCTCTCAGTCTTACCAAATCCTAACAATACATTTCTAGGTGGATGGTTTAAAGTCTTAGTATTTATAGGGTTTTATTAAGGACTTAATAATTTTGGATTTTGATGGATTAACAAAGGGTTTAACACATGAAGAATTATATGTTTAGTTGTATAGCTTATATATCATGATTTATCAAATTTTCTCAAGGATTTAATGGTTTGGGATCTTTATGGGTTGATATCAAACTTAATAGATAAAATAATTATATATTTTGGTGGATGGTTCAACAATTTCATAATTGAAAGGTTCCCCCTACCTAGATGTTCAATGTTATATATTTTGATTGAATCTTCAATTAAATACTTATAAGGTAATGATTGTTGATCCATAAGAGGATCACCCCTAATAAGGGCAATTGAGAAGTTTCATAGGAGTGAGACAAGTTGCCCCTTGTGAAACAACCTCTGGGATTTTAAAATCCATCTCTTCATATTTGAATGTTGAAGGAAAGTGGAGAGAAACCTTTCTTGAATAAACTAAGGGAGGTGATTTGTTGAAACAACAATTTTATAACATATTTAGGAATACATTAGATGAGATTCATACTAATCAGATCCTTCCCAATCAGAGACCCAAACCTTTAAGAACCAAACATGATGTATTACAAACCCTTCATTATTGACTAAGAGATAAAAGCATAGAAAATCTACATGACATGGAATGTAATATTTAGATCTTACTCATGGGAAGCATCTATAGGGATCAAAATAAAGATAGAAGCCTCCTAAGGGCTATACAAATCCCTACACCAAAATACGTGACACTAGAATTCTATTTCAGAATCTAATCCCAATAAAAGACACTCAATAATGTCACTCTCTTTCAAACAAAAGTAGTTTCAATAAGGATCAACAAGAAGAAAAAAAACCCTAATATTTATCCTCAATAGAAGCAGGCTATAAATGATACAATTCATGTTCTATTTGGATATATTGGGAGTCTAGAAAAAACCATTAATGATCCCAAATTTCTCAAAGTAAATAGAAAATGAGTGTACCAACATAAGTTAACTAGATCAAATGTAAAATAAATCAACATGAAATACTTTGATTAATAAAAGAAGAAAGGCTACAAGAGCACACTCTCTGTATTTCATTATTAACAACCACACGAAGGCTAGATAGTAAGCCCCAAAATACATATATTAAAACATACATCCCAAACTAAAAAACCATGGTGTTCAGTTAAAAATGGGAATTTAGATTTCAATGAATTTTACCATATCTTTTCCTAAAATGTCCTAAATTCTCAAAACTAGAATAAAAAGTAGAATCTCTTATATAGTGCAGTCTTTTAGGTTTTATAGATCCAATCCTCTTGCCTTACAGATCAATCCTAATCTTTTCATCATTGTTTTGTTACAATTGTCATAATTTTAAATATTTTGGCATGATTAGCTTGTTACTTACTCTGTATGGAGGCCAACTGTGATTTTTCTATTGGTTGTGATTGTTGTGGGTTCCAAATGCAAATAAATTGCCATCATCCTAGAGAGTTTTTGTGATCTCACCATGATTTCTTTTTTTACGAGAAATATTTTCCACATATGTTCAAAAGGGTCATCTTTTATGAAATTCTAATGACATATGAGGCTCTTAGTGTTAGGAATGAGAACACTAAGAGGGGGGGGGGGTGAATCAGTGTTCACTAAATTTTATCTTTTTACTTTAATCTTTAAACTGAACTTAAATGCTTAAGTACTAAAATAAACATCCACATAAACATGAAACATGAAATCAACACAAGACACCAATATGGTTACAAGGAAACCCAAATAGGTAAAAACCCTGGTGGGAATTGACACCCACTAATATTCTATACTAGTGTTTTGTGATCCTTGTTAGAAGATCCTTAACCCTATTAGGAGTTTCTTTACAATGCATTAAGTATAGTACACCTTGTCAAGGGTTGGACTCTGTTAGGAGTCTTTTACAATAGTCCCTATTAGGGGAGTGGACGCACTATCCTAGAGTTCACTGCTCAAGTGGTGAAGGCTAAAACCTTTTGATTTCAGATACACACTATATCTATTGGATGAACTGTCACTATGACGCTACTTCTCAAATCAGTTCCTTTGGTGCATTAATGCTTTGACCTCTTGCAAAGATCTAATACCTCTTATAGTGTCTTCACACACTTTTTCTCTTCTTATCACAACTCTCTATCAACTTCCATACCATTTACAATGGGCGCATCTCATATTTATATGCACGTACAAGATAAACAACTAGGTCAACCCTTAAACCTATTACATGCAATGCTTCTAATTAAATTGGCTCAAGTGTGTTTACAAAAAAACATATATACATGTGGGAAACCTAATTACAATAGGTGTATAGCCTTTACATCATTATATTATAACCGCAACTCAAAATGATAACAGTCAGCAGCTTACTCTGTTCTTCATTGGCAAATATTGGTTGTGCAACTTCAACTGCCTATATCTTTCTCATACTTGCATATCTGATCATAGTCCAACCAACTTAAATTTTAGGGTGCACATCATAATTCTACCATACACATGTGCGCTGATGCTCTGAGCTATAGGAACTCTGTACAATGGTCAGTCTTCAATACTTAACCAATTTTTGATCTTCTCATCAAGTGCGCTAACTCCAAACTACTATATGACTTTGTTTCCATAATGACAACACTATATTAAGTAATATACATTAGTATAGCCAACTTTCTAACAATCTCCCCCTTTTTCATTGATGGCAACAATGGAATATGGCTAAGTTGCTAACTGTCCTTAATACAAAAACTTTTGTCTTATACATAAACTTCTATCTTATAACTCCCTATACATATCAATAATCCATATTCTAAACATACTCCCCCTTTGACATTAATGACAAAGGTGTTTCAAAAATTTTATCTACATATACTCACTAAGGGAAAACATCCAAATATGCTATCTTTAGGTTTTGTATCTCCTTCTTCCAAAATGTGATCAAAGATTTTACTATCTAGAGATGGGCGCATAGTGCATACTGTAGCTTCTCCATCTTCTTCAAGTCAGTGCTAGGACCATGATCATATGTTATCATTGTGGCATCTATGTCCTAGATGTTTTGATTGAGTATATCTAATGAGGGTGCAAGAGCATTTCTAAGCTGTGTTTGCCTTGTCCTGATCTTTGACATTTCTTTTTTTTCCTTCTCAATCTTATCTATTTTCCCTTGGTATACATTATTATACATGTTTACATTTGTGGATGTGTCTTTGACTAAACTCTTGACTTGCTCAATCATAGCTTCTGCCTCTTTTCTTTTCTTGAAATGTGCATCAATAAGCTTATCCTGATCCATGCATTCTGCAATGACTTTTCTTCCTTGATCTGTAAACTATTTTAAGGATGCTTGACCAGTCTTGAGTTAGCTTAGGTCAAGTGCAAAGTTGCTCATTAATTCACTCAACCTCTTCTTCAGGTACTTTTCTTCTACAACTAGGGATGCAGATTCTTCAAGGCTTGAGAAATTACTTTTGAAATGTGAGATGACTGTACTCACATCATCAACTGAGTGTATCTTTGACACTTTCTTCTCCTCTGGCAATAAATTGTTCTGAATGTTTACTGATTCTACCAAGAGGGGATTCCTCATCACCTATTTTTATTTGGCCTTTTCAATGGCTAGGATGCTGAATTTTAGCAGATCTTCTTCTCCCCAAGAGTCCAAACTGGTTGTGTCAGGTGTCAAACTTGACAACAATGCAGAGTGTGATGGATTGATGGGAGTGTTGTCCATTATTTCTTGCTTAACTTTTACTTCATTTTCTTTCTTTTCTATTCCTTTTTCTATCTTTTCTTTGTCTTTTTCTGTGATGTCCTCAATGAAAATTTCTTGTGGATTTGGAGAATTGTTACCACAAAGAATTTTAGCTTCTTTGGTGCTGACAAAGACTTCCTCAAACTTGTCCAGATCCTTGTCTGTGGCCACCCTAGCTATCTCCACATTATCAATGATAATTGTGCTATCTTTTTATGAATCTGTAGTGGATGCAGACTTATCTGCCTCTGATTTTTTTTCCACTATAGGCACCTAATCCTAAGGACCTTTATATTGTACCTTGATGGTATCTAACTCTTTGGTAACAATTTTGGGTACATGTGTTGTGGGTGTAGTAGGTGGATACATGTGCCTATCCATGAATACTTTCTCAAATGCCTTCTCTATCTCTTTTGTTGTTAACTCAAAATTTTTGTCCATTATGTGAAGTGCTCTTAGTTTTGTTTGAAGATGTGGCTTTACCAATTCTAACAACAATGATTTTTCTTCTAAGGAGCATACTAGTAGACTTTCATCTAGGATCTTTTCTCTTATCCTAAGATCTTGTTGAATGGCTTGTTTCTTCAATGACTCTAGGATATTCCAAACTTTGTCTGGAATCATTGTTAAAGTAATCAGTTAGTTTCATTACTCTTTTTTACTTAAGCTATCTCTTAGGTACATTACAATTAATATCTTTATTTATTATAATGTGCAACCTATCTTTTCTAGTTTTAGGGTTTTGTTCACCTTTATAGGTTGAACCTTGTAATTATTTTTCATTATGTTGAATACATTTTCTCTCTCTCATTTTTGAGCATAGAAGGGTTTCAATTTTCTCCATCTTTTGCTTCATTCTCTATAACAGGTATCTTGCATGCAGATTGGTCTTGGAAGTTGAATCTATTTTTCTCAGTTTCTACATGGTATTAGAGCCATTCTGTTGTTGCTTGCTCGAGTTCGTTTGAAGTTGTAGATCAAGCAATTTTTTTATTATTTTTTATTGGATCTAGTGGGTCTCCTTTTTTTGGAGCACTTTACGCAAAAACCAACCTCATGGTTGCATCTGGAAAGCCCAAAAACCCCTATTTCCATATAAACTCGACCTATTTGGCCTTTGGGGCATCTTGGAGATTTTTTTTTCCCTATTAGGGCTATACAAGCATGAAAAATGAGAAAAATTTCAATTTTTCTTATAAAAAAAATCAAAAAAATTGATAATTTTTAATGCAGTGCTTTAAAATTTTAATGCGCCTCCCTCTCGTCACCACATCGCCACTCTACCGCCGCTGTGCGACCACACCGTCACCGCAGCGCCACCACATCATCACCGCGCTGCCACTACGACACCACTGCACCGCCACCGTTATGCTACCCAACCACTGCCTATGCACCACCAGCCCATCCGAACATCCTGTGATGGCCATACGGTCGTCAAAATTCTTCCTGGGACTGATTTTTTCAGCATGCTTGCATTTTGGGGTGTACTTGGGCCTTTTTGGTCCTACAGGGCTCATACGGACTCAAAATTTGACATATGATATATTGTTGGAAAGGTCTTTCCAAGCCCGTCACTCTCATGTAGGTTTCACTTGATTTTTCCATTTGATTTCCATTTTTTTTAGTCAAAGATGCACCTTCTTTTATCCTCCTATTCTACTTCTGGAACTCAGGTTTTTTTCTCATTTCTTGTGCTTTCATAGTACTTTGTTGTGTATGGGGGATAGTATTATACTTTGTGGGGGGGTGCTCTTTATTTTTTGTACTTTACTTTAGAAAGACCCTTCTACTTCTATCTTCTTTCTCTCAATGGTGGACTCTTCTGTCGCTCGCCTTACACCTCACAACTATCACTCTTGGAAAGGGTAGATGACCAGATTGCTTATGGAAAAAGGGCTATGGTCATGTCTCGATGTGGCTCAGCCAATTCTATAGAGGCCTTATGAGGCTCTTATGCATAGAAATAGGATGCATGAGGCAATGGGCCTCATTGCAATGAACATTTCAGATGGGTTATTGTTCCACCTGGATGGTTTGACCACACCTAGGGATATGTGGGAAAAGTTTTCCACCTTGTTTGGCACAATGAATCAGTTCACGGTTCTATAGATAGATGCAGAGTTCACCTCCTTGGTACTTGAATCATTCACCAGCATTGAGGACTTCTTGATGAAGTTCAAGTCTCTTCGTTCTATTTTACAAGTTGCTAGAAAGATGAAGTTAGATGATGAGTATATCTTTCTGATACTCTTAAAGCTTTGTGGCCCTTATCAGATTTTCACTTCTACCTTCTACTCCACTATGGATGCACTGGGTGAACGACATGTTATACCCTCTTTTGAGACCTTATATGATAGGTTGACTTGGGAGTAGTCCAAGATCAATTAGATGGATTCACTTATAGGTTCACAGTCATAGGCATTGCTTGCCAAGCCACCTCAGGATACACAAAAGTAGAAGTTGAAGCAGAAATCTGATTCCTCTTCTTAGTACTCTACTAGCCCACCATCTTCTTTTAAGAAGGAGAAATAGAAAACTAAGAGCCCTACATGTTCCTATTGTTAGAAGGGACCTCATGATGAGTCACATTATTTTCAAAAGATATTTGATGGCTATGAGAAACAAATTGTAGATTTGCAAGCTCTCCTTCAGAAGAGCACTATTTCCTCTCCATCCTCTTCTACCTCACAAGGGTCTACTTTTCAGTAATCTACCTCATCTTTGACATCTAGATAGGATTTTGGATAGGGTCATGCATTACGGGCTTTCATTGCATCCCCTTCACAGGTCCCTTGGATACTGGATTCAGGTGCTTCTCACCATATGGCATCTTCTCCAGAGATCTTCTCTTCTATTGAGGCTTCTCCTATTCCTCACATTCTCATGGGGAATAACACTATTATGCCAGTCTATGGGAAAGGTTTTGTAGGCATTTAGGATGGCACATTCAATGATGTATTGTATGTTCCATCTCTATCTACAAACCTCCTCTTGATTTATCAGATTACACTCAGTGGGTCAGAGAAGACAGTTGAGTTCATGCCAGATTCAGTCTTCATCTAGGATAGTGCGATAGGTGGCATTGTTGCTATAGCGATAGTTGATCATTCCACCTTTCTCTACACCTTCTCACACTTTGGTCCACTATCTCCATTATTAGAGCACAACTCTCCTCTTATGTGAGAACATCATGTGGGATAGTTAGGTCACTTGAACCTCTGTGTTGTTCCTGAGACCACTTTTGTGACTACCTCACCTCATCTTGTTGGGGTTTCTTCTCTTCAGTAGGACTCTTCTTCAGCACTACCTAACCCTCCAGCTCCATTCATCAAGCCACCGGGTGTAGTTATTGAGGATTCTATAGAGGACACTCATCTCCTCTCTCCTGACAGTGTCTACACACCTATCTTACCACCTACATTGGGGATTCCCTTTCATGATCCTCATGTCTACTCCTTTGAGCATCAGCTCGGCCTTCCAGTGAAACCTCACCATTTGAGGTTACCTCTTCAGTGCTCACTACCTTTCACTCCTTTGTATTGGTGTCATGGTGGTTTTTTCATTGAACCAGGGGTTCTTTCATTCTAGGGGGGCTTTGGAGCCTTGACCCTCTCTCACGGGGGGGTTGGTAGAGTGCATTGTACTTATGGCTTTGAGAGAGTCTCTTGAAGTCATTTTTTGTCTTTTTCTTGATTTTATATCTCTTTTTGGAGAGGATTTTTTCCCATTGGGTTTTCTCCTTTGTCTCTGGATTATAGAGATTTTCTTGTATTGGGTACCTGATTAGGCCTTGTTGTCGGGACCTAATTCCTGCTTTCATAGTTGTGCTAGGTTAGCTTTCCTCTTGAGCTTCTCTTAAGGGGGGGTGTTAGAGTAATCAGCTAGTTTCATTACTCTTTTTTACTTAAGCTATCTCTTAGGTACATTATAATTAATATCTTTATTAATTATAATGTGCAACCTAGCTTTTCTAGTTTTAGGGTTTTGTTCACCTTTATAGATTGAACCTTGTAATTATTTTTCATTATGCTGAATACATTTTCTCTCTCTCATTTTTGAGCATAGAAGGGTTTCAATTTTTTCCATCTTTTTCTTCATTCTCTGTAACAGGTATCTTGCATGCAGATTGGTCTTGGAAGTTGAATATGTTTTTCTTAGTTTCTATAATCATTGTTTTTAGTTCCAAGACTATCCCTTTGAAGTTGATCATATGATTTATGATCATACCATGAATCTCTGACTTGTCAATTTCATTGTATTTATCATAGAACTTCCCTACTTGATCAATTCTTCCTTCATCAACTACTCTTGCACTTAGCACTTTTAAACTAGGTCTGAAACCTACCTTAGGAGGATCTTGAGTGTTCTTTTTGCTTCTTGTTGCTCGCAAGGATGGATGATTGGTGCCAAAATCTTTCTTCCTCTTTGCCATTGTCTTATACTCTGGAGGAGTAGTAAGGTCAATGGTTTCCTTGGGCACAGAAGGAGTATCATCAATTTTATCCTTCTGTACATCGGATTTCTCTATCTTTACCTTCTTCAACTTAGAGTCATGTGTTTCTACCTTTGCTACATCTGTGCTCTCCAAATCCAAAGCAATCTTTTGTTCTTTTTCTTTGTCAAGATCTACTTAAGACACTCCATGTATTCGTAAGATCTCTGAGATGACTTTAGCAACCTTTTTTTTTTGTTGCAGTGCTGTTAAGTTTAGCATCTATCTCTCTTGTCTTTTCCTCATAAGTTCCCCTCCTTGGCTCATTAGGGTCAGTAGGATCTAAGAGAAATACTTGAGCATATGGTTCTAAAACTTGTTCATCTACTTCATATCCAAGTGGATGAATCTACTTTGTTCTAGGTACAACTCCCTCCATGCATGTTGTATCTATTTCAACCATAAAACAAATAGTATCCTTGTATTTCTCAAGAATCTTTTCTAGAATTTTGTACCTCATTTGCATCTTGGCCCTGAATGTCTTCAACTCCAATGTTATGTAATCTCTTAATGTAATCTTAGTGCATGCCTTGTTAGATATCTGTGACATGGTTGGAATGGACTTTTCCAAATACAAATCTGACACTTTCCCAACTATATGAAGGTACATGTAAATGATCAAAGACCCAAACTTGAATATCTTGGTCTTATCATGCTTGATTGCCTTGATGTTATCAATCAACTATGTGCGCAAGATTTGACATAGATTGAACTCCCCATTTTGCTTCACAAGTCTAATAGCTACTAGAATTGTGGCCGTAGACACACTATTCACCCTACTGGTGTGTTGAAATCTATATCCAAGTATCATGGACATCAATTTGATGTCAACTTTCTCAATAGGCTCAATTGTCATCCCGTGCCTATCACTCCCTAACTTACATGTTTGCTCAACGAATTTTATAACATCCTTGCTCGCAGGAAGGACGACACTAGTCTTAGATAGGCCTATCATCTCATATATTAAGTCACTAGTGATTCTTACTAGCACATTACCTATCCAAAATAGGTCATCATGAATTCTGCTCAGAACTATTTTAATCCATTTTGTCTCATAGAACTCATATGTCATAGCATACTCCACTATAGGGTGATCATTCCACTTTGCATATTCATGTAAGAAGGTTTTGTATGGTTTTAGAATGGTTTCCATGTGTGCCCTTAGTCTATCCAATCCCATTGGTTCCTTCTTATAGTAAATGTATGTTGTAATGTCTTCAACATACATAACGCCCATAGGTGTGTGGGAGAATGCTCCCTCTAAGTCATCTAGGGTAGACTTAAATGGATGCTTCTTAAACACATATTTTCTTTTATGCAACATCAAATACTATGGGAGTGGCCATCACTTACTTGTTTTTATCAATTTCCAAACATTCTCTAAGATAATCTAAAGACTTCTGAATCAACACGGCAAACTAGGGTTTTTGCAACTGATAAAATGTACTGCTAATCATTGATAGATCAATCTGAAAGTCTTCACAATAACTTCTAAGGCTCTTTCTAAGGCTTTTTGTGTACTTAAAGTGAAAATTCTACCATTAATGCTTGTCATGTAAACCAGACTGTCACCTAAAAATTTCCATATTTTGTTCTGCAAACAATCAGTATGTGCGCTCTTGCATGAAGGTTCCTTTAATCTCCAAAAGCTTAATTCCAAAGGTGCATACTCTAAGAGTGAGTATACTAGCCATGTAGGGGTCTAGAGCTAAATTAGCTCCCCCTATGATCATAAGGGCCATTCATCCAGATGTAGAGGGTGCGTCCACTGTGGATGCATCCAATACATTCTCATCAACTTTGTCCTTCTTTCCTTCTCACCAAATCAAGCTTGCATCCTCTGAGGCTTTCATAAAATATCCTTCAGGATTTAATACTAGTTCTTTGCCTTTTTAGTGCTTTCCTGACCTTGCCTCCTTGATCTATAGAACTTTGAGATATGTCCAACCTTGTTATAGGAGTGCTAAATGACTGGAGGCCTTATATTCCTTGGTGCATTCATGTGAGTCACCAGTTTACATTGTTTGGCTAAGTGACTATTATAGTTACATATCTGACATGTAACATTCTGAGAACCTCTTATATTTGTTTGATTCTAATTTCTCTGATCATGCTGAATCTGGTTCTTTTTACTAGTCTTGCAATTCATAGCTCTATGACCAAATTTATTGCATGAATAACATTAATGATTAAAAGGTCTTACCTCTATATAGTTCCTCGCTATGTTTCCATGCTTGTTACATGAAAAAAAAAGTGGGGTCTACTAGCTTGCACTCATTCTTAGGTGGCTCACCATTCTCTTTGGTTTGATCTTCAATCTTCTTAGTATCAGTAGAGTCTTTTTGTGCATTCATTCTTGTTTGCATATTGTCAATCTAATTTTGTGCTTCATTGTATCCAATGTAGCTAGTATCTCCTTTAGCTCTCTTTGCATACAACTAAAATTCTATCTAATCAGAACTGGTGTGAAATTTGTTAATATGATTCTTTTCTTCTTTCAATTCAGACTCTAAGCTTTCTTTGCTATTCCTTAGCTCCAAGATTTCCATGTTTTCTTGCCTTAGTTCTTCATTTAGTTGAAGGTTATCTTTGACTTGTTCATTATAGACTTCTTGATTATTAATCAGTTTATCATCAAATTCTTCAAGTTTATCTTTTAAGGATGCATTTTATTCATTCAGCTTCTTGACCATTATCCCCAATTCACTGGTGGAACATTCTTTCAAATCCCTTCTTAGCTTTTTGATAACTAATTGAGCATCACTAACTTTTTCTTTTAGTTCTTCAATTTCTCTTTCTGATTTGTCGAGGTCTTCGAGAGCAACTTCAAGATTTCTTTTTAGAAGTTTCATTTCTACTTTTTCCATGATCTCCTCAAGTGGTTAAACTTCTTTTTTGAGGACCAGAGCTCTGATACCAATTGTTAGGAATGGGAACACTGAGAGGGGGGGGGGGGGTGAATCAATGTTCACTGAATTTTATCTTTTTACTTTAATCCTTAAACTGAACTTAAATGCTTAAGTATTGAAATAAACATCCACATAAACATGAAACATGAAATCAAAACATGACACCAATATGGTTATGGGGAACCCCAAATAGATAAAAACCCTAGTGGTAATTTACACCCACTAATATTCTGTACTAGTGTTTTGTGATCCTTGTTAGAAGATCCTTAACCCTGTTAGGAGTTGCTTTACAATGCACTAAGTACAGTAGACCTTGTCAAGGGTTAAACCCTCTTAGGAGTCTTTTAAAATAGTTCTTTTTAGGGGAGTGGATGCTCTATCCTAGATCTCACTACTCAAGTGGTGAAGGCTACAACCTTCTGATTTCAGATACACAGTATATCTGTTGGATGAATTTTCACTGTGACATTGCTTGTCAGATCAGTTCCTTTGATGCATTGATGCTTTGACCTCTTGTAAAGCTCTAATACCTATTATAGTTTCTTTGCACACTTCTTCTCTACTTATCACAACTCTCTATCAACTTCCATACCATTTACAATGGGTGCATCTCATATTTATATGGGCATACAAAATAAATAGCTAGGTTAGCCCTTAAACCTATTACATACAACCCTTCCAATTAAATTGGCTCAAGCGTGTTTACAAAAATATATATATATACATTTTGGAAACCTAATTACAATAGGCACATAGCCTTTACATCATTAGATTATAACAACAACTCAAAATGATAACAGTCAGTTGCTTACTCTGTTCTTAACTGGCACACACTGGTTGTGCAACTTCAACTACCTCTATCTTTCTGATACTTTCATATCTTATCATGCACTCATAGAATAGGAATGAATATAGTCCAACCAACTTAATTTCCAGGGTGTACACCATAATTCTACCGTACGCATGTGCCCTGATGTTCTGAGCTGCAGGAACTCTGTACACTGTCTAGTCTTCAACACTTAACCAATTTCCGATCTTCTCATCAAGTGCGCTAACTCAAAACTACTATATGACTTTGTTTCCATAATGAAAACACTATATTAAGTCATATACATCATTATACCCAACTTTCCAACACTTAGAATATACTACCTTGCGACCCTTTTAATGAGGACATAAAATTTTTCATGTGTTGTGCTAGTAGACATTGTGGGATGGTAGTGCAAAGTGATTTCACTAGGGGATCCACCAAGAGGATGTGTTTGGGATGAAAGCATATAAAAATTGACCAATATGCATTTTCAATAAAGTATCCATGGACACTTTAAGTCATTTTGGCCAAAACAATACGACTGGGAAAGTGGTTGGGAAGTGATTGCAATAGATGGAGTCTATAGATTTAGAGACTCTTAGGAAATATCAACCTACCAATTGTGAGCCTTGTGGTTCTCTATTTGGTAAAATTGGTACCTTTCCATTGGGCTATAGAACCATTGGTAGGTTAAATTATATTTCTCAAATCAAATACCAGGGATGAGCCAAAAACTAGATAAGGCTAAACTTGACCTTCTGGTAACAAGATCTCCTTAATTGGTACATTTCCTACATTTAGAGATTTTAGCATTAGGGGCCTTATCTAGGACTTAAGAACTATATATTTATAACATAGGAGATACATACACTAGAGCTAGAAATTAGAAAGTCCTTGCAAGGAGCAATCAAAGAATTTAAATATTAGGGACAGATAAGAAAGGATTGTTGGGAATAGTCCCAAGAGATAACTGAGAAGGGGGGAGGGGGGGGGTGAATCAATTATCTAGTAGTTTCAATTCTTTGTCCAATTAAGTATGTAATAACATTAATCATAAAAACAATGAAATAACACTTAACACAACACCCAAATTTTGGTTACGGGGAAACCCAAATAGGTAAAAACCCTGGTGGGAATTGACACCCACTAAGAACTGCACTAGTGTAATATGATCCTTGTAAGAAGACCTTACAACCCTATTAGGAGTTGATCTTTACAATGCATTAAGTACAGTGACCTGGTCAAGGGTTAGACCCTGCTAGGAGTCTTTTATAATTAACCCTATTAGGGATGAGGATGCACTGTCCAAGAGCACATTGCTCAAAGGGATGAAGGCTCCAACCTTTTATTTAATAGATACACACTATATCTGGATCTTAGTGAAATGTGCGTAAACTTGTTGTCTTGATCAGCTCCAATGAATAGCATATACTTTCTATTGTGTCATGTAGACCTTAATCTGATGGCTCAAGACTTCGCACTCTCTTCTCTGGACTTCTCTATCAACTCATCAAACATACTTGATAATCACAAATGACTACCAAAAAATATCTTTCCTCTAAATGATATAATCAATTTGGCCTATTAGGACTATCTTAAAATCATATTAGAGAAACAATACAGGTCTCCAATAATACCTCAATCAGATCTACTAAGCACACACCACAAACTGGGACCTATCTAACTCAATATAAATGAACATGTTACTTCACACTATGTTGGTAAACAGATTGTTCTTTCCTACATTTAACTATTTGTTTGAGCAAAATCCTTTGAGAGATTAATTGAATACAAATAGTTGGAAAGTTGTTATTCTTTTAACTAACTTCCCTCTAAATTTTAATAGGTACAACTCCCTTATGTGAAAGATATGCAATGAATTTTGTTTGTTCTAAATCCTAAAGGGGTATGTTCTTGACTAGAGAATAGGAGAGGTAATCGAACTAGCCCTCAATGAGAAACTAATCCAAGCAATGAATTTGATTCTAAACTTTAATCAACTCTATGATTTTATAGTGCTTATGAATTCACACTAGTCGTGATGCAACAATGAATTCTACTAAGCTAATGAAATGCAATAAAACAACATGGACGGGTCTAATCTAAAAAAGGTGAATTAATATTTTCCCAATCTCCAAGTAATACTCTGATTACTGTCAATTAGTTGCACTAAAAGATAGAAATAGAACTCTGCTTATTTCCCAATTTCAATCCAACTTGAGGAAAACAAACATCCAAACTCACAAATGCATGGAACAATAAATAAATGGCACAAAACACATTTCAAATTGACTCCACAACAAGATGTATTTCACACCAAAAATTAGTCAACCTTTTCATTGATTTTCAGAGTATTACATATAGGCTTCAAGAGTTAAGTCGTTACAAAATAAGTTGAATCAATTCATATTCTATAGAATCAGTAAATGACAAGTGGCCATTTACCAATCATACAATTTGTATCAAAAAGAAAGAGGGGAAATATATTTTCTCTTCGGTGGCTTCTTCACCTTCTCTAGCTTAGACTTATGAGCTTTGGTGGCCCCAAGAATTGGAATCATCTTTTTAGAATCTAGAATGTACATGTTTTTCAATCTTATTAGCCAATGGGCATGATCCTTCTCTATGCATTTTGCAGCATATTTTTTGGGGTTGCGCCTTCATCATGGCTTTGTAGATGCACCCACCGAGTTGTTGAAGCTTAGGTATTCTATGTAGGTGAGACCCAGCTAACTCTGCAAGCTGGTCCAAGTAGCTGGAGAATGACTTCTACATATTGGTTATACCAATTGGGCTCTTTCCATCCCCGCTAGCTTGAGAATCAGAATGAAGACCAGTCAAATATACAAATATTTTACTTTCCTCTTTGCCGATTTCCTCTTCAGTCACCTTCATCACTATCTCCGCTTTGATTATTATCTCCATTTTGAATTCTACTCCTTGGACCCACTCAATTAGAGGTTCATCTCCTTTCTACAATATGTTAGCCTTGATGTCATCCTTAGTCTTCATGGAGACTAACCAATGCAGTAGCACCATACACTCTTCACATCTCAACCATTCTACCATGAGTGTCAATGTATATCCTTTGAGAGAATCTTTCTTTGCTTCTAACTATAAGATGACATTTTCAAACTGCTCAATGGCTACCAAACCTTTAGATTTGAGTCATTCAATCCACCTCCTACCAATATGCCCAAAATGTCCATCTTCCTACAACTTAGCGAGCATCACTTGGTTCTCAACTACTGTAGGATCAAACATTCTCAGAGAACTGGGTAGGCTTGCTATAGGAGTGACCAACTTCTTGATGAAGTTAGTCATTTCTTTGATCTCTACCTTGAGTCGAGTCTTTGTAATTTTGAGCTCTTCGATCTCTTCTTCGATTAAGACATTTCTATACTTCCACAAGTCTACTTTTGTGTCATGGTGGGTGAGTCCCATGTCTAAAGATATGAGTACAAAATCTAAGGTAGTAAGATCTTCAATTTTTTCATCTTTTAGCGGCTTGGATATTTCCATAGTCAGGTGACCTATATTTGGATCTTGACCAAGAGTGGTCAAAGTCCTAGTCTTCTTGGTCTTGCTCATGGCTAGACCTGACTACATTTCTTGTGAAAGTATTTTGCCACTAGGAGTGCCTAGCTTGGATCTCTTTGTCTTCCACTCCAAAGTGTTATCAATCCATGATTCTATACTTGTGACCTTTATCACAGAAAGTAAGTCTTCTACGAATAACTTCCTTATAATATGAGGGGAAGCTTTAGGCTTGGAAGTGAAAGGATTAGCCTTTAGAGAAGAAACACTCTTATCCTTTTGAGGAGACCCCAAGTGCTCATCCATCTCATCAGTTTCTGTAGTGCTACTATCATCACCAATCTCTTAAATTAGAGGGACCTATTGGCAAGGAGTGTCACCTATTGTTTCCATGGTTCCTCCTTGGGCTTGCTACTCTGGTTTCATGGCTCCAATAGCCTCTTCTATTACTTTGATGGATTTCTTGACTTTGACTTGCACATTAGAACTGATGACTAGAGATGATCCTGCTCCACAAGTCTTTTGAATTGGGATTTCCTTTTCGGGTGGCTAATCATCTTGACCTACTAGCTGAGCTAGTCCTTTTGCTATGGACAAAGCTAGCAAAGAGGAGGATGCAGGAGCACTCACCAGCTTGATTGTAGGATCCTATTAAGGATTAGGCTTCCCAAACCTCTTCTTTCTTCCCATCATCCACTGCGCCAACTTGTCAGTTCTCTTGATAACTTTAGCCATTAAGGTCTCCAAATCTTCTATAGCTTGACCTTGAACTAGATCAAAGCTCATAGGATTGGGCTTGATCTCATCTTGGTATGTATCTATGTACATATGTTCACCATCATCAACAATGCCCTCAACATCAATGTTGACATTGAACAGCTTGATTTTTCCAATGGTCAACCTAGAGTAAAATCTCTCCCAGCTCTCTAACTCATCCTTGCAATTCTCCCAATAGTCTTCTAGTTCAGGAATGTTCCTGACTATAGAGCCCATCTGTAGATGATCTTTGGCATAGCTTACTTGAAAAAATAGTGGCCTCATCACCTCATACATCTCCAGCTTATATCTACCCTCAAATGCCTTGATCACAATCTTAGCATTTGATCTAGACACGTAACTATAAGCTCCAATGGTAACAGGGAATTCATAGCCTTTCTTCTTGATTGCTGCACTGATCAGGTTCACTTGCAAAATCTGCCAGATCACCTCCACAAGCACAATCATGTCATCAAGGTACCTTGGTAGCTTCATGGGAAAATCATCAAAACCTGCAAGATGAAGGTATGAGAAACTAGCAAATTGAATAAAGAAGCTCCCAATTTGGGTAATGAATTCCATAGCCTCTAACAAGAACCTTTGCTTAGGGAATCCTTGTAATTCTCTCCACAACCTCATTGTAAATGAGTCATTAACTTTAATGAACTCAGCATAGCTATTTTGTAACTTCAAATGAGGGAAGAAATCATAAATTTTCACATCATCCTCATATTCTTCTAGCCTAGGGAGTCTTGGCCATACTTGCAATGTAGTTAAAACATATATCAAATAGAAAGATATATAGAAACTGTTATGGTATTTGGCAAGATTCAGAGCATTGGATAGATTTTCACTTACCACTTGATGTTGGAGATTTTCTAGCAAGCGAATACTAACTATATGTTTGTCATTGATAACATATGGAAAGTAGCATGCATGCAATTTTTATGTAGTAAGCTTTTAGTATATGTTGCATGGACATGATATCAACATGATATCATGGGCATAGAGGTTAACTGTTAGTATAGACGGTGATATAGCAGCTTGTGTCTACAGTGTTCTTGACAGAGTATTAGACAATGTTCTATGTACGATTGTCTATACAGTTGTCATGAAAGCTTGCACCCTTGGATATGTGATGCATACATGTTATTGATGTTTTAGTTATAGACACATAGTTAGATATTTAGTAGAAGTGAAGTTATGCAGTTGATATTCACCATTAGTAGTTTCCTATATTTATTCAGGAGAGTTGATAGAGAATTTATTGGTTCTTGAGTTGCACCTATCTTTAGGGTATGCACCCTTGGATTTAAGCTTAGAGGAGAGTTATTATTGTTGGGTTAAGAGTGCATGAGTTAATTCAGCTTGAGAAGAAAGATCCAATTGTTTTGGTAGAGCTGATAGTGTGTAGTGTGTGTCTAGAATTATCTTATTAGACGGGTCCCAAAATGTGTTACATGCATAGTAGAGATGACATAATGTTTGTTGGAGTTTTTAATGGTTTCTCTATTATGATTTCAAGGTGGTTCTAATAGGCCAACTTGATTATATCATTTAGAGAAAATATATTTATAGGCATTCATTTGTGATTGCTAAAGTGTGGTTCATGGTTCATTAAGCAGAGTAGAGTAGAGTGTGCAAAGTGTTGTACCATTAGAGGAAGGTCTATGTGACCAAATAAAGTGTTTATGCTATTCATTAGAACTGATCTAGACAAGTAGGTTAAAGCACAGTTCACCAAGATCCAGATATAGTGTGCATCTATTATTTAGAAGGTTGTAACCTTCACCCCTTTGAGCAGTGAGCTCTCTGACAATGCATCTTCTCCTCTAATAGGGACAATTGTAAAAGAATCCTAATAGGGTCTGACCCTTAACCCAGTCTATTGTACTTAATATATTGTAAAGCTACTCCTAACAAGGTAAAGGATCTTCTAACAAGGATCATTATACACTAGTACAGAATATTAGTGGGTATCAGGTCCCACTAGCATTTTTACCTATTTAGGTTTCCCCATAACCAAAATATTGGTGTTGTGTTCATGTGTTCTTTCATTGTGTTTATGCTTTATATTTAAGTATACTTAATTGGACAAAGAATTGAAACTTTTGGATAACTGATTCACGCCCTCCCCCCCCCCCCCCTCTCAGTTATCTCTTGGGACTATTCCTAACACTTGATCCTAGTCTATATAATGGTGTTCAACACATATTACCTAGACCAAGAAGAAGCAGTGCTCTATGAAATTCAATGTGTCACTTTCAACTTTTATTCTATGAAGTAGCGCTAGGATGTCAATGATCTCAGCCTTCAGATCTTTCCCAAACAGTGTCTTTAGCACTTATCCCTTTATGCTCCTAGCCTTCTAAAACCATGAGTTCATGATCTCTTTCCACCATCTCATCTTCTTCTAATTGTATTATGAAATTGATCGAGAAGTTCATATTTGAAAACTCCACTCGCTGTGGGATACGAAGACTGTTCTACACAGACTCTTTGTCAATGGAGATGAGAACTATGCATTCAATAGAAAAATTTGTTTTTTATCTGGGTTGAATCTGGATATACATTCCCAGATAAGCTCGAGAGCTTGCACTGCAACAAGAAATCCAATAGCTTCAATGAAGCCGCTACTTTTGAGCTTCTGCATCATGGGATGGAGGTTCTCCTCATTCAATATTTTTTGTAGGTTTCCTCGATCATAGAATCTGACAGATGTATCTGTGAAATTTTTCCATTCAAATATAATCCCGTTCAATCCATCGAAACCCATGAATCTAGTGGCCATAGCTTCTGATTATGCTTTTGATTTACTGCTAAAAGATTTGGAGAATGTTGTGAGATGATTTGAAAAATTGTGGGAAATCAAGGGCATATGAAAAAGATGTGAACAAATGGTAATTTACAATTGATTGTTTGAGTCTTTTATAAATAGCTTGCCTCCTTACTACTGCTTTCCATATCTTGCACCACATAGCTGATAAACTTTCAAAAAAATATCTATTAAAGTTCTAACATTAAGATTTGAATTAAATGTACCTTATTAATGACCTTAAGAAATTAGTTTTACCTATTTGGAGTAGCTGTAATGGTAACTTAATTTTTGTAGTGGATTTGTACTTTTAGCCTCTCTTCATTCAATGCCTTTGTCAAAAAATACACTTTGAAGGTACATACTCGACTATGGAGAAGCTGGGAAGTGATTTTCTAAAACTCTACAATTGACCCGTTTCTTTATCAATTCTTCCTAAATATCAAAGTGGATTGTCTTCATCATACCAGATCATTCAACTCTTGTGACTTCTTGTGCTTATTTCTTCACAAGCTATTGCTTCTCAAAAATCAACCTTCTTAGGTGATTCTCTAATAAGGGAGAAGTTAACAACCAATTCTCTGAAAAGGGTCTCTTACTTGCTTCCTCATGTTCTTTGACTATTTTATTTGCAATTGGGGCTCGATCTTATTCCTTCAAAATCTAGGTGTATAACTTTCTAGAATATCTGATACACTTTCCACTATCCTCCAAAAAACAACCTCTATAGGAGAAATTCCCCAAGTAGGGAAGTTCATTACAACTTCTCCACCAAGATAATTTTTTGAACCTGATTCATTCTTAAACCATGAATCTTGATCTCTAGGTCTTGTATATGTGCTTGATGATCCTAGTGTTCTCTTCTCATGGAAAATTACCTTCATGGGCCGAAACCCACTAAGGAGAAGGCGAATTTTAGTTTCCTAACATAGAGAAGAGATTTCTATTTGAAGCTTCTCATCCATATGAATGCCATCAGTAGGACTAAAGGAATAAAATTCTTTATCAAATTAGGAACTATAACTTACCCATCCCTAAAGATGAAGTCAAAAACCATCCTAACTTAAAATTAGAAAGAGGTATGAAGGGGTTATTTGATAAAGACCACCTATCCTAGGGGAATTCTAGACTTAGACTCCATTATAAATACCTCAAAATTGATGGCTCAATCTACCATGAGGTATCCACCTTTGTTTTCAACCTTGCAAAAAAAAGTGGGGCAACAACTAGCTCTGTCTGGGGACTTGGATATGATCATATCTAAGCAAGGAATCCAAATCTCTGGTTTGGAAAAGTTAAATGAAAAATTTGGCTCACAACAAAACTAAAGCAAAGGAAAGGAACAAGAACAGAAAGACAAAGTGAGGGAAAACTGAACTAAGGAAAATAGAAAAAGGAACTAAACATAACTATTGTACAGTGCATGGGTTACCTGCTTTAAATTCATAACTTGATACAATTTCAGATCTTGACTATTATAGGTCAAGGGCAGCACCTCACCATTATGATCTATCATTAGATAAAATACACACATATTTCCTTTCTTAGGGGGAGCATCAATTGCAAGCCTCTATTTGTGGAGCAGGTAATTGTAACATCCTTTCATCATTATTTCTATTATTCTGATCCTGGAACAGTTTTTGATATGAATTATTGAACTTAGGGAGTTCCCTTTTCAAAGTGATGATTTAATTAGAGATCTTCTACATCAACTCATTGGTTGATGCCATGCCACTCGAGCTTGGACCTATCTGCAATTCCCTTTTTGCATCTTCCAGTAGAGATCATGTCATCTTCCAACTCAATGGTTGTTCTCTAAGCAACGTCTAAATTTTCAGGTCATGCTCTTCTTAAATCATAGTTTATGTCTGGTGGCATGGCACCCATAAAGAATATCTTCAAATTCATAGAAGTAAGCCTACTAGCCATGGGAATTCTATTGGCAATATTGTTGAATTTAGCGAAAAATTCCCTCATACTTAAAGAAACTTGCTTCTTAATGGAAGTCAATTGTGCTAACAAGGCATGTTTATCTTTGGCCATTTTAAATTTGGCTTCAAAAGCTGAGCTCATAGTGGCCCAACTCATAATTGAAGCATCATATAAATGATAAAACCAATCTACCACTATTTCAACTAGAGTTTCAACAAAAAGTCAAATGACAACATCTTCATGTGCAATTCCCAGGATGTGAGTTGCTGCGAAGAAGGCTTTGATGTTTTCATTTGTAGTCACTTTCTCATCTCCCAAGAACTTAGGAAAGTTCTTTCTAGACCCCGAAGGGAGTGGGTGGTATGCTACAAACTATAACAAACTAGTTGCAGCAACCCATGGAGTTGCCATGACTGTATGTGTAGGATGTTGCGAAAAATTAATAACAGGAGGAGCAACTACTCCGTGTAAAGTTAATACCTGACAAGCTGTAGGAAATGAAGACTCTATGTTCGGGGGTGAGCATGGCCTACTCCAGCTCCTTTTGTCACCTTTATGATGAGGTACTTCTATAATGGGAAAGCTGAGCTTTGTGAGCCTTTCAAATGTAGGGTCTTTTCCACCTTGCCCCTTGGTACTTATGAGAAACCTTCTTTGATCTAGAGCTTTGAATTAGTTTTGTGACCTAACTCCATGTTTTTCTCTACATTGGTTTCTTCTCTAAATTGCTCTTTCAAGTGCTTCAGCTCTTGTTTCTTCTTGTTCAAGCACTCGACTCACATTCCTGTAATGCTCTATGTTTCTTCTATATCTTCAGGAAAAATTATTCAAGGATGAGACTATGTCTTCTTGACTGTCTTGAAATCTGAGATTGGGTTGAAGCACAGGGAACACGTTCTCATGAGGTAACACCATTTTTCCTCATGGTAAATATTCTAGTCTAATGACCATTTCTATCCCCAATAGATTTTAGATTCTAGATTTGTTCCCTAGTAGAGTTGCCAAAAAATTATTGGTAAACAGATTGTTCTTTCCTAGATTTAACTCTTTCTTTGCCAAAAATCCTTTGAGAGACAATATGAATACAAACAGTTGGCAAGTTGTTATTATTTTAACCAACTTCCCTATGAATTTTAATAGGTACAACTCCCTTATGTGAAAGATATGCAATGAATTTTGTTTGTTCTAAATCCTAAAGGGGTATGTTCTTGACCAGAGAATAGGAGAGGTAACCGAACTAGCCCTCAATGAGAAACTAATCTAGGCAATGAATTTGATTCTAAACTTTAACAGACTCTGTGATTTCACAGTGCTTATGAATTCACACCAGTGGTGATACAACAATGAATTCTACTGAGCTAATGAAATGCAATAAAACAACATGGATGGGTCTAATCTAAAATAGGTGAATGAATATTTTCCCAATCTCCAAGTAATACTCTGATTACTGTCAATTGGTTGCACTAAAAGATAGAAATAGAACTCTGGTTATTTCCTAATTTCAATCCAACTTAAGGAAAACAAACATCCAAAATAAAAAAATGCATGGAGTAGTAAATAAATGGCACAAAACACATTTCAAATTGACTCCACATCAAGATGTATTTCACAGCAAAAATTAGCCGACCTTTTCATTGATTTTCAAAGTATTACATATAGGCTTCAAGAGTTAAGCCATTACAAAATCAACTAAATCAATTCATATTCTACAGAGTCAGTAAATGACAAGTGCCCATTTGCCAATCATACAATGTGTATCAAAAATAAAGAGGGGAAAGCTATTTTCTCTTCGCTGGCTTCTTCACCTTCTCCAGCTTAGACTTATGAGCTTTGGCAGCCACAAGAATTGAAATCATCTTTTCAGAATCTAGAATGTACACATTTTTTCAATCTTTTTAGCCAGCGGGCATGATCCTTCTTTATGTGTTTTGTAGCATATTTTCAGGGTTGTGTCTTCATCATGGCTTTTTAGATGCACCCACCGAGTTTTTGAAGCTCATGTATTCTATCTAGACAAGACCCATATAACTCTGTAAGTTGGTCCAAGTAGCTGGAGAATGACTTCTTCATATTGGCTATACCAATTGGGCTCTTTCCATCTCTGCTAGCCCAAGACTCGGACTGAAGACCAGTCAAATATACAAATATTTTACTTTCCTCTTTGCCAATTTCCTCTTTAGTCACCTTCATCCCTGTCTCCACTTTGATTATCATCTCCATTTTGAATTCTACTCCTTGGAGCCACTCAATTAGAGGTTCATCTCCTTTCTGCAATATGTTAGCCTTGATGGCATCCTTAGTCTTCATGGTGACTAACCAATGCAGTAGCACCATACACTCTTAACATCTAAACCTTTCTATTGTGAGTGTAATCATATCTCCTTTGAGAGAATCTTTATCTACTTCTAACTATAAGATGACATTTCTGAGCTGCTCGATGGCTACCAGACCTTCGGATTTGAGCCATTTAATCCACCTCCTGCCAATATGCCTGAAATGTCTATCTTCCTACAACTTAGCAGGGTGAAAGCACAAACCTGTGTCGTAGTAGAGGACAAATTAGGGGGTTTCGGCCGAAATAGTTTCGGCCAAACAAGGTTCGACCGAAAGAGGTTCGGCCGAACCTATGTGGCAGCCATGACGTGCCAAGTGGCACCTATGTGGCAAGTATGGTTCGGCCGAACCACATTCGGCTGAACCCGTTTCGACCGAAACGGGTTTGGCCGAACCCCTGGAAAATTATAAATAGGCAAAAATTGCCCTCCAGAGCTCATTTGTTCACTAGTGACTTTCGGATTTTGAGGAGTGCTTAAGAGGGTTTCGGCCGAACCAGGTATGTTTTTTTTAAAAAAAAAGTTTTATGTTTTCAAATGTTTTTTAATAGTTTTATTATGTTTTATTGTTTTTTAATTTTTTTTTTTAATTTAAATAAAATAGTTAATTTTTTAAAATGTGTTAAAATAGTTAATTTGTTTTTCTAATTTAAATAAAATAGTTAATTTGTTTTTCTAATTTAAATAAAATAGTTAATTTGTTTTTTTTAATTTAAATAAAATAGTTAGTTTTTTTTTTAATTTAAATAAAATAGTTCGTTTGTTTTTTTAATTTAAATGAAATAGTTAATTTAGTTTAAATTTAATATTTTAAATTTAACAGAGTTAAGCATAGTGAAACATAGTTAACATAGTTAAACATAGTTAAACATGTAGTTAACATAGTTAACCATAATTAAACTTAATAACATAGTTAATCTTAAGAACATAGTTAACATAGTGAACATAGTTAACCATAGTTAATCTTAAGAACATAGTTAACCATAGTTAAATTTAATAACATATTTAACCATAGTTAATCTTAAGAACATAGTTAACATAATGAACATAGTTAATCATAGTTAAACTTAAGAACATAGTTAACTATAATCCTAACTTTAATCCTAGAACCCTAACATATTATAGATAATCCTAACACAAATTGTAACCCTAAACCTTGATCATACTCGTAATTGTAACCATTAACCTTTAACTCTAACCCTAACAATTTAATCCTAACTATAACCCTAAATATTAATTGTAACAATAACCAAAACCCTAACCCTAACTATAATCCAAAGTCTAATCACAATTCTAAGTGTAACCATAATTCTAACCCTAACCCTAAACAAATTTCTAACCCTAACCATAAACCTAACCCTAACATTAAACCTTAACACTTAATCCTAAATGTAACTATAACTATAACCAAAAGCCTAAACCCCAACCCCAACCATAGTCATATACTCATTAAATGCTAAACCCTAACCATAAATGCTAAAATATAATTAGAAATGGTAAACCATAATTATAAACCTAAACCAAATCCTAACTATAAAATTTTAATCTTAACATTGATCCTAAGCTTGATCCTAACACTAACCACAATCAAAATCCTAACCCTGACCATACTACTAACCACATGATGTATTTACCCTAAGCTTGATGATATCCTAATCCTACGCCCCAATCAGTGAACATGTAATTAGTGAACATAATTAGAGAACTAATTACTAATCTAACAAAATTTTACTAATCTAATTAGTGAACATTATTAGTGAACATAATTAGATAATTATATTTAACTTAACCCAACTATAATTATGTATAATTATATTCAACATCAAGAATCTAACCTCAACCTTAAAAAACCATAAATTTGTAAACTAAAACCCAATGTAAATACTCGTGCAAATTAATCATAGTTATAACCCTAACCTTAATTAGTCAACATAATTAGTGAGTTCATAATTACTAATCTAACAATTTTACTAATCTAATTCTAAGTGAACATAATTAGTGAGCATGTAATTAGATAGCATAATTAGATAACTAATTACTAATCTAATTAGTGAACATAATTAGATAATTCAAGATAACTTAACTAGAATATAATTAGTGAGCATAATTAGATAACTAGAATAATTAGTGAACATAACTAGATAATTAGATAACTTAACCCAACTATACATAATTATATTCAACATCAAGAACCTAACCTCAACCTTTAAAAACCATAAATTCGTAAACTAAAACCCAATATAAATACTCACATGCAAATTAATCATAGTTATAACCCTAACCTTAATTAGTGAACATAATTACTAATCTAACAATATTAGTGAACATAACTAGATAACATGTAATTAGATAACTAATTTATATGCATGTTTAAATTTATAGTTCATGTATGCACGTTTAAATTTGTAGTTCATGTATGCACGTTTAAATTTGTAACATGTATGTTTCTTAAATTTTTATGTACATGCATGCAGTGATCTCTATATATATATTCATATTGTTTATCTATTACACATGGCATCCGATAGAGCTTCCATAGATTCTGGTGAGGCTAGTGTTCATGGGGGGGGTGGTAGTGCTTGTAGTCATAGCTCTCACACATTAGCTGATACAGCTGAGGCTAGATAGAAGTTATTTGCAGATACTATTGATAGATTGCGATGAGCACTACAGATTTTGGAGGAGACGTTAGTTTCATCCACCACTATCCCTAATAGGGATAGGGTGAATGTTATTAGAGATGAGATGTTACGTATGATTGACACTATTCAATCATACAACCCATATGATGAGATTAGTGCTCATGATTCTATACTTCTTTGTCTTGCAGTGTCACTGGCACTGTGAAGTACAATACCATTGATACACTTGTTACCACCCTTATGGTGAAGGGTATGTTTCCTCATTATTTAGATAAGAGGAAGGTGAGAGGATATATGGTGATGAGATGTGAGGATGATCTTGTGGGACCCTTCATATATCCTCAATGGTTGGCCTCGCATCACAGGTGGCCCCAGAAGGATGAGCTGCCACTATATTTCTGCAAACAATTGTATGCTGAATTTCATTTGCATCTGGATGTTGATTATACAGATATTCCCTATTATGTTGGGTAGGGGAAGGGTAGATTATATGATAGGTTTAGAGCACCTGATGCCCCTATGCCCACTGATAAGTGGGCAAGGGTGGGTCCAAACCTTTTGGTCGTACCAAAAGGTTTGGAAGTAGCAAGAGGGGTTGCGGTAGATGAGAGGCTGAGGACTGATGTGTATTCTAGCATAACTACTATCACCACACAGGTTCAGGAGATGTCATCTGATCATGTGGGTAGATATGTGTTACATTCACATTCAACCATTCCTACACCTGCACAGCTTGGTGCATCATGTAGTGGTGGTGACTTATATCATATAGTTGACATACCATCTCCTCTAGAGGTTGTAGCTATATCAGATATGGACCATTTGCAACACACAAGAGCATGTTTATCTAGTGATTTACTTTTGGCATATCAGACCATACAGATGCTTAGTGGGATGTCACTCAGGGAGGTTCCTGCATTTGTCAGGGCATATAGTGCTCAGTGGACTACACCACCCACAGGTTCTCAATAGTGTACACCACCCACAGGTCCTCAACAGACTATAGCACCCATAGTTTCTCCACCTACTGCACCACCCACAAGTCCTTCACCTACTACACCACCACCTACAGCTCTTCATTAGACCACTTAGAGCACTTCATCAATGCGTCGAGGTCGTCAGCTCTTTACTACATTGCTTACAGACACAAATATTGATCCTTCAGATATACCATGTGATTTGAGAGAGTTGAGTGCTATTGGTAGAGCATTAGGGGGTCTGATTGGTGTTGTTCCACCTGATGCACCTAGATATGGAGATTTACAGACTCCACATGATCCTATCCAGCATGATACATAGGTATATTGAGATGTTTGTTCAAAAAATTAATTTTTCTATGATCATAAGTATTTAAAATTTATTATATATGTACATGATACATATGTGTGACATGTATTTTGTTTATTGTACATAGACATCAGGAGGATGTGGTGCACTGACATCAGGTCACGGATCTGGACAGGGCCCTAGTTGAGTGTCTATATTTCATGTGACATTTCATATTAGACATTTCATTTTAGACTGTTTCATATTAGATATTTCATGGTTATATATCCAGTTACATGGTACATATGGTTATATTCTTATAGAGTTACATGTGGTATATGGTTACATGGTTATATGGTTACATTACATTATTTCAGAGATTACATGTTACATGTATTTTATACATGTTAAACATATTTCATCTTTTAGACTTATTTTTTGTGTACACATGTGTTAATGTATGTACATTATATATTATGCCATGTATAGTCAATGTTATTTCATCCTTTAGACTTATTTTTTGTGTACACATTATTCTAATTAGTGCACATAATTAGATAACATAATTAGATAACTAATTACTAATCTAATTACTTTAATCTAACAAAATTACTGTTCTAATTAGTGAACATAATTAGATAGTTCATAATAGATAACTAATTACTAATCTAACAATTACTAATCTAATTACTGAACATAATTAGATAACTTAACTAACAATTACTAATCTAATTAGTGAGTTCATAATTAGATAGCTAATGTTATTTCATCTTTAACTAATCTAATTAGTGAACATAATTAGATAACTAATTACTAATATAATTAAGTTAATCTAGCAATTACTAATCTAATTAGTTCAAACATAATTAGTGAACATAATTAGATAACATAATTAGTGAACATAATTAGATAATTAGATCTAACTTAACTAACAATTACTAATCTAATTAGTGAACATAATTAGATAACTAATGTTATTTCATCTTTTTAATTAACGTAAAATTAACTAATCTAACTAACATAATTAGATAAGTAATTTGTTATTTCATCTTTAACTAATCTAATTAGTGAACATAATTAGATAACTAATGTCATTGAACACCTTTAACTAACGTAAACATAATTAGATAACTAATTACTAATCTAACCGACATAACTAACTAATCTAACTAAAATTTTAACATAATTAAAGTAAAACATATAATTAACTAAAGCATGATTACATACATACATACATACATAAAAACATATTTTCTATATATATGAGCTCAAACATGAAACTTCAAGCTAGATAGAGTTCAAATATGAAAGTACAAGAGCTACAAAAGGAAGTTTATTCAGAAGCTTATAGAGTTCTAAAGCTCCTGATACATATAGTTTGGATCCTCTCTATCTTTTATTATCTCCAAAATTTTTTCATGTTCTTCAATAGACAACCTCCACTTCTGAATTTTGGTACCTCATTTTTTTGGCAATGCTTCGAATTGCAACTTTGTTGCTATAACCAAGTGACTGTAATGTAGAACTTTTTTGTTAGACATGTATTCAACAAATTAAACACCATTTTTGTTAACCTTTTTTTGCTGATAATAGGTTCCTTCAATAATAACTAAACCAGTTGGATATGTCTGTTCATCATCATCTATGATTTGTTCTGTCAACTTGTATTTTGCTTTTGTGCATCTTAGTAGATAATAATCTACACTTTCTATATTGTCAGGCTCCGCAACTACAACAAAAATATCACCTAGATACAAATGGATTATATTAAAATTAAACATCACGTAAATATGATAAATTAAAATTAAATAAAAGAATATGTATGTGCACGCACTTGTAGCTACTAGATCAGAGACATGCTCATAATCAGTTGAATATATAGGATCATGAATGTTTATGTTAATGTCATCATCTTCATAAGGAGACATTTTGATTAACTCCTTCATATCCCATCGTGAAACATATCCATTTGCAATATTCTCACATTGACTTAATGGATTGTCCTCAATGCAATGAGCACAAAAACATGATTTTTCTCTAACTTGAATCAAAATAGGCTTGTGTTGTCCTGTAGTGATCAATTGATGTAAACTTCTAATACCAACAATTCTTTGACAATTGTAAGGATTTGATCGGTCTATATCTGTTACAAATATGAAATAAAAGTTGTACATTTTTAAATCAGTTCAATTGTGAAAAGATAGACATGAACATGAAATTAAAATTTTATGTAACAAAATATAAATTACCTTTCACTTCCCAAAAATAACGTTTGTTGTATTTGGTGTCCCGAGGAGCAAAATGACTTTGACACCATTCAATAATTTTCTTTGAATTGTCTATCATGTTACCTATGTATATTTTTGAATTATCAATTTAAAGAAAATACATCTAAATTATTTGAAATTCATATATATATATATATATATATATATATATATATATATATATATATATATATATATATATATATATATATATATATATATATATATATATATATATATATATATATATATATATATATAACTATTGAACATCATGCGTACCTACAAGTTCATGTTGGCGAAGTGCACACTTCACACATGCTCCTGCTCCATCGTGCTCTCCTTTTCCATGTCCACTTTCAAAGAAGTTCCACAAAAATTTAACATTACGTCTAGCATGTTGCATGGCTAGCCAATTAAAGGCTTTTGTAGATTTAAATTGTCCTGCAAAATTAAGTTGCACATGTGCATACATACATGTCATCCTTTAATGATTTAACAAAAAATGAAATGAAAATAAAAATAAATTGAAGTATCAATACACATACCTGGACAACCATCAGACCAAATCCAATGTTGCGAAGCCTTTATCCCGCAATTTGCAATGTCTTCAAAAAACATTGCAAAACAATGAGCCACATAGCTCCTATCGTGAACCTTATCATCACTGATATAGAAATGAACCTCCTTGATGATAATGCATTCATTTGGATCAAGACTTTCTACCTCATTCAAATCATATTGTGCATGTCTATAGGTCACTTGCACAAATATTGCAACCTGATCAGAATGATAATATTGAGCTTGAAGCTCTTTTTGAGGGGAAAATGTATAGTTCTCAGCAAAATCTACAATTGAAAGAATACAACCAGGTGGAAAACAATCTTTCAAATCATGAAACTGTTTAGCTTGCCATCATGCACCATGACAATGCTGGATATGTGGATAAATGAGAGTATGAAATCTGGTCATAAACTCAAGGTAGGGCAATTCACTCTCCTTCGAAACAATTTTTTTGGATTCATCTCCGCTCCTTGTTTGATGTCTCATATTCAAATCTTTTCCACAAAACTGGTGTTGAAACATTAATATTGTCAATTTGCAATGGAAATTTATGCAAATCTCCACAATCACTGCATGCATTCTTTATACACTTTACTTTGAACTCATCTGAATCTTCTAATTTATCACATAAAATAGATTTCAAAAATTGTGTCGTACTTCTAGGGATGACCATATTTGAATCAAGAACTACCATAACTTTTTTATATGATTGCAGGTATAGATGAAACTCAACATGATTTCGACAACAACAAGTTTCACAAACCTTACTTATGCATACAAAGCAAGGGCGCAACCTCTCAAACATTCTTTGACATATTTTCACATCTGAAAATTCTTTCTTGAATTCTTCAAATAATTCAGTTTGTGTTGTATCTATAAAATGTTTTGGATGTGCAATTTTCATACCAATCTCTTCATCTTTCATTTGTATTGTATCTCTTCTATTAGAAGAAACACAAGAGTGAGTGGTCTAATATTCAATGACTAGTTTTGTTACATCTTTAGAAATTTTGTCTTTTCGAGGAAGCCTACAAATACTTACCCAATTGTGTTCAATGTTTTCATCTAACATATTTCTCTTCCTGATATATCTTTGAATAGTTCTTCTAGATACATTCAGTAAATTAGAAATTGCATTCACTTACTTTCTCTATGTCAACCTCGTACCAGATAAAGTAGTCATAATTGCTCTACGTGCAACACTTAAATCAACTCCTTGACTTGAGTTATTAATGCTATTCAATGCATCTTGCAAATTTTGAACTATTGTTTGATTTACATTGTCTCCTGAGTTTTTCTTGTTGTCAACACCCAACAACTCCAAAACAGGAGTCATTTTTTTTTTCCTGAATAACTTAACAAATAATTGAGCTCTTCCAACCATACTTTTATTTTCAAAGTATTCATCCCAAACTTTTTTGCAATGATTTTTAATTGTACTTTCAGATAACATTTCTTCTGATGAAAGTTGACTGAAAAGTGAATCCTCATTCATCTCATTCAAATTGCCCATGCCAAAAGATATATTTCCACCTCTGGAACTACCAATTTGTTCCCCTGTTTCAGTTGCATCTTCTTGAATATCAATAGGTTCTTGTTGATCTTCTTCAATATCAATAGGTTCTTGCTAATCTTCTTGAACTTCAACAGGTTGATCTTGATTATCTATTTTCTGATATTTTTTGTCATCCTTTGTTCGATCATATTTTCTGATTCTATTTCTTTTATTCCCCATTTGCAAAAACTGTTCAGATTCAAGTTTTCCAAAGCTTTCACAATTCTTCAATTCAATATCAGAGCTAAAATCTGTAAACCTGTATATCAAATACTGACCAAAATCCTGTTAACAAAAAAATTGAATAAAATTAAAGTCATAAAAATCATTAATAAATATAAATCTATAATAAATTTCACATGCAATACCTAAATATCAAATAAAAATCATTAATAAATTAAAAAAACTATTAAAAAACACTTAATTTAAAATAAAAACTATTTAAATCTTACCAATAAAATTAAAATAATTTATAAATCTAAAAAAACTTTTTTTAAAAAAATGATTTTATATAAAAAAACTAAAAAAATTTGATTTTATTAAAAAAAGTGGGTAAAATTGAAATTTAGGGGCTTAGCTCACATGTGACCGGGTTTGGTCGTGAAACCAGCCATGGGTTCGGCCGAACCTGGTTCGGTCAAACCGTGTTTGGCCAAACTAGTCTATGTGGCATCCCACATGGCAGCCAAGTAAGAAAAAATTGGGATGACTCAAAAGTTCTCACTTCTGGGCTTCAATTCTCTATCAAAATTTACCTTTTTGTAAAATCTAAAAATAATGTTTTCTAGAGCTCGGAGTCAGGATTATAATCATATAATTTTTATCATGTTTTGATTCCATATAATATATTATAAATTGAAATTACTTCAAGTAGGTATTTTAACATTTAAGAACACACTCGTTCGAAAAATATTAAAAATATCAAATCATGTCAGAAAAATTAAAACTTTATATTTAACACTAGAGGAGAGAGTCCTCTTCAATAATATGTAATCTTTTTTTAAAATGGTGTAGATTTGATAGGAAAAAGTTAACGCGGACTAAAAACTATTGATTTCGGGTAACACCGACTTTGGATAGTTATAACAGACAAAATATATACTGAAATGCAATCTTTCTTTTCTTATGCACTAGTTATACATGTCATCTAAAACATATTATGAAATCGGAGTAAAAAAATATTATTTGCATAAAATTTGATAATGCGGACTAGACCCTAAATTTTCAACATATTTCAGCAATAAAAAAATGGACTTCAAAAATTAAAAAACTATGTCAAATTTTGTTCAAATTTTTTAAAAAAAATTATAAGTATTAACTTCATCAAATTTTACACATTTCATTAGTTTACATCATCTTCAAATTCTAAACACAAATGCCACTTTTATATCGTCAAAGTTTAAAAATTTGTATGTTGTTGTCCATTTCCTTTATGAAAGTGTGACATAGGTTTGTACTTTTACCCAGCAAGTATCACTTGGTTCTCAGCTACTATAGGATCAAACATTGTCAAAGAACTAGGTAGGCTTGCTACAGGAGTGACCAACTGCTTGATAAAGTTAGTCATTTCTTTGATCGCTGCCTTGAGTTGAGTATTTTTAATTTTGAGCTCTTTGAGCTCTTCTTTGATTAAGACATTGCTATACTTGCACAAGTCTACTTTTGTGTCATGGTGAGCAAGTCCCATGTCTAAATATTGGAGTACAAAATCTTAGGTAGTAATATCTTTAATTCTACCATCTTTTAGCAGCTTGGCTATTTACATAGTCAGGTGACCTGTATCTAGATCTCGACCAAGAGTGGTCAGACTCCTAGTCTTCTTAGTCTTGCTCACAGATGGATCTAACTACATTTCTTGTGAAAGCATTTTGCCACTAGGAGTGCCTAGCTTGGCTCTCTTTCTCTTCCACTCCAAAGTGTTATCAATCCATGATTCTACACTCGTGACCTTTGTTGCAGAAAGTAAGTCTTCTACAAATAAATTCCTTATAACATGAGGAGAAGCTTTAGGCTTACAAGCGAAAGGATTAGCCTTTAGAGAAGAAACACTCTTCTCCTTTTGAGGAGACCCCAAGTGCTCATTCATCTCATCAATTTTTGAACTGCTATTGTCATCACCAATCTTGAAAATGAGAGGGACCTATTGGTTAGGAGTGTTGCCTGTTATTTCCATGGTTCCTCCTTGGGCTTTCTGCTATTATTTTGTGGCTCCAACAACCTCTTCTATTGGTTTTTTAAATTTCTCAACTTTAGGTTCCTCATTAGAACTGATGACTAGAGATGATCCTACTCCACAAGTCTTCTCAAGTGGGATTTCCTCTAATCATCTCTACCTACTGGTTGAGCTAGTCCTTTTGCTATGGATGAAGCTTGAAAAGAGGAGGATGCAGGAGCACTCACCGGTTCAACTACAAGATCCTATTGAGGACTAGGCTTCCCAAACCTCTTCTTTCTTCCCATCATCCATTGGGCCCACTTGTCAGTTCTCTTGATAACTTTAACTGTTAAGGTCTTTGTTGGTGTAATTAATTATTCCTAATTACATTTTACTTAATCTTACTTAGGTTAATGCATTGCATAGTAGTTAGTGATTGAGACACCTAGGAGTGTGCACATCTATTAAGCACATGGTGTAGGAGAAATTCCACTTTTGGTGTGATAGTTGTCTTCACATACCTCGGTGTGTGTGAGATCCACCTTTCATGCTCTTATCACATTATCATCCTAATCCAATTCACATACTTTATTGCATATTGGAGGATGATCCACATTTGGTGGACATGTGATTACACCTAGCATAGGTGATAGCTTATCAGCTCCTTATCATTCTCTCATATCACCTTTCCTATATAAGGAGGCCTATTATGTAATCATTTCACAATAATTGAGCATTGATCATTAATTCATTGGATCTATTCAATCCATCCTTGCATTCATATTTTCTCTCTTGTGCTTTTCTTAAATCTCTAGATCCTTGGTTCATTATTTGCTATTTGCAAATTCTTACAGTCTCCAAATCTTCTATAGCTTGACCTTGAACTGGCTCGAAGCTCATAGGATAGGGCTTGATCTCATCCTAGTATGTATCAGTTTACATATGTTCACCATTATAACCAATTCCCTCAACTTCAATGTTGACATTGAATAGCTTGATTTGTTCAATGGTCAACCTAGAGTAAAATCTCTCCCAGCTCTCTAAATCATCCTTGCAATTCACCCAATAGTCTTCTAGTTTGGGAATGTCCCTAACTATAGAGCCCATCTGCAGATGATCTTTGGCATAGCTTACTAGATCAAATTGTGGCCGTAGCACCTCATACATCTCTAGCTTATATCTACCCTAAAACACCTTGATCATGTTCTTAGCATTTGATCTAGATGTGCAACTGTAAGATCCAATGGTAACAAGGAATTCATAGCCTTTCTTCTTGTTTCCCACGCTAATCAGGTTCACTTACAACATCTACCAGATCACCTCCACAAGCACAATCATTCCATCAGGGTACCTTGGCAGCTTCATGGGAAAATCATCAAAACCTACAAGACGAAGGTATGAGAAACTAGAAAATTGAATGAAGAAGCTCCCAAATTGGGTGATGAATTCCATAGCCTTCGATGAGAACCTCTGCTCAGGGCATCCTTGTAATTCTCTACACAACCTCATTGTAAATGATTCATTAACTTTAATAAACTTGACATAGCTATTTTGTAACTTTAAATGAGGGAAGAAATCATAAATTTTCACATCATCCTCATATTCTTCTAGCCTAGGGAGTCTTGGCCATACTTGCAATGTAGCTAAAACATATATCAAATAGGAATACATATAGAAACTATTTTGGTATTTAGCGAGCTTCAGAGCATTAGACATATTTTCACTTACCACTTGAGCCCAGTCTATATAATGGTGTTCAACACATATTACCTAGACCAAGAAGAAGTAGTGCTCTATGAAATTCAATGCATCACTTTCCCCTTTTATTCTGTGAAGGAGCACGAGGATGTCAATGATCTCAACCTTCAGATCTGTCCCAAAAAGTGTCTTTGGCACTTTTCCCTTTATGCTCCTAGCCTTCTGAAACCATGAGTTCATGATCTCTTTCCTCCATCTCATCTTCTTCTCATTATATTCTGAAATTGCAATAGAGAATTTCATATTTGAAAACTCTACTCACTCTGGGATACCAAGACTATTCTGCATAGAATCTCTATCAATGCAGATGAGAACTATGTCATCTGGTAGTAAAATCTATTTTGTATCTAGGTTGAATCTAGATATACATTCCTAGATAAGCTTGGGAGCTTGCACTGCAACAGAAAATCCAACAGCTTCAACCAAGCTGCTACTTTTGAGCTTCTACATCATGGGATGGAGGTTCTCCTCATTCAATCTTCTATGTAGGTTTCCTAGATCATAGAATTTGAGGGATGTATCTGTCAAATTTTTCCATTCAGATGTAATCCCATTCAATCCATTGAAACCCATGAAACTGGTGGCCATAGCTTCTGATTATGCTTTTAATTTACTGCTAAAAGCTTTGGAGAATGCTATGAGATGATTTCAAAAATCATGGGAAATCAAGGGCGTATGAAAAAGATGTGAACAAAATGGTAATTTTTGCTTGATTGTTTGAGTCTTTTATAAACATCTTGCCTCCTTACCATTACTTTCCATATCTTGTGCCACACAAGTGATAGATTTTCAAAAATATCCGTTAAAGCTGTAACGTTAAGATTTGAATTAAATGCACCTTATTAACGGCCTTAAGAAATTACTTTTACCCATTTGGAGTAGCTATTATAGTAACTTAATTTGCGCAACAGATTTTTACTTTTTTGCCTCTCTTTATTCAACGCCTTTGTCAGAAAACACACTTTGAAGGTAGAAACCCCACTATGGAGAAGCTGGGAAGTGATTTTTCTAAACTCCATGATTGACCCGTTCTTTATCAATTATTCCTAAATATCAAAGAAAACTATCTTCATCATACCGAATCATTCAATTCTTGTGACTTCTTGTGCTTATTTCTTCACAAGCTATCACTTCTCAAAAATCAACCTTCTCAGGTGATTCTCTGATAAGGGAGAAGTTAATAGCCAATTCTTCGAAAAGGGTCTCTTACTTGCTTCCTTGTGTTCTTAGACTATTTTATCTATAGTAGGGCCTCGATCTTATTCCTTCAAAATCTAGGTGTATAACTTTCTAGAATATCTGATAGACTTTCCACTATACTCTTAAAAACAACTTCTGCAGGAGAAATTCTACAAGCAGGGAAGTTCATTAAAGCTTCTCCACCAACCTACTTTTCTGAACCTAATTCATTCTTAAACCATGAATCATGATCTCTAGGTCTTGTATATGTGCTTGATGATCCCAGTGTTCTCTTCTCATGGAAAATTACCTTCATGGGCTGAAACCCACCGAGGAGAAGGTGAATTTTAGTTTCTTGACAAAGAGAAGAGACGTTGATTTGAAGCTTCTCATCCATATCAATGCCATCAATAGGACTAATGGAATAAAAGTCTTTATCGAATTAGGAACTATAACTTACCCATCCCTAAAGATGAAGTTAAAAACCATCCCGGCTTAAAATCAGAAAGAGGTATGAAAGGGTTATTAGATAAAGACCACCTATCCTAGGGGAATTCTAGACTTAGAATCTAGTTTAAATACCTAAAAATTCATGACTCAATCTACCATGAGGTATCCATATTTGTTTTCACCCTTAAAAACAAAAGTGGGGCAACACACTGTCAGCTCCACCAAATTAACTGATACTTTCTCCTCATGGTGAATTATGACATGCGCTCTTAACCAAACATTATTGACTTTGAAACAAACACTAATCCAAGCATGCATACCAAACATATGGGTGCAACTACTTTACCAATATAATCTCTATCGGCTCCTTTGGATAAACTCAAGAAATTGTGACTGTCAATTGTTAACATCATAACTTAACCTTTATTGCATATCTGACTCTGTCTCCATGATCATAACATCATACATATGTATACAACGTAAATTCAACCATGCAAGGCTCTACTACAACTATACTTGAAATTATGTAGATAAGTGTTCCTAGGACCTATCAGAAACATTCACAGATATGCACAATTGTATTGTTATCTTCAATTAGAATCAACCTCTGTGTCTATGATATCATGCTAATAACATATCCACGCAACATATGCTCAAATTATTTCTTCATTAGGCTTCCATGCATGCTACTTTCCATATGTTTCCATCAATGAGAAGCATACAGTCAATAATCTGGCTTGCTGGAAAATCTCCAACAATCTACCCTTTTGGCATTGATGGCAACATATGGAATAAAAAACACCACCAATCCAAATATTTAATTCTTTTATAACATTCTCCATTTCCTCAACAAAAACTCCCCAAAGGAAGTATCCTCCATGTGCTATAATATTCTTTAATATTCTCCATTTACTCGATAAAAACTCCCCCAAGGAAGTATCCTCCATCTACTGTAATATTCTTTAAGATTCTCCATTGCCTCAACTGTACTGCTTCCCATGACTGCATTTTTTCTCCCCCTTTTTAATTATTTTTATTACTATATATTCCCTCTTTTTATGTTTTTCATGACTATATACTACTCCCCCTTTGACATCAATGGCAAATGGTGCCAAAAAACATTAAGCACTGATACTACTTCAAAGGTAGAGTAGTCAACCTTTCATCGGTCACTAAGGACTCATGCACTCCTACTTTCTCTAATTAGATTTAGGGAAGGGAATTACTCCTAGCTTCTTCCTGAGATACACAAAAGTATCCTTACGTAAAGGCTTTGTGAATATATTTGCTAGTTGATCTTTTGTACTCACATAGTCCACCATTACTTCTTTTTCTACTACTTTTTATCTTAGGAAGTGATATTTTATCTCAATATGTTTTGTCTTTGCATGCATCACAGGGTTCTTTGACATATTGATAGTGCTAGTATTATCACAATGAATAACAATGGGGTAGTCAATCTAAATACCAAAGTCTTTTATCATATGCTTGATCCACACAATTATGGAACAATTCAATGTTGTCGCTACATATTATGCTTCTGTTGTTCATTGACAGATGCAATTATGCTTTTTACTTGTCCAAGTAACAATTCTATCTCCAAGGAATATAGCTCCTCCAGAGGTACTCTTTCTATCATCCATGAATCTTGTCTAGTCTGCATCTGTATATACATGAAGCTTTACATTTTTTGAATTAGCATACCATAAACCATAGTCTAAGGTTCCATTCAAATATATGAATATTCTTTTTACTTCCATGAGATGAATTTTCTTGGGTTCTACTGCAAATCTTCCAACAATACCAATTGCATTGGAAATGTTTGGTCTAGTTTGAGTAAGATATATAAATTTACCAATCATAGATTTATACAAGGTTATGTCCACTAATGTTGAATCATCTTCCTTTGAAAGCTTGCATCCAGTTATCATAGGAGTATTTACTAGCTTGCAATCATCTATCTTGAATTTCTTCAAGATCTCTTTCACATACTTGGTGTGATTTATGAATATGCCTTTATCTATCTACTGCACATTCAATCCCAAGAAGTACTTGATAGGTCCAATCATACACATCTCAAATTCACTATACATTTCCTTAGCAAATTCAACACTGAGCTTGTCATTTCAACCAAATATAATGTCATCAACAAATATAGCAACTAACAATAGTCCATCAGATGTTTCTCTTATGAGTAGGTTACAATCTGTTGCTCCTTTCTTGAATCCAATCTTAGTCAAGTAACCATCAAGTCTTTCATACCATGCTTTAGGGGCTTGCTTAAGTCCATAGAAGGCCTTCTTCAATCTTCATACCATATCAATTTTGTCTGATAAATTCAATCCTTTTGGCTGTTTAATGTATACTTCTTCCTTCAACTCTCCATTCAGGAATTTTGATTTAACATCCATTTTATATACCTTAAAGTTCTTGAATGTAGCATAGGCTAAAAACAACTTTATGGCTTCCAGTCTTCTCACAAGGGCAAATGTATCAGAATAATCAATTCCTTCTCTTTGTGCATACCCTTTACACACTCATCTTGCTTTGTTTCTTACTAATGTACCATCTGCATTCATCTTGTTTCCGAATATACACTTAGTTCCAATTACATTCTTATCACTAGGCCTAGAGACCAATTCCCATGTATCATTTTTAATTATATGATCTAGCTCCTCTTTCATTGGTTTATGCCAATTTGAATCATTACATGCATCTTCAACACTTAAGGGCTCAATTTGTGATAGTAAACATAACTCTTCATTTTCTGTGGAACTCTTTGCTTTTGATCTTGTCATGACTTTTCTACTCTAATATCCAATGATGTCTTCCTTTGAATGATATCTAGATGTGAATTTAGGAACATTAGGTGTGACTTTTTCATCTACCCTTTGCATTTCTTCTTCACTTATTTCAGGGTCAGTGAATAGAACATGTATGCTATCAAACATTTCTTCAACAACTGCTTCACTACTGGTAGGTCTAGGTTCATCTTCAATCATAGGTACATAATCATGGTATCTTCTTTAATCATAAAATTCTCATCAATCTTAACATGAGTACTTTCAATGATCTTCTTTAGTCTTAGATTAAAACATCTATAGGCTTTTCTTTTAGTAGAGTAAGCAAGAAAAATACCTTCATCACCTCTTGCATCAAACTTGCCAATTGCTTCATCTCTCTTGATGTAGAAATTTCTTCCAAAGATTCTGAAGTATTTCACTATAGGTACATTACCAAACCATAGTTCATAAGGTGTCTTGTCTATGCCTAGCCTTAATTGAATTGTGTTGATTGTATAGACTACAGTATTGACCACATCTCTCCAATAGGTGGGTGCCACCTATCCTTCAATCATGATAGTGCACACTGTGTCAAGAATGATCCTATTCCTCCTTTCTACTATTCCATTCTATTGAGGGGTTATAGGTGCACTTAACTATCTTTTTATTCCATTTTCTTTGCAGTACTCATAAAATTTGTTCGAGGTGAATTCTCCTCCTCTATTTGATCTTAGAGATTTAATCTTCAATTTAGACTCATTTTCAACCTTAGCCTTGAATATTTTGAACTTGTCAAGTGCTTCTAATTTATCCTTTAATAATACAACCCACATCATTCTAGAAAAGTCATCAACAAACAAAATAAATTACCTTTCACCATAGTATGATCTTGTTTGAGTTGGTGCACATAAGTCTATATGTAATAGATCCAACTTGTTCTCTGCCGAATTATGCTTTCTTCTAAATGAATTCCTTACATGCTTTCCCATCACACATTCTCTACATATTATGTCTACTATCTTTGCATTGTTAGGAAGATCTCTTACTTCCTTTACATTACTTATCTTTACTATGTTATCAAAATTGATATGATATAGTCTTTTGTGCCATAACCAACTGTCATCTAATTTAGCAATGAAACAACTTGCTTCTAGATTAAGCTAAAAAACATTACCTTTAGTCTTTGATCCTGATGTAATAATTTCTCCTTCTTTATTGTTAATGATGCATTTGTTATCTTTGAACTCCAACTGGTAACCTTTGTCAAGAAACTGTCCAACACTCAATAGGTTATGCTGCAAACCATCAACATACAGAACATCATCAGTGTTGTTCTTTCCATCCAAGGTGATAACTCCTCTACCTATGATAGGTTTAGGAGTGTTGTCACCAAGCCTAACCATGCCACCTTTGTATCTATCTAGATGCACAAATCTATCCTTGTCTGCGGTCATATGATGTGAGCAACCATTGTCAATGATCCAATCTGTCCTGATGTCAGTTTGTGAGATCAGTGCCAATTCTTGGTGTATCTTTTTATTTTCAAGGTTCATTTTCTCCATGTATTCAAGAGAAATGAATCCAATTTCATCTTCTACTGATTCATCATCTGATACTCCATCACCAACATAGTAACATTCTTTTGCATACTTAGGCTTGTACTTATTTTTGAACTTCTTGATTCTTGTAGGACATTTAGAAGCAAAGTGACCAATCTTATTACATGAAAAGCATTTGAATGGTAACTGATCTTCATATTTCCCTTTTCCTTTTCTTTCCTTCTTGGAAATCATAGCAATTAAATCATCTAGTTCTTTATCATCATCTTCATTATCAAAATTACCAGAGGTATTCAAATATTTGTTAGCGTGGTCTAAACCTTTGAATGCTATTTCACTTTTAGGCTCTGTGTTCAATCTTGATATCTCAAAGGCTGAAAGCTTGCTGATTAAGGTCTCTCTTTTAATGTCTTTTGTGGACTACATAATTTCATCTAGGATACATATCTTGCCATCATATTCTAGTATTAAGGTAGTCACTAGTTTTTCCATTATGTCTTGTTCTAAAATTTCTCCACGATTATTTCTGATTCTAGCAACTGCTTCATTAATCCTTTGATTGTAGGCTTTGACATTCTCATTAGGTAACATCTCTAATATATTGTATCTTTTCTTCCATTTCTTTCTATGTGCATTCTTCGCTTGAATATCTCCTTCAAACATGTCTTCTAGAGACTTCCATATCTTATAGGCTTTGGCCATCTTCTTAATTTCTAAAAACTCACTGTCATATAGGGCGTTGATAAGGGCTTCCTTGGCAATTGAATTTGAAGTAAAAATTTCATTTTTCTTCAAAGTTGCATCATCTTTTGCAAGATATGCTAGAGAGGGAATCTAAACTTATTTGGTAGCCACTTCAAAAATCTCAAAGGCAATGCACTATAAATGGGTCATCATCTTGTTTTTCCAATCAAGATAATTCTATCCATCAAACTTAGGACTTTTTTTTCTAAAGAGCACCATATGATCAACCTTAAGTTGTTAAACTTTCTCTCTGAGAAACTTGGCTCTGATACCAATTGTTAGGAATAGTCCCAAGAGATAATTGAGAGGTGGGGGGGGGTGAATCAGTTATCTACTAGTTTCAATTCTTTGTCCAATTAAGTATGTAATAACATTAAGCGTAAACACAATGAAAGAACACTTAAGATAACACCATAAGTTTGGTTACGGGGAAACCCAAATAGGTAAAAAAATGGTGAGAATTGACACCCACTAAGAACTGCATTAGTGTATTATGATCCTTGTTAGAAGACCTTACAACCATGTTAGGAGTTGATCTTTACAATGTAGTAAGTACAATGAACTGGTTAAGGTTCAAACCCTGTTAGGAGTCTTTTACAATTAACCTTGTTAGGGGTGATGACACATTGTCCGAGAGCACACTACTCAAAGGGATGAAGGTTGCATCATTTTGTTTAACATATACAAACTATATCTAGATCTTGGTGAACTACAAGCAGACCTTGTTAGAAACTGCAATTCAAGCAATTGTTGTATTTTCATTGATGTCAAACCTTAACTAGTAAGACTATTTCTATTTAAGAAAGTACTATATCTATTTGATTGTTGTGAAGAATGTGGGAAAGGTTGGTAATAATAGCACCTGAGGAAAGGTTAAGTTATCTTGATACTTCAATGAGTACTTGATTATGTGGCACAATGATAAGATAATTTATTGTTTATTTAAGTAAGAATGATGACTAAACTAGTAGGCTTAACCAAGCAAAAGTGAAGAAATCTAGTTTAAGCTGAGTGATGTTTGTGTCGACTGAGCTAGCATATGTCGAGTAAATTCAATGTTGACCGAACATTAGTTAATTGTTGAGGAAGACAATATTAGCTGAGGAAATAGTTTTAGTGGTGACCAAGCTTTCCAGTGAAGACTGGGGAGTTGAATACAATATTGACCAAGCATCAACAATTTACATTTCAGGAGGAATTCAGATTCCCAGCTGACACAGTTGAATTCTTGGATTATGTAAATCATTTTGACTTTATTTATTGATTGTATGAAAGCATTTAATTTGTTGTAAAATGTTTTATTATAAATCTATAAAGAGATTTGAGATATTTCTAGAAGGGTGGATGAAGAACATAAAGTTTGAAGGATTCAATGAATCTGACCTAACCCTAAGATCTATGGAGGAGATTAAGTGGTAAAAGATGTATTGACCTAATTGAGGAAGTATTAAGGAAACCTAAGTATGAGGTTGTATATAGAGAGAATTCTAGAGATATTGTTGATGTTATTGACTGTATAAGAAAAAAATGATGAAGGAGAAGTATTGTGATTGCTTGAAGGGATTTTCGAGAAGATCAGTGATGGAGATGAAAAAGGTTCATAGTTAGTAAGCTAGCATATGTGTATGGAATTGGATCTAATATTTGCAAAGTGAGTTATATATTTTTTAGATCAATACTACTATTACTTTATAACCATTGTATCAATCAAAATCCTGTTAACCAAGGTTGACCTAATAGTCATATGTATAAATCCTTTGAACAAGGTTGCATTATAATGGAATGTATGTAAGTCCTATAACAAGGTGCACTTTTAATAGAGTGGTTTAAATACTTTAACCAGGTCACACCTGACAGTGTATTTGTAACCTTTGACAGGGTTGGCTTTTCATAGAGCTCACTTTAGAAGATTGAAAATATCAGTAACATGTTACAAAGTGGTTTTTCCCAAATTGGGTTTCCACTATAAATCCTGGTGTTAATGCTTGTGTGAATGTTTCAGTTTGAATATTTCTATGTTTTACAAGTTAAATACTATTGGATAGTGGACTGCACTGTTATATATTTATGTTATGCAATCAATAATGACTGAGTACTTGTTGGTTATTAGATCTTATTTTTTGAAGAGTTTTGAAAGTTTGTTTTATACATCTGGACTTGAGAACAACTGATTCACCCCCCCCCCCCACCCCCCCTCTATTGTTCTAAATCATATTAACAATTGGTATCAGAGATGTTGGTGCTTGTAGAGAACAAGTTTAAAGGTACTTGAACCAAATGATCAGGATGTATAAGGAGGTACCAAAGCTAAATAAGGAGAACTTCCCTACATGGAAAAGTTTGATGAAGCTACATCTAGTCGGTATTGGTGATTTTGTAAAGTATTATGTTGAACATGATTATGTTACACCTATTGTACCTCTAACTACAGAGGAGATGTGATTAAATAAGAGCACAATCAAGCAATGTTAGAGATTGCATCTGCCCTAAGCTATCTAGAATTTGAAGACATCAAATACTGCACTAATGCAAAGAAAATGTGGGACACTTTTGCAAATATCTATGGTAGTGACATAAATGTATTGAGAGAAAAAGCTGAGAGCCTAAGAGGTAAATTTGATGAAATGAAAATGCAAGAAGGTGAGAATATTGCTCAATATTTTGGTAGAATAAAAGAAGTTGTAAATGATATTAGAGGAGAAAATGGAACTATATATGATGAAATTATTATTGGAAAAGTATTGAGAACTTTGCGTTCTATTTATGCCATCAAAATTTCATCTATTCAAGAATCTAGATGTAACCCTGGCAATGCTCTTACTTTGGAAAGTTTGGTGGGTAAGCTTACTACTTTTGAGCTTTCTAACTATGATAACTTCACTATTGCTAATGCTAAATCTTCTTTTAAGTCTCAAATGGTTCTGAGTAAGTCAAAGAATGAAAAATAAAGATGCATCAGTGAGAGTGAAAGTGAAAGTGACATATTTGATGAAGAACCTGAGGATCTTGAAGCTCTTATGGCTAGAAGATTGAAAAGGGGGAAAGGAAAGTATAAAGGTAAACTCTCTATTACATGTTTCTCATGTAATAAATTTGGTCATATAGCTATTAGATGTCCTGATAGGGATAATAAGGAGGATGAAAGAGACAACAAGCATAAAGATAAAAGACAAGATAGAGGCTATCGAAGGTACAAGGACTACAAAGGAAAAGGTAAGAAATCCTGCTAGATTGCTGAAGAAGAGACTGGCACTGATAGTGATGATTTTATAATTGAAGTAGTCTATGTTGCAATGAAATATGAGTCTGATGAGGATGAGAAAACTACATTAATATCCTATGTGAACAAAAATGATAAATGGATTATTGATAGTGGTTGTTCACACCACATGACTACTGACAAAAGTAAGTTTGATACCTTAGATCATTATAAAGGTAGAAGTGTGAAATTTGGTAATGATGCACCATGTCCTGTTAGAGGTAAGGGATTGATTAAACTGACTGATAAGATCACTTGTGAGAATGTATATTGGGTTGAAGGTCTTAACTATAATATGCTAAGTGTTGCACAACTTAATAGCACTGGTTACAGAGTGGAATTTCATCACAAGAAGGCCAAAATATTTGATGCCATTAGTGAACTGATTGGAAGTGGAGAACATACAAGAGGTAATTTGTTCTATCTAGACCAATCTAAAGAGACATGTATGATTTCACAACTTGATGATATTTGGTTATGGCATAGGCGGCTATGTCATGTTAACTTTGATAATCTAGTAGAAATTAGTAAGAAGAAGAAAGTGAGAGGACTGCCTATATTGAAGAAACCTGAGAATGTAATGTGCAAACAATGTTAGTTGGGTAAGATGACAAAGTCTAGTTTCAAGAGAAAGACTTTTACTTCTGAGAATGCTTTAGATTTGGTTCATAATGACCTTTGTGGACCTATGGGTGTATAAAGCTATTGTGGTGCTAGATACTTTATCCTATTTGTTGATGATTACACTAGAATGATGACTGTAATGTTCTTAAAAGAAAAATATGATGCTTTTCAATATTTTAAGTGGTATTTGGCTAAGGTTGAAAAGGAGACAGGTAGTAACCTAAAGTGTCTGAGATCTGATTGAGGTGGAGAATTCATATCCAATGAGTTCAATATGTTTTGCAATGATAGAGGGATCAAAAGACAGATGTCTGCACCTAGAACACCTCCACAGAACTGTATAGCAGAGAGAATGAACAGATCTATCTTGGATTGTGCAAGGACTTTAATGAATGAAAGGAATGTTGCACAAAAGTGTTGGAGAGAAGTTGAAGTATAGATTTTTACACTCTTAACTGAGTACAGATCAAAAAAGGTACAAATCTGACACCTTATGAGTTATGGCATAGGTATGCACCTAATGTAAAGTACTTTAGAATTTTTGGAAGAAAATGCTACATACTAAAGGACAATAGGAATGGAAAATTTGATGCTAAAAGTGACGAGGGCATATTCCTAGGCTATTCCACAAAAATTAAAGCTAGCTTACAAGCGTTTGAACTATAACACTTAAAAAATTGTGGAAAGTGTGAATGTCAAAGTTGATGAGTATGTAGAGAAAGTGAAGCTTAAAGCAAGAGAGAACCAAAAGATTATAGATATTTTGTATATATAAAAGAAGGAGAGGAAAGTGACAAACTTGCACTTGATGTAGAGTCTCAGGTTAGTAATGTCGAGCATCAGGAAAATAATGTTGAGAGACAAGAAGAATGTGTCAAGTGATAGGAGAATGCTATCGAGTATTAGGAAGAGGTTACTGAGCATTCAAAAGCTAAATCTATCAATCTTGTTGGTGAACCTGAAGAGCAAGAAGAAAGGAGAACATAAACTATTTTGGCACAATATGTAAGGAGACATCACAAGCCTAAACAGATCATTAGAGACAAAGAAACTGGAGTTCTGACTAGAAGCAAGTTAAGAGACCCTACATGTTTACTATGTGAATTCAAGCCTAAGACAACAAGGGAGGCATTAGAAAATGAATACTGGATACAAGTAATGAATGGTGAGATAGACCAGATAGAGAAGAATGATACCTAGACTCTAGTATCAAGACCAGAAAATAAAAATGTCATTGGAACAAAGTGGGTGTTCTGAAATAAGCTGAATGAGCATGGTCAAATTACAAGGAACAAAGCTAGGCTGGTATGCAAAAGCTACAAAAAAGAAGAAGGAATAGATTATGGGAAGACATTTTCCCCTATACCTAGATTGGAAGGAGTAAGAACTCTACTTGCATATGTTTCCTAAAAAGATTTCAAGGTATACCAAATGGATGTCAAGTCTACATTTTTAGATGGTATATTAGAAGAAGAAGTGTACATTGAATAGCCAGAAGTATTTTTTGATCCAAACAAAAGACACATAGTTTGCAAATTGAATAAAGCACTGTATGGACTAAAGCAAGCTCCCAGAGCATGGTATGAGAGGTTGCACAACTACTTGATATAGATTGGATTCTCAAGGACAAATGACACAAGCAATCTGTACATGAAAGATGAAGAAGGTAAACGAATCTTGTTGGCTAAGATTTTTGTAGATGATATTATATTTGGTGGACAAGATCTCCTATGTAAGAAATTTTCAAATAAAATGGAAACTAAATTTGAAATAAGTATGTTTGGGGAGATCAAATTTTTTGTTGGTTTACAAGTATATTAGATGGAGAAAGGTATTTTCATCACCTAGTCTAAATATGTTCATGAGATACTGAAGACCTTTGGTATGGAAAATTTTAGGCCAGTAAGTGTTGGAAATATTCAAGACTATCTAGGTTACTGAGAGGGGAGGGTTGAATCAGTAACTTCAAAACTTTTAACAGATTTAGATCTTAATAATATTAGATTGATAATCTAACTGCATGCAAGAGTAATAGAAAGAATAAAACATTCATAACACTTAGAACACAGAGATTTGGTGACCCAGAAACCTTCCAAGTAGAAAGTAAAACTGGGGTGGGGATGATACCCACAAAACTTCAATACTACAGTATAAAGTTTGTTGGTTAAGGCTTACAATGATCACTTCTGATGATCTACCCTGTTAGGAGCAATAAGGACTACTAGGTCCACCTTGTTAGAGGTTTTACAAACATACAATGAAGTATGCACTCGGTGAAGAGATTTTTACAAAGACTGTTAAGTCTACCCGGTTAAAGGATTTCAAAACTAATTCACCTGTTAGAATGAAACAGTAGATCTCTTACTTGCAACTATACTTGCTGATTGAGATTCTCTAATGTACTAATCACCTTTTATGATGGATAGATCTTTTTTGCTTCTTATACTATTGTAGCCCTTTGTAATTCGCTTATCTCTTCCTTTCTCTCTTTTTCATACTTCTCTTTTTTTCATTCTTGGATATGACATAAAACATTGTTTATATATCAATCTAAGTCAATTCCAAAACAATTACAAAGTCAACTCTTAAACAAGTAAACACAAATATTACTGAGTTGGCCCAAATATAGTTACATGGTTACTGCAAACTAACTCAGTGACTTTCTGATACTTAGTGTCCACTGCGTTACTCAGCATCGTCATGCACTCGGTAGAAGTGGAAACTCGGTCCATACTAACCACTCGGTCATAGTTTCAAACTCGGTAAATACTGGAGACTCGGTAGACAAAGTGTTACTTGGTAGAAACTAAATTTCTTGTTTAACCATGTAGCACTCGGTAAACACTATGAAACTTTGTGAGCTCGGTATGCACTGTTCTACTCGGTAAGATCTGCTTGGCTCGGTAAGCTCTATTTTGCTTGGTATGTATTGATCTACTCGGTATGTACTGATCTACTCAGTATGTACTGATCTTCTTGATATGTACTGATCTACTCAGTATGTACTATTCAAAATAAGTGTTGTCACTAATGACAATCATGCTTAATGCCAACAATCTCCCCCTTTGGCATTAGTGACAAAAACACTTATAGCCAAAACTTATATACAAGAATTATGTTGAATCATTTTTTTGATTTTTCAAAATTTATCTTTGTCAAACTGTTGTTTATGTTTATACATTACATGACTCCCTTATATAGAGTACTTTCTCCCCCTTTTGTATTATACACTTTCTCCTATACATTTTCTCCCCCTTTTTGACAATAATATACAAGTATTTTACAGGGAGAATCCAAAATGTGAAAGAAAATTAGAATGTACCTTCATGATTAGTGCCAGAGTTCTATCCCAATTCTCTTGTAGAATCTTGCATGTTTGGAGTGCAATTTGGACTTCTACAAAGAGTTCAATCATGTGATCTACAATGGAAAATTGATTGTCATGGAGTAATTCTTTTGAGTGAACAATGTGCTTTTGCATTATGTCCATGATGGGAAGGATCATGTTCTGAATATCTAGTAGTGTTGACTAGATCTTTGTATCTTCTTTTAATAATTTTGACTGCCTATTTGATAGGAATGTGATTTTCATATGATGTGCAGAGCTTGAACTAGGTTCAAGTTGCAACCTTTGTACACTGTCCTTCAAATCCTCATCAATCTTATTCAATTTTTCCTTGACTTCCTTAGTGAACTCGGCAACATTACATAGCTTAGCAACAAGTGAGGTAACATTGGAATAAGAGGATTCAATATCTATCAAAACTAAAGATAATTCTACCTAATTAATAGCTATATGTTGAGCAACATGCTCAAGCACTTTATTGTCAAATTTCTTCTCGGCTTTCTCAATAATCTTCTTTGACACAGAGGAATCCTCATGGAACTTGTTTAATCCCTCAGCTAACTGTAACAAAATATGTTGAGAGGATTCAACTTTATTACCTAATGCTTCTGACAAAATATCCTTTGCATCTTCAATAATTTTATATTCCTTGTCCCTTTCTTCTTTTAGTTTCTTCTGCTTTGCTTTCTTTTGAAGAAGTTCACCAATATTTTGCATTTGGTCTGCTGAAAGATTTGCAAAGTCTAATTTTGGAATCTCTATCTCCTCATCTAAGTCTATATCCTCTTCTACATTCTTACTTAGAAATCTTGTACTCGGTTGAGCCTTAGGATCAATTGTTATTGCACTTAATGCCTTTGTAGAAGTTATTGTAGACATTGTAGGACTAGCTGTGAAAAATGATAGACTACCGACTGGAATACTTGAAGGGCTCAAAACTGAAGTATTCACAATTTTAGAATAAAAAACTAAAATACTTACTGAAGTATCCAAAACTGAGGTACTTACTGCTGGAAAACTTGATATGGAAGTAGGTACTAAAGTAGATACAGGAGACTGCAACTCGGTAAAAGAGGTGGTAGTCATTTCTGTCAATGATTCATTGAGTTGTGGTAGTGATGATTTGACATTTGATGTATCTGTGGAAGTTGTCATAATCATACTTGAAGTTATCTCCATGCTAGGTGTAGCAACTTTTGTTGGAGAGTGAGGAAGTGAGGCAATGACTTCTGCAGCTATCCGAACAATATTATCTTCCTCATCACTTTGCTTGTCTACCTCAGTATCTTCTTCATGTTCATCATTGTCATCATCAATATCCTTGATTATCACTATTTCAACACTCGGTTTGTGAAGATTATAGATGTTTTTCCATGTGGCAGTGGAACTCTTCCCAACTGACTCAATATCTTTAATCAAAATCAAACAACTGTTGAATTTGAGTGTCATCTTAATTTCATTATCTATCAATGCCTTATTAATTTCAACATTTTTCAAACCTAGCATGAATTGCCTCAAGGTTTGAGCATAGATGTCCTTGATAGTTTGTCTTGCATTGGACCATCTTAACTTAATTTTGTTCAGCAGAGTTCCTGGGATTTGAGAAGCTATCTCTTCAGGTGAGCATTTCCATCTTCCTATTTTCTTGATAACAACATCTTCAATTTCCTGCTGCTCTTCCTCAGATCTGATTTCATATTTGAGAGATCTGAAGTTTGCAATTCCAGATTCTTCTCTCAAGTCCTTGATCTTTTCTTTTAATGAAGGAGGAGGCCTTTTGAATACTATTTCTTCATTTTCTTTTCCTGCCTTGCCTCTTGCACTCCTTGTAAATACTACAGAGGGTTGCTTGGGTGCCTTGGTGATAAATACTTTTCCTTTCTTCTTTGCTGGTACTTGTTTTTCTTCCTCCTCATCCTTTTTCTCTTCTTCTTCTTCAAAGTCCTCTCCTTTTTCCTCGGTTGACATTAGAGGTGTGCTAGCTTGTATTTTGGCCAACCTCTTTCTTCCTTTGTTAACCACCTGTGGAAGCTTTATACTAAGCTCAATTCTCTTCTTAGCTTCTTCATATGTCCCAAAATATGGTGCCTTTGGGTTAATAGGTTGATTAATTAGGGCTTCAATAATATTCTTGGTTTCATCAATATTTACCTCATAGGGAAGAGGTTTCACATGTACAATCCTTGGTTTTGCTGCCTGTATATATAGATTATCACAATCCACCATAAAACAAATATCATCTTTGTAATCTTCCACCAATTTCTATGGAATCTGGAATCTATTGTTCATTTTCTCTTTAAATAATTCAAAGTAGTTATCCATTATGCTTTCAAAATTGTCACCCATTTCTGAAATGTATTCATTCATTTGATAAAGAACCGGCACATCTTTTCTCCATACTACTGTGCCTTTTGATGGGAAAAACTTCTAAGCATAGAAAAATAAACAAACCAACAGTGAGCCAAACTTACATGGATTGTTCTTTGAAGTTTTGATGCTCTCCATGTTCTTGTTGAACTATCTCAACAAAAGATCTGCTAGGTCAAATGTCAGATTGTTCTTTACAATTTTATACGCTAGGTCAACTGCTTCACATGGAACACTGTTCTACCGACTTGAACTATATATCTTGTGAGCTACAATATTTATACCAAAATTCAATTCTGCATCAGTAATTATGCTTATCTTCGTACCTCTACCATCCCACTTGACTAGGGTTTTCTCTTCCAGTTTCATCCGACCTAGGGTTTTTGTAGATTTTGCCTTGTCGAGCATGGGAAGACCAGTGATTCAGTGAATCATCTTCTTCATAATCTCTACTGGTTGCTCAAGCCATATTTTACCTTCATGTACTTGACTGAGGATATATCTAATCCATTTTATCTGAAAGCTCTGAGGCAAGTGTGTGATGTGAACTAAACCCTTATCTTCCAAATGTTGATGCTCCGGTTTGAGAACACCACTGACACATAGTTCCTCACGAATAGTATCTATCTCTAGGGTTCCAAGCTCTTGAATTGTACACTTAAAATGACTACGAATATCATTAATAAGAAGTACCTTAGGAGGAATCTGAGATTGAGCTCCACTCGGGTCTAGGTTTCCGGCAACTGTGGGCATGAGTTTGAAATTTGGTGCTTTCCATTCTCCATGAACCAACATTTCCAAATCTTTCTTCATTTTTGTGTTGGATGATGCCATGGTAGCTCGGTGAACATAGTAAATTATTTGAGGAAAGAGAATATCTTGCTGAAATATGCTTCAAAATGCTTGACTGCACTAGGAGACTTTTTTTCGCGGTGAATAGTGAACTTGATTTCACTCCTTTTGTTAAAACTTTGTCATTAATGCTCAGTACGAATTAGGGTATAGAATTAAACAAGATGTCATTCACTATGAATTAATTTCTTGGTGAAGACTCCCTAACTCGACGATCATATGAATTCATACTTCTCCGACCTTTCTCGGTAACCAAATGAAGTTAGTTTACTCCTGACCTTGCTCAGTGGTAACTGATACTGACCTTCTTGTGATCCTACTGTAACTTGCATACTAATTTGGATCTGTCTTCCTTTTAGTTCAGGAACTATTTTGTAATATGTCTATGAAGATACAGTTCCAGTGCTTTCTTGGAGACTAGTTAGAGCTCATAGAGCCACTCCCTTCATTAGTGACTTTAGGATTGGTTTGCTTGGTAGGTTTAGGAATCCACTTCTGTCTCATCTGATTCCTAATGTTATTTTCTTTTGCTTTCTTTTCATCTTCAATTTTGCCTAAATTCATGCAGTTTTTAGCTATGTGACCAAGCTTAGTGCAATTATAACATCTTATGGTAGAATCCCTTTTTCTCAAGTGGTGCCTTACACAATTCATGCCAATGTGTCCATATTCTCCACAGTAATGACATCTACACCAAGTTTTGTAATCCCAACCAAACATTGCTTTAATAATTTGTTCCGCTAGATTGGGTGTTTTGGTTCTGCATTCTAATGCCTTATGACCTTGTTTGCTACATTTGTGACATATGCCTTTAAATCTTGGTTTTTCCTTGCATTCATTTGCTTTATGACCAAGCTGATTGCAATTGTAGCATTTTCCATTGAATTTTGCTTTTCCATTGTTCCAACATTTGTTTGAAGTATGACTAATTTTGCCACAGTGATTACAGGTAGGTTTCTGATTCTTTTGAGTACCTTGTTTGGAGGATTCACCTTCCTCTTTGTATCCAAGTCCTACTTTTCCTTTTTGCCTATGAAGGTTTCATTCATACACCTGATTCATATCTTCTTGAGATTTCAACATTCTCTCATTGATTTGCCTTTCAGCATCTAGCTCACTTATCACTCTTAAATTGATTTTCTTTTCAGATCTCAGCTCTTCTCTCATATTTTCATTTTCTGATCTTAGAGTCAAAATTTCTTCATTTGCATTGGAGATTTGATCAATAAGGTTTTCTAGCTGAAGAGTTTTATTCTGGATTTCATTGTTCTTTCCATCTATTTCATCTTTCATCTTGTTTCTTTGTTCCAAAACTTCATAGAATCTTGTTGACTGAATTTCCTGTTCTCTTTTCAATTTTCTCACTTCTTCTTGTAGAGATCCATTCTTTTTTAGAAGTTCTTTGATTGCATTGTTTGCTTCATCTGAGCTGCTTGAAGGGAAAAAGTCTTCAATCTTTTCTTCAACATACTGGTGGTCATTGATCTAATTTGCAAGTTCCTTCCTTCTTTTTAGGGAAAGGGAAAGATGCTCTCTTGCTTCTTTGAGTTGAGTTATGGCCATTTCCAGATCTAGCTTTTCATTCTCAATTACTTTGTTCAGTCTGAATATCTCCATTGTCCTGAATCTTTTCTCAAGCTATCAAACTTTATTCTAAGATCCACTAAGCTCTAATACCAATTGTTGGAAATATTCAAGACTATCTAGGTTACTGAGAGGGAAGGGGTGAATCAGTAACTTCAAAACTTTTAATAGATTTAGATCTTAATAATATTAGATTGATAATTTGATTGCATGCAAGAGTAATAGAAAGAATAAAACATTCATAATACTTAGAACATAGAAATTTGGTGACCCAGAAACCTTCCAAGTAGAAAGTAAAACTGGGGTGGGGATGATACCCACAAAACTTCAATACTGCAGTATAAAGTTTGCTGGTTAAGGCTTACAATGATCACTTCTGATGATCTGCCCTATTAGGAGCAATAAGGACTGCTAGGTCCACCTTGTTAGAGATTTTACAAACATACAATGAAGTATGCACTCGGTTAAGATATTTTTACAAAGACTGTTAAGTCTACCCAGTTAAAGGATTTAAAAACTGATTCACCTGTTAGAATGAAACAGTAGATCTCTTACTTGCAATGGTACTTGTTGATTGAGATTCTCTAATGTACTGATCACCTTCTATGATGGATAGATCTTTTTTGCTTCTTATACTATTGTAGCCCTTTGTAATTCTCTTATCTCTACCTTTCTCCCTTTTTCATACTTCTCTTTTTTTTCATTCTTGGATATGACATAAAACATTGTTTATATATCAATCGAAGTCAATTCCAAAACAATTACAAAGTCAGCTCTTAAACAAGTAAACACAAATATTATTGAGTCAGCCCAAATATAGTTACATGGTTACTACAAACTAACTCGATGACTTTCTGATACTCGGCGTCCACTGCGTTACTCGGCATCATCATGCACTCGGTAGAAGTGGAAACTAGGTCCATACTAACCACTCGGTCATAGTTTTGAACTTGGTAAATAATGGAGACTCGGTAGACAAAGTGTTACTCGATAGAAACTAAATTTCCTATTTAACCATGCAGCACTCGGTAAACACTGTGAAACTTTGCGAGCTCAATATGCACTATTCTACTCGGTAAGCTCTGCTCAGCTCGGTAAGCTCTATTATGCTCGATATGTACTGATCTGCTCGGTATGTACTATTCAGAATAAGTGTTGTCACTAATGAAAATCATGCTTAATGCCAATAGTAAGTACTCCCATGGCTATTGGACAAAAGTTGTCTAAGAATGATGATGCTGCTAAAGTAAACTAGACTTTGTGTAGATCCATGATTGGAAAACTGTAGTATGTTGTTCACAGCTAACCTGATATTGCTCTAGTTGTTGGGATTGTGGCAAGATTCTCTACCAATCCTAATGAAACTCACATGATGGCTATCAAAAAGATAATGAGATACTTAAAAGGAACTGCTAATTATGGAATGTACTACAAGAAACATGAAAGATTTGAACTGAAAGTGTATACTGATGTTTATTGGGTAGGAAATGTGGATGATAGAAAAAGTACTAGTGGTGGAGTTTTCTTTCTTGGATAGAGATTAGTTTCTTGGACAAGAAGGAAACAAAATTACATTTCCCAATCTACTGTTGAAGTCGAGTATGTGGGTGCAGTAGTAAATTATTCAAATTTGGTATGGATAAAACAATTGTTGGTAGGAATGAAAGAAGAGATCATTGAACCAGTTGTCATCTATTATAAAAACACAAGTTCTATCAACATATCTAAGAATCTAGTGATGCACACTAAGACCAAACACATCGCCATCAAGTATCATTACTTGAGCGAACTGGTACAAGATGGAGGTCTAAATGGAATATGTGAATACAAAGGAACAACTAGTAGACATATTCACTAAAGCTTTACCTAAAGAAGCTCATGAATATCTAAGAGGACAATTAGGGGTTCTTCCCCTAACTGTGTCTACATAGTCAAGCTAGGAGCACTGCATCAAATGTGCTACAAAGAGTATTTGACAAATTGATGCAGAGAATGGTCACAGTTTAGGAGCAGCTTAGAGTTGTGAAAAGTGCAGCAAAGTTGCTAATCGGTCATAAGAAAAGATAAAAGAGGGAGAAATAATGTTACCAAACTAAAAAGATGATATCTACATCTACATGATGTATGTTTTAGTTGTTGCTTTGGCATTTTTGTCAAAGAGGGAGATGAACAAGATGAAAACACATGGTGAAATTTCATGGAATGTCAAGTAAGAGGGAGAGATTTAGTGGAACAGAGCAAGGCTAATTGATTCTGTATCAGAATCAAGCTAAGGATATTATAAATATTTTTGATGGACAAATAAGTTTTGGATTGGTTGGTGATTCATATGTTATTCATATGGTGTTGCCATCAATGCCAAAGAGGGAGATTGTTGGAAACTACAATTAAAGAAATTGTTGTATTGTCATTGATGTCAAACCTTAACTGGTAAGACTGTTGCTATTTAAGAAAGTACTATATCTATTTGATTATTCTGAAGAATGTGGCAAAGGTTTGTAACAATAGCACCTAAGGAAAGGTTGAGTTATCTTGATACTTCAATGAGTAATTGATTATGTGGCACAATGATAAGATAATGTATTGTTTATCTAAGTAAGAATCATGACTAAACCAGTAGGCTTAACCAAGAAAAAGTGAAGAAATCTAGTTTAAGCTGAGTGATGTTAGTGTCGACCGAGCTAGTATATGCTGAGTAAATTTAGTGTTGACCAAACATTACTTAATTACCGAGGAAGACAATATTAGCTGAGGAAATAGTTTTAGTGGTGACCGAGCTTTCCAGTGAAGACCAAGGAGTTGAACACAATATTGATTAAGCATCAGTAATTTACATTTGAGGAAGAATTCAGATTCCCAGCTGACATAGATGAATTCTTGGATTATGTAAATCATGTTGACTTTATTTATTGATTGTATGAAAGCATTTAATGCATTGTAAAAAATTTTATTGTAAATCTACAAAGAGATTTAAGATATTTCTAAAAGGATGGACTAAGAACATAAAGTTGGAAGGATTCTATGAATCTGACCTAACCCTACGATTTACGGAGGAGATTAAGCGGCAAAAGATGTATTGACATAATTGAGGAAGTATTAAAGAAACCTAAGTATGAGGTTGTATAGAGAGAGGATGTTGGAGATATTGTTGATGTTATTGACTGTATAAGTAAAAAAGGCTGAAGGAGAAGTATTGTGATTGCTTGAAGGGATTTCCAAGTAGATTAGTGATGGAGATGGAGAAGGTTCATAGTTAGTAATCTAGCATATGTGTATAGAATTGGATATGATATTTGCAAAGTGAGTTGTATGTTTTTCATATCAATACTACTGTTACTTTCTAACCATTGTATCAGTTGAAATCATTTTAACCAATGTTGACCTAACAATCATATGTATAAATCCTTTGAACAAGGTTACATTCTAATGGAATGTATGTAAGTCCTATAACAAGGTGCACTTTTAACAGAGTGGTTTAAATCCTTTAACTGGGTCACACCTGATAGTGTGTTTGTAACCTTTGATAGGGTTGGCTTTTCATAGAGCTCACTTCAAAAGAGTGAAAGTATCAGTAACATGTTACAAAGTAGTTTTTCCAAAATTGGGTTTCCACTATAAATCTTGGTGTTAATGCTTGTGTGCATGTTTTGGTTTGAAAATTTCTATGTGTTACAAGCTAAATACAATTGGATAGTGGACTACACTATTATATGTTTCTATTATGCAATCAGTAATGACCGAGTACCTGTTGGTTATTAGATCTAATTTGTTAAAGAGTTTTGAAAGTTCATTTTATACATATGGACCTGAGAACAACTGATTCACCCCCCCCCCTCTATTGTTCTAACTCATATTAATAGACCTATTGTGTTGATTAGTTCCAATGAATAGAATATAATTTCTATTGTGTCACATAGACCTTCTTCTGATGGCTCAATACTTCACACTCTCTACTCTGCACTTTTCTATGAACTCATGAATCATACTTGAAAATAAAAAATGATTGCCAATAAATATCTTTCCTCTAAATGATATAATCAAGTTGGACTATTAGGAATATCTTGAAATCATATTAGAGAAATAATACAAGTCTCCAATAATACCTCAGTCACTAAGCATGTACCAAAAACTGGGACCTTTCCAACTCAATATAAATGAACACATTACTTCACATTGTTGGCTCCACCAAATTAACTAATACTTTCTCCTCATGCTAAATTGTGACACACACTCTTAACCAAAAATTATTGACTCTCCAAAAAACACTAATCCAAGTGCACATACCAAACAGATGGGTGCAACTACTTTGCTAATATAATCTCTATCATCTCATCTAGATAAACTCAAAAAATTGTGACTATCAAATGTGAATGTCATAACTGAACTTTTACTGCATGTCTGACTCTGTGTCCATGATCATAACATCATAAATTTAACCACTCAAGGCTCTACTGGAGCTATACTTGAAATCATGTACATAACTATTCCTGGGACCTGTTAGAAATATTCACTGATATGCACAATTGTACTACTATCTTCAATCAGAATCAACCTCTGTGTCTTTGATATCATGCTAATAACATATCCATGCAACATATGCTCAAAAGATTTCTTCATCAGGCTTCCACGCATGTTACTTACCATATGTTGCCATCAATGACAAACATACAGTCAGCAATTTGGCTTGCTAGCAAATCTCCAACAAGGACATATTATCATTGTCAACCATAGAAGTAAACATTAGGGTATACCAAATCATAAAAAGAAGGAAGAAGAAATCCTAAATTAAAAGGATAATAAAATGCACACACTTCAATGTTTAAAATACAATATTATGAGTGATGATCATCATATTCTATCCCAAAATAAAAGAAATGTCTTACTATCATCATATATGAAAATGTAATCATCCATAAGTCCTCGTGTGTGTGTAGTGTTTTAATCATTTCCTCTTTATGAGATAAATGGATAATTTCATTTTTCCTACTAAGCTACGTAGGTGGGATTTTCTTCCAGGGCTAACTAGATAGATCCTTACTACTAGATACACATCCATATACCTAACAATGATATCACTTTGATTGCATAAAGCATAACACTATCGTCAGCTGAGTATCCATAACTCTAATAGAGTTTCTTGCATAACCTAAATTTTTATATTTTTGCATTTAGTTTCATTTCCATTATTTGTTTTTATTTTTTCTTTTTAGCTTTAATTTCTTTGCAAATTTGATAGTGAAGTCCCTTTTCTAGGTTGGAATCAAACTAGTACCAAGAAAAACCCCAAATTTTTCACTTAGTAGGAAATTGAAAATACATCCTTGGGCTAGTACATTCAAGGTTGTTAATGTGAATGTGTGATAATATCTTATCAAATGATACCACTGTTAGGAATGAATGCAAAGTATTTTGGCAATCATTCTGTAGTAGTTGTTGTTGCATTCATGACTTGGATTGTCATTGATGTCAACACAGTGATATTCTGGATATCAGCAGGAAAGAAAGTATAGTTTTGTTTTGCACACATGTTGTATTGCATATTGGCTTTTGCACAGTTGATGGTATGTTCTTTGGTGTGTTATTAACCTATGGTTAATAGCACAAAAATAAATTCATTCATTTATGAGAGTTATGAGCATTTTGGTGAAAGCAGTATTTAGACAGTGTTTCAATGAAGCGATTTTCAGAAATCAGAGGATATCTCTTAGCTGGGATGGAATCTGATTTTGTGTAGTTAAAGGGATGTTGGAGACTCATTAATTATGATGTGGTTCATAGTGCAAACTTTGAAGATATGTTTGGAAAAAGTTACAGTATCTGGAAGCCGACAGTTTTATGTGAAATTTTGTGTGTAGCGTGTAGAATTTATTATTTTGTAATTGAGGACCGACTCATTTGTAATTATTTGAGTTTGGTATATAAGAAGGAATTTTTTCCTTTTTTCAATATTTAATATGAAGGTTGAGATGTGAATATATGCATGAAGTGAAGAAAAGAGCTAATTCAGTGATGAAGGAAGACTTGTGAGTACAGAGATCTAAAATTGTGATCTTGTGTAGCAGAGAGTGTGTTTTTGGCATAGTGTGAAGGAGGTAATATATTTCATATTATTCTATTGAATAATTCTAAGATCTTTTGGATAGTGGGTTCAGAGATCTTGCCTTAAAGCTGTTTGGGCAGTGGGTCCTTCTGTCTTCCATAAACTCTTAACCGGGTTAGAATCTTTTAACAGGGATTCAAAATCTCCTAATAGAGATTTCTATGTACTGAATGTATTTCATAAGACTCCTAATAGGGTCCATCCTCTAACAAGGAACTTTCATATTAGTGCATCATTTTTTGGGCATCATTCCCACCAGGGTTTACTCTTTTCAAGAGGTTCCCTAGTCAACATATCTTGTGTTATTGTGCAATTGTGTATGGTTATCTTTCTATGGTTGATTAGTACATTAATTATATTATTTAAAGTAGTTGAATGGTTAAATTATCAGATAACTGATTCACCCCCCCCCCTCTCATTTATCTTGGGGATCTTTACTTTCTAACAATTGGTATCAGAGCAGCAGGTCCTTGAAAGAAAAGTTTAACAACTTAAGGAGATCCATGGTGAATTTTAGAAAAGAAAGCCCTAAGTTTGATGGAGTAAATTTTGACAACTGGAAAGAAAAGATGAAGACTCATCTATTATGTTTAGGACCAACCTATTGGTTGATTACAAAGAAAGAGAAGACTATCATTGAGGAAGACAATCTAGAAGCAGGAACTAAAGATGAACTAGATCTATTCATGTGTAACATACTTGCAAGAGAAGCACTTTTGTCAGCACTACCAGAGAATGAATATAGCTAGGTAAGATGTTTGAAAACATCTCATGCAATTTGGAAAGCTTTACATTCTACTTTTGAAGGTGATGAACATGCAAAGAAGGCTAGATTACATAATTGGATTTGTGCATTTGAAGATATCATAATGATGGAAGATGAATCTATTAGAAGCTATATTGGTAGGATGTCTGAGATTGTAACAGGAATAAAGTCTTGTGGAGGTGATAAGATAGAGAATGAAGTGATATGGAAAATTCTAAGAACTTTGACACCAGTATTCAAGTAGACAACACAGATGATTGAACAAGTGATACCTTGTACATCAAACTTTTCAAGAGAGACTCTTCTTGGAAGATTAGAAACAGCAGAGATGAACTTGAGATTATCAGGAGAGCTACCTAAAATGGAAACAACATTCAGTGCTCTTAACATTAGATCTACAAGAAGTACTAGTGTGAATGGAGATTATGCCAGCAGTAGTAAATCTAAATCTGAGGAAGATAAGAAGATTGAAGAAGGTATTGTATTACTTGTAAAAAGAGAACCAGATGGTAAGAAAATCTTTAAATGTTGGACTTGTCAAGAATATGGTCATTTTGCATCTAAATGTCCTAAAAGAGTTAAGAAGTATAGAAGAAACTTTAAACCTAGGAGATCTAAAGAATGTTATTATGCAAATGATGAAGATCTTGAAGCAAGAATTGAAAGACATTTAAGTGATAGTGATAATGATAACTTTGAGGAAATAGGATTTGTAGCAATTAAAGAAGAAAGTTCTAAATCTAATAAAAGGGAAGAAAAAGTATTAGTTTCACAAGTTGAAAAGAAATCTGATTGGATTATAGATAGTGGTTGTTCACATCATATGATTGGAGATAAAAGAAAGTTTGTTAAGTTAGATAATTATGATGGAGGAATTGTTAGGGTTGGTAATAATGCACCTTGTTTGATTAAGGGTATAGGATCTATTACTCTTGATAGAAAGACTAACACTGATGATGTTTACTTTGTTGATGGATTGCGACATAATCTACTATGCGTTGGACAATTGGCTGATAAGGGTTATCAAGTTTGGTTTTCTGAGAAAACTTGTGTGATAAAAGATAAAGATGGAAATCTGATTGGAAAAGGATCCAGAACTAGAGGTAATGTATTTCAGTTGAATCCTATTGAGATGACATGTTTGATAACTAGGATTGATGATAGTTGGTTATGGCATAAAAGGTTTTGTCATATAAAATTTGATAATATTGTCAAGGTGAGCACTACACTTGCGGTAAGAGATTTACCTAGAATTATGAAACCTACTAACATGATTTGCAAAGAATGTATCATGGCAAATAAGAAAAGGAGTTCATTTTCCAACAAGAAGTTCACATCGACAGAGAAGCTGGAGATTGTTCATACAGACTTGAGTGGTCCTACTAGGACTAGAGGATTCTATGGAGAAAGGTATTTTATGATTCTTGTTGATGATTTTACAAGGATGATGTGGATTGCATTTTTGAAAGAAAAATCTGAAGCATTTGATAAATTTAAGATCATGAAAAGTAAAATTGAGAATGAATCTGGAATGAAGATTAAATGTCTAAGATCTGATAGAGGTGGTGAATTTACATCTAGAGAGTTTAACACCTTTTGTGAAATGAATGGTATTAAGAGACAACTTTTAGCCCCTAGAACACCAGACCAAAATGGTATTGCAGAAAGAAGGAATAGGTCAATAATTGAAGTAGCAAGAGCTATGTTGTTTGAAAATGATTTGGCTAAGACTTTTTGGAGAGAAGCAGTGAACACAACAGTATACACTATGAACAGAGTACAAATCATAGCAGATACAAACAAGACACCTTATGAATTATGGTTTGGACATGCACCCTCAATTAAGTACTTTAGAATTTTTGGAAGTAAATGTTATATAAAGAGAGATGATGATATAGGAAAATTTGATCCTAGAAGTGATGAAGGAATATTTCTTTGATATTCTTTAAAAAGCAAAGCATATAGATGTTATAACAAAAGAACTAAGACTATTGTTGGAAGTGCACATGTAAAAGTTGATGAGAAGTTTAAAATTTAGGAAAGAATGCTTGATTATGAATCTGATGGAGAAGCACAACCTCAGCCTAACATTGAAAATGCAGAATTATTTTTTGAAGCTAACAGTGATTTGCTGAATGAAAGTCATACTGAAGAAAACAAAGAAGAAAGCAGAGAAGAATCTACAGTTGGCACAAGATCAGTAACTATGACACCTAACAGGTATATTTCGAGACATCACCCTGTTGAGCAAGTTATTGGAGGTTTAGATAGAGGAGTTTTGACTTGAAATAAGGTGCATTTATGTTGGATTTCTCAAATTAAACCTAAGACTACTAATGAAGCTTGTGAAGATGAACATTGGATTAATGCTATGAAAGAAGAACTAGAGCAAATTGAAAAAAACAAGACATGGGAATTGGTCCTTAGACCTGAAGACAAGAATGTGATTGGAACAAAGTGGGTATTCAGAAACAAGATGAATGAACAAGGAGAAGTGATAAGAAACAAAGCAAGATTGGTATGTAAAGGATATTCACAACAAGAAGGAATTGACTATGAAGAAACTTTTTCACCTGTGGCCAGACTTGAAGCAGTGAGAATGTTTCTAGCATATGCAGCTTACAAGAAATTCAAAGTGTATCAGATGGATGTGAAATCGGCATTTTTGAATGGTGAATTGGAAGAAGAAGTCTACATTGAGCAGACTGAAGGTTTTACTTTGACACAAGAAGGAGATATGGTATTTAAGTTAAAGAACGCTTTATATGGATTAAAACAAGCACCTAGAACCTGGTATGCAAGATTGGATAAGTATTTATTGAAATTGGGATTTATAAAAGGAACAACAGATAGTAACATATACACAAAATAAATTGAGAATGGTTTGTTGGTTATAGTTATATTTGTTGATGATATTATCTTTGGAGGAGAAGATGAAGCTAGTGACAAATTTGCAGATGAAATGAAGACTGAATTTGAGATGAGCATGATTGGAGAAATGAAATATTTTTTGGGATTATAGATAACACAAAGCAAGGAAGGTATATTTGTAAGTCAGACTAAGTATTTGAATGACTTATTGAAAAGATTTGGAATGAAAGATTCTAAACCTATTGGAACACCTATGGTAACTGGACATAAGTTATCTAGCAAAGATGAGACACCAACAGTTGAGCAGAAAAAATACAAATCTATGATTGGAGGATTGCAGTACTTGACACATACAAGACCTAATATAGCACATTCAGTTGGGATTGTAGCAAGATTTCAAGCAGAACCTAGACAATCACATTATGCAATAGTAAAGAGGATACTGAGATATCTGAAAGGAACAATGGATTATAGATTATGGTATGAGAATTCTAATGATTTTACTTTATGTGCCTATACTGATGCAGATTAGGGAGGCAACGTTGATGATAAGAAAAGCACCAGTGGTGGAGCCTTTTTTCTTGGAATAAAATTGGTCTCTTGGTTAAGTAAGAAGTAGAATTGTACTTCACAAAGTACAACAAAAGTAGAATATGTTGTAGCAGCAAAGAATTGTAATCAGATTATTTGGATGAAGCAGATGTTGAAGGATATTGGAATAAATTTTGATGAGCCTATTGTTATACATTGTGATAACACCAGTACAGTGAGTATGTCAAAAAATCTTGTTTTACATTCTAAGACTAAACATATTGAGATCAAGTATCATGTTGTAAGAGAGAAAGTTGCAGAAAAAGAAGTAAGATTGGAGTACATAAGCACAAAGGAACATATAGCAGATATATTTACAAAACCTTTACCTAAGGATACATTTGTGTATCTGAGAGGTATACTTGGGGTTATGCCCCAACCTATTTTTGAGAATTGATGCAGATGATTGCATCCATCCAGTGGTATATGAGCCCTATCTTTCTTCTAGATTGGATGTTGGAACTTCCTTTATGGGGGAGTTTATGAGTTGAGTCATGAGGACTCTTGTTATTGTATTTTTCTAAAAAGTGTCTTTTGACATTAAGTTGTTGTTGACTTAGTGATGGAATTTCTATCATTGATGTCAATGGGGGAGAGATATACATGAAAAACATTGAGGATTGTATGAGAGAGCTGAATAGGAAAATGAAGCAAGATTTAATTTGATATTTTGCAGTGATGTTGCAGTATTGGATTTTTGGAACATTGGATGTTTTTCATCTATGTTGCCATCAATGCCAATGGGGGAGATTGTTAGGAATGAATGCAAATTATTTTGGCAGTCATTCTGTACCAGTTGTTGTTGCATTCATGACTTGGATTGTCATTGATGTCAACACAGTGATATTCTGGATATCAGTAGGAAAGCGGGTATAGTTTTCTTTTGCGCACATGTTGTATTGTAGATTGGATTTTGTGCAGTTGATCATATTTTCTTTGGTGTGTTATTAACCTATGGTTAACAGCACAAAAAGAAATTCATTCATTTATGAGAGTTATGAGCATTTTGGTGAAAGCATTGTTTAGACAGTGTTTTTGTGAAGCGATTTTCGTAAATCGGAGGATATCTCTTAGCTGGCATGGAATCTGATTTTGCGTAGTTAAAGGGATGTTGGAGACTCATTAATTATGATGTGGTTCATAGTGCAAACTCTGAAGATATGTTTGGAGAAAGTTACAGTATTTGGAAGCTGACAGTTTTATGTGAAATTTTGTGTGTAGCGTGTAGAATTTATTATTTTGTAATTAAGGACCGACTCATTTGTAATTATTTGAGTTTGGTATATAAGAAGGAATGTTTTCCTTGTTTCAATATTTACTATGAAGGTTGAGATGTGAATATATGCATGAAGTGAAGAAAAGAGCTAATTCAGTGATGAAGGAAGACTTGTTAGTACAGAGATCTGGAATTGTGATCTTGTGTAGCAAAGAGTGCAGTTTTGGCACAGTGTGAAGGAGGTAATATATTTCATATTATTCTATTGAATAATTCTAAGATCTTTTAGATAGTGGGTTCAGAGATCTTACCTTAAACCTATTTGGGCAGTGGGTCCTTCTGTCTTCCATAAACTCTTAACCGGGTTAGAATGTATTTCATAAGACTCCTAATAGAGTCCATCCTCTAACAAGGAACTTTCATATTAGTGCATCATTTTGTGGGCATCATTCCCACTGGGGTTTACTCTTTTCAAGAGGTTCCCTAGTCAACATATCTTGTGTTATTGTGCAATTGTGTATGGTTATCTTTCTATGGTTGATTAGTACATTAATTATATTGTTTAAAGTAGTTGAATGGTTAAATTATCAGATAACTGATTCACCCCCCCCCTCTCTATTATCTTGGGGATCTTTACTTTCTAACAACCACTTGACATGATATGATACATATTAACTCCACTTACCTTGAAAAATAGAGTTCATACACCGATAGTGTCAAAAATAGTCTTGTATTGTAAGCTATGAAATAAATGCATTTAAACTCTTGTAGAAATCAAGGAGTATAAAACCTTTCTCATTGCACTATTGAGCAATCAAAATGTGTTCAAATTTTTCTTAATTATCCTAGCTACAAAATGTTTGAAATTCTTGGTACCCAGGACCAAAATCTTTCAAACATTTTGTTCCTGCACTTTTTGGCCCAAATTTTTCCTAGAGCCCTATATTAGGGTGTTAGTGGGAAATTAGATGATGTGGTTGACCTAGCTTGTTTTTGAATCTCAATATGATGGATGAAGTATATAAACTCCCTATCTCTCCTCATTTTGACATCTACTATTATGAAACCAATTTTTTATAAGGCATTGAAGATATCAAGTGTAATCAAGCAATCAAAGGCAATTTAGCAATTGGATTCAATATTTCAAGGCAAGCATCCAAGATCTAGTTTCACCATTTCATTAAAGTAAATTATAAGAAAATATTACCCATTGAAGAAAATTTATCTCCCATAATAGCCAAGTAGAGGAGCTTTCAATCAAGAAAGAATATCCCTCCATTTGCATTCATCTCTCCTTCACTTTAAGTGATTATCAGGCATATCTACAATGAAGATCTACGAGTGGAATTCATATATCCATGCATTTGTGAGGGTATCCTTGATTCCTATTCTACATTCCAAGGTCAAATCCTTGATTTCAAGAACATTTAAACATCTTCATGAGAAATTCCTACATCTTTCCATGAGGTTTTATGGAAGGTGAATCAAACATTTACCTTTTTACATACATTCCTTTATGAAATTTCCTTTCATTTCTAGGTTGATTCCTAAACAAGGGAAGGAAAGACTGAGCTCTCCTTCAAATTCACAATTGTCATATTCTTGAAGGAAGGTAGGTGCATCTATCATGGAAGTCTTGTTTATGTAAATGTAATGTTTAGTTGAATTATTGTAAGACAATGTTGTGTTATGCTTTCAAATTGTTTACATGAAGTCTTTTTTTTATTTTCTATATGTTTTGTTGTATGAATGTCATGGGAGTGCAAGACTACACTCATCCTTGGGAGGATTTGAGAGAGTCTTGGGGTGAAGGGATTAATTGAGAAAATATTTTGTGCAGATCATGGATGTATGGGCATCCATGAAGCCTACTTGTGTTTCTTATTGGGGGCCATAAGTGTTGGAAACTACAATTGAAACAATTGTTGTATTGTCATTAATGTCCTTAACTGGTAAGACTATTGCTACTTAGGAAAGTACTATATCTATTGTATTGGTGTGAAGAAGGGATAGAAAGGATGGTAACAATAGCACCTAGGGAAAGGTTGAGTTATCTTGATACTACAAAGTTTATTTGACTATGTTGCACAATGATGAGACGATGTATTGTTTATCTCAGTAAGATTGAAGACTAAACTGGTAGCCTTAACGGAGCAAAAACGGAGAAATCATGTTTGAGCTGAGTGATGTTAGTGTCGACCAAGTCAGTGTATGCCAAGAAAAATTCTAGTGTCGATCAAACATCAGTTAATTGCCGACGAAGATAGTGTATGCCGAGGAAACAGTTTTAGTAATGATCAAGCTTTCTACATGAAGACCAAGTAGTTGATCTCAGTATTGACCAAGCATCAACATTTTTATATTTGAAGAGAATTCAGATTTGGAGCTGACATTGTTGAATTCTTGGATTATGTAAAATGTGTTGACTTTATTTATTGATTATTTGAAAGCATTTAATACACTGTAAAATGTTTTATTGTAAATCTTTAAGAGATTTGAGATGATTCTAGAAAAGGAGGCAAAGAACATAAAGTGGGTAGATTCAATGAATCTAACCTAACCCTAAGATCTATGAAGGAGATTGAGCGGAAAAAGATGACTTAACCTAATTGAGGAGGTATTAAGGGAACCTAAGCATTAGGTATCTATATGCATGGGTGAAAAGAATGTTGGAAGATCAGTAGATTTTATTGACTGTTTAAGTAGAAAAGGATGAAGGAGAAGTGTGGTGATTGCTTGAAGAAAAGTTTCGAGTAGATCAGAGATGGAGATGGAAAATTTTCAAAGTTAGTAAACTAGAATTTGTGTACAAAATTGGATTTGATATTTGCAAAGTGAGTTGTATGTTTTTTAGATCAATATTGTTGCTACATTCTAACCATTGTAACAGTCAAAATCCTTTTAACAAAGGTTGACCTAATAGTCATATGTTTAAATCCTTTGAACAAGGTTGCATTCTAATGGAGTGTATGTAAGTCCTATAACAAGGCTCACTTTTAACAAGGTGATTGAAATCCTTTAACTAGGTCACACCTGACAATGTGTATTGTAACCTTTAATAGGGTTGGCTTTTAACCGAGCTCACTTCAGAAGAGTGAAAATAATAGTAGCATGTTACAAAGTGGTTTTTTCCCAGATTGGGTTTCCACTATAAATCCTAGTGTCAATGCTTGTGTGAATGTTTTGGTTTGAACATTTCTGTGTTTTGCAAGTTAGATACAGCTGGGGAGTGGACTGCAATGTTATATGTTTCTATTATTGAATCAGTGATGACCGAGTTGGTTTTGGTTGTTTGATTTGATTTAAAGTAAATTTTTTAAGTTTGTTTTATACATCAGGACTTCAAAACAACTGATTCACCCCCCCTCTCTGTTGTTCTAAATCATATTAACAATTGGTATCAGAGTTGTGTTTCTTATTGGTGTTTACAAAAATCAAGTTTAAAGGGACTTGAAGCAAATGATCAAGATGTATAAGAAGGAGGTACTAAAGCTGAATAAGGAAAAATTCCCTACATGGAAAAGCTTGATGAAGCTACATCTAGCTAGTATTGGTGATTCTACAAAGTACTACATTGAGAATGACTGTCTCACCTATCGTACATTTGACTGCTGAGGAAATGATAGCTAAGCAAGAACATAATCAGGAAATGTTGGAAATTGCATCTGCCCTAAGCTATCTAGAATTTGAGGACATTAAAGATTGCATGACTACTAAGAAGATGTTGGACACTCTTGCAAAGATCTATGGTGGTGACTTATTTGTATTTAAAGCTAAAGACAAGAGTCTCAGAAGTAAGTTTGATGAGATGAGAATGCAAGAAGGTGAAAACATTGCACAATATTGTGGTAGAATAAAAAAAGTTGTGAATGCTATTAGAGGAGAAAATGGGACTATTGATGAAGAAACTATAATTGGAAAAGTACTAAGAACCTTGTGTCCTATATATGCTATTAAGATCTCATCTATTCAGGAATCTAGATGTAACTCTAAAAATGTGCTTACTTTGGAAGGTTTGGTTGGCAAGCTGACTACTTTTGAACTCTCTAACTATGATAATTTCACTATTGGTAGTATTGGTAATGTTGAAACTACTTTTAAGTCACAGTTAGTTCTGAACAAGCCTAAGAAGGAAAAAGAAAGATGCATAAGTGAAAGTGAAAGTGAAAGTGACAGTGACACTTCTGATGAAGAACTTGAAGATCTAGAAGCTCTTATGGCTAGAAGACTAAGAAGAGGAAAAGGAAAATATAAAGGTAAAATCCCTATTATATGTTTTGCATGTAATAAAGTTGGTCACATAGCTGCTAGATGTCCTGACAGGAATGATAAAGATGAAGAAATAAATAGAAAAAACAAAGATAGAAGAGATGACAAAAGCTACCAAAGGTACAAAGACTACAAAGGAAAAGGTAAGAAATCTTGTTACATTGCTGAAGAAGAAAATGACACTAATAGTGATGAATTTGAAATTGAGGTAGTCTATGTTGCAATGAAAGATGAATCTGATGAGGATTTGAAAACTGCATTGATTTACTATGTGAACAAGAATGAAAAATGGATTATTGATAGTGGTTGTTCACATCACATGACTGGTGACAAGAGTAAGTTTGAGACCTTACATCATTATAGAGGTAAAAGTGTAAAATTTGGTAATGATGCACTATGTCCTGTTAGAGGAAAAGGTTTGATTAAACTAACTGATAAGATCTCTTGTGAAAATGCATATTGGGTTGAAGGTCTGAATTATAATTTGCTAAGTGTTGCTCAGCTCAATAGCATTGGTTACCGAGTGGAATTTCATCACAAGGAAGCTAAGATATTTGATGCTACTGGTGAACTGATCGGAAGTGGAGAACAGACTAGAAGTAATTTGTTATATCTTGACCTATCTAAAGAAATATGCATGATTGCACAACTTGATGACATTTGGTTATAGCATAAGAGGCTATGTCATGTTAACTTTGACAATCTGGTAGAGATAAGGAAGAAGAAGAAAGTAAGAGGTCTACCTAGATTAAAGAAACCTAAGAATATAATGTGCAAGGAATGCTAGTTAGGAAAGATGACTAAGTCAAGTTTCAAGAGAAAATCCTTTACTTCTAAAAACATTTTAGATTTGGTTCATATTGACCTTTGTGGAACTATGGGTGTACAAAGTTACTGTGGTGCTAGATATTTTATCTTGTTTGTTGATGATCATACCAGTATGATGCATGTAATGTTTCTAAAAGAAAAATATGATGCTTTTCAATTCTTTAAGTGGTATTTGGGTAAGGTTGAGAAGGAGATAGGTAGGAACCTAAAATTTCTTAGATCTAACCGAGGTGGAGAATTTACATCAAATAAATTTAATCTATTTTGCAATGATAGAGGAATCATAAGATAGATGTTTGCACCTAGAACACCTCCACAGAATGGTATAGTAGAAAGAAGAAATAGATCTATCTTGGATTATGCAAGGACATTGTTGATTGAAAAGAATGTGGCACAGAAATACTGGAAAGAAGCTATAAGTATAGCTATCTACACTCTTAACCGAGTATAGATCAAGAAAGGTACAAATCTGACACCCTATGAATTATGGTATGGGCATGCACCGAGTGTTAAATACTTTAGAATCTTTGGAAGCAAGTGTTACATATTAAAAGACAATAGCAATGGAAAGTTTAATGCTAAAAGTGATGAAGGCATATTCCTAGGGTACTCCACAAAAAGTAAAGATTATAAGTATTTGAACTCTAACACTAACAAAATTGTGGAAAGTGTGAATGTCAAAATTGATGAGTATGTAGAAAGAAATGAAGCTGACATCAAAAGAGAACTAGAAGATTACAGATCTTTTGTGTACATTGAAGAAATAGAAGATGCAAGTAACAGACTTGCACCAGATGCCGAGTCTCAGGCAAGCAATGCCAAGTGATAGAAAGATGATGCCGAGCATCAGGAAAATAGTGCCAAGAGAGAACCAAAACATGTCGAGCTACAAGATAATGTTGCCAAGTATCAGGAAGATGTTGTCGAGCATTCAGAAGCTAAATCTGACAATCTTATTGGGGAACCTGATGAAACAGAGGAAAGTAGAGTAGAACCTATTTTAGCAAAATATGTAAGAAGACATCACAAGCCTGAATAGATAATTGGAGACAAACATACTAGAATACAGACTAGAAGTAAGAAAAAAGATCCAACATGTTTATTGAGTGAATTTGAACCTAAGTCAACTTGAGAGGCATTAGAAAATGAAGACTGGATATAAGAAATGAATGAAGAGATTGACCAGATTGAGAAGAATGATACTTGGACTTTGGTGCCGAGACCTGAAGACAAAAATGTTATAGGAACAAAGTGGGTGTTCCAGAATAAGTTGAATGAAAAAGGTGAAATCGCTAGGAACAAAGCTAGGCTAGTATGCAAAGGCTACACACAAGAAGAAGGAATAGATTATGGGGATATATTTGCCCCTATAGCTAGATTGGAAGGAGTAAGAACTCTGCTTGCATATGATGCTTATAAAGATTTCAAGGTATATCAAATGGATGTCGAGTTTGCATTTTTAAATGGTATGCAAACTAAACAAATCCCTATATGGATTAAAACAAGCTCCCAGAGCATGGTATGAGAGGTTGCATAACTATTTGATATAGATTGGATTCTCAAGAACAAATGATACAAGCAATCTGTACATGAAAGATGAAGAAGGTAAAGGTATCCTATTGGCAAAAAAATTTGTTGATGACATTATTTTTGGTGGACAAGATGCTTTGTGTAAAGGATTCTCAAATGAAATGCAAACTAAATTTGAAATGAGCATGTTTGGTGAGATCAAATTATTTGTTGGTTTACAAGTATATTAGATGAAGAAAGGTATTTTCATTACACAGTCTAAGTATGTGAATGAAATATTGAAAACTTTTGGGATGGAAGATGCTAGACCAGTGAGTACTCCTATGGTTACTAGACAAAAGTTATCTAAGAATGATGATGGTGTAGAAGTAAACCAGACTTTGTACAGATCCATGATTCAGAAATTGTAGTATGTTGTACATAGTAGACCAGATATTGCACTATCTATTGGGATTGTGGCAAGATTCTCTACCAATCCTAAAGAAACACACATGATGGCAGTGAAAAGAATTATGAGATACTTGAAAGGAACTGCTGATTATGGGCTATACTACAAGAAGAATGACAAATTTGAACTAAGAGTATATATAGATGTTGATTGGGCAAGAAATGTAGATGACAGAAAGAGCACTAGTGGTGGAGCTTTCTTTCTTGGGCTGAGATTAGTCTCTTGGATGAGCAAGAAACAAAATTGCATTTCCCAATCTACTACCTAAGCCGAGTATGTTGCTATTGCAATAAACTATTCAAATTTGGTACGGATAAAACAATTGTTGGTAGGCATGAAAGAAGAAATCACTGAACCTGTTGTTATCTTCTGTGACAACACAAGTGCTATCAACATTTCTAAAAATCCAGTAATGCATACAAAGACCAAGCATATAGCAATCAAGTATCACTACTTGAGAGAATTGGTACAAGACAAGGAAGTTCGAATGGAATATGTGAATACAAAAGAAAAATTGATAGATATATTCACTAAAGCTTTACCTAAAGAAGCTCATGAGTATTTGAGAAGTCAATTAGGGGTCCTTCCCCTAACTGAGGCTTCCTAGTCAAGCTACGAGCACTGCATCAAATATGCTACAGCAGAACATTTGACAAATTGATGTAGAAGATTGTCACACTTTAGGACTGGCCTAGAGTTGTGAAGTAGAGAAAAGATAAGGAATCAGTCATAAGCAATATGACAGAGGGAGAAACATTGAGCTACACATATACTATCTACATCTATTGGATGTAAGTTTTTTAGTTGTTGCTTTGGCATTTTTGTCAAAGAGGGAGATGAATTGAAATGATACAACAACACATGACACTGAAAGTAAGGGAGATGATGAACGTGAATGCAAGATCAGGATAAAGGGAGATCTAGATACTTTTGACGGTCATAGAAGTGAGGTTTACAAATTCTGAATTAGAATGAAGGTAAGGATATTACAAATTTTCTCTGATGGACAAATAAGTTTTTTGGATTGGTTGGTAATCCATGTGTTATTCAAGTAATATCATATGGTGTTGCCATCAATGCCAAAGAGGGAGATTGTTGGAAACTACAATTGAAACAATTGTTGTATTGTCATTGATGTCAAACCTTAACTAGTAAGACTGTTGCTACTTAGAAAAGTACTATATCTATTGTATTGGTGTGAAGAAGGGATAGAAAGGATGGTAACAATAGCACCTAGGGAAAGGTTGAGTTATCTTGATACTACAAAGTGTATTTGACTATGTTCCACAATGATGAGACAATGCATTATTTATCTTAGTAAGATTGAAGACTAAATTGGTAGGCTTAACCGAGCAAAAATGGAGAAATCATGTTTAAGCCGAGTGATGTTAGTGTCGACCGAGTCAGTGTATGCTAAGAAAAATTCTAGTGTCGACTAAACATTAGTTAATTACCGAGGAAGACAGTGTATGCCAAGGAAATAGTTTTAGTAATGACTGAGCTTTCAACATGAAGACCGAGTAGTTGATCTCAGTATTGACCAAGCATCAACATTTTTATATTTGAAGAGAATTCAGATTTGGAGCTGACATTGTTGAATTCTTGGATTATGTAAAATGTGTTGACTTTATTTATTGATTGCTTGAAAGCATTTAATGCACTGTAAAATGTTTTATTATAAATCTTTAAGAGATTTGAGATGATTCTAGAAAAAGGAGGTGAAGAACATAAAGCAGGTAGATTCAATGAATCTGACCTAACCCTAAGATCTACGAAGGAGATTGAGTGGCAAAAGATGAGTTAACCTAATTGAGGAAGTATTAAGGGAACCTAAGCATTAGGTATGTGTATGCATGGGTGAAAAGGATGCTGGAAGATCAGTAGATTTTATTGATTGTTTAAGAAGAAAAGGTTGAAGGAGAAGTGTGGTGATTGCTTGAAGAAAATTTTTGAGTAGATTAGAGATGGAGATGGAAAAGTTTCAAAGTTAGTAAACTAGCATTTGTGTACGGAATTGGATTTGATATTTGTAAAGTGAGTTGTATGTTTTTTAGATCAATACTGCTGCTACATTCTAACCATTGTAATAGTCAAAATCCTTTTAACAGAGGTTGACCTAATAGTCATATGTTTAAATCCTTTGAACAAGGTTGCATTCTAATGGAGTGTACGTAAGTCCTATAACAAGGCTCACTTTTAATAGGGTGATTGAAATCCTTTAACCGGGTCACACCTGACAGTGTGTATTGTAACCTTTAACAGGGTTTTCTTTTAACTAAGCTCACTTCCGAAGAGTGAAAATAATAGTAGCATGTTACAAAGTGGTTTCTTCCCAAATTGGGTTTCCACTATAAATCCTAGTGGCAATGCTTGTGTGAATGTTTTGGTTTGAACATTTCTATGTTTTGCAAGTTAGATACAGCTGGGTAGTGGACTACAATGTTATATGTTTCTATTATTGAATCAGTGATGACCGGGTTGGTTTTGGTTGTTTGATTTGATTTAAAGTAAAGTTTTTAAGTTTTTTTTATACATCAGGACCTGAGAACAACTGATTCACCCCCCCCGCTCTCTGTTGTTCTAAATCATATTAACAATAAGGAGAGTTGAATTGTGCTCTATGAGATGAGCTAGCTTGTTTGGGTTGAGCCTTGTGAAGGCATGTTGTATTTGAGAAAGAGGTCTTGTTGTTGTTTAAGTATGGCATCTCCAAGGATTGTTTCCACCTTCACCCATTGTTGGATCAAATTTGATCCTATGTGCAATACTTGGGAATGGGAGTAATTGTGTTGTTATGGTTTCATATTGTTGTGACTGTATTACTTGTATGTTACCTATCCTACTTGTTTCCCCTAGCTCGGGGGTGGCCTTGTAATGGCCTTGGCTAGGAGGTGAGCCTCCATGGTCATATTGCAAATTGTTCTTATTGTAGGTTTGGTTTGGATGGAAGATGAAAGCATTATCTATATTGAATATTACTTGGGAACATGGAATTTTACTTGTCTTAATTTCCTTAGAAAGAAGAATTTTTATATGTAACATTGATTCATTGTAAACTCTTATGTAAAGTGATGTTTTCTTGTATTTTAATTTGCAATGAACTCTTGTAAAAGAAAAGAAAGGGAAAGATGTATTATTTTCAAAATGATGTATTAGTTAAAAATGAAATTTGAATATATATGCAAATGAGATACATTAAATTTTATGTCTTATGAATGGATAAACTATAGTTATGGCAGCATATTTATTTAAATAAATATATATTCTTTCCCTTCAAAAAGGCATAAATAACTTGCTGTTATTTTTCTCCTTATTCTTGTTAAAAAAAAAAATAGAGAACATAATTAAATTGCAGCATTGTTTTAAATTTCTTTTTTAAAAAAAAAAAATGAATATATTTTCCTTCCATGTATAGTTAGAACAATCTTTCTATTTTTCTAATTAGAAAGTAATAAGATTTTTTTATCTTTCTTATGTTTAAAAGAAATATATTTTCTTTTAAAAGTCTACATATATTCCTTCATAAGAATATGTTCACATGAAAACATACATAAAATATAAATAAGTTAGGAAAACTATATTTACATAAATAGATAAATAAATATATATTAATATAATTTCTTGATGTATTAATATAAAATTATATACAAATGGTACAATGATATATATATATATATATATATATATATATATATATATATATATATATATATATATATATATATATATATATATATATATATATATATATATATAGTATATAAAATAATTTACACCTATTTAAATATATGTAATAAAATATATATTTATATATTAATATATATAAAAAATAAAATTAGATAACTAGTTTACAAATTTACTTTATTTTCTTTAATTTCAAAATAAGGAAAGTATATATTATGGTTTATAACAGAAAAAAAAATTAGAATATTAATAAAATTTTTCATTTTTTTGAAAATCTACAGAATCTTTATAAAGCAAGTCTAATGTTTTAGTGGTGAAAAATAAATCAGATTTACTTTATTACTTTATGCATCAAAGTATTTTCCTTTTTTCTTTGTAAATCTACAGAATCTTTATAAAACAATTATAAACTGGGACAATCTATTTACTGTTCTTGTTTATATTGAGAGTGTTAATGATTTTTATCTAAAAAAATATAAACCCTCAAAAAAATCTACCCAATGGGTATTTGTTAAATTAAAATAAAAATGAAAGTTAATTTCGCTAGATATAGTTGCAGTATACAAAAAAGAAAAAAAGAAATATATATTTACTAGCATAAAATGTTAGTAAATATTGAACAAATCTATTTATCAAATGGGTAAACAAATAACTTACTTCTCTGGCTTCATACAGTGGGTAGCCTACATAACAAAGATGATAAAAATAAAATAATAAAATATAAACACAGAAATTCATAAAATCAGATAACTAGATGCAGTATTCTAAAATCTGTAAATATATTGAAGATTCAAAAAAATCTAGCTAATATCTTTACCCTATTATGATTTTTTTGGAAGAGGGTTTTTGTTGAAAACCCTTGATCCATTAGGTCAGGATGCAAACCCCTCTTAGATCCGGATAGATATATACACAAAGTGTATATGTGTGTATATACACACCCTAGGTGTGTATATGCACACAGGTACATGTGTGGACAAAAAAATCTCTTGATACTTCTTTCCCCTAGCCTCTGGCTCAACTCTGCATCAACAAATGATGAAATTAGGGTTTGTTTTGACTTTTGCATTTGGGGACTAACCCTAATTTTGAATTAGGGTTAAGGTTAGCCATTTTGGGGTCTTTTCTTTTTATTTTATTTATTTTCTCATTCTGATCCCACAAGTAATGGCTTTAACTTTTAATCTCTTTTTTTAGTTAATTAAAATTAAGTGAATTTAGAAAGTCACTTTATTCGCAAATCGATTTAATTATTATTTTATTTAATTTTCTTTTTGGAAGTGTGTAATGGTGATTTATTTTTAAATTAATTGGTGAGATTATTTCCTTTTATTTGTATTAGATGCATTTTAAAATAAATTATTTAAGGTTGTATATGTTGAAATTTTTATTTAATGAACTCTCAAATTATTTATTTATTATTTTAAGAATTGAGATTTGATTTTTGAATTTTATGAGTTAATGTATTTAATATTATTTGGGATTATCGGATGTCTCATTTAAGTTTAGAAAAATTAATTTATTATTTAAATTAAATTATTATTTTTATATATCACTTATTAATTGAACTACTAGGGGAAATGGTTAATTTTATAAATTCTAGGAAGGTCCTAGGTGAATTTTATTGTCTGAATATTAGTAGTAATATTTTGGATGGTAATTATAATTTTTCTATTTTTTTTTAATAATTTAAATCCCTTAGTCGAGCTGTTAATAATATTTAATGAATCTTGATAAAATGTATATTTTAATCTAGGGGTGCATTAATGTATTTTAAATTTATCAATTATTAATATTTTACAACTGCTAATAGTTTTATAACCCTAGTGTTGAGATAAGATGATTTATCATATTTACTTAATTTGGATTTGAATTTAGTTAATCCATTTAGAATAATTTATGCCAAACCTAGCTAGGGATTTCATTGACTAATGCAGTCTGATGAACAAGGGATGTTGGCATGCCAGTGTGTGCCATGAGTCCCCTTGTGAGTTGAGTTGTGTTGGTCGTTGTGCCTTGTATTTCATGTCAGGTGTTCTTAGTGTGTAACCTAGGGGATGTTTTGTGCTTTTTATAAAAAAAAAATTGTTGGTGTGTTTTTGTCCTAGTATTTTGGATATTACAATTGGGGAGGATCTCACCGATGAAGGAAAATAGATGATTAGTGTATTAACACTCCCAAATGCATCTAATTACCTATATACTCTTCTTGACTCATTTAAATAGAGCCATTACTATAGTATGGTCTTGTTTGGATTCTCCCAATCATCCCATATCCATTGATGGTTACTGATAGCATCAAGACATGTTTCTACACCATTAGAGGGATGGGATATTCTTGTGTTTGTAAGAGAATGTAGTCAACCATCTTCTTATAACTTCTACGATAAAGGTGCAAAGATTGGATTTTATTTTGACATGTTCTCTTTATATGAATCAACCCTAGAGGGGCTTGAACTCTAATGATGCAATTAGATTTATGCCAACTCTATAAAAGGAAATCTTGTAGATATTTTCTCAGTTCTTCTCTAGTTCATTTGCAGTAGCTATGTCCTATACATTGTAATTTTCCTTTTCCTTGCACTAATAAAATTCTCAATTTTACCCTTTCTTACCATTCTACTATCTTGCACATTTTAGGTGCCCTGTAGTGAATGTTTCTTTTTGGTTTCTCTAGTTTGTATGTCATATTAGATATGCTTGTAGTTGATGTATTGTAAAATTCATTTTCTTTGCAACATCTAGTAAGTTATTATTGGCAAGTTTACTATACTGTTGTATATGACTAAATTTAGTGTTGTCATTATGGAAAAAAAGTCATATAATGTTTTGGAGTTAGCACACATTATCAGAAGATCAGAATTTGATTAAGTATAGAAGACTGGACAATTAACATAGTACCGGTAGATCAGAACATCAATGCACATGCGTACAAAAGAGTTAGGGTATGCACCCTAAAAGATAAGTTGGTAAGAGTGTATTAATGCTAAGTCTAAGACATCATGATCAAAAGATATAGTATGGAAAAGATACAGATAGTTGAAGTAGCACAGATAGTGAATGCTAGAATAGAATAGAGTATGCAACCGACTGTTGGTAATTTGATTAGTGATGATATTATTGTTTTGTAAAGGCTTTGCACATATTGTAATTAAGTTTTAGATATATAATTATGTTTGTTTGTAAACACGCTTGAGCCAATTCACTTGGAAGCATTTTTTTGTAATTGATTATAGGCCGACCTAGTTAATTATTTTGGTAAGTGTATATAAATATTAGATGTGCCTTTGTAATAAGGCATGGATGTTGTTATAGAGACAAGATAAGAAGAGAAGAGGTATGTAAAGAGAAGATATAATGTATTAGAGCTTTGCAAGAGGTCAAAGCATCAACGCATCAAAGGAACTGATCAGACAAGCAATGTCACAACACTAGTTCATCCAACATATATAGTGTGTATCTGACATCAGAAGGTTGTAGCCTTCACCACTTGAGAAGTGAGCTCTAGGAAAATGTGTCCCCACCCCTAATAGGGTTATTGTAAAATACTCCTAATAGGGTTTGACCCTTGACAAGGTCACTATACTAAAAATATTGTAAAGAATAACTCCTAACAGGGTTTCAGGTCTTCTAACAAGGATCAAAAGACACTAGTGTAGTTCTTATTAGGTGTCAATTCCCACTGGGGTTTTTACCTATTTGGGTTTCCCCGTAATCATATTGGTTTTATGTGTTGTGTTTATGTTCATTTCAGTACTTAAGCATTCAAGTTAAGCTTCAAGAGTTGAAGTAATTATATAATGAACACTGATCCACCCCCTCCCTCTTAGTGTTAACATTCTTAACAATTAGTATCAGAGCACTGGTCCTCTAAAGATAAGTTTAACCACTTGAGGTGATTAATGGGTTCAAAAGGAGAAAATAATCTGAAGAAGAATCTTATGGCAACTCTTAAAGACCTTGACAGATCAGAGAAAGAAGTTGAAGAAATGAAATTAAAAATAAGTGGTGCACAATTTTTCATCAAGAAGCTAAAAAAAGATTTGAAAGATTGTTCAAACAGTTATCTAGGGAAGATGGTCAAGAAAATGAATGAAGAGAAGACATCTCTAAAAGATCAGATTGAAGAATTGGATGATAAGCTAACTAACAATCAAGAAGTATATGATTGTTGGTGAATAGATTTTTCTTTCAACAAAAACCTTCCAAATGACTCTTGAATGCCCAAACAAGAAGACACAATCAGCAACCAATAGTTGGGTCATTTATAATTAAAATTTGAAAATGCCCTCTAAATTTTGGTATGAAGGTATAGCTCTCTCCATTTGATATGCAATGAATTTTATATCACTGATATGCTTTTCACCAGAAAACATCAAAGGCATCAACATCTACCCATAAACATGATGTAGATGAACAAAGATTTTAAAGATATAAACAAAATGAATATGAGAGGCTAATACAAAGCCCACTTCTCTCACTCACAAATTGTAACTTATTAAATCAAGAAACATGTATTCTTTCCAAACATAGCCTAATTCTAAAAAAAAAGTTCCAAAATAAAGCACATGTACAATTGGATGAATAAAATATGGCATTGAAAAAGATTTCAACGAGACAAAGATCAATGAAATCTGAAGAAACAATAATAAATTCAAAGACTCGTAAACTATTTCTCCATTATTTCAATATCCAAAATGAGTTGTACATTACATCTGCATTGAAAGAAAAACATGTCTTCTATCTTTTATCAGAAAATAGAAAAATCCCCCTTCTATAGCACACAGGCTGCCAAAAAGAGTCTTTTGATTACAATACTCAAAACTCTCCTTCATAGAGCACAAAGACTCTCCTCTGTAAAGAATAAGAACCCCTAGTCCTCTCTATAATTCCCAATTAAATCCTTTTCTCATCACTTGTTTGGTCTCTACAACCGATTCTTGAAATGTAACTGATTGTTTTTTTGTACTTTACCTTTCCCTTTTACTTTCTCCACAAATCCTCTTTATAAAATCAAGTATTTATAAAATTTATATTCAATAGTTTATAAATTTCATTTTATAACATTTATAAGCATATTTGGATAGGTGGGATATGAATACATTAGTCCAAAATAATAAAACAAATATGATGTTGGCCGAATTTTTCATGATGGTCAAATTGGGTCTCGGTGTGGGGGGCATAATGTTTTACCCCACCGTTGGATCATGCCAATGTTGAAATATGTTGTTGCATTCCTAATTTTGTACAACTTGATAGGAGTGATCATGAAAATTATATCTGAAGCAAAATTTATTGAGATCTGAGTGGAGGTATGTAAAACTGCAAAAACAATCAAACTTGTTGTGTTAGTGTTGCTACACCGTTGAACTTGTTGCATCACTTTGACCTTCACTAAAGTGGATGAACCCTATTATACCTTGCCAATAAATAATTAACCATATTGGATTTTAACATTTGAATGGAGCTAAACTTTTGGGAGCCACACTGAACCAAACTAACCACAAACCTTACAATTTGTAGTTTTAGATTTTTCCATCAAACCTGTGGAACCTCGTGAACTGCACCTTTTAAATGAAAGTTTGGATTGAAACTATGAACCTCTTTGAACTACTTCAAACAAAGGTTAAAAATGATTCAAAGTGGTTCATGAGTGATGAAGGACTACAAACACTTAGCCAAAGGGAGCTAACTAGACAAAAACAAGTTTGAAACGTCAAGGTGGTTAACTCAAGGGAAAAGCTGACTTTGAGAGACCTTTGATCCAAACTTTGAGAAAGGAGGAAACTATACAATGATCAAATATATCGAATGGTCAAGGACACTTTTAACATGGTGACTCAAATAGACCCTAACACTGGCTTTGTCTGGGGGACTGCATGTTGTCAAATATGCAGAGAACTCCAATAATCTCTGGGTAAAAAGATAAGTGCCTAGCACCATTGGGCAATAGATTCAAAATAATAAGCATAGGGAGCTTCTTGCAGATAGGAAGAGGAGGCAAACTAACAAGCTAAAAACACTAAGACAAATAGAAAGCCAAAACAAAGTGAACTAAACTACGCACACCAAAAACTTGCAAAGAGAGAACATATTTATAAACATGTTCATAGGCAGGAAAATCCTACCACAACAAAAGAAAAATAAAGAACTTACACGAAGCCATCCACTGGCTGAGAGAAATAAGAGCCTTTACAGAGTAACTGATGGTGCCTCTTCTATTTAGCTCTTTAAAACTGCCATCTGACGACTCCATTAATGTTATAAATCATATTAGTAGCATGCAAAAATTGTTAGGAATGGGAACACAGAGAGGGGGGTTGAATCAGTGTTCACTATATTTTAACTTTTCTCTTTAATCTTAATGCTAAACTTAAATGCTTAATTAATAAATTAAACATTCACATAAACATGAAACATGAAATCAACACATGACACCAATATGGTTACGGGGAAACCCAAATAGGCAAAAACCCCGGTGGGACTTGATACCCACTAATATTCTGCACTAGTATTTTGTGATCCTTGTTAGAAGAACCTTTACCCTGTTAGGAGTAGCTTTACAATTCTTTAAGTATAGTAGACCTTCTTAAGGGTCAGACCCTGTTAGGAGTCTTTTAAAATGATCCCTATTAGGGGAGTGGACTCACTATCCTAGAGCTCACTGCTCAAATGATGAAGGCTACAACCTTCTGAATTTAGATACACACTATATCTATAGGTGAACTATCACTATGACACTGCTTGTCAGATCAGTTCCTTTGATGCACTGATGCTTTGACCTCTTGCCAAGATCTAACACATCTTATGCTCTCTTCACATACCTCTACTCTACTTAACACAACTCTATTACAACTTCCATGTTGAATACAATGGATGCATCTTATATTTATACACTCATACAAACAAAACAATTAGGTCGACCCTATAACTAATTACAAAGAACAGTTCCAAATGAATTGGCTTAAGGATACTTACAATCATACATATAAATATGTCAAAACCTAAATACAATAGGCACATGGCCTTTACAACATTATATTATAATCGCAAACCAAAATGCTAACTGTCGGCTCTATGCTCTATTCTCTATTGGCACACACTGGCTGTGCAACTTCAACTGACTGTAACTTTCACATCTTTTCATATCTACTTATGTTCTCTTAGACTAAGCATAAGTATAGTCTAACAACCTTAACTTCTAAGGCGCATACCATAACTCATCCATACACATGTGCATTGATGCTCTGAGCTGTAGGAACTCTGTACACTATCCAGTCTTCAACACTTAACTGAATTCTGATGTTTACACTAAGTGCGCTGACTCCAAAATACTATATGACTTTGTTTCCATAATGAAAATAATATATCTAGTCATATACTTTAGTATAGGCAACTTTCCAACAAACTCCCCCTTTTTCATTGATGGCAACAAAGGAATATGGCCAAGTCTCTAACTATCCCTTAACAAAAAACTTTTTGTCTTCTATACATTTTTATACATAAACTTATATCTCCCTATACATATATATACTCCATATTCTATACAACTCCCCCTTTGACATTAATGACAAAGGTGTTACAAAACATTGTATCTATACATACTCACTAAGGGAAAACATCTGGATATGCAATCTTCAGATTCAAGATCTCCTTCTTCCAAAAGGTTATTAGAGAGTTAACTATTTGGAGATGGGTGCATAATGCATATTGAAGCTTCTCCATCTTCTCCAAGTCATTCATGGGACCATGATCATAAGTTACCATGGTCGAATCAATCTCCTTTATGTTTTGATTGAGGATGACTAAAGAGGGTGCAAGACCATTCCTCAACTAAGTCTATCTGAACCTTATCCTTGTTATCTCTTTTTATTCCTTCTCAATCTTGTCTATCTGACCTTGGTAGAAATTGTTGCACATGTTCACATCTGTGGATGTGTCTATCACTGAATTCTTTACCTTCTCAATCATTGCTTCTACTTCTTTTATCTTCTTAAAATGAGCATCAGTGAGTTTGTCTTGATCCATGCATGTTGTAATGATCCTTCTTCCTTCATTAGAAAATTCTTTCAATGATGCTTGACCAGACTTAAGAGAATTTAAGTCTAGTGCAAAGTTTCTCATTAGTTCATTAAGTCTCTTCTTTAAGTACTTTTCTTCTGCTACTTTGGACGCAGATTCTTCTAGGCTAGAAAAATTGCTTTTGAATTGTGAGAGTACTATACTTACATCATCAATCAAATGTACTTTTTGCACTTTGTTATCTTCTAGCAGAAAATTGTTCAAAATATTCACTAATTCCACTAGGAGAGGATTCCTCGTGACTTGCTTCTCCTTTTCCTTCTCCATTGCCAGGATGCTAAACTTAATCAAGTCTTCTTCTTTCCAAGAGTCTAAATTGCTTGTATTAGGTGTCAAACTTGACAACAATGCTGAGGAGGGAGTGATGGGAGTGCTATCCATCACTTCTTGTTTCACCTTGATCAATTCAATAGAAGTTTCATCTTTACTTTCTTTTTACTTTTCTTCTTCTTTCTTTTCTGATACATTTTCTATGAGTACTTCTTCTTGCTAAGTGGGAGGTGTATTTTTTCATAAGATTTCAGCTTCTTCAGTACTGACAAATGCTTCCTCAAACTTGTCCAAATCCTTATCAGTAGCTGCCATGGCTATCTCCACATTATCTATGATAATAGTGCTACCTTCATGAGATTCTGAGATGGGCACAGACTTATCTACTTCTGTTTGAGTTTCTACTTTGGGCACTGAGTCTTGAGGACCTTTCACTAGTACATTGGAGGTCTCTACTACTTTGTCTTGCTTACTAGGTACATGAGTGATGGGTGCAGTAGGTAGTTTTATCTATTGTTCTAATAACACATTTTCAAGGTCCTTCTCTGTTTTCATTATTAGCTCATAGTCTTTGTTCATGATGTGAAGAGTTCTCATCTTTTTCCTTAGGTGCAGCATTACCAAATTCAATATCAGTGCCTCTTCTACTTTAGAACATATTGGTAGAGTATCTTGTTATACTTTTTCTCTTATCCTTAGATCCTCTTCATTTTCTTGTTTCTTTCGGTATTCTAAAATATCCCAAACTTTATCAGGAATAGAGGTCTTCAATTCAAGAACTATTTTCTTGAACTTGATCATATGTTTGATAATCATGCTATGTATCTCTAATTTTTCAATCTCACTGAATGATTCATAATGCTTCCCTACTTGATCAATTTTTCCCTCATCAACAATTCTAGTGCTCAAAACTTTAAGGCTTGGTCTGAATCCTGCCTTAGGAGGTGCTTGAATGTTTTTCTTGCTCCTTGTTGCTTGGGAGGATGGATGATCAGTACTAGCTTCTTTCTTCCTCTTGAACATTGGCTTATACTTCGGAGGAGTATCTTTGGGCACAGAAGGAGTATTGTCATCTTTACCCTTCTGACTATCATCTGATTCAGTTTTCATCTTTTTCAATTTAGGATCTTCTTGTTCTTCCTCTGCTACTGCACCTTTCAATTCTAAGGAAATCTTTTCATCCCTTTCTTTATCAAGGTCTACTTGTGATACACCATGTATTCTTAAGATCTCAAAAGTGACCTTTGCAACCTTCCTTTTAGTTGTAGCACTGTTTAGTTTAGCATCAACTTCAAGAATGCTCATAAAAACAAAACAATTAGGCCAGCCCTATAACTAATTACAAACAATGCTTCCAAATGAATTGGCTTAACAATTCTTACAATCATACATATAAATATGTCAAAAAGCTAAATACAATGGATGCAAGGCCTTTACAACATTATATTATAATCACAAACCAAAATGCTACCTATCGGCTCTATGCTCTGTTCTCTGCTGGCACACACTGGTTGTGCAACTTCAACTAACTACAACTTTCACATCTTTGCATATCTACTTATGCACTCTTAGACTAAGCATAAGTATAGTCTAACAACCTTAACTTATAGGGCACATATGATAATTCATCCATACACACATGCGTTGATGCTCTGAGCTGCAAGAACTCTATACACTGTCCAGTCTTCAACACTTATCTGAATTCTGATCTTTACACTAAGTGCGCTGACTCCAAACTGCTATATGACTTTGTTGCCATAATGACAACACTATATCTAGTCATATACTCTAGTATAGACAACTTTCCAACAAAAATTTCTTAAATAACCATCCACACCCAAAAAGCCATTCTTCATCATAAATTTTTTATTTTTCTTGGGCTTTTTGCCAATCATTTCCCAAATGATTTTCAATATCTAGTTGAAAAAGAAGATTCCTAGAAATTTCTTGAAGAAAGCTTGCATAATATTTATGATTGATGCTATCAATAATATCTTTTTTCACATAATCTTTAGTATTATGACAAATTTCAACAAATAAAGACTTTTCATTTGGCATGAAATCTTCTCTCACAACAATACTTACTTCATTTCTAGAAGAAAGGAGAGCATCACCAAACATAACAAACATTTTTCTTGTCCTCTCATGCACCAAATCATCATATTGTTTAGCCCCTTCTTCATAATTTGAATTTTTGACAGAAGAGTTCTTTTTTACAGTTGATGGTATATTTTCTTGAGGCTGGGCCATTCCTTGTTGCACCAATCCTTCCAAAGGCAAAGAAGAGGAGAGATTTGCAAGGGGCTAGAAAATATAGGATTCTCTTTCTTTTTCCACTAGATTGTTATTCTTTTTGCATTCAAGATCCATTTCTTGTGCATATTCCATCCTATCAGATCTTTCTTCCTTGCATTCTTGTTCTTCTTCATTTTGTTCTTGCATAGGGGATCTCTTCTTGATGAGGATGACACCGTAAAAATATTTCAACCATCTCACTTCTTTTTCCACCTCTGTTGTAGTTTCTCTGATTGAATTATTACTAAATGGTGGAATAAAGATAAAAATATCTGAGATATCTTCACTTCTTTTTGGAACTCAATCTTTTAAAATTTTTAGATATCTTTGAAATACCTCATGGTATTCATCTTCAATAGAGCCGCCAACCTCCATCCTCAGGGAGGTACCTTCAAATTTTTGAGAAAAGAAAACACTGAGACTGTGATTCCTTTCCCCAGTAGAGTTGCCAAAAATCTATTAGTGAATAGATTTGTCTTTCAACAAAAACCTTTCAAATGACTCTTGAATTCCCAAACAAGAAGACACAATCAACAACCAACAGTTGGGTCATTTGTAATTAAAATTTTCAAATGCCCTCTAAATTTTGGTATGAAGGTACAACTCCCTCCATTTGATATGCAATGAATTTATATCACTGATATGCTTTTCACCAGAAAACATCAAAGGCATCAACATCTACCCATAAACATGATGTAGATGTGCAGAGATTTTAAAGATATAAACAAAATGAATATGAGAGGTTGATACAAAGCCCACTTCTCTCACTCACAAATCATAACTTATTAAATCAAGAAACATGTATTCTTTCCAAACATAGGCTAATTCTGAAAACAAAGTTCCAAAATCAAGCACATGTACAACTGGATGAATAAAATATGACATTGAAAAAGATTTCAATGAGACAAAGATCAATGAAATCTGAAGAAACAATAATAAATTCAAAGACTCATAAACTATTTTTCCATTATTTCAATATCTAAAATGAGTTGTACATTACATCTGCATCGAAAGAAAAACATGTCTTCTATCTTTTATCAGAAAATAGAAAAATCTCCCTTCTGTAGCACACAGGCTGCCAAAAAGAGTCTTTTGATTACAATACTCAGAACTCTCCTTCATAGAGCACAAAGACTCTCCTCTCCAAAGAAGAAGAAACCCCCTGTCCTCTCTACAATTCCCAATTAAATCCTTTTCTCATCACTTTTTTGGTCTCTACAACCGATTCTTGAAATGTAACCGATTGATTTTTTTTTACTTTACCTTTCCCTTTTACTTTCTCCACAAATCCTCTTTATAAAATCAAGTATTTATAAACTTTATATTTAATAGTTTATAAATGTCATTTTATAACATTTATAAGCATATTTGGATAGGTGGGATATGAATACATTAGTCCAAAATAATAAAACAAATTTGATGTTGGGCGGATTTTTCATGATAGTCAAATTGGGTCTCAGTACTGCAGGCATAACATTTTACCCCACTGTTGGATCTTGCCAATTTTGAAATATGTTGTTGCATTTGTAATTTTCCATAACTTGATTGGAGTGATTGAGAAAATTATATTTGTAGAAAAAGTTATTGAGATCTCATTGGAGGTATGTAAAACTACCAGAATAATCAAACTTGTTGTGTTAATGTTGCTACACCATTTAACTTGCTGCATCACTTTGACCTTGGCTGAAGTGAATGAAACCCATTATACCTTGAAAATAAATAATTAACCATATTGGATCTTAACATTTTAATGAAGCTAAACTTTTGGGAGCCACGCTGAACCAAACTGACCACAAACCTTGCAATTTGTAGTTTTAGATTTGTCCATTGAACTTGTGGAACCTCGTGAACTACACCTTTTAAATGAAAGTTTGGATTGGAACTTTGAACCTCATTGAACTAATTCAAAAAAAGGTTCAAATTGATTTAAAGTGTTTCATGAGTGATGAAGGACTACAAACACTTAGCCAAAGGGAGCTAACTAGACAAAAACAAGTTTGAAATGTCAAGGCGGTTAACTCAAGGGCAAAGCTGACTTTGAGAGACCTTTGATGCAAACATTGGAAAAGGAGGAAACTAGACAATGATTAAATATATCAAAGGGCCAAGGAAAATTTTAACATGGTGACTCAAATAGACCCTAACAATGATGAATAGATCAAACAGAACCTTCAACTAAATAAAGAATTGAGGCAAGCAAACATGGAAATCTTGGAGCTAAGAAACAACAAAGAAAAATTAGAATCTGAATTCATTGAAGGAAAGAATCACATTGATAAATTATACACAAGAAAGGATCTGATAGAATCTCAGTTATATGCTTAGAAGCTTAAAGGAGATACCAATGACATTGGATTCAATGAAGCACAAAATCAAATTGATGACATGCGAGCAAGGATGAAATCACCAAAAGTAAACACAGATGCTAAGGAGACTAGAAATCAGACTAAAGACAATATTGAACCATCTAAGGATGAGTGCAAGCCAGTAGACTAAACTTTTTATGCATGTAAGAAGCATGGACATATAGCAAAGAATTGTAACGAGGTAAGACCTTTCAATGGTTACTGTTATTCATGTAATAAATTTGGTCATAGAACTATGAATTATAGAACAAGTCAGAAGAACAAGACTCAACGTAATCAAAGAAATTAGAATCAAACAAATGCAAGAAGTCCTTAGAGAATTACATGTCAAATATGTGATTGTAATGGACACTCAACTAGACAGTGTAAAATGGTAATCCATATCAATGCGCTGAGGAATTTAAGGCCTCCAGTTATTTGTCACTCTTGCAACAAGGCTAGAAACATCTCAAAGTTTTGTAGATCAAGAACGCAAAGCCAAGAAAGCCCTAAAAAGCCAAAAGAATCAATATTGGATACTGAAGGAGAAGTCAAGTTTTTGAAATCTCCAGAAGATGCAAGCTTGATTTGGTTAGAGACAAAGAATGATAAGGTTGATGAACATCTATTGGATGCATCCATAATGGACACACCCTCTACATTTAGATAAATGACCCTTAAGGTCATAGGGGGAGCTAATTTAGCTCTAGACCCTTGCGCAACCAGTATACTCACCCTCAAAGTATGCACCTTTGGATTTAAACTTTTGGAGATTATTTGAGGCTATGTGCAAGAGTGCACTACTTGATCAATTGCGAAATGGAAGTTTGAAATTCTCAATAAAAGTTAGGTTTACATGAAAAGCATTAATGGCATAATTTTCCCTTTAAAGTACATAGAGACTTGCAAATCACTCATTGCATTCAAGTTAGAGAGATTGGAGATTACAGAAGCTCCAGTAGTTAATTGTCAAGTATTGAAGTTCAATTCACTAGCGAAAGAGTTTGTTTTATCGGTTGTGAAGTCCTAATCCGTCGTGATGATTCAAAAGTTCTTGAAAACTATTTTGAAGTGATAAAATAAGTAAGTTATGGCTACTCCTATTGTGTTTAATATTGCAAAGAGGAAAATATATGTTTTCAAGAGGCACCCTTTTAAGTCTACCCTAGATGACTTAGAAGGTGCATTCTCAAGAACCCCTATGGGCATCATGCATGTTGAAGACATCTATGCATACATTTACTATAAGAAAGAACTATTTGGACTTGATAGGATTAGAGCGCATATTAAAACTATGTTAAAGCCAAACAAAACCTTCTGAGATGATTTCATGCAATTAGAGAATCATCCTATTGTTGAGTTTTCTATGGCACATGAGTTCTACAAATCTGAGTGGATCAAGATCTTGTTAAGAAGAATCCATGATGACCTATTTTGGATAGGTGAAGTTCCAATAAGAATCATAGGAGATCTCATTCATGAGATGACAGGCCTTTCTAGGACAAGTGCCATTCTTTTAGTGGGAAATGATGTAAGGAAACAAGTAGAACAGTCATGTAAGTCAAGAAGTGATAGGTGCAAAATGAAAATTGAGCCTATAGAGGAGAAATACATCAAATTAATGTCTATGATATTAGGTTATAGGTTTCAACACACTAATAGGGTGAATAGTGTATCCATAGCCACTATTCTTGTAGCAATAAGAATTGTTAGAAAAAATGGTGAGTTCAATCTATGTGGAATCTTGCGCACATAGCTAATTGATAACATTAGAGCCATCAAACATGATAAGACCAAAATATTTAGATTTGGGTCTTTAATCATTTACATGTACTTCCATATACTTGGAAAGGTCTCAGACTTGTATCTAGACAAGATTTTACCTACAATGCCACAGATATCTCTTAAGACATCTACTAAGAGCACATTAGAAGATTACATGGAGCTTGAATTAAAGACATTCAGAATCAAAATGCAAATGAGGTACATGCTACCAAAAAGAATTGTAGAGAAATATAAGGACAACATTTTCTTTATGGTAGAAACTGATACAACATGTATGGAAGCAGTTGAACCTAGAACAAAGTGGATCCATCCACATGGATATGAAGTTGAGAAACCAATCTTGGAAGCATATGCACAAGTACTAATATCAGCACCTAAGGACCCTAATGAACCTAGGTGGGGTACTTGTGAAGAAAAGACAAGGGAATTTCATGTAGTTTTGAACAACACAACAACTAAAAGAAAAGCCTCAAAGATCACTTCTAAGATACTTAGAATTTATGGTGTAACACAAGAAGATCTAGATAAATAAAGACAAGAAAATATTGCTCTGTAAATTGAGAGCACATCCACAGTAGAAGCCAAGTATGATGATCCCAAGATGAAGAAGATCAAAGTTTAAAAGATTGATGATCCAAAGGATAAATAGGATAAAATTGATGATATTAGTCCTATAGTTGATCTAACATCACCTCCTGAGTATAAGCTAATGAAAAAGAGGAAGGATTCTGGTAAAAGCCACCCATCCTTATGGAGAACCAAAAGTAATAAAAACATTCAAGCACCTCTATAGGTAGACTTCAGACCTAGTCTTCAAGTTTTGAGAACAAGGATTGTTGATGAAGGCAGGATAGATTAGATATTCTATGAGAAATACAATGAGATTGACAAATCATAAATCCATGGAATGATAATCAAACACATGCTAAAATTCAAGAAGATAGTCCTAGAACTTAAGAAAGTCATTTTAGATAGTGTTTGGAATATCTTGGAAACTTTGAAGAAACAAGCTATTGAAGAAGATCTAAGAATAAGGAAAAAGATTCTAGATGAGAGCTTCCCTGTATGTTCTTTGGAAGAGAAAACATTATTTTTTGATCTAGTGAAGCCACACCTTAGAATAAAGTTGAGAACACTACACATAATGGATAAGAACTTTGACTTGGTAGCTAAAGAAACAAAGAAAGCTTTTGAGAAATTTTTCCTGAATAGGCACATGTATCCATCTATTACACACACAACTCAAATGCCCTCTAAGGAAGCCAAGGAGTCAGAGACCACAAATGTACCAATTATAGGTCCTCGGGATTCAACACCTACAATGGTAACTCGTATAGAGGTAGTAAAGTCTACGCCCATGACTGAAATACAAAAAGATGACACTATCTTTATTGATAATGTAGAGATAGCCATGGCGACCAAAGACAATGACTTAGATAAATTTGAAGAAGCCTTTGTGAGCACACAAGAGGTTGAATCTCTATGCAGTGAAAATTCACCCAAGCTACAAGAAGAAGTACAAATAGAAGATATAACACGTGAAGAAGAAGAGAAGGAGATAGAAAAAGAGACAAAAAGAGAGGAAGAAAAGGTAGAAGAGGTAAAAAGAAGTGAACCAATAGATAAGCCATGTGTTGAAATGAAAATCAAAGTAAAGAAAGAAGTGATGGATAGTACTCATATCATTCTATTACCCTTAGCATCATTGTTGTCAAGTTTGACACCATACACCACTAGCTTGGAATCTTGGGGAGAAGAAGACCTGATAAAGATCAGTGTCTTAGCTATGGAAAAAGAAAAAGAGAAAAAGGTAATGAGGAACCCTTTGTTTGTTGAATCAATCAACATTTTGAACAACCTATTACCTTTAGAAAAGAAAGTATCTAAGGTCCATACAGTTGATGATGTTATCACCATCCTTACAACCTTCAAGACTAACTTCTCTAGATTGGAAGAATTTGCATCTCAAGTAGCAGAAGAGAAATACATGAAAAAGAGATTGAGTGAACTAGTTAGTAACTTTGCACTTGACCTAAGTTCATTAAAGGTTGGTCAAGTAGCTTTGAAGGAGTTTGATGCAAAGGGAAGGAAGATCATTGCAGATTGTATGAATCAAGATACGCTAACTACTGGTCACTATAAGAGAATCCAAGAGGCAGAAGCCATGATTGATAGTGTAAGGAAATTAGTGGAAGATCCCTCCATTAATGTGAACATGTGCAACAATGTATACTAGGGGTAGATAGACAAAATATAAAAGGCTAAGAAGGAGATGTCCGAGATAAGGGCAAGGAAAACACAACTCAAGAATGCTCTTGCACCCTCCCTAAATGTGCTTAATTAGAACATCAAGGAGATCGATGCCACTATGGTGACATATGATCAAGGCCCAACTATAAAATTGGAGAAGATGGAGAAGCTAAAATATGCCTTATGTGCCCATCTCCAGATTGTAAATTCATTGATAGCATTTTGGAAACAAGAGATCCAAAATTTGTAGATAGCATATTCGGATGTCCTAACATTGTAAGTAATTATAGATACATCTTTTGAGCACCTTTCTCATTAATGTTAAAGGGGTAGTATTGTATATATAATATGGAGTATCATATATGGTGTATAGAAAGAGTATAGTACCTAGTATAAAGGGAGATATAAGTTAGAAAGAATTTTGTTAGCAACTTTTCCATATTCCTTTGTTGCCATTAATGAAAAAGGAGGAGATTATTAGAAAGTTGACTATACTATTGTATATGACTAAATTTAGTGTTTTCATTATGGAAAACAAGTCATATAATGTTTTGGAGTCAGCGCACATTATCAAAATATCATAATTTGGTTAAGTACAGAAGACTGGATAGTTAATAGAGCACCAGTAGATCAGAGCATCAGTGCACATGAATACAATAGAGTTAGGGTATGTGCCCTAGAAGATAAGTTGGTAAGAGTGTATTAATTCTAAGTCTAAGAGCACATGATTAGAAGATACAATATGGTAAAGATACAGATAGTTGAAGTAGCACAGATAGTGAATGTTGGAACAAAATAGAGTATGCAACCGATGGTTGGTAATTCGATTAGCAATGATATTATTGTTTTGTAAAGGCTATGTACCTATTGTAATTAAGTTGTAGACATATAATTATGTTTTTTTGCAAGCATGCTTGAGCCAATTCACTTGGAAGCGTTGTATGTAATTGGTTATAGGCTGACCTAGTTAATTGTTTTGGTAAGTGCATATAAATATTAGATGTGCCTTTGTAATAAGGCATGGATGTTGTTATAGAGACAAGATAAGAAAATTAGAGGTATGTGAAGAGAAAATAGAATGTATTAGAGATTTGCAAGAGTTCAAAGCATCAATGCATCAAAGGAACTGATTAGACAAGAAATGTCACAACACCAGTTCATCCAATAGATATAGTGTGTACCTGACATCAAAAGGTTGTAGCCTTCACCACTTGAGTAGTCAGCTCTAGGATAGTGTTTCCGCACCCCTAACAAGTTTATTTTAAAAGACTCCTAACAGGTTTTGACCATTGACAAGGTCACTGTACTAAAAGCATTGTAAAGAACAACTCCTAATAGGGTTGCAGATCTTCTAATAAGGATCACAAGACACTAGTACAGTTCTTAGTGGGTGTCAATTCCCACCATGGTTTTTACCTATTTGGGTTTCCCCATAACCATATTTGTGTTATGTGTTGTCTTTATGTATCTTGTTTATGTTCATGTTCATTTCAATACTTAAGCCTTCAAGTTAAGTTTCAAGAGTTAAGAAAAAGTAATTATATAGTGAACATTGATTCACCCCCCCTCTCAGTGTTCCCATTCCTAACAGTTATAGCCTTTATATGTCCTCAAAAGATATATTAGAGTTAGGATCTACACATTTGCATTTTTTATTGATGTTTTGTGTAGATATGGAAAGGGAGGCACCAAAGATTCAATCTATTACATCACCTGATTTCCCTTTCAAGAATATCCTTCTTCCCTTTTGCCTAAAATTTAGTAGTTTATTTAGGTGCATCTTTATTGTAAAGGAAGATGAACTTCTATAGAGATTTAATATCACATGTCAAGTCCCACACTTGGATGTTGTTCCATGTTCCTCCAGGATTTTTAGGTCACTAACCACCACCTAATCCCAAGTGAAAACTTTTTTAAAATAGTTTTTGGCACACCTGGTGGGACAACAACCAAATTAGTTCAAGAAAATCCCCTAGTGGACCATATAAAGCTATCTTTCATTGATAATTTTGATTTTTTTATCAATGATATCAACCTTTGGAGGAATTTCAATCAAACACCATGGTGAATCCAAGTGCAAGGTCTATTGGTTTCAAGAAATCAGTGTTGGTATGTAACAAGGCCAGCTCTGGTCTTTTATATTTCTTTAGGCTTTCTATGAAATTGTTTGTTTAAATGTTTTAACATGATTCCTTTCATAGAGATGCATCCCATCTTCCCCCATATCATGATAATTCTACCCCTTCACCCTAATTTTTACCATCTTAATTAGAGCTACAACCTATTTTTTACCCATGTTTTCTTTCTCAATCTTTTGAACAATCCCATAACAATAATACCAATTTGTGAGTTTGAGAACTCCTTGACTATGTAGAAAACCTTGGCTTTGAGTTTTTAGGCCTAGGCATAACCTTTAGTTATGCTCATAATCAATATCCACGTCTAGACAATGAGTGATATGCTTTTATTGAACTCTATATGGTCATTTGGTTCAAGGAGTTGTGTGAAATCAAGGAGCACTATGCATGTGATACACAAGTATGTGAGATGGAATATGAGGCATAGCATATATTTATAGAGGCTTGAAAAGGGTACCAAGAGGGTAACTATAGAAAGATGGGAGACCAAAAAGATTCCAGTTGACTTTTTGCTCCCAAAAATTGCATATTGCATATGACATATATGTTGCACACTCTATGATTTAGTGTACCTAGCCTTAGGTTTGGGCACACCAAGCCTATTTTGCATGCACCAAATATGGAAAAAACCAAATATGGTGTTAACCAAATGTTTCAATAAAAATATGTCTTCTCTTTTTCTCTCTCTCAAGTGAAATGTAGTTATCAATACTTATGTTGGTTAATTATGCAATTTTCATCAAGTTTGTAAGTGTTTGATCAAGTTTTTAAAACTCAAGGAAATGGTGTGCATCATGGATTTTTGTGTGGTTCTCAAGGTGCTAATTATTGGATTTGATGAAAAACAACCCACAGCTCCCAAGAACACCTGCACGCAAACACCTGTCACAAAAAGAGAGAGAAGCAAATAGCTATGGAGGCCTGAATGCATTGATCCATGAGAGAGGATAAATCCTTGATGTGCAAAAATAAAAGTTGCAATCAATAATTAAAATGTCAGAAAAAGGTTACAAAGTGTTATGAGATCAATCTTTATAAAAGGAGATCAGAAAACCTAAAAAGCTAAAACCCTAGGTTGCACAATAATAATTAATAAAACAATTAACTATTATATGCCCAAAGTTTAGCTTAAGTAGAAAGAGGTAATAAGTGACTGAATAATTAAATCAATATGATTCAATTAATAAGCAAAAAATTTATTACTCAAACAACCCCCCTTAAGATGAACTTTGGGAGAAGCTAAAAACCTAGAAACAACAACTAAAAGAAAATGGGTCCCGACAACAAAAGGCCTGATCAGGTACCCAAGTAAAAAAGACAGTCTCTACAAAGTGGAGAAATAGAGAAAACCACATGGGAAAAACTCTCATCCAAAAAGAGACAAAGACTAGTCCGAAGGACTGAAGAAGCCTCCAAAACTAGGAATGTTCCAGAAAATAGGAACAAAGATGAACATGTACAACATCACTGAAGCAAGAAACTCCAAACTCTATCAAGAAGAAACTAATTATCTAAAGATCCTCCATTGAAATATGACTAAGTAGAGAAGACTGTAATCTGCATGAGTGCCCTCAAATGACACTACTCAAATCAGGAGGCAAAAAAAGGCAAACACCTAAACTTGAAGATACATATGGCATAAACACCAAATGCCTGAAGAGCTAATCAATCAAAGCTGGAAGAGTGCATCCAAAAATAGGAAAGAAAAGAGTGTCCATATGGTAAATGATCCATCTCACCAAAATGCATAGGTACCCAACCAGTGCAACCGCCTAGTACATATGATCAAATACTGAATACATAGCTCACACAATCAAACCAAGGAGGTAGTAGAACTAATAGTAGAAACCCCCCCATACTGCTAACAAGGGAGTAATGACAGGTACACTGAAAAGATTGTCCAATTTGAACTGCATGATGAAGATGAATCTGGAACAATGAATGTGCAGAGGGAGTACAAACACAAATAAAGATACTTGAGGCTAATGTCATTGGAGGAATGCTCACATGACAAAATAAGATGTCAAATAAAGGAAAACATCAAAACCCTCCTAGCACTTTATAATGGAGTGCGAGTACAAATAGCACGAACATGTGCAAGATCCCATCAAAGCAATAGAATGGCACTTTATCTCAGTGTGTGTGCATAAAAGAATGCTACAAAAAATGAAGTATACACTGCTCAAAGAAGATTGAAGGCTATTGAAACAAAAGAACAACCTAAGACAAGCCATCCCTCAAAGGGAAGAGATCCAAGGACCTAAAACAACCAAGATATCCACCAAACTGCAAAAAAAGAAAGAATCTAAATAAAATGAACCTAGAGTAGAATCTAGAAAAATGACTCATAGCACTGAAAAGCTCTCTGAACAAGCTTTCCAATGATATTTTTTTTTTTTCTGAAAACAAAGTCCAGATGTGCAAGATAGAGCTCCTAGAGTGTACAACTGAAGATCTAGATTTGACAGAGAAAAAAACCATCAGAAAAATAAAACTAGAAAATATAATCTCCAAATCTAGAAAGAGCTACGAATCATCTTCCCGATGATATCTCATTTTCCAAATTTTGACACAGTATGCTCAAGATATGAGCAAAAAACCAACAGCTACGCTAGAGGGCCCAAAGAAGGTGTTAGGAAGGATCTGAGGATGGGTGACATTAGAAAAGGGATAAAAACACACATGACACCATCAGATCTAATAAAATCTCAAAAAGATATTTTTGGCAATATCTCATTTGCTGAAAATGGAGCCCAGATGCAAGAGAAATGGATCTCAGAATGCAGGAAGTCTAAAATGCCATGATCACATAAAACATCTAACTTTGACAGAAAAAAAGAGCATCAAAATGGTGAAATCACAAAACCATACTAGAAAATTTAGATCGGGCTTAGAACCAGCTTTTTGATGATATATTGCATGCCCAATTACGATCCTAGATGCTCAAGATATTTGTAAAAAAGCACAACTACCTCCAAAAAGTTCAAAAAAGAGAAAACATCTGCTAACATCAACAACACACGAGCTTAGAATTGATGGCCAAATGGCCGTCATAGCACAAATCCACCAGGGACTAAAGAATTAAGCCCATATGACCATGGGCTCTGATGAAGGGGCTAGATAGCAGAGCAAGAGGGATGGACCCCCATATGACCATGGCATGGCAGAAGGGGCTGGGCATGGTGACTATGGGAGATGGGCAGTTTGCATGGGCCCGTCGATAATCATGGTGGTGACTATGCATTCACCGTCTGATTACTTGATGGTGACACCCTCGCAAGCCACCTAAGTGGTGTGTGGGTGGCCCCCGCCTAAATTTTTTAATTTTTTGATCATTGTATAGCCTCAGAGTGCGTCTAGGGTTGTACGACTCTAGTACATAAAAAATTTTGCATCAGAGGCCAACTTGTCAAAAATTGACAAGTCCTATATGAATTTTGACTATCTCGGGCCTTCTAGATGCAACCATGAGGTCCGTTTGGGCCAGAAGTGCTCTAAAAAGTAGTGATCACCTCGAGATCTATGCTGGGGCCAATTGCAAAAAATATTTTTCACAGATTCCAACTTTGTCCAAATTGGACAAACATTATATGGATCTTGGTGCTCTTGGACACTCTAAACACAACCATGAGGTTCATTTGAAGCCAAGATGACTAGAAAAATAGGTCCCCCCAGATCTGACAGGAAAACCTTTCTGAAAATGCAGATCTGACGAACGCGGCTGAATCTCTCAAGAAGAGGACAGGGGCAAGCATATCTGAAGCTCTGATACCATGTTGGAGTTGATGAAAAACAACCCATGGCTCCCAAGAACACCTACATGCAAACACCTATCATAGAAAGAGAGAGAAGCAAATAGCTATGGAGGCCTAAATGCATTGATCCACGAGAGAGGAGAAATCCTTGATGTGCAAAAACAAAAGTTAAAATCAATAATCAAAATGTCAGAAAAAGGTTACAAAGTGTTATGAGATCAATCCTTATAAAAGGAGATCAAAAAACCTGAAAATGTAAAACCTTAGGTTGCACAATAATAACTTATAAAATAATTAATTATGATATGCCTAAAGTTTAGCTTAAGTAGAAAGAGGTAATAAGTGACTTAATAATTAAATCAATATGATTCAATTAATAAGAAAACACTTTATTACTCTAACACTAATTTGATCTTGGGAAAAGGGCCCCCAAACCTCACGAGGGGCACTTTCCCTCAACCCAACTAGGGGTGCTTCTCCTAGACCCATGCAAGGGGTGTCTCCCCTTGTACTAGCTAGGGGAACTACCCCCAAACCATCATTGATTAGTTTGGGGGGGAAACTACAATGATGAAAGATGAGAAAATTAACTTTTAACTCTGATTAGACTCCATATGACAACATTAGGGTTTAAGGGAAAGAGGGTGAGATGGGGGAGAGGTGTGGAAGATGGAGAGGAGGAAAAGAAGAGAGGGAGAGAGAGGGGGGGGAAGAGAGAGGGAGAAGGGAGAAAAAATGTAGGGTTGATGAATTATGGTTAAAGGTTTTAGGGTTAGTGGAGAGAGAGAGAGAGAGAGAGAGAGAGAGGACTAAGAAGAGAAAGAGTAATAAGGGGTGGGGAGAGAGTGTCCTAGAGAGAGAGAGAGAGAGCAAGGGGTGGGGTGAAAATGTCCTAAGAGGAGATAGTGTAATAAGGGGTGGGGAGAGAGTCAGAGAGAGAGAGAGAGAGAGAGGCCTAAGAAGAGAAAGAGTAATAAGGGGTGGGGAGAGAGTGTCCTAGAGAGAGAGAGAAAGGGGTGGGGTGACAATGTCCTAAGAGGAGATAGTGTAATAAGGGGTGGGGAGAGAGTCAGAGAGAGAGAGAGAGAGGCCTAAGAAGAGAAAGAGTAATAAGGGGTGGGGAGAGAGTGTCCTAGAGAGAGAGAGCAAGGGGTGGGGTGACAATGTCCTAAGAGGAGATAGTGTAATAAGGGGTGGGGAGAGAGTCAAAGAGAGAGTGAGAAATAAGAGAGAGAGAGAGAGAGAGAGAGAGAGAGAGAGAGAGAGAGAGAGAGAGAGAGAGAGAGAGAGAGAGAGAGAGAGAGAGAGAATGTTCTAGGTTATTATCTAGCTCATTTGCAGTGGCTATGCCTTGTATTTTATAATTTTCCTATCCCTTGTAAAAATAAAAATTTTAGTTTTACCCTTTCTTACCATTTTTTCATCTTGTCCATTTCTTATTTTCCTATGCCCTATAGTGATTGTTTCTTTTTGGTTTTCCCAATTTTTGTGTCATGTTAGATATGCTTGTACTTGAAGTGTTTTAAGACTCACTTTCTTTGCAACTTCTAGTAAGCTAAAACCTTCATATGTCCTCAAAAGATAGATTAGATTTAGGATCTATGTATTTGGGTGTTTTATTGATGTTATGTGTATCTATAGGTAGGGAGGAACCAAAGATTCAATCTCGTGCATCACATCATTTCCCTTTCAATCATATCTTTCTTCCCTTTTCCCTAAAAGTAAGTAGTTTGGGTACATCCTAATTATAAAGGAATCCAAGCTTCTATAGAGATTCAAGCTTACATGTCAAGTCCCACACTTGGAGGTTGTTTCCATGTTTCACATGGTTTTTTAGGTCACTAACCACTACCTAAGCCCCAATGCAGACTTTTGTGACAACAAGTACCTGGTATAGAATGTCTAAAACAATTTTTACCTAGGTATAGAAAATATAAAATATTATATACATTGAATTTTCTTCCCAAATTGAAATCAAAGGTCAGTACAGTAGTCTAGTCCCTGATTCAACTCATTTCTAGTTTCTGGAAGTTAGTTATCAAAATGTTATTACTATTTTCATATTTATTTTCTATTTTGTTATCTACATTGCATCTTTCCTCTTTTCTTTTTTTAAATTACATATTTAGTGAAGGATCATTATCCCATTCAATTTTTAAATCCTCACTTGAACATATTGGGATATCTTTCTTTAGAGTGTAGAAGTTTGAAAATGAGAGGTAATCAACCCCTTTTCCTTTGCTCCCCTTTTTACCATGTACATATTAGGTGAGCCCGACATCTGATATTTTCCATTTTGATTGGGTGTCTAGATATCCTTTGCATACATTGCATTCTTTAATATTTACTACAATGTATGCATTAAATAGTCATGTTTGATTTGATGGTTAGATATATTTTTCATTAATATATTATTGTACTTAGTTAATGATTATTTGCATATATCTTTCAAAGTTCATCTTTAAATTTTATATATCGATCTTTCATATTCTTGTGCATGAGTTTTATTATTTTGAGTCCTACCTATAGCATTCTAGTTAAGAGAAGCTATATACTTATGGGTTCCTTTGATTATGAATCCTCTATGTTTCAAGTAGGAATATTGATGAGACCAACATGCCTACTATTTAAATTCCCCCTATGGTTGAGAGAAAATATTCCCACTCTTCTCATGATGAAGATGAGACCTTAAGATTTCCTCTTATGTAAGTCCAAAATATTTCTCCTGATGTTAAAAAAATTGAGAAATGGATACGACAAGAAAATTCCAATCCTAAGGTTATCGTCACAGTGGAGGGTTTTAGGAAGATAATTCATAATGATGAACATGGTGTTAACATATAGCATAGTATCTCTCATCTTATTGATAAAATTTTCAAGACTATTATAGATTATCCCCAAGAATTAGGTTTCATTCTACCTATCTCTAGTGTTGAGACATCTATTCCTATTCCTACCTCAATTCATAGTGTGTCTACTTATGTTTAATCTTTCATAACCACTTCCATTCAAAACACCAGTCCTTTAAATGTTAGCATTCCTAATCCTATTGTTCCTCCTCCTTCATGTTCTCCATGTGTTTCCTTACCTTCATCTATGCCCACTTACAATAGTGTTTCATTTTCATATTCTATTATTCCTTATGTTGGTTCAGTTTCTTGTCCTACTCAAGAATCCATGAAAATTACCATATCCTATTCCAAGATTGATAATTAGGGTTTAAACCTTGTAAGGATTTCAAAATAATTTTTTTTAACTCCTTAAGACCTTGCCTTTCTATTTTATCATTTCCTTTTTGGATCACTTAAACCAGTTTTGAGTCACATCTCTTAAGTCTGTTGGAAAAATGGTCAGCACTTCCCTCAAGATTCGTGACATGGGTTAACCACCTCCTATGTATTCTATAAGTCTAGTGGTTTTATCGGATATTAAAAGGTTGATATTTTGGTGCAATGATAACCAATACTTGTAAAAAGTGGTATTAGAGCTTGGTCACAGGTTCGAATCCCCTCAAGTAACGTTGAGGGGGAGATTTTTGGAAAAATGGTTAGCTCTCCCCTCAAGATTTGTGACATGGATTAATCACCTCCTATGTGTTTTATAAGTCTAGTGGTTGTATCGAGCATTAAAAGGTTGATATTTTGGTGCAACAACAACCACTACTTATAAAAAAGTCATCGTTGGGTGGTGCAAAGTTCCTTAAGTCTTTTACCTAGCAAGCCCAATTTAATATTTTCCTAAGTCCTAAGTCCTGACTAATTTTTATATTTTCCTAAGTCTCCACCAAGTTTAAAGTTCTATCAGATATGGTTGATTTGACAATAGGCATAAATCCTCATTGAGAAGTAGTGAGGAGATTACCTCTTGCAGGATCATGCTTGTTCGACACCTGGTGATGGTGGGATCGAGGTCAGAGCTTTGGAAAAAGATTAAAGCATGGTTTGATCAAGATTGATCCAATATTCATTGTATTATCGCTATGCCGAAATGAATAAAAGATATTTATCGCAAGATCACACCTATTTGACAGGTGTCCCACTTGACATCAAAGTGTAGTTTTAAGCAGAGATAAAGGGTGTTTAGATATGGTTGATTTGATGGTTGGCACATTTACTTAATGACAAGATAATCAAGAGTTAATAATCAAGGAAACACACCTTGGCAACACTAGTCCTGTGTGACGTTAGTGGGGCCAGGGTCAAATTTTAAAGAAAAAGATAAAGATCCATTAGATCCAAAGGATCTAATGGTAGACATAATGTCTTGATGAGAACTTGGAAGGTTTTTAGCAATTGCAAGATCACACCCTATTGCTACATGTCTAGTCTGATGAGTTAGTAAGTTGGTGGGTCTTCAGTGCCAAGTAGATCTAATGTGCTCATTTTTAATTGGTCATTGAGGGAAATGATGTGGTGAATAATGCTTTAAATCATACAAAGGTTTTTGTTTGATCATTATGAACCACACAATATGTTGAGAGGACTTTACATTGATGAATTTGTTTTAAATTTTGGCATTAACCATTATATTTTGAATATTTAAATTGATGAAGTGTTTTCAATAGGTTTGGTAAGGTTGAACTAGGTGAAAATTGATCATATCATGCATATCAGATTTTTCGGTTGGTCTGATCTAATATTTTTAAGTTAAAAAGAAAATTTTCATATAGTGAACTGAGTCAATACATGCAAATGTGGCCGATCTACCAGTGTTGTGTAGATCTCTATAATTTTGTTGACTATTAGTGTCTTACACTTAGTCATATATCTAGGCAATGATGGTCGGTCATCACTACGACTGAGTCATTTTGTAAAGGCCGAGCTTTGTATTGTATACTTACCGAGCAGTAGTACTACTGAGTAAATTTATGGTCACATTATGTTTGTAATATACCGAGTGTATAACCGATGTCGAGTTACATATATCAATGATTACCAAGTGATAGAGAAGTTCAACCGATGTCAAGTACAGTTGATGTCGAGTGCCAGGAATAACTTTTTCCAAGTTAGCCAAAATTGGCATGCAAGTTTGGAATGGCACAATGATCGAGGTAAACCATTTTTGGTGATAATAATGTTTTTTATTGAGGTAATTACGGAGGTGATTATGCATCCATATTGTTATCATTAATCCCTATGTAAAACCTAGAGCCAATCAAAAATTTGTATAGTTTAGGTGGCAATAGAAAATATCTGAACCATAGATCTTGTAACGGTAAAACATTTTTGTTACTATATAAGGGGAAGATCTAGATCAGAGGTGTGTGAATAAAAGTGAACATGAGATATTGAGATCGAATGAATACTGTGAGTATGAGGAAATGATTAGGAGAAGTATTCAAACAGAGTTTAGTGACTGAGAAAAGTAGTGAAAGGATAGAATCAAGAAAGATTAGATAGAAGAGATCATAATCATATAGTAAAGAGAAGATCTATAATCAGCATATCAGTGCAAACTAAAAGATCAGATACTGAGACATTTTGACTACTGTCTCAAGGTAAATCTCTTAACCAAGTAGTCTTAGCAGACTTTTGTAAATCTCTTTACCGAGTGCTTACTTTATTGTAAGTTTGTAAATCCTTTAACAAGGTAGACTATATAAGTCTCTTAGCTTTAAACAAAGCAGACCTCTCATAGGGTAGATCATGTTTTGATCACAATTTGTAGCCCTAACAGGAAAAATTTATTATCTATAGTAATGAAGATTTTTGGGTGTCATCCCCACCCCAGTTTTACCTTTCAAGGGTTTCTAGGTTACCAAAATCTATTGTGTTATGTGTGATTTCATGTATGCTGCTTAACAAAATATGTTACTTAGATTGTCCAAGTTTTTCTCAAATGATGCATAAAGTTCTAACAGATTAAAAGGATAGAAGTTCAGTAATTTCTAATTCATTCCCCCTCTCAGTACTACTTTCCCATTTACATTTCCAACAATTGGTATCAGAGCTAAAGGTTTCTCATAGGGAAGTCTAACCACTTGAGGAAAAGATCTTAAAGATGGAAGCTTACAAACTGGGAAAAGTCATCTAGAATCAAAAGATTGAAGTTCAACTAGCATTACAATAGCTGGAAGCAACCAGAGGGGAACTGAAGAAATCTTTAAGAAAAAGAAGAGAAATTTCTATTCAACAAAGTGAGCCATAGTGTAAGGAAGAAGACATCACTAGACTATTTGATACTGGTAATTCTACAAAAAATGAAAAATCCATGAAAGAACTGATGGAGAAAAATACCATACTGAATGATGAAATCAGGACTCTAAAGAGAGAATAGGAAATTCAATCTGTCAAACTTTGTGAAGTAGTGGAGTAGAAAAAGAAAGCTGAAGATGATAAGGAAATGGCTAAAGAAGATAAAAGACAAATGGCAATAAGGCTAGATGAAAGAACTAGTGACATGAAAAGGTTGACTAATAATCAACTAGATATGGTAAATCAACTATTGTTGGGCAACCAAGAATTGGGTAGGAAAGACTTGGAGAACAATCAACTAAAATATGAAAATGATCAGCTGAAACATGAGTTGAGAACTAAGAAAGAAATCAGTGAAAGGATGAACAAACATAATGAAGCTACAAAGTATTTTGAAGAACTGTTAAGGTCACCTAGGAGATCTGGTGATAGATCTAGACTTGGATTGAATGAACATTCATCTACTGAAGAAGGAGAGTCATCAAAGAAAGGAAAATAGAAGATTGCTAAACCAAAGAACAAAAATCCCACATGTCATCACTATGGGAAGCTAGGACATACAACCAACATATGTAGAAGCAAACATGGTAAGTCTGATTCTAAACCTAAGTTTAATGGACATTGTTTTAACTAAAAGAAGCATGGACATCAAGAACATGAATTTAGATCTAAATCTAGCAATTCATCCACCTCACCCAAGTTTCAAGGAAGTTGTTTCAATTGTCAGAAATATGGACACAAGGCATTTGAATGCAGATCTAGACCAAGGTGGTCACCTAATGAGCAAACAAAACCAGTCACCAAGCGTAATAGTTACAATTGGGATTACAACACATGGTACAATTGCCATTATTGTGGTAAGTATGGACATATTGGGGCAAATTGCATGAAGACTCATTTTAGAGGTAAATCTAAAAGCTGGATGAATGGAAGCATGGTCTGTTATAAATGTAATAAGGTCGGTCACTTAAAGAGAGATTGCAGATCACCTATGTTGAGCAATGTTAATAACCAGAATGAGGATATCTATGAAAAATTGAGGAACCAGATGGAAAAGACATGGAGAAAGAAAGAAGAAGGAATAACAAGTGAAGCAAGCACATCCAAGGTCACCCAATCCAATGGATCAGGTGATCACACTTCTTCCAACTAAGCATGAAAGGTATGTCTGGAACTGATTCTTGCAAAGCCTTACTTTACATTAGTTCCTAACATAGAATCAAGAAAAAGTCCATATCTGCATAGATTAAGATGCATTAGGACATATCTGGGAAAAATACAGAATTTCATTTTGATGCCAAGCATTAGTGTCATGACCGAGCTAACAATGTTTGTCGAGCACCTGTTATTACCGAAATGCTATGCCGAGTTGTATCGCAATGGTTACATCGATTGAGCTTGTGTTTAACTGAGTTTAACATGAGTTTTCTGAGACAACTATATTTCACCTAAAATCTGTACCAAGCATTTATGAGGCCCTAATCCTATTTTTTTAGATTCTATAAAGTGAAAATTTTCCATTAATTTGATTTCACCAAGCTATTCAAGATTTTAGAGAAATTCAGAATTTGTGCAACCAGATCAAGCAAAGCGATTCTGAATCTTCTTAGCATGTCATTGCCAAAATTCATCTACAGGGTTAATTGACAAAAAGATACCTTACTGAGCAATTATTTTCTTTTTGAAAATTATAGTTTGAAATGGCATCGTCTTCATCCGCACCAGTCAGGAAATAGGGAATGGAAGTTTTCAATGTACAACTTGTAAGGAATGAAGTTTGCAAACCAAGGATATTCAAGGCAATATCTGAAAGTGCAATCAAAGGAGATTTGAACGGAGCCCTATCTTTGATTCTGGAAAATGTGTTAATGATGAACAATGTTAGGTCTTGCTATATGTGCAAAATTGGAGAAATCGATGATTATGAGATCAAGGAAGCATATGACAAATTATCTGTCAATGGAGTGCTAAATTTGGAGCATAAGGTTGTTTCCGACCAAGGGTTAGTACATGCCCTAAATTTCCCACAAAATTTCAAGGTAGAATGGATAAAGATCATGTTGGGTCAAGTGCACGACATGCAATTATGGCTGGAAGATGGACCGGTGAAGATTACAAAGGAAATGATACATGATGTCACTGGTTATCCTACCATTGATGGAAAGAGAATGATGAAATGTGTAAGAAAAGAGGATATTCAAGTGAACACATAGGTAGTCTGGAACAAATGTGGAATGACAATTTCCACCATCACTGATCCAAAAATTGACTTCACTGTTAAAGTTATCTCGCATAAGTTTTACCAATCTAGTCGATTGGATAGCATCCCCTGTATGGTAGTGGACCAAGCTTGGAAGATAATTAAGAAAGGGCACACATATGAGCTTGCCAAGCTCTAGCTAACTCAACTTTTTGAGAACTTGAACTCCATTAGGATGGCAAAGAAATCTATGTGTAAGTTCAGTTCCTTTCTGATTTGTATATCCTTTTATGTCAAGAATTGTTTTCCTACACATGGTGATGTGACATGGGATAAGAAGAAACCTATTACTATTTAGATAAATGATTTCATAAATAAGAGTGGTGATGATTTTGAAGGGATAATGGACAATTATTTCATTGAGTTTAAGAAGAAGATGAGGAATAGGAATAGAGTCCCTATTTCTTTGATTGAGAAATATAGTAAAGACATGTTTTCTAGTAGACATAGACTTTACCTATGCATAGGCAGTCCTCCCTAGGGATTCATGGTTGATGCCACTACCCTATGAACTCAATATTAATGAATCCACTATTGTAATCACAACCCTCCTAGCTGAGGAAGTTGATAACAAGGCACCTTACTTTGGTACATTTGAAGAGGCCAAATCCAAGATCTCTTTGGGATTATTGGCTGCCACCACTGAGAGAAGAAGAAAGAAAATAGTAAAGAATCTGGTAAGGATGCACCACTAGAGTTAACCCAAGGGTTGGGAGAAGATGAGAAGAGTGCAACTAGTGGCAGTAAGATAGAAGAAGAAGAGAAGAAACCAATAATTGTCGAGTCCCCACCTAAAAGAAGAGTGTTGAAATGTAAAGTGTCTGAGACACCATCACTTAGACCTTGGCCAAGAAGGACTACTATCGAGACTCCTAAGATGCCTCCTACATCTGCAAAGTGAAAACCTACTCAACCGAAGGCTATGAAGAAGCTAAGAAGGAAACTTGTTCTAACACAAGATGATGATGAAGAAATTGAAAGTGATGAATAAATAAAGGGGAAGGCAACACAATAGGGTTCACATCAACTCACTGTTGATGAATTATGTCATAAGATTACTATCATAGCTGCAGTTGATGAAGTGAAGAGATTAATGTTTGGACCGATGAGTATTAGAGATAAAGAAAAAGTTGAGGATGCTATTATTGAAATGTTATGCACTTTCAAGATGTTGCCAATTGAAATTGAAAATAGGATTCCAAAGGAATTGTGCAACAGAGTCACACAAAAGTGGGAGTATGCTTTACAAACAGAGAAAGAAATAAGAGAGAGTACATTAGCACAAGTTGAATCCACTCTCACTCCTAAAAATATCAAAAAGATAATTAATGAATACAGAGGCAAGTTTGATCCTAAAATTAGAGCCTATCTTATCCTTCAACACAAGATTGAAGATGTTGTTCAAGAAAGTTTGAAAATTTGGAAGGTAGTGTTTGGTTTTTTACCTGCCCTGGTAGAAGAAAAGGATGAAGGAAAGAATGAAGGTATAGTTGCTACCACTTCAATAGTTGTTGAACTTGCAATCAAGAAAATTAAAATGGAGACTGATACTCCTAAGGAAGTGAAAACACAAGATACTTTTGAGGTTCATATTGTTGATATACCAGAGGAGAGCCCCATTAAGAACTTGTTCTTAATTGAGGATGATTTAAAGAACATAATAGAAACTAGAACACCTCTACCAGGTAGCAACATAGTACTATTGCAAGTCAAGGATTATCCCACCATCATGAGCATACAATCTACCACTAATAATCCTACTATACCTGGAGTTGCTACTATTGATAAGTTAGTTGGTACAAGTCTTACCGAGGAATCAATCAAGTCGATACCACTAACTCACTCTACTGAGGAAGAAGTTAAAGTAGAAGATATAATTCAAAGTCTTTCTAAGGAAGAACACAACATAGATGCACATGCAATAAAATTAGATGAACAAGCTATTAGACCTCATGCTGAGGAAAAGGAGAAAGGAGAAGGAAACAATAGAGGAAAATTCATTGAAGAACAAGCACCGGAGGAACAAGAGGCAATCAAAGCTCTTGTATAGCTTTCAAATGGAAGCACCCCACCGAGAGCACCAAAGGAGAAAGATGAGGTAACAATTGAAGTAATTTTTATTCCTAAATGGGATACTGATAACCTTTCTTTCGAGTAGCTACAGATAATGAAAGATTTTCTGACAAGGAAAAGTAGACAAACATAACTCCAAAGGGAGCATCAACAAAAATAGGTTCTTCATGAAATTAAGGACATATTTAATGAAATATATGACTTGTCAGATGTAAATAGTTCCACTCCTATATTGGAACAACTTGTACACATTGTTCAAAAAGTCAATAATGAAGTTACTTGTGCAAGTGATAAGATATTTGAATGGTCAAAATGCAGATTTGAGACAAAAATGTTGAATAAGATATCTACTGAGATCGCAGTTAAACAAGTTGAGTTGTTAACTTTGGTAAAGGAGACCGAGCATTTAGTTGTGGATGGACAGTCTCTACTAGAAAAGCTATGCAATGTTGAACTATTCAAAGATGAGAACCAATGCTTGCTTGAGACTCTCAAGCAAGAGATCAAAGCTACAAGTTAGTCCTTGACATTGGATGCCAGCACTAGTGCTGGACATTATGTTAAAGTAATTCAGATACAGGGTAAGTTAGCCAAGTTGATGGAAAATGATGGCAAAATTCATTCTTTCCTACTCTCTATTCAAACTATTCTTACACCACATCTAGAGGCTATACAAAAAAAATTAGCTAAGGCTAAAACATTGATCGAGAGTGATTCACATTTGTCTACAGCCAAAGGTCTTATCAGTCTAGCTGCTAATTTAGAAGTACAAACTGAAGTGTTAAATCTCACTTCCACTGCATGGACAAATGCATTATACATGATCACAGTGCTACATAGACCTTTTCTGGAGAAAATTTGTAACTTACCTACTGATGAAGAAATTAATCATGTCAAATCCAAGGGGGAATCATCATGACACGAGTGTCAACAGGGACAGGTAACACAACTTTGAATATGTATATATATCTCAGGGGGAGTATTAGGCTAGTACAAACATATTTTTGTAATTGTATATACGGATGTCATGAAAAAGTGTTTTTTCCACTAATGTCAAAGGGGAAGATTGTAGATCTCTATAATTTTGTTAACTATTAGTATCTTACACTTAGTCATATATCTAGGCAATGATGGTCGGTCATCACTGCGACTGAGTCATTTTGTAAAGGCCAAGTTTTGTGTTATATACTTACCGAGCAGTAGTACTTTTGAGTAAAGTTATGGTCACATTATGTTTGTAATATACTAAGTGTATAACTGATGCTAGGTTACATATATTAATGATTAATAAGTGATAGAGAAGTTCAACTGATGCCGAGTATAGTTGATGCTGAGTGCCAGGAATAACTTTTTCTGAGTTAGCCAGAATTGGCATGCAAGTCTGGAATGACACAATGATCGAGGTAAACCATTTTTGGTGATAATAATGTTTTGTATTGAGGTAATTACGGAGGTGATTATGCATCCATATTGTTATCATTGATTCCTATGTAAAACCTAGAGCCAATAATAAAATTGTATAGTTTAGGCGGCAATAGAAAAATATCTAAATCGTAGATCTTGTAGTGGTAAAACATTTTTGTTACTATATAAGGGGAAGATCTAGATCAAAGGTGTGTGAATAAAAGAGAACAGGAGATATTAAGATCAAATGAATACTGTGATTATGAGGACATGATCAGGAGAAGTATTTAGATACAGTTTAGTGACTGAGCAAAGCAGTGAAAGGACAGAATCAAGAAAGATCAGATAAAAGAGATCACAATCATACATTAAAGAGAAGATCTGTAATCAGCATATCAGTGCAAACTGAAAGATTAGATACTGAGACATTTTGACCAGTGTATCAAGGTAAATCTCTTAACTGAGTGGTTGTAGCAGACTTTTGTAAATCTCTTTATCGCGTGCTTACTTTATTGTAAGTTTGTAAATCCTTTAACAAGGTAGACTGTATAAGTCTCTTAGCTTTTAATAGAGTAGACCTCTCATAGGGTAGATCATGTTTTGATCACAATTTGTAGCCCTAACAGGAAAACTTTATTATCTATAGTAGTGAAGATTTGTGGGTGTCATCCCCACCCCAGTTTTACCTTTCAAGGGTTTCTGGGTTACCAAAATCTATTGTGTTATGTGTGATTTCATGTATGCTGCTGAACAAAATATGTTACTTAGATTATTCAAGTTTTGATCAAATGATGCATAAAGTTATAACAAATTAAAAGGATAGAATTTTAGTAATTTCTAATTCACCCCCCCTCTCAGTACTACTTTCCCATTTACATTTCCAACATGTTGATCCTGTTAACTGCCAAATGAAGATTTTGAAGTGACACTTGTTTGGATGAAGCTATCCATGTCGTGGAGAAGTGGTGGAAACAATCATACTATTTATTAAGTAGCCAAAGAGAAAAAAGGTTTCAATGATGAATTTCCTATCCTTTTGGCTTACCAGTTAGGGTTTTGCCTAAACTAAAGATCAGATTTGATCTGATAGCTCCAAGTTTTATGGCATGCCATTTATGCAATTATTGCATCTTGTAGCTATTTTTTATGGTAGTTGTTGAGTTAGGTTTCCCTAATTTTTCCCTAAATGGATCGAAATCTTGTTGCAATCTATGTCCTATAAAGGGATTTCCATGATTATTTAGAAAGGTCTCTTGTTCAAATATGTGTTATTATTATTTTGAGGTCTCTTGCAATCTGTGTCCTATAAAGAACTACACTAGTGTCTTGTGATCTTTGTTAAAAGATCTACAACCCTATTAGGAGTTGTTCTTTACAATGCTTTTAGTACAGTGACCTTGTCAAGGGTTAGGCCCTATTAGGAGTCTTTTACAATAACCCTATTAGGGGTGGGGACACACTATCCTAGAGCTCACTACTCAAGTGGTGAAGGCTACAACCTTCTGATGTCAGATACACATTATATCTGTTGGATAAACTGTGTTGGAAATATAGTTGAGAAATGTGATACTGAGAGGGGGGGTGAATCAGATATCACCTACTAATCCATTTTATCATGTATAAAACTTTTTTCATAGCATCAACAAAATAAAATAAATAACATAATAAGCAACATTCATGAAAGTACTCATAACACAATAATTTTGGTTACCCAGAAACCCTTGAAAGGTAAAACTTGGGTGGGGATGACAACCACAAATCTTCACTACTATAGTAATAAGTTTTCCTATTAGGGCTTACAAAATTTGATCAAAATTTGATCTACCCTATGAGGGGTCTGCCATGTTAAGAGCTCAAAGACTTATACAGTCTACCTTACTAAAGGATTTAAAACTTACAACATAGTAAGCACTTAGTTAAGAGATTACAATAGGTCTATTAGGACCACTCAGTTAAGAGATTTACCCTGATACACTTGTTAGAATGTCTTAGTACCTGATCCTTCGGTTTGTATTGTATGAAAATTATAGATCTTATCTTTATAGTATTGTATTGATCTATGCTATTTGATTTATCTCTATTATGTCCTTCACTGCTCAACTCAATCACTGAACTCTATTTGAATGCTTCATGAAAAATGAATGTGCCTCTGTGCTCATTCATTCATACCCTTCACATTCTCTTTCACTCTCTAACTCATTTTTAGGGTTCAAATCTTAAACTTATATAAACAACAAAACATCTTCATGATTCAAGATCTACAGTTCAGATTAACTCCTTTTTCTGCATAAGCCCTACTAATTTTTGATTGGCTCTAAGTATTATATAGGGATCAATGATTACAAAATAGATGTGTAATCACCTCCGTAATTACCTCAACAAACAAAATACAAAACATGAATGTCAGCCAAAATAATTTACCTCGATCACTGTACCAAAACAAACTCATATGTCATTTCTATCTAACTTGGAAAATGATGTTCCTGATACTCAACATTCACTGTACTCAACATATGTTGATATCTTTATCACTCGGTAATCATTGTATACATGGCTCAGAAAAACTTGACTCGGCTAATACAAAAATACATAGTGACCATAAGTTTACTCGATAGTACTACTACTCGATAAGTATACAATACATAATTCAGCCTTTACAAAATGACTCGGTCACAATGATGATCGACCATCATTTGCTAGATAAATGACTAAGTGGGAGTCACTAATAGTCAACAAAACTATAGAGATCTACAATCTCCCCCTTTGACATTAGTGGAAAAAACACTTTGTCATGACATTGTTAGAAAGTAAAGATCCCCAAGATAACTGAGAGGGGGGGGTGAATCATTTATTAGATAATTTATCCATTCAATAGCTTTAAACAATATAATCAATGTACTGATCAACCATAGAAAGATAATCATACACAATTGCACAATAACACAAGATATGTTAACTAGGGAACCTCTTGAAAAAAGTAAACCCCGGTGGGAATGATGCCCACAAAATGATGCACTAATATGAAAGTTCCTTGTTAGAGGATGGACCCTATTAGGAGTCTTATGAAATACATTTAGTACATATAAATCCCTGTTAGGAGATTTTGAATCCCTGTTAAAATATTCTAACCCGGTTAAGAGTTTATGGAAGACAGAAGGACCAACTACCCAAACAGCTTCGAGGCAAGATCTCTGAACCCACTATCCAAAAGATCTTAGAATTATTCAATAGAATAATATGAAATATATTACCTCCTTCACACTATGCCAAAACTGCACTCTCTACTACACAAGATCACAATTCCAGATCTCTGTACTCACAAGTCTTCCTTCATCACTGAATTAGCTCTTTTCTTCACTTCATGCATATATTCAAATCTCACTCTTCATAGTACACATTACAATAAGGAAAAAATTCCTTCTTATATACCAAACTCAAATAATTACAAATGAGTTGGTCCTCAATTACAAAATAATAAATTCTACACGCTACACACAAAATTCACATAAAATTATTGGCTTCCAGTTACTGTAACTTTCTCCAAACATATCCTCAAAGTTTGTGCTATGAACCACATCATCATTAATGAGTCTCCAACATCCCTTTAACTGCACAAAATTAGATTCCATCCCAGCTAAGAGATATCCTCAGATTTCTGAACATCGCTGCACAGAAACACTGTCTAAACACTACTTTCACCAAAATGCCCATAACTCTTACAAATGAATGAATTTATTTTTGTGCTGTTAACCATAGGTTAATAACACACCAAAAAAGATACCATCAACTATGCAAAATCCAATCTACAATACAACATGTGTGCAAAACAAAACTGTACCTACGTTCCTGCTAATATCCAGAATATCACTGTGTTGACATCAATGACAATCCAAGTCATGAATGCAACAACAACTGCTACAGAATGACTGCCAAAACACTTTGCATTCATTCCTAACAATCTCCCCCATTGGCATTGATGGAAACATAGATGAAAAACATCCAATGTTCCAAAAATCCAATACTGCAACATCACTGCAAAATATCAAATTAAATCTTGCTTCATTTTCCTATTCAACTCTCTCATACAATCCACAATGTTTTGATGTATATCTCTCCCCCATTGACATCAATGACAGAAATTCTATCACTAAGTCAACAACAACTTAATGTCAAAAGACACTTTTCAGAAGAATACAATAACAAGAGTCCTCATGACTCAGCTCATAAACTCCCCCATAGAGGAAGTTCCAACATCCAATCCAGAAGAAAGATAGGGCTCATATACCACTAGACAGATGCAATCATCTGCATCAATTCTCAAAAATAGGTTGGGGCATAACCCCAAGCATACCTCTCAGATACACAAATGTATCCTTAGGTAAAGGCTTTGTAAATATATCTGCTATCTGCTCCTTTGTACTTATGTACTCCAATCTTACTTCTTTTTCTGTAACTTTCTCTCTTACAACATGATACTTGATCTCAATATGTTTAGTCTTAGAATGTAAAACATGATTTTTTGACATACTCACTATACTAGTGTTATCACAATGTATAACAATAGGCTCATCAAACTTTATTCCAATATCCTTCAACATCTGCTTCATCCAAATAATCTGATTACAATTATTTGCTACTGCAACATATTCTGCTTCTGCTATGCTTTGTGAAGTACAATTCTACTTCTTACTTAGCCAAGTGACCAATTTACCTCCAAGAAAAAAGGCTCCACCATTGGTGCTTTTTTTGTCATCAACACTACCTCCCCAATCTGCATCAGTATAGGCACATAAGGTAAAATCATCAAAATTCTCATACCATAATCCATAATCCATTATTCCTTTCAGATATCTCAGTATCCTTTTTACTACTGCATAATGTGATTCTCTAGGTTCTACTTGAAATATTGCTACAATCCCCACTGAATGTGCTATATCAAGTCTTGTATGTGTCAAATACTGCAATCCTCCAATCATAGATCTGTCATTTTTCTGCTCAACTGCTGGTGTCTCATCTTTGCTAGATAACTTATGTCCGGTTAACATAGGTGTTCCAACAGGTTTAGAATCTTCCATTCCAAATCTTTTCAATAAGTCATTTAAATACTTAGTCTAACTTACAAATATACCTTCCTTTCTTTGTGTTATCTATAATCCCAAAAAATATTTCATTTCTCCAATCATGCTCATCTCAAATTCAATCTTCATTTCATCTGCAAATTTGTTACTAGCTTCATCTTCTCCTCCAAAGATAATATCATCAACAAATATAACTATAACCAACAAACCATTCTCAATTTCTTTTGTGTATAAGTTACTATCTGCTGTTCCTTTTATAAATCCCAATTTCAATAAATACTTATCCAATCTTGCATTCCAAGTTCTAGGTGCTGAAAGTTGTCTCTTAATACCATTCATTTCACAAAAAGTGTTAAACTCTCTAGATGTAAATTCACCACCTCTATCAAATCTTAGACACTTAATCTTCATTCTAGATTCATTCTCAATTTTTCTTTTCATGATCTTAAATTTATCAAATTCTTCAGATTTTCTTTCAAAAATGCAATCCACATCATTCTTGTAAAATCATCAACAAGAATCATAAAATACCTTTCACCATAGAATCCTCTAGTCCTAGTAGGACCACTCAAGTCTGTGTGAACAATCTCCAACTTCTCTGCTGATGTGAACTTCTTGTTGGGAAATGAACTCCTTTTCTACTTTTCCATCATACACTCTTTGCAAATCATGTTAGTAGGTTTCATAATTCTAGGTAAATCTCTTACCACAAGTGTAGTGCTCACCTTGACAATATTATCAAAGTTTATATGACAAAACCTTTTATGCCATAACCAACTGTCATCAATTCTAGTTATCAAACATGTCATCTCAGTAGGATTCAATTGAAATACATTACCTCTAGTTCTGGATCCTTTTCCAATTAGATTTCCATCTTTATCTTTTATCACACAAGTTTTATTTGAAAACCAAACTTGATAACCCTTATTAGCCAATTGCCCAACGCTTAATAGATTATGTCTTAGTCCATCAACAAAGTAAACATCATCAGTGTTAGTCTTTCCATCAAGAGTAATAGATCCTATATCCTTAATCAAACAAGGTGCATTGTTACCAACCCTAACAATTCCTCCATCATAATTATCTAACTTAACAAACTTTCTTTTATCTCTAGTCATATGATGTGAACAACCACTGTCTATAATCCAATTAGATTTCTTTTCAACTTGTGAAACTAATTCTTTTTCTTCCTTTTTATCAGATTCAAAACTTTATTCTTTAATTGCTACAAATCCTATTTCCTCAAAGTTATCATTATCACTATCACTTAAATGTTTTTCAATTCCTGCTTCAAAATCCTCATCATTTGCATAATAACATTCTTTAGATCTCCTAGGTTTAAAGTTGCTTCTATACTTCTTAACTCTTTTAGGACATTTAGATGCAAAATGACCATATTCTTGACAAGTCCAACATTTAAAGATTTTCTTACCATCTAGTTCTCTTTTTACAAGTAATGCAATACCTTCTTCAATCTTCTTATCTTCCTCAGATCTGCTACTACTGGCATAATGTCCATTCACACTAGTACTTCTTGTAGGTCTAATGCTAAGAGCACTGAATGATGTTTCCATTCTAGGTAGCTCTCCTAATAATATCAAGTTCATCTTTGTTGTTTCTAATCTTCCAAGAAGAGTCTCACTTGAAAAATTTGATGTACAAGGTATCACTTGTTCAATCATCTACGTTGTCTGCTTGAATACTGGTGTCAAAGTTCTTAGAATTTTCCATATCACTTCATTCTCTATCTTATCACCTTCAAAAGTACAATGTAAAGCTTTCCAAATTGCATGAGATGTTTTCAAACATCTTACCTAACTATATTCATTCTCCGGTAGTGCTGATAAAAGTGCTTCTCTTGCAAGTATGTTACACATGAATAGATCTAGTTCATCTTTAGTTCCTGCTTCTAGATTGTCTTCCTCAATGATAGTCTTCTCATTCTTTGTAATCAACCAATAACTTGGTCCTAAACACAATAGATGTGTCTTCATCTTTTCTTTCTAGCTGTCAAAATTTACTGCATCAAACTGAGGGATTTCTTTTCTGAAATTCACCATGGATCTCCTTAAGTTGTTAAACTTTTCTTTCAAGGATCTGCCGCTCTGATACCAATTGTTGGAAAGTAAAGATCCCAAAGATAAATGAGAGGGGGGGAGGTGAATTAGTTATCAGATAATTTATCCATTCAACAACTTTAAACAATATAATCAATGTAATAATCAACCATAGAAAGATAATCATACACAATTGCACAATAACACAAGATATGTTAACTAGGGAACCTCTTGGAAAGAGTAAACCCCGGTGGGAATGATGCCCACAAAATGATGCACTAATATGAAAGTTCCTTGTTAGAGGATGGACCTTGTTAGGAGTCTTATGAAATACATTCAATAAATATAAATCCCTGTTAGGAGATTTTGAATCTCTGTTAAAAGATTCTAACCCGGTTAAGATTTTATGGAAGACAGAAGGACCCACTACCCAAACAGCTTCAAGGCAAGATCTCTGAACCCACTTTCCAAAAGATCTTAGAATTATTCAATAGAATAATATGAAATATATTACCTACTTCACACTATGCCAAAACTGTACTCTCTGCTACACAAGATCACAATTCCAGATCTCTGTACTCACAAGTCTTCCTTCATCATTGAATTAGCTCTTTTCTTCACTTCATGCATATATTCACATCTCACTCTTCATATTAAACATTACAATAAGAAAAAAATTCCTTCTTATATGCCAAACTCAAATAATTACAAATGATTCGGTCCTCAATTACAAAATAATAAATTCTACATGCTACACACAGAATTCACATAAAATTATCAGCTTTGAGTAACTGTAACTTTCTCCAAACATACTCTCAAAGTTTGCAATATGAAACATGTCATCATTAATGAGTCTCCAACATCCCTTTAAATGCACAAAATTAGATTCCATTCGAGCTAAGAGATATCCTCAGATTTCTGAACATCGCTACATAGAAACACTGTCTAAACACTGCTTTCACCAAAATGCTCATAACTCTTACAAATGAATGAATTTTTTTTTGTGCTGTTAACCATAGGTTAATAACACACCAAAGAACATACCATCAACTATGCAAAATCCAATCTACAATACAACATGTGCGCAAAAAAAAATTGTACCTTCTTTCCTGCTAATATCCAAAATATCATTGTGTTGACATCAATGACAATCCAAGTCATGAATGCAACAACAACTGCTACAGAATGACTACCAAAACACTTTGCATTAATTCCTAATAGAAATTACATTAATATTTACAAAAGTACTTAGTATTAGTAGAATACTCCCCCTAAGATATATATACATACAAAATTTTGTTACCTTCCCTTTGTCATGTCATGTCACTTAATTTCCCCCTTGTTTTTGGCACGATGGATCTGGTCTAGGGTGGGGATCAGGAAGTATTTATCCAAAAATGGTTTATGAAGCATCATAACCATGTGTAGTGTAGTTTCTCATCTTTTTGTAGCAACATTTAAAACTTTTGACTACACTTCTAGCCCGGCAGCTAGATTGACTAGGCTCTCGACTATAGATAGATTTGGATTTTTTTGTGTTAATTCCTTAGCCTTGGCTAACTCTCTTTGTATGGCCTCCAGGTGAGGTGTCAAGATTGTTTTCATAGAGAGTAGATGATCCCTTATCTTTCCATCATTAGCCATCATTTCGGCTATCCATCCTTGTGTATGCATAAGCTTGGCATAATGTCTTGAACATTTTTTTGCATCCAAGCTTAAAGATTGACTGCTGGACTTTAGTTATTACTGTAGTTTATCAACCAGTCCTTGGTTATCCTTAGTGAACTATTCTACATTACATAGTTTGGTAAGCAGAGATAGTGTATTCACAACTACTTCTTCTGACTTTGTTACCAAAGTGGAAAGTGCTACCTCTTTCACTGCAATCTCAGCAGATACATTTTCCATCATCTTGGTCTCAAACTTCCTTTCCAACCACTCTAAAAAATTATCACTTGCTCCACTTTCTTCATTAGTTACTTTCTAAACAATATGGAAAAGTTGTTCCAATATGGGAGCAGAACTATTTACATCAGACAATTCAAAAGCCTCATTAAATATTTCTTTTATTTCATACAAGACCTTCTTTTGTTGATGTTCCCTTCTCAGTTCTTCCTATCTTCTTTTCCTCTTCAATAAATCTTTTAGCATTTGCATCTGCTCATAAGATAAGTTATCAGAATCCCATTTCAGAATAATAATAATTTTGTCAATAGTTACCTCTGGGGAAAAGACTTTCATTTTCTTCTTAAGTTCCTTCTTTGGTGTGCTCCCACTCAACATTTGTACAAGATCTTGTATTTCCTCTTGTTCCTTAGGCTCTTGTACCTCGATAGCTTTGTATTTTACTTCTTTTTCCTTTATTCCCTTATCCTCCACATGAGGACTAGTAGATTTTACTTCAGACTTCTCTCCTTTGTCTTGTTGTAACTCCTCGACAAATGTGGGTGGATTTTATGGTGCTGACCTATCCTGTTCCTCAGTAGTGCTCATACCAGCTAACATGTCAATTGTAACAACTTCAAGTTTGGTGGGGGTAGTGTTAATAGTTGATGTCACATCAATTGTCAAATAGTCTTTTACTTGTAAAAGTATAGTATTGCTACCTAGCAAAGATGTATCTTTTGCTTCCTTGGCCTGTATATCCTCCTTGGTCAATACTCAAGTCTTGATCAGGGTATCCTATGTTATATCAACAATACTTACTTTTGGTACCTTCTAAATTTCCTCCACCTCAAGAGCTTCAGTCTCCAGAATGGGTAACTCCATTACATTTTGTTCTGTTGCAGGCTCAACTTCCTTTGATGTTCAAAAGACTTTTTTAATGGACTTGGTAAAGCCACACCTCAGAACCAAGATGAGAACTTTGCACATCATGAATAAGGATTATGAGTTGATAGCTAAGGAAAATAAAAAATAATTTGAGAAGGTATTTTTGGACCAACACATGCATCCATCATCTATGTCTGCAACCCAAGTTCCCATTGAGAAAGAAAAAGCATCTGAGGTCCCTAATGCACATATAATAGGTCCACAAGATTCAGTGCCCATAGTGATAGTTTATACTAATGCAATAGAGTCTACACCCATGACTGAAACATAAAATGATATAATCATGATTGATATTGTGGAGATATCAATGGAGGCCATAGATAATGACTTGGATAAGTTTGAGGAAGCCTTTGTAAGTATGGAAGAGGCTGAAATTCTATGTGGTGATAATTCACCTAAGCATCAAGAAGAAGTGCAGATTGAAGATTTAACTGGACAAGAAGAAGAGGAGAAATAAAAAGAAGAGAAAAAGGAAAATGAACCAATAGATGAGCCCTCAGTTGAAATGCCCATAAAGGTAAAGATAGAATTGATGGACAACATACCTCTCACTCCTATGCCATCAGTATCATTGTTGTCAAGTTTGACTCCTGACACAACAAGCCTAGACTCATGGGGAGAAGAAGACCTATTTAAGATCAGTGTGCTTGCAATGGAAAAGGAAAAGGAAAAGCAAGTGATGAGAAATCCATTATTTGTTGAGTCAATCAACATTCTCAATAGTTTATTGCCAAAGGAAAAGAAAGTCAAAAAAGTTCATTCAGTGGATGATGTCAATACCATCTTGACAAGTTTCAAGGAAAACTTCTCTTGCATAGAAGAATCAACAACCAAGGTTGTTGAAGAAAAGTATCTCAAGAAAAGGCTAAGTGAATTAATAGGAAACTTCACATTGACCTTAGCTCTTTAAAAGTTGGTCAAGCTTTTATGAAGGAGATAACAACTAAAGGAAGAAAAATCATAGCCGACTCTATGGACAAGGATAAATTAACTTCAAACCTCTCAAAGAAAATTCAGGAAGCTGAATCAATGATGGAGGCAATAAGGAAATTAGTAGAAGATCCTTCCAAAGATTTAAACATGTGAAACAATGTCTATCAAGGTCAGTTAGACAAAATTGAGAAAGAAAAAAAAGAAATGGCCAAAATAAGAGCAAGGAAAACTCAGTTAAGAAATGCATTGCCCCCTCTTTGTATGTGCTAAATTAGAATATCAAGGAGATTGATGCCACAATGGTGACATATGATCAAGGTCTAAGTTTAGATTTAAAAAAGATGGAGAAGTTGACCTATGCTTTGTGCACCCATCTTCAAACTATAAATGCACTGAAAGCATTTTGGTAGCAAGACATCCAAAACTTGAGGATTACATATCTGGATGTCCTCACCTAGTAAGTACTTGTAGATTCATTTTTTAGCACCTTTGTCATTAATGTCAAAGGGGAAGTAGATTATATATCAAGGGAGAATATGGAGCAATATATAAGATTTAAAAAGGGAGCAAAGTATATAGTATAAGGGAGATATAAGATAGAGTATATTGTAGAAATTTTTTGTAAGATATGGTTAGTAACTTTGCTAGATTCCTTTGTTACCATTAATAAAAAAGGGGGATATTGTTGGAAATTTGAATATACTAATGTATATGACTATGATTTATTGTTTTCATTATGGAAACAAATTCATATGAAGTTTTGGAGTTAGCACATAACTTAGAAGATCATAAATATGCCTAAGTATGGAAGACTGAACATTCAGCAGAGCACCAGAGGAACAAAGCATTAGCATGTGCGTATGATAAAGTTATGGCATGGACCCTTAAATATAAGCTTCTAAGTATGAAATCATGCTAAGTATAAGAGTGCATGATCATATGAGTTAGTATGAAGAAGTTACAGTCAGATGAAGTGACACAAACGGTGAGTGGTAGAATAAAACAAAGCATAGAGTTGACTGTTGATAATTTGGTTAGCACTTATAATATTGTTTTGTAAAGGATATGAACCTATTGTATTTAGGTTATAGACATGTTAATATCAATTTTTGTAAACACGCTTGAGCCAATTTATTTGGAAGCATTGTATGTATTAGGTTGAAGGCCGACCTAGTGAATAGTTTTGTTTGCACATATAAATAAGACATGTACCTTTGTATTTGATCATGACATGAGATATATAACTAATATTAGCATAGAATATGTATGCAAAATGAAGTTAGAATTTTTTAGAGATTTACAAGAGGTTAAAGCATCAACGCACAAAAGGAACTAATCAAACAAGCAATGTCAAAGTAGTAGTTCACCATTGGAAGATATAGTGTGTATCTAATACTTAGAAGATTGTAGCCTTCACCACTTGAGAAGTGAGCTCTAGGATGGTGTATCCCCACCCCTAACAGGGTTATTGTAAAAGAATCCTAACAAGGTCTGACCTTTGACTAGGTCACTATAGTTATTGCATTGTAAAGATCAACTTCTAACAAGGTTGTAAGGTCTTCTAACAAGGATCATAATACACTAGAATAGTTCTTAGTGGGTGTTAATTCCCATTGGGGTTTTTACCTATTTTGGTTTCCCCGTAATCATATTTGGTGTTATGTGTTGTGTTTGGTTATCTACTTGCATTGATATTCATTTTAGTACTCAAGAAATTAAGTTAAGATTCAAGATATCAGAAAAAGTAATAAGATATATAGAACACTGATTCACCCCCCCCCCCCCCCCCCATTAGTGTTTCCATTCCTAACACTCACCTCCTCATGGATGTTCTTCAAGTGTTTTGCAAAATCCTTAGCTTCAACACTACTTATTTCTCCTTTATCTATCTTTCTCACCTCAGATGCATTTCTGGGACTACTTCCATGTACAATCTGGAATGGCAATTTACCAGTGCTCTTGTTGATAGAACTATTGTATGAAAATTCCACCTATGGTAAAATAAAATCCCATCATGTTGGCTTATCTCCAACCAAACATCTCATCAAATTCACCAAACTCCTATTCAGCATGTCTTTATGTCTATAAGTGCATGGATGATGTGATGAATTGAACTCCAAATGTGTCTTTAACTTCTTCTACAATGTACACTAGAAATATCCAACAAACTTAGTGTCCCGATCTAAAACTATACTCTTTTCCAAAACATGTAGTCTTACGACTTCTCTAAAAAACAATTTTGCTACATGAAAATATCATTAGTCTTCTCACATGGAATGAAATGTTCCATCTTTGAGAATCTATCAACCGCCACAAAAATTGAATCATGTTCCCGCTAAATCCTTGGTAAACCAAGAACAAAGTCCATACTGATATCCTCCCATGGTTTCTCTGGTATAGGTAATGGATGATATAACCCTCTATTTTGCTTCACTCCTTTTTCCATCTGACATACTCTGCACAACTTCTTGACATCTTGTTGTAACTATGCCTAGTAATAATTCTCACTAACCAAACCAAGGGTTGTATCATAGCCAAAATGTCTAGTCAATCCTCCACCATGCTTCTCCTTGAATAGATTCTCCCTCATAGAACTTTGTGGAATGCACAAATGGCTCCCTTTGAATAGCATATCATCTTGGATGATGAAATCCAACCATTTCATTTTTTCTAGAGTAATAGGTTCTTTATAAGCTTTCCAAGTTTCTCCAAAATTAGGATCCTCTGAATACATCTTGAGTTCCTTGAACCCAACCACCTCAATCTGCATCACTATCAAAAAAATTTGTCTTCTACTAAGAGCATCTACAATCTTGTTAGACTTTCCACTGCTGTGTTTCAAAACAAATGTATAACTCTGCAAAAACTCAACCTATTTCAAATGTCTTTGATTCAACTTTCCTTGACTATTCAAATATTGCAAAGCTTGATGATCAATACATAAAACAAAATCCTTAGGAAGTAGATAGTGTCTCCACTTCTTCAATGCTTGAACTATAGCATAAAATTCCTGATCATAAATGGAATATTTCCTCTTTGCATCTTTCAACTTCTCACTGAAATAAGAAACAGGTTTACCTTCTTGATTCAAGACAACTCCTATTGGAGTACCACTAGCATCATAGTCTACTTTAAATACCTTATTAAAATCTAAAAGTGCTAAAATAGGTTTTTCAATAACTTTCTATTTCAATATTTTAAAACTTTGATCTACCCTAGTAGTCCACTTAAACTCTTTTCTATCCCCTCTCATTATTTTAGTCAAGGATCCATAAATACTACTAAAACTCCTGATAAATTTTCTATAAAACCTATCTAAACCATGAAAAGATCTTACCTCAGTAGCACTCCTTGGAGTAGGCCATTCAAGGATAGCCTGCACTTTCTTTGGGTCCATTTTTAGACCTTCTATTGAAACTATAAATCCCAAATACACTAACTCCTTCTTCACAAAACTACACTTCTTCAAATTAATCAACAATTTCTCTTCTCGCAGCTTCTTAAATGCCATATGAATATGCATCATGCGCTCCTCCAATGTCTTAATAAAGATTAAAATATCATCTAGATAAACAATGAAAAACTTACCCAAAAATTCTTTCAAAACCTTGTTCATGAACCGCATGAAAGTGCTCAGTGAATTGGTTAGCCCAAAAGACATTACTAACCACTCATATAGTCCTTCCTTTGTCTTGAAACCAGTCTTCCATTCATCTCCTTCTCTGATCTGAATATGGTGATATCCACTCTTCAAATCTATCTTTGAGAAATACATAGCTCCACTCAAACAATCCATAATATCATCCATCTATGGCAAAGGAAATTTGTACTTGATTGCGATCTTGTTGATAGCTCTAGAATCTATACACATCCTCCATTCTCCATTATTCTTTGGTGCTAATACTGTTGGTACAGCACAAGGACTCAGACTCTCACAAATCAATCCTTTCTACAACATCTCTTGTATGTGTTTATTCAGCTCTTCACTTTCTACAAGTGTCATTATGTGTGCTACCTTATTCAAAAAATTGGCTCCTGGGATCAAGTCCATCTGGAGATTGATCTTCCTTACTAGTGGTAATCCATTAGGCACATTATTAGATAGAATATTATAAAACTCATTCAAAAATTTTGCAACTTCTACAGGTATATCTTTTACTTCATCTTTACCAACTTTTGGAATTAAAGAAAAACACATATGCTCATAACTCATACCCTCTAGGAATTTTTTTCCATCAACAAATGTTATTCTTCCATTACCACATACCTTTTCTTCTGTGTCCTTCAATGGCTTTAGCTTATGTTGAACTCCATCCTTTGTCAGGGAATAGGTATTCGCATGACCATCATGTATAGCATGCCTATCAAAATACCATGGTCTACCCAACAACATATGACATGCATCCATAGGTATGATATCACATAGTACCTCATCATGGTATCCACCAATCTTGAACTTTACTAGGCATTGTTCATTGACCATGACCTTGTGGTCATCTTGTACCCTGGCAATCCAATATGGATGTGGGTGTTTCTATATCTTGAGCTTCAAATTTGTGACCATCTCTTCTGAAACCATATGGTTAGTGCTTCCACTATCAATAATCATACCACAACACTTATCCTCACACTTGCATCTAGTGTAGAACAAACTCCTTTTCTCAGGTTTATTCTCACCACTCGGTAAGACTCTTCTGATAATTAGCATTTCTCCTCTTTTAGCATCTTCATAATGTGATGATCTAGCATCTTCATTTACATGTGCAACTCTAGCCTATCCTTCAGTTCTCCTATCTATCCTTCCTTGGCGTTGAGGACATTCAAAAGCCCTATGACCTTATCCACAGTGAAAACATGTTCCACGGAAGCCTCCTCTTTTGGATCCTTATCCTCTTCCTCTTCCTCTTTGATCTCTATTATTCTTATCTTGGAAATGATTGAAATTTTTTCCTCTCTGATTATAACTACTACTGGCCTCATCTTTCTTTTTATGATCTTCATTTCAGCCTCCATATGATCGTCTGCCGAATCTTCCACCACGACCTCTTCCGCTTTGTCTACTTTTAAACTTCTTGTTCAACTTTTCCTATACCTTTAGGGAAAACTAGTATGCCTCTTCAATACTATTCATTCAAACCAAATTTAACTCCTCCTGAATGCTTGACCTTAACCCATTAAGGTTGTGGAAAAATTTCTCCTTATCAGCTTCTGTATGGCCTGTTCTAATGAGGATTTGATAAAACTCCTCTGTATACTCCTGAGAAGATCTTCCTACTTTCTTCAAACCTTGAAATTTCTTCAATAGGTCAAGCTCATAATCAACGTGAATGAACTATCACTTCAATTTATCCACCATCTAATCCCATCTTGTCATTTTATCCTTTCCTCTTCTATTTCGCTCCAATTGAATCTCTTGCCACCAAATCTTTGCATGACCCTTCAATTAGGCCTTCGCAAATTTAACCCTATCAAGATCCTCAATATCTTCATACTCAAAATATTCTTCACATTCATTGATCCATTTGATTAATTCCTCTAGGTTAAGATTTCCTAAAAATGTAGGAACCTCAATCTTAGATCTTTTCCCAATCTTGGAAATGGCCCGAAAAAGTCGTTCTTTGTCTTGATTCAAAATTTTAACTTCTCCTTCATGATCAAAATTTCCTTCTTCTTTGGCTTCATCTTCACTTTCATCTTTGACATTAATATTCATGCCTCTATGAATCTCTTCTTTCAATGCTCACACTTGTCTCTGGAGGGCTCTAACCTTAGGTGTCACAACGCCAGCTCTTCTGCCATGTTCCCTTCATGGAGGCATTTTTGTATTTATCATTGAAACCCTAAACCATGGTCCTCATGAAAACTACCTCATAGTTAGTGATCTATTTACACACTCAGGAACTCCCGCTCTGATACCACTTGATGAAGGGTGATCCCCTTAATACCACAAACACATAATAGAAATAGAGAAACAACAACAATTTGTAAGAACAGAAAATGGGCTTCTTATTATCTCCACAAATGTGGAATTACAAATTTTAGAATTGCAATATGCAAAGCCACATGGACAATTTTCGTTCCAATATTCTATAGGAAAAAGCCTCAAATCATTACCCAGATCTACCCATAACTACTCCAAACTTCCCAAGACAACACTACGGGCCTTCCTTATATAGGTAATTTTCCACCACTTGAGAAGGTTCCATAAATTTAGCCTTTAAGGATAACTATCCTTAGAATTATTTTATTTTGATTTTATTTTACATAGGGTCAGCTCAAAATAATTACAAAATATTCTTTTAGGTACCCCAACTTCCAGAGGCCATAAATTTTTAATTGTAGCTATGTTTTTCTATTATAACCACTATTCAGAAAGGGCAAGACTTGATCTACAATGCCTGAATCATGCAAGCTCCAATTAGCTGGGGATCGATTGTGATTTGGAGCCTCTAAGGCCTTCAAAATTGAGCTCAAATATTTTGTACCGAAAAACCTTAATAAATTTACTAATACAGATGATATGGCAATGAAACTAAATGGGTAGGCTGAAATGACTAAGATGAACCTCCATGTGTGAAGTCAAAACATTTCGAGATCATATGACCAACTTACTAAAAATAGTAAGTTTCCATAAACAACAACTCTGCACAAGATAGCCCTTATTGAAAAGAAACCATAAATATTTTTGGGTGATGCAAGATTGCTCTTACACCCAGGATGCTCCTGTATCATAATTTAGTATGTCATAATGCACTTAAAGCCTAAGATAACAAAAGAGTAGATAAAGGAAAACTTGGATAAGGTTAGACCTGAATTCAAGACTAAGAAAAGAGCTACAAGACTACTGATTGATGATTCTCAATTTATCCAAGATTAAATAGAGAGAATTTTGAAAAAGCACTTAGGTATTGTTGAGGAGAAGAAGGATGAAGAAGATAAAAAAGTGGAAGAGGAATAGGTGAAAGGAGAATAGAGTGAGTTAGAGAAAATTAATCTTACTAATGAAGGGTAGACCATAAATGGTGCAAAGGTTACACTAGATAATGTTGATTTGGATGAGCCCAAGGATACCATGGATACCACAAATGATGTTATTGTCATGGATATTACTAAAGAAAAAAGGGACACTACAAAGCAACAAGAGGAAGCACCCAAGCACACATAAGAACAATAAGAAAAGGACACATAGAACAGAGGAACTGGTCATGATATGACCAAAGATGCATCAGTTGAAACACCTATAGATGATCAAAAACAATAGGTAGGGATGATTAAGGTAATAGGTGGAAATGAATATGTTGAAGATGAACATAAGGAGAGGACAACAGAAAAGGAGAGAAAAAGGGTAACAAATTTCCCATCTATGTCTTCGATCAAGCATAGTTTTGATGATATGGATGAAGATGACATGCTTTCTATTCAAGGGAAAATAGGCTTAAATACTACAAGTCTTAAGGAAATGATAGATATTTCTATGGATAATAAGCATAAAGAAAAGAAGGAGAAGATGAAACAAGAGGCATAGGTTATACTAACTGCAAGAGATATACTATCTGACTTGGTGCATGAAGTGAAATATGATGAGAAGGCCACACTGATTGAATAGTAAGGTCAATTGGTCATAACTACTAGAGAGGAGATGAAAAGTCTCGATGATGTTGCAAAAATGAGAGCTAAGAGAAACTATGAAAGAAAGAGGTCAAATTTTTTGACTTAATCAATTACACTTGATAGAAACACTTTACAAGTTGCAGTGAATAGGATGAAAGATTCTTTAAAGGAAGGTGGTAAGATACTTACCTTTATCTCTAACTTTTAACAATTCTTGAAAGACTTAGATAAGAAAATATGTGAAGCTCAATATGAGCTAAGGTTATTAGTAGAAAATTTTGATCCTATCAATGGTTTAACTAGAAGTTTTGGTACACAAGTAAGTGTTGTCAATCATAAGCTCAAGACTTACAGTAATGAGTAGGAAAATAGGATATCTACTTTATTAGAGTTACAGAGTCTATTGATTCCTAAGTTGGAGATTTTGCAAAAATATGTTTAAGAAGATGGAATAGTGTTAGTCTCACCTTCTTTGTGCATGGTAGAAGGATTGGAGGAGCTTTCATATTTTTTGTATGGGTAGATACTTATCATGGAGAACCTATTGAACACTTGGGCTAATGATTCATAGATCTTGAAGACCAATTTTGAAGATGTATTCAGTAGATTGTAAATAAGTATATGCTACTCTTCATAAATAATTGTTTTCCTTTTGGTTTCCCATTTTAATACCTTTGTCATTATTTTCAAAGGGGGAGTAAGTGTGTAGTGAAAAATTTCTAAGTATTAAAAAGGGTGAGTAGTTATATTACCTTAGGGGGAGTTATTTTTGTATCTCTAAGCTTGTTGATTATATTTTTGCAATAGCTGGACACTTAGTCAAATTTTCTCTAGGTGTTACCATCAATATTGTTGGTGTAATTAAGTATTTACTAATTACACTTTACTTAAGTTTACTTAGGATAATGCATTTGCATATTAGTTTTCTTTGAGACATCTAGGAGTTTGCATTTATTTTTAGCACATGGTTAGGAGAATCTCCACTTTAGGTGTGATAGTTGTCATCACATACCTCTTTGTGTGTGAGATCCACCTTTAGTGCTCTTATCACATTATCATCCTCTCATTGTTGCACATGTTTCTCATACTTTCATGTACAATGGATGATGATCCACCTTTGGTGGACATGTGATTCCACCATGTCTAGTTGATATCTTATCACTTGCATAAATTCTAGTTATCATGCATTGCCTATATATTGAGGCATTTCTACATTGTATGTAATCAATTATCCATCATCATTTGATCATTATTGAATTTTTCATTTGATCATTTTGTTTTGTCTCTCTTGTTTGTGCTATCTCTTGAGCTTCTAGATCTTGGTTTCTACTCTTTGCCTTAGGCAAATTCTTACATGGTATCAGAGCCAAAGGAGTCTTCATTGGATAGCCATTGGAGAGTGACTGATTGCTTCAACATTTGGAGAGCCACAAACCAAATTCAGGATCAACATTTTGTGGGAGCATTTTGAGCAAGATCAGACCTCACCATTGCATTCGGGTGGCTATTTCCATAAATTTTGACTATAAATTTGCCTATATTGGGCAAAAGTCAAATCTGAGGTAAATTTTTTTTGCAAATCGGACCTTTAAGGCCCGATTTGCAAAATTGGGTAATATTTTTCCAATTTCAATTTCAGATCTGAATTTTTATTCTATTTCCATCATTTATTTTATCAAATCTGCAATTTGCACAATTTGCAATTCATTTATTATTTTAGATCTGGGTCTTGGATATTTTTTCCAGTCTTTGGATATATAGTTTTGGGATATATAGTTTTGGAAAAAATTTGGCCTTCTAGGCCTATGTGATAGACGTAGTGTGTAGGACACCTGAGCTCAAAGCAAGTGAGCTAGGCTAAGCAGGGAGACTGAAGGCTTTTATTTGTGTAGCAGATGCAAGGCAATATAAAGTACTAAACACACATTGTTGTGAGCCATGTGGGATTAAAATCCCACATTAGCCCTCCACCCACACACCTCCACCCCGCATAGCATCCTCTATGGGTTTCCTCCACTCATCACACCAGCATGGGCACCAAACTCATTTTCCATCTATGCACAGGCATCAGACCCCTGCTCCCAATGTAGGCTCAACATAGTCACCAACTGCCAGCTCAGCCCTCCTTTGTGCAGTGCCAGCTCTGCCACCTACCAGCTCGGCCCTCCTCCACGACTTTGCCACCGCGTCTTAGCCCACGGTGGAATGAGCAACCTTTGCTATGCCACCATTCAAATCTCCTCCACCCTCCACTCCATCCACCAGCATGGATAGACACTAGTCCTCTGGCTCAACATGTGGGTAGACACCAGTCCTTCGCCCTCCACCAGTGTGGGTAGACAGTCCTCAGGCTCCTGTCATTGCCTCTACCCTCAACATCAAGTCACATGGCCAAACCCTCACCATGTCCGCTCTGACCTACGCACCAGTCTGCCACCTTGGCAGCCACTGGGACATTGCCACGTGCCTAGCAATAAAATTGGTATTTTCAAAAAAAAATTGTAATTTTCATAGATTTTTAGGATGTTAAGTTTGACGGCTGTCTAGCCATCATCCAAACTAGTTTTTTCTCTACTGTGACAGTCTGTAAGATGTCAAATTTACGCCCTTGATTGCGTCATTAGTTTATGAGGTAAAATTTGACAGTTATTTGACCGTCAAACTTGGGCACTTTTACACTATGATGACGATCATTTAATCCTCAAATTTAACATAGTTAAAAGGTGACATCAATGGTTTTCAAAAATTTTCTAGCCCTCTCCATTTGCATTTTTTATTTGGTAGTCTGACTTTGGGAAGCCATAACTTGGTCATCCGGACTCCAAATTGAGTGCAATTTTTTTTATTTTGGCTAAAATTTTCTAAACTTTTTAGTGGTGGTGTTCTTTTCTAGTTTTGGATCACGGATTTTGTAGAAATTGTAGTTTTTGGTGACTGTACCTATCTAATCCCTATTTTTGCAACTTTAGAGGATTCGTACAGGCTCATACGGACACATTTTCAGGTGCAATTTTTTTTTCAAAGTGCATATTCTTTTTGTCTACTTTCTAGATCTGATATCAGTTTGGATAAATTTTGAGTAGAACTAGTACTTTCAAAATATGGTCTATTTTGGCCTATTGTGGCACTTGTAATTGATTAGATCCTTGAGGGATCTTCTGTCCTATTTTCTTGAGTCTTCTGTAGCTTCATATTTTTAGTTGTAAACATAAAAATTAGAAGTCCACTTTGATCCATTTTGTTGAATGGCAATTGTACATGCACTAGCTATAAAGTGCCAAAATCATCATTTTGGGGGGGGTTCTTTGATTGAGTGAATTGAGGGGGTGTCTTGTGTGTTGGTGTCTCTCTTTCTTATGCTCTTTTCATTTTGCATCATGGGTTCTATTGCAAAATTAACTCCACATAACTATGCTACATGGAAAGATAATGTATGGAGCAAGTTAATGGTTCAAGGTTTAAATCCTTATGTGGATGTTACAATTAAAAAACCCGCTGATGATGATACTATAGCAATAAATAAATGGTCATGCAAAAATTTTAGAGCTTTAGGAGTCTTGAGAGAGAATATCTCAGCAGTTATCATGTATCACATCAAAACCATAAACAATGCTAAAGAAGCTTGGGATAAACTTGCAGAGTTGTTTGGTCAAGTGGATGAAGAAATGGGATTCAAAATTGAGACTGATCTCCTCAAATTAGAGCCCAAGAATTTTGACACAATCCAAGATTATCTCAACAAAGTCAATGATTATAGAGCACAACTTGATGATTGTGGTAATCCCATGAAGGATGCGAAGTTGGTTAGTCACTTGTTCAATCATCTTCCTCCTGAATATGTGGCTTTTGTTTCAAGTTACAATACTCACAAGTTAACAATGGGTAGTGCCTTCACTAAGCCTTCATTTGAGTCATTTTCAAAAATGTTGGTCTTAGAACAAGCAAAATTGATGATTATGGGGATTCTCAAGTCTTCAAAGTCTAAGGCATTGGTGGCTAATAATGAGAATCAAGGGAATCAAGATGGTAAAGGTTCCAACAAGAAGCAAAAGAAGTGGAAGGCCAAATCACAATCAAACACTCAACAATCTTCCTCCTCACAACAAGGAAAGTCTTCTCCCAACAACAACAAAAACAAGGGGGATAGTTCTAAGAAGGAGAAGAAAATTTGTGCATATTGCAAGAAGACAAATCATGATGAGTATCAATGCCACAAGAAACAAATTGATGAGTTGACATATATACTCAAGAAGCATCACATTGATTTTCCAAATGCCTACAAGGGAAAGGATTCATCACCTTCCACTTCAAAAGGTAAAGGGAAAGCATTTGTGTCAAGTACAACTAATTTAGAGGAATGGATCTTTGATTCAAGTGCCACACATCATATGGGTGCAACAAAGGAGCAATTTTCTTCCTTGAAACCATCTACAGTACCTCACATCTATGTAGGAGATGATACTCAAGTGGAAGTTGAAGGGAAAGGGGAAGTTGAGATGGAAAATGGAGCTTTCAAAGATGTTCTCTATGTTCCAAACCTTAGCACAAACCTCCTTTCAATTTACCAAATCACTCACCATGGAGGTGGAAAGAAAGTTGAATTCCTACCTGATTCAGTTGTAGTAAAAAATCTTAAGGATGATTCTATAGTGGCAATAGGGAAAGAGAATCATGACACAAGGCTTTACTCATTTTCTAATTTTGTATCTAAGACTCCTTCACATGCCTTGTTGACACACTCAAATTCACAAAGTAAACTTTGGCATGAAATATTTTGACATCTCAACTATAGATATCTTCAACAGCTTACCAGCAAGGATATGGTCAAAGGTCTACCTCAAGTCAAGTATTCAGAGGGTGTATGTTCAGGATGTGAAATGGACAAACATATCAAAGAGAATTTTGATAAGGGGAAGTCTTAGAGAGAAACATTTTTTCTTGAGTTGGTTCATAGTGATGTGATGGGCCCATTTCTAGTGCCATCATTTGGCAAGGCTCGTTATGTACTCACCTTCATTGATGACTTTTCATGCTACACTTGGGTCTACTTTCTTGGTCACAAGAGTGAAGTGTTTGATAAATTTCTCACCTTCAAGGCTCATGTTTAGAAGCAATCAAGTAAAGCCATCAAGATTCTTTGAACAAATAATGGAAGGGAATATGTGAACTCAAGGCTTATAGACATTTGCACACTTGAGGGTATTGATCTTCAACATTTAGTTGCCTACACTCCACAGTAGAATGGTGTGGTAGAAAGGAAGAATAGGACCCTTAAGGAGATGGCCACTTGTATGATTCATGCTAAGTCTCTTGATCAAGCCTTTTGGGCTGAAGCTATATGTTGTGACACTCACATACAAAATAGAACTCCTCATAAAGCTTTGGATGGAGTTACTCCTTTTGAGGCTTGGTGTGGAAGAAAACTAGTTGTGAAACACTTTAGAGTCTTTGGTTGTCCAACTTGGGCATGCATACCTCCATAGAAATGCAAGGCATTGGAACCACAAAGAAAACTTTGCATATTTGTTGGTTATCCCGAGACTCTTAAGACATACAAGCTTATGGATCCTGAGACACATGAGATCTTCTTTGAGAGAGTGTTCACTTTGAAGAGAAATGTCCTAGCTTGGATTTTTCAACTCCTCCTACTTCCTCCATTTTGGATAATGATAGTGATGATAGTGACTTGGAAGATGAAACTCCTTCAACCTTGACTCGCCAGCCTTCACCTTCATAGGGTCAAGACATAGTTGAGGATATTCCTTCATCATCATCTTCTTCCACTAGACCTTGTTGGGCACAAAAAACACTTGATTTAGCAGGTTCACTTGTGGGGAATCTTTCATACACTTAGAGGACAAGGTCACAACACAACTTATTTCCACATGCTTATATTGCAATTTCTTCTGATCCATAATTATTCAAGGAAGCTTCAGGGGTTCTTGAGTGGGACAAAGCTATGGAGGATGATTATAACTCTTTGATGAGAAATAGAACTTGGGACTTAGTTCCTCTTCCTAAGGAAAGAAAATTGGTTTGATGTAAGTGGATCTATCAGACCAAGTTTGTAGCGGATGGAAGTGTGGATAAGTATAAGGCAAGACTTGTTGCAAAAGGTTTCTCTTAGGTTCCTGGTATTGACTACACTGAGACCTTTGCACCTGTAGCCAAGATGAACTCCATTTGTTTGACACTTACTATTGTTGTAGCTCATGGTTGGGTTGTACATCAGATGGATGTTAAGAGTGCATTTCTACATGGGGATCTTCATGAGGAGATTTATATGGAGCAGCCACAGGGATTCATCCAGGATACTACTATGGTTTGTAGGTTAAGGAAGTCTATCTATGGCCTCAAACAGGCTCCTAGGGCTTGGTATGCCAAGATGGATTCCTTCCTTCTCTCAGTAGGATTCACCAGGTGTCATTCAAATTTGAATGTCTACATTCTTCAGCAGGATGACTCACACTTGATACTTGTACTTTATGTTGATGACTTGATCATTACAGGGAGTACTTCATCCATCATTTCTAGTGTCAAGTCTTCTTTGTAGGATAGATTTGCTATGATAGACTTGGGTTTACTTCACTATTTTCTTGGTATTGAGATCACACAATCCTCAGCAAGGATCACATTTTCTCAGCCCAAGTATGCTCTTGATCTACTTGCTCAATTTCACATGAGTGATTGCAAGGCTGCACCCACTCCATTTCTATCTGATGTCAAGTTAGAGGCTAAGTGTTCTACACCTCTTGTTGATGATACTTTTTAGACAGCTTGTTGGAAGTCTCATCTACTTGACACATAAACGTCTTGACATATCATTTGTAGTTGGCATGGTTTCTCACTTCATGCAAGAGCCACATGAGCTTCATTAGAAGGTAGCCAAGCGCATATTGCACTACATACAAGGTACACATACACATGGGATTCACTATGCAACAGGTACATGACTTCAATTGGTTGGATATATAGACTCAGATTGGGCAAGCGATCTTGATGGTCAAAAATCTACTTTAGGTTACATGTTTCATCTTGTTTCAGGCCCCATTTGTTGGTAGAGTAAGAAGTAGCATGCTATTGCTCTTTCTTGAATTGAGGCTGAGTGTCGAGGGGCTATTATTGAAGCTACATAGGCTATTTGGCTTCAGCATATCCTGAAGGAGTTTGGTTTCAGTATTCCATGACTTACAGTCATTCATTGTGATAATCAAGGTGCTATAGCGATCTTCGAACATCTAGTCCAACATCAATGGACCAAACACATTGAGGTTCATATGCACTTCATTAGAGATTTGATATAGGAGTAGATCATTGAGATGCAGTATTGTCCTATAGCAGAGCAGGTTGCAAACATCTTCACCAAACCCTTCACTAAGAGCAAGTTTCTTCTGTTGTGAGCTCTCTTAGGGGTGTGGGATATTCCATCAAGGGGGTTCACATGACTTCTCTATTCTATCTTATGGGGGGGATATTTTTCTCATATGAGGTCTTCTCTCTCATATTCTATTTTTGTATTCATCTCTCTTTTTGGGGGAGGGTTTTTCCCATGAGGTTTTCCCTCTTTCTCCACTTTATGAGAGATTGCATTATTCTTGCATATTGTACATGGGTACCTAACATGGCCTAGTAGCTGAGACCCATCTTGCATTGTGAGCTTAAGTGCATTCCCCTAAGTTGCACTTAAGGGGGGGTGTTGGTGTAATTAAGTATTTACTAATTACACTTTACTTAAGTTTACTTAGGATAATGCATTTGCATATTAGTTGTCTTTGAGACACCTAGGAGTTTGCATTTCTTTTTAGCACATGGTTAGGAGAATCTCCACTTTAGGTGTGATAGTTGTCATCACATACCTCTTTGTGTGTGAGATCCACCTTTAGTGCTCTTATCACATTATCATCCTCTCATTGTTGCACATGTTTCTCATACTTTCATGTATAATGGAGGATGATCCACCTTTGGTGGACATGTGATTCCACCATTTCTAGTTGATATCTTATCACTTGCATAACTTCTAGTTATCATGCATTGCCTATATATTGAGGCATTTATACATTGTATGTAATCAATTATCCATCATCATTTTATCATTATTGAATTCTTCATTTGATCATTTTGTCTTGTCTCTCTTGTTTGTGCTATCTCTTGAGCTTCTAGATCTTGGTTTCTACTCTTTGCCTTAGGAAAATTCTTACAAATACCAAAGGGGGATATTATTGGCATTTGATGAAGATGATCATATCTTGGATAATTTGATGAATGTTGTAGTTTTTTCATTACTAGAAAAGAGTCTTATAGGTTGATTGAATCCATTACACCAGTGATGAAATTGATTGTACGATAATTTTTCTAAGTATTCAGTCCATTGGTGATAACACTGTCAGTCATGGTAAATGTGATGTATGGTGATGATATGGACCATTCTGATCGTGTGATGAGTCAAGAAGTATCTACATAGTCATATTAATCTACATCTATGATCACTCAAATAGATTCAAAGTACACATGAAGATTTGGAGGTTCAATATCAGTGTTATTGACTAGAAAATTCAACTAGTCAAGTCAAGGTGATGAAATCAAAGTAGTGGTTACATAAGAGTTAATGATTATTTTATTTTTGAATTGTATTATTAAGTGTCAACTTTGAGGATTTCAATTTCCTATGTTTGGTGGGATCAGTTATGAAATTTGATGGATTTTGGAGGCCGACTTTAGTAACACATTTTAGGGTTACTCTGCTGACCTAAATATGTATATAAGAGATGAAATCAAAAAGTTAAAGAATAAGTTAGATGTTGTGATGATTGTAATCATTAAAGGAAAATTTTGTATGATTAGAAAATAGATTTGAGTAGTACTGAAGTATATATATCAAGAAGAGTGTGCAACATTCATATCACTTTATTTTAGTTTATTCTCAAGGAAAGTTCTAATAGGCTTGTGATCAAAATCCTCTAACAAGGTTACTCCCAAAAAGGTATGTAGGATCCTAAATGGTATGAATTTTAAATCCTCTAACCAAGTGACTCTCAAAAGGAGTTTTAAATTCCTTAATAGGGTAGTTCCTAATAGGACTTTGTAATAGCCTCTAACTTGGCTATAGATGCTCTTAACCAATTTTACCCTTTGTAGGGTGATGTAATGATACTAACATGATAGATCTTACTGGTGCACTAGTAAGATTAGTGGTTGATAATTCACATAGTGGTTTTTCCTTCTAACAAGGGTTTTGATGCAAAAATATTGGTGTTCTTTTGTTGATTATGTGTGGATGTTTTTAATTTCTTTTCTTTTATGTGGTGATAATTTGCATGTGGGTTTACTTCAAAGTTTATGAAAATTTTTTGTAGATCTGAGGTTGCATTGATTCACCCCCCACTCTCAGTGCCTTATAAGACAAACATGAAGCACATATGACAACTGGTCACTGGCTAGACATATACTCAACCATATAAGACTCAACATGGTCTAAATTGTACACACTCCCTTCAACATTTTCCAAGAAACATGTCACCACCTCATACAACCACGAGCCAAAGGAACTCTCTTTGAAAATCATCACAAGGTTTCTTCTAACTCCTCATGAGTTATCTTTTCTTCATTGCATCCTTGTGACCCATCCACCTTAAATTTAGTTTAAAACTATAAAACTGCAAGGTCAAAGGTATTCAATATGTGTTAACCTATCAAATGCATCCATCAATCACTAGGAAACCACATGTAAATGCTTCCTCATGGGCTAAAAATGGGTCCCACAAAATAAGCTGTGAGGCCACAAAAATGTATTGCCATAACATTTCATTCTTCCTCATAGGCTTGTGGCTGGAAAATATTTTCCCCACTAAACATTGTGAGGATGCGAGAAACCTTTACGATCATCACAAACATCAACTCATGGGCTTGAGGGTCCAACTAACTAACTTCAAAAACCCTCACGAGTATGCGATAGGCAAAAATTGTTTTTCTTTGTAATATCTTCAAATTTTGACATGTGGCTCACTCTCACTTCCCCATAAGCTAGAAGTCTTCACTCTCTAATCTTATTTTGATGAATCATGTCCACCACTAGTTCAAATTATTCTCTCACTTTCTCCTGCTCAACAAAACTTGTAGCTAAAGGAAAATGACTTCCATCCTCTAGAATTCATAAAAGAGGAAAAAATTAACTAAGAAAAATAAGTTTAAATAATTAAATATGATAAGCCATAAAACCTTGGCAGTGCTCAAAGAATTATACACTTTATTTATTTTCCTTTCTACTCCAAATATCACCAATAATTACACACAATTTTTGAAATGATGAAAGAATACAAAATAATAAAAACTATGAAACCCATGTTTATGAGTAATCCTACACAATATTGATATAATCCTTAGCTTTTGGACATGCTTCATAGAATATATGTACCCAACATTAATAGAATAAAAATGAATTTCCTCTTTCAAAATCAATCTTCTTCTTTTAACAAATATCAAAACCTTATTAACTTATTAAGCTACTATAAATTAACTACCAGATTCAACAATGGAAGTGCTTTTGAGCATTTGCAAATTTTAAAGATTTCTTTTGCTTTTATTTTTCCAGTGGTGTTTCAATTAGCATAGATTTTTTTCCCTCAGATTCTATTTTTAAGCATTTTGACTGAAAAAAGGATTAGATAAATTTATTTTATTTTATTTAAGTAGATGTATGAGTTTCACCTGAAAAAACACTCTTAAGTGGATTTAGTGCTGAGTGGAATCGACATGATTTTTTTGTTGGCTACTCTTGAGAGACAAGTTGACATTAAGACATGACCTAAGATAACAAAAACAATTACCTACAATTTTGTGGTTCAACAAGAACTTTGTTTTGTGACTATTCCTAAAACCATTGGAACTCAATTTTGTGTTGACTATTCTTGTAACCAAGGAAGAAAAAAGTAACTTCATGTTTGTTTGCTAAGAACTATGTTTATGTTATCTGCTTTATTCCACTTTAGTTGTTGATTCATGTAATATGATTATGGTTTCATTTCATATGTTATAATATTAGATATATAACAAAAAAATACTTAATTGCATTAAATAAACAATAAATTTTCATTAAAATAATTTTATTTTTAAGCATAACTTAGGTCTTCCAGAAGATGAAGATTATCCTTAAGATATAAATCCATAATCTATTGGTTCTGATCCAGATCATCGGACAAATGATGATGATGATGCAAATATTGAGGTAGATGATGATGATGATAATGAGGATGGCTAGAGTGGTGATGATGACCACAATGGTGATTATGATCATGAGATAGTTTATGCTAGTAGCTAGTGGCATTCATCATCATATAGACTACATCATGGATCACTATCACTAATATATTGTTGTTACATTTTCACAGCTTGCAAAACTATATTATTGAGTTGATACATTTTGACACATATCATTTTCACTTATATCATTTGGACGTGTATCATCTTGACTTGTATAATTTTCAATTACATAGTTTATCATTTTAAATTGTATCATTTGTAAATGGATTTGGACAAGCATTTGCCTTTGGTGAGGGGGTTCCTGTTTGTGGTTATGTGCATTAAAGTAAATTAAATTGACTAGGGTAGGAAGGGGTGTTGCTTCCACTGGTGTTGGATCCCTAATGAATGGAACTGAATATACATTTACATTTGGATCCTAATAGTATAGAACTCAAAGTTATATTGATAGCAATGAAACTCTTGCTAGCTTTGGTGTCTCTCCTACACCTCAAGGATATGAAATTGGCACTGCTCACATTGAGGGTGGGTCTTGATCGCAACTTGGTGAAGCCCCTTTTTTTGTTTCCCATATATCATTTTGACTTATGTTAACTATTAGACATGTACCATTTTGACATATTTTTGATCTACCGACATATTGGACTTTCACTTTTTTTAGTTATATATGACAATCTTATCAGTATTGACTTGTCAATTTATATATATATTAAAAATGGTTAATAATATTTGGATAAATATTATTACGTATGATGATTTTCATTTCTAATCAGGGTGGATGTTTTCAAATTAAATTAAATTATACATATTTTTAGGTGCACCTTCTTGGTGTCAACATGGGTTTTATGATTGGAATAAAACATATTAAATTAATAATAAATCGAAGTAAAATAAGAAGCATTTTTAGAAGTAAAAAAGGAAGCAACAATGGAAGGCAAACCTAACAATATCTAGGAAGCAAAAATAGAAGCAACAAAAGATGCAATAATAGAAGCAACAAAAGACATCAAAATGGAAGCAACACAAGAAGAAAAAATAGATGCCATATCAGAAGAAAAATTAGGAGCACTAAATGGAAGCAAAAAAGGGAGAAAAATTAGAAGCAACACTAGACACAAAAAGGGAGAAAAATCAAAAGAAAATTTGGAAGAAACGAGTGGCATGAAAATAGGCATCAAATTAGGAGAAACACAAGAAGAAAAACTAAAAGTGAAAAATGGTGTTATAATGGAAGAAAAATCAGAAGCAACATAAGAAGTAAAATTAAAAGCAAAATCAGAAGCAGCACAAGAAGCAAACAAGGAAGCAAAACTAGAAGCCAAAATGGAAACAAAAAATAGAAGCAAACTTTGAAGTAAAAATAGAAGAAACAAATGAGGTTAAAGTAGAAGAGAAAAAAAGAAGGAAAAATAGAAGCAGAATGGGAAGAAAACAAGGAACAAAAACTATAATCCCAATTGGGAGAAAAAATAGAAACAAACTATGGAGTAAAACTAAAAGCAATAGACATTGTTAAAGTAGAAGCAAAAATGGAAGCAAAAAATAAGAAGAATGGGAAGAAAAGATAGAAACATAATAGGGAGAAAAATGTGAAGCCAAACCAGAAGCAAACAAGGACACTATAGCATAAGAAAAACTAGAAGCAACATTGGAAGCTAGACCAAAAGCAACAAAGGATGCTCTAGTAGAAGCAAAACTGGAAGCATAATAAGAAGAAAAACCAGAAGCAAAACCATAAGCAACAAAAGGAGAAAACATAAAAGCCAAATCCATTGCAATATACGAATACTAGGCCCCAAAGATAATGTAGCTTTTTATTTATGTGGTCAATGCAAAAAATGGCATAAAATATTTTGTGGTGCAACCCTTAGTGAAAGAGGGTGTAATATACAATACTAAATATGATGCAACACATGGTGAGCACTTGGGTGCCTAATTTTGCACCACTAGAAAGATTGATTTCAGGACCAAAATAACACTAAAATTTGATGCTATTTTAGGTGCTAATGATAGAGATTTATTTTATTGTCAACCCCTTCTGTAATAACTCTTGTACTTGTCTATTCAACTCTTCACTCTCTACTGAGTCATTCTATGGGCTGCCTTATTTGGCAAATTGGATCTAGAAATCAAGTCCATTTGAGGACTAATCTTTCTTATTGGTGGCAATCCATTAGATATATTATTAGATACAATATCTTGGAACTCATCCAAAAAATTTGCAACTTCTATAGATACATCTTCTACCTCATCTTTATCATCTCTTGGAATTAAAGAAAAACACATATGTTCATGCTTTAGGCCTTCTAGAAACATCCTTCCATCAACTAAATATATTCTAGCATTACTACATATCTTTTCTTTTGTTTCCTTTAATGGCTTCAACTTGTGTTAGAATCCATCCTTTGTCAAGGAATAGGTATTTGCATACCCATCATGTACTATATGATGATTAAATTGCCATGGTCTCCATAAAAAAAAATGACAAGTATCCATCGACATAAAATCACATAATACTGTTGGAGATTTTCCAACAAGCCAATGCTGACTGTATGTTTGTCATTGATGACAACATATGGTAAGTAGCATGCATGGAAGAATTATGTATTAAACTTTAAGTATATGCAGCATGGACATGTTATTAGCATGATATCATGGACTTAGAGGTTAACTGTTAGTATAGACAATTATATAGCAGCTTGTGTCAGCAGTGTTCCTGACAGAGTAATAGGTAGTGTTCTATGTGTGATTGTCTATATAGTTATCATGGAGCCTTGCACATTTTGATATGTGATGGAGACATGTTAGTGATGTTACATTCATGGATGTAGAGTCTGAATATCAGTAGAAGTGAAGTTATCCAGTCGCTATTCACCAGTAGTAGTTTCCTGTGTTTATTCAAAAGAGCCAACAGAGATTATATTGGTTTTGGAGTTGTGGCTATCTTTTTAGTATACGCCCTTGGATTAGAGCTTGGAGAAGAGTTAGGGATGTTTTTTTAAGAGTGCATGAAGTAATTCAGCTTGAGGAGAAAGATCCAATTATTTTGGTAGAGCCGACAATGTGTAGCGTGTGTTTATAATTATCTTATCAGACAGGTCCCAGAATGTGTTGCGTACTTAGTAGAGCCAACCGAATTATTATTGGATTTTATTATGGCTTCTCTAATATGATTTCAAGGTGGTTCTAATAGGCTGACTTGATTATATCATTTAGAGGAAAGATATTTATAGGTAGTCATTTGTGATTGCTAGATTGTGGTTCATAGTTGATTGTGAAGAGAAGAGCAGAGTGTATGAAGTGTTGAGCCATCAGAAGAAGGTCTATGTGACCAAGTAAAGTATTTGTGCTATACATTGTAACTAATCCAGACAATAGGTCTAAGTGCAGTTCACCAAGATATAGATATAGTGTGTATCTATTATTTAGAAGGTTGTAGCCTTCACCCATTTGAGCAGTGTGCTCTCAGATAGTGCATCCTCACCCCTAACAGGGTTAATTGTAAAATACTCCTAACAAGGTCTGACCCTTGACCAGGTCTACTATACTAAATACATTATAAAGAAACTCTTAATAGGGTTAAGCATCTTCTAATAAAGATCACAATACACTAGTGCAGACTATTAGTGGGTGTCAATTCCCATCAGGGTTTTTACCTATTTGGGTTTCCCTGTAACCAAAATATTGGTGTTGTGTTCATGTGTTCTTTCATTGTGTTTGTGCTTTATGTTTAAGTATACTTAATTGGATAAAGAATTGAATCTTGTAGATAACTAATTCACCCCCCCCCTCTTAGTTATCTCTTGGGACTATTCCTATCAATTGGTATTAGAGCCAATTGCCTCAGAGAGAAAGTTTAACAGCTTGAGGTTGATCAGATGGCGTACTTTAGAAAAGATAGTCCTAAGTTTTAAGGAGAGAATTATCTTGACTAGAAGAACAAGATGATGACACATTTACAGTGTATTGCTTTTGAATTTTTTGAAGTAACTATCAAAGAAGTTGAAATCCCCTCTCTAGAAAATCTTGCAAGGGAAGATGCTACTAGCCAGTAGAAGGACTTATTCCATTAGAATGCAATAGCAAAAGAAGCTCTTATCAATGCCCTATCTAATAGTGAGTTTTTAGAAATAAAGAAAATAGACACATCCCACAAGATATGGAAGCACCTTGAAACATGTTTGAAGGAGACAAGCAAGAAAAGAATGCATGCAAAAAGACATGGAAGAAAAGGTACAATACATTGGAGATGCTACCTGAGAAAAACATAAGAGCCTACAATCAAAGGATTAATGAAGTAGTTCGTGGAATTAGAAATAATGGTGGAGGAATTTTAGAAGAAGACATCATGGATAAACTGATGACTACATTGACACCATAATATGAAAACAAGATAAACATCCTTGATGAGACTATGAAATTCTCAAAAAAATTCTAAAGAGAAACCTTGATCAGAAAGATTGCAGCATTTGAGATATCAAGTTTGAAGACTAAGCCTAAAAGTGAGACATCCTTCAAAGCTTTGGTCCATGGTAAAAAATCTGCAAACACTTCTAGTAATTTTGATGACGATGATGAAGAGAAAACACTAGATGATTTCATTAATATGACTACTAAAAGAGAAAAGAGAGGAAAAGGAAAATATGAAGGTCAATTTCCATTTAAATGCTTTTCATGTAATAATATTGGTCACTTTGCATCTAAGTGTCCTACAAGAGTTAAGAAGCACAAGAACAACTACAAGCCTAAGTATACAAAGGACTGCTACTGTGCTAGAGATGGAGTTGTTAGAAATAGGAAATACTAAGAAGGGGGGGTAAATCAGTATTTCACAAACTTTTTCTTTTGCCCACTTATGGATATAACAGATTACTTTAGTGCATACAAAGATTATCAAGCTGATTAACAAACATAGTAGTAAATAGAAAGAACTCATAACACATGATATGTTCTCGAGAAAACCCTGGCCAAGGGAAAACTCCGGTGGGGATGGTACCCACAAAGATCACTAATCAATAACTTTGTTCGTACTATTCCAAAATTTATGCGCACTGAGATGGGGTATCCTCATACTCTTTAGAAGCTTTAGTTAACTATGCAAACAAAAATATTTCTCCAGTGGATGTCGCCAACTAAATCTTCATCAGGTGCTTTGTCAGGATTATTGTATCCATACTTAGACAATTTCTTCCTTCAACTTGCCATACTTGCATTCTAGATTCTGCACTCTTTATAGAGATCATATGTTTCCATAATGACAACATATATGCATCCACATTAGCCAAATTGCCAACAATCTCCCCCTTTGTCATTGGTGGCAACATATGGGAAAATTGGCTAAGTGTGCAAACAAAACTTCAAAGTATTTACAAAAAATTGTGGCCAAAAGTTATACAACACATATACAATATTGTACTCCATAGAATAACTCCCCCTACGAGTATCCTTCCTCAACATATATTCAATTTTCTGCTATCTCTCCCCCTTTGACAACAATGACAAAGATAGGGTGTACAACAATTTCAAAAAAAAAACATTATACCTTGTTATCAGCTATTGCAAAGCCAGTAGGCTTGCAACACAGTCACCAAACTCTAACTTCCATGATTCAAAATATTTCTCCCAATCTTCCTGATGGATTTAGCAACATTGAGTAGAGTACTCAATCTATATGCTGCTGTCTGGCAAGCTTGCAGGGAATTGAAGCTAAACTTTTGAAAAGATGTCTTTGCTGAAAGACACTGCTCAATTTGGTCTTCAACAATTGAGGTCTTGATTGAGATGTGCTCTCTCAAGATGTTAATCCTGAACATCTTTCTATTCTTCTCCTCTGCTAACATTCTGATTTCATCATTTAACTTCCTTATGTTCTTCTCTACAGAACTTATCTTTACATTTTAGCTTGACAAGGTGTTTGTTTCAGCTGTAATTGCATCTATCTTCTCTCTGATCTTCTTATCTTCTTTAGCTGTTAGGATTTCTGATTTTATGCATTGTATATACAAACTCTTTCCAGTCTCAAAATGTTTCCTCAAATTATTTATGCATACATCCAAATTACCAATAACATTTCGAATATTTACACTTAAATTTTGTTGCATTTCTGCTTCAAATTCTTCCTGAACTTTTATTCTAGCAATATCCTTTAAGTTTGAAAATTCAGAGTCAAAAGAGTTTATTACTATTTTAGCTTTCTCAAGTGGATCTGATTCAGATACCTTAGTGCTGATCACACTCTCAAGTTTCTCTGTCAAAACTCTAACTTTTCCTTCAAGGTCCTTCACCTTCTTATTCTTTCCAATAATTTTATTAAGAGATTGGATGAACTCAAGCTGATCATCATCTTCAACTTCTTTTCCAAGGTCTTAAAAAATTGAACCAATTTGTCTCTTCTTACTATCAGGTGCACTAGGGGTAGTGACCTCTATCAAAATTTGTTTACCTTTAGCTATCTATTCTGCTGGAACTAATTTTGATACTATTGGTGCTTCCACTACCTCTGTATCCTTTTTTGATTCTGTAATCTTCTCTTGGTCTTCTAAAGCCAAATTGTCAACAATGTTTCCTAGATCATGAAATATTGCATCATCTAACTCTAGTGTCACTTTGGTTCCTTCAATGTCCATTGATTCTTTGCCAATATTGATATGTGAAGAAGATGGAACTTCTTCAATACCAACTTCCTCTGCATGCGGTTCCTCTGATTGCTTCTACTGAGGGTCTGATTCAACTTGGTTTCCTGCAACTATATCTGCAAGAACTTGCATTACTGCTTGTTCTGTCTCTTTTTGTACCTCCTCCTTTTTGCCTCCCATTATAAGGATTGTTCTTCTCTTAGTTCTCAATAAAGTTCCAAGAGACTTCAAGAATCTCTTCAAATGATCTTCATCCTCAACTTCACAAAACTGTCTGATTACATGTTCTCTCATCTTTATGTCCTCTTCTTGTGCTCTTTGTTTTCTATTCACAAGTCTATTATACAAATCTTCTGGGATCTTACCATGAATAGTGCTAAGTTTCTTATCTATCACAACCATATGTGTAATCATTGCATTTTCAAAATTCAATCTGTCAAATGATCCATATAGATCATAGAATTTATTCAACTTAGTGAAGTCTCCATGCTTCAATATATCTTCATTAACTCTTTCAATTCTTGGTTTCCAAGTTTTCTTCTTGATTGAAACTACATCATCATCTTTAATTACTGCTACATTTCTAGGTACAGGTGGTACAATCACTTTCTATCTCTTGCCGGGTCCTGTTGCACTCACTTTTACTCTTTTGCTAGGAATAGGTGAAAAAGATTTATCTCCTTCATCTTTTTTAGGTACTTCAACTTTTACCTTTACTGCAATAGGATCAACAGGATCTACACTAGATGCCTCAAGTGAAATTACAAGATTTTCACTTTGCTTCAAGGCTTTTGCAGTCTTCTTAGCTATGTCAAACTCATGACTTGACATACCTGATTCTTTCAGTATTTTCTTCATAGTAGATTCAAATCTCTTACTAGATTGCTTCTTTTCTCTCAAACTTATTGCAGAGTTGAAATTCTCTTCATAGGTTCCAAACCTATTTGCATGACCATCCAACTCACACTTTAACAATCTATTCACATATCCTACTATTTCTGCTTCAGATATTTCATAGCCAAGAGGGTCTATGAATTCCATTCTAGGCTCAACTGCTTCAATGTAGGTGAAATCAGTTTCTACCATAAAATAAATGTCATCTTTATGCTTTTCAACTAAGGATTGAGGAATCCTTGATTTGTTCTTAACAATATTCTGAAAAGTCTTCAATACAAGCTTCACACTGTCATTAACTTTATCAAAAAGGTGCTTCATGTAGACTGAGTTTATTCTTTCCATTGTGTTCACATTGTCACTCCAATCAACTATGTAAGGAAATCTTCTCAAAATATGGAAAAACATATAGGTTATCAGAGATGAAAACCTAAACTATGTGTACTTAGCCTTCTTAATCTTTTCTAAGTTCTCAAATAACTGAATTTTCAAAATTTCACATAGGTCTACTTGTTTCTTCTCAATACACATAAGATAAGCTACATGAACCATTCTTGCAGCCATGTCATCTTCCCTTGAACTACCACAGAATTTAGTTGTTAGGATCTTGCAAAGGTACCTAACATCATCTTGCTTAATCTTACTTATCACAATTCCTCTACCATTATAACTAGATCCAATGTTGTCTAAAACAATCTTTCTCATGTTCTTTTCATTCAGTGGAATCTCTCCAACTTTTGATAATCTAGTAACATCATGAATTAGGTCGGTAGTTATATCAATAACTCTATCCTCCATCCAGAATTTCCCATTGTGGATTCTACTTAAAATGATCTTGGTACATTCCTCATCATTAAATTCATACTTCATGGAATATTTGATAATTTCATTGTTCTCTAGGTTCCCATAAGCTGGTTTAATTGACATGTCTTGATTGTACAATTTCCTATAATCATCACTAAAATTTGCATCTCCCAAAGTTTCAAACTTGCAACCTAAATATCCTTTAACATTCTCAATGTGCAATACTCCGTCTGGTACAGATGATAGTGCTAGACTGTTATCAATTTTAGTTGGTTCTACTGGTTCTTTCTTAATCTTAGGTCTATTCTTATCCTTAACATTATGAAGCATAGAAATATCCATCTTATCAACTGATTAAAGATCAAAAAATACCTCAACTTTGCAAATCTAGGGTTTCGTTATGATCGTCGCTGCAAACTGCTTCCAAACTTCTTCAAATCATCCTCAACTCACTTTTTCTTCTTTCAAATCTCTTTTCAATCGCTTTGTAATCATGATAACTTTTATTTTGACCTTATAACACTTCACATTAACTCGATCTAACATCACATTCATTCATTTTGCCGCTAAAACCTCAAAAAGCTGATTCTGGAAATATGCAACCATAAAACTTTCTATGACCTCGCAAAACACAATATTTTCTTTTGTGCACTTAACCATAGCATTAGTACAACATAATAAACCTACATCTAACTGCGCAAAACTTAACTCATTCAAATTCCTAATCTACACTAATCCTAAGTCCTAAACTACATAAACTTACATAATTTAAGTACTTAAAGAAGGGTCAGGTAAAGATTCATCCTTACCATTAGTTACATTACCTTCCTAACTACTTTTAGTGCTGACTATACCTCCTTGATCTATGCCTTTATCAAATTTTACTTCATCTTTATTGCTACAGAAACCTTTCTCTTTGTTTCCTGCATTTTCATTCCTTCTTGCATTGTTCCTAGGGTTAGGGTTATGATGACAACCTCGATTGTTCATTCTGCAAAATCTTGCTGAGTGTCCAAACTTGTTGCATATCTGACAAATGATTTCATTGTTTTCAAATCTCTGTCCTTGCTGGTTAATCTATGACCTACAATTTCTAGCAATATGTCCTACTTTGTTGCATCTAAAACATACTACCACTTTTCTTTGATTCATTTCTTCAATAGATTTCTTATCTGCATTGTTAGTATTCCCAATCATTCTATCATAATTATTCAAAATTACTTTAGGTCTTCTACATTCGTTAGCTCTATGTCCAAAACTATGACAATTATAACAATGTCCATTAAGAGGTTTAAATTGCTTACCTATGCAATCTCTCTTCATGTGCCCAATAGTATTACAAGAAAAACATCTACCTTTGAATTCTCTTTGCATACCTTTAGATGATTCTTCGTATTTTGATTCTTCTTGCTTTGATTCTTCTTTCTCTCTAGGTGGTTCTTTAGGTGGATCTTCCAATGTGTTCTCATCTAGCTTTATTTCCTCCACACTTTCAGATGTCTTCAGATCTGGCTTCTTACTTTCATGGATTGTTCTAAACATACTAAATCCAAATCCAATCCTATCAAAGAATGGTTCTTCAAAAGAAATTTGTTTTCCAGTCTTATCACTATTTGAATATAGCCTTTCAAGTTGTTGTTTAGATTGAGTTAATTCACCTTTCACAATTTTATTATACTTCTCAAGTTCCTCATACTGTACTTTTACTTTTTTAGATTCGAATGTTTCCTTTTCAAGTCTTGACCTCAGATCTTCATTCTCAATTTTCAATTTTTCATTATCAGATCTCAAATTTCCATCTTTCATACTAAGCTTCAGATTTACTATCTTCAACTCATGCTTAAGGATCTCATTTTCTTTTTCTAATTCATCACAATCTTCAACAAGCATATCAGATTTCTTTTCAGATTTCAGATCTTCAATCTTACCTTTTAATTTGTCAATAGCATTCTTTGCATCTTCATATTTTATTCTTAAGGAGTTTCTTTCATCAGTAAGCATATCAATCTGTTCAAGAGCTTCTTCAAGATTCTTCTGAAGTTGATCCATATCCATAGAGATCTTACTCAAGCTGCTAAGCTTTCCTTGAATGTTCCTTCTCTGAGTAACTGTGCTCTGATACCAATTGTTAGAAATAGGAAATACTAAGAGGGGGGGGGGTGAATCAATATTTCACAAACTTTTTCTTTTTCCCACTTATGGATATAATAGATTACTTTAGTGCATACAAAGATTATCAAGCTGATTAACAAACATAGCAGTAAATAGAAAGAACTAATAACACATGATATGTTCTTGAGGAAACCCTAGCCAAGGGAAAACCCTGGTGGGGATGGTACCCACAAATATTACTAATCAAAAGTATCTCATTAGGGATATTGGACCCTGTTAGGAGTCAATTTACAATATATAGTAGATCTGTCCTGGTTAAAGGACTTTAGGCCTTGTTAGAAGCCTTAACCCTGTTAGGAGTTAGATTACACAACCTGATCACAAGCTGAGCTCACTACCCAAATAGGTAATACAAAATGTTTCTGACTGTAATATGGTACTACTTACAACTTCGCATCAATAGCCTTTGTTGCTGTCACAATATAATACTATCGCAAGTTATCTTTTCTTTCTTTTTACACATCACATATATTTTCATTATATTTCAAGTATGCCTAATATATGAGTTATTAGAGCTAATAAATTTACATGGTCAGCTTCCAAAATCTTTATCCAAGAGTAAACATCTAGGATGTCATGCCTTCATAATGTTAAGTCATTATTTTGACAAGCAAAAATAATCCCTTAACTCTTTCGCTAATACTGTCTCCAAAACTGTTATGTCTGCAAAAACTATCTTCGGTAAACTTCGAATAACTTTGTCCGTACTGCTCCAAACTTTATGTGCACTGAGATGGGGTATCCTCATACTCTTTAGAAGCTTTAGTTAACTACACAAACAAAAATATTTCTCCAGTGGATGTCACCAACTAAATCTTCATCGGCTGCTCTGTCAGGATCACTGTATCGATACTTAGACAATTTCTTCCTTCAACTTGCCATACTTACATTCCCAATTATCTGCTCTTAATAGAGATCATATGTTGCCATAATGAAAAAATCTATCCATCCACATTAGCCAAATTTCCAACAGGAGTATCAGATGAAGAATCGGGATAAGAGGAAATTGGATTCATTGCTCTTGAATATGATAAAAATTCACAAGAATTAGCACTAATTTCACAAGCTAACATCAGGATAGATTGGATCATTGATAGTGGTTTCTCACATCACATGACAAGAGACAAAGATAGATTTTTTCATTTGGATAGATACAAATGAGGCATGGTTATATTTGGAGATAACACTTCTAAAACCATCATTGGAAGAGGAGCCATCACCTTGGATGGAAAGAATAGTACTGATGATGTTCTTTATGTTGATGGTTTGAAACATAACCTACTAAGTGTTTGGTAGTTACTTGATAGAGGTTACAAGTTGGAGTTTAATGGAAACAAGTGCATCATTAACAACAAAGAAGGAGAAATAATTGCATCAGGATCAAAGACTAAAGCTAATGTTTTTTAGCTTAATCCAGAAGCAAGTTGTTTTGTTGCTAAAGTAGATGACAGTTGGTTATGGCACAAAAGACTATGCCATATCAATTTTGATAACACAGTAAAGATCGGTAATGTTAAGGTAGTTAGAGACCTACCTAGCATACCAAAGCCAGTTGATACTATTTGTAGGGAATATTTTATGGGAGAGCAAGTGAGAAATTCATTCAGGAGCAAGCATAATTCAGCAGAGAACAAGTTGGATCTGATTCATATAGACCTATGTGGACCAACTCAAACAAGATCATACTATGGTGAAAGGTATTTCATTTTGTTTGTAGATGATTATTCTAGAATGATGTGGGTTGCATTCTTGAAAGACAAGTTAGAAGCATTTGAGAAGTTCAAAATATTCAAAGCTAAGGTTGAGAATGAATCTAGACTAAAGATAAAATTTCTAAGATCAGATAGAGGAGGAGAATTCACATCTAATAGATTCTATGAGTACTGTGAAGATCATGGCATAAAAAGATAGTTGAGTGCCCCTAGAACCCCTCAACAGAATGGCATTATAGAGAGAAGGAATAGAATCATCCTTGATACAACATGCACCATCATGATTGAAGGAAAAGTTGCACACACCTATTGGAGAGATGTAGTCAATACAATAGTCTATAGCATCAATAGAATACAATTGAGACCTAGCGTGGATAAGACACCTTATGAGCTATGGTTTGGTATTGTTCCCAAAGTAAAATACTTCAGAATATTTGGAAGCAAGTGCTACATAAGAGGGATGAAGCAATAGGCAAGGTTGATGCAAGAATTGATGAAGGTATTTTTTTTGGTTACTCTACTAAAATTAAAGCTTATAGATATTTTAAGTTGAGATTAAAGAAGATCATTGAAAGTACTCATGTTAAGATTGATGAAAAGTATATGGTTCAAGAAAGATATCATGATTACTCACCTATGATTGAAGAAGAACCCAAACCTTCCACTAGTGAGATAGTTGTTGAAGAGATGTTTGATAGTATTAATGTATTATTCAATGAATCTAAAACAAGTGAAGAAGAAACTCAAAAGGAAGATGAGTCAAGATCACCTAAAGTTCCAAAGTTTACATCTAGATATCATTCTAGGGATGAAATCATTGGAGATCAGAGCGGCAAAGTCACAACAAGATCAAAAGCTAAGAATTATGTAGGCAATGAAGTGGGATGTTTACTATCTCAGATTGAACCCTTAAGTGTTGAAGATGCATGCAATGGTTTAGATTGGCATGATGCTATGAAAGAAGAACTAGATTAGATTATCAAAAATGATACTTGGGAACTGGTCCTAATACCTAGTGATAAGAATGTGATTGGAAAAAAGTGGATATTCAAAAACAAGATGAATGAAGATGGTACATTAGTGAGGAATAAAGAAAGATTGGTATGTAACGGATATGCACAAAGAGAAGGTATTGTTTATTCAAACACTTTTGCACCAATAAGCAGGTTAGAAGCTATTAAGTTTTTTTTAGCTTTTACAACATTCAAAAAATTCAAAGTTTATTAGATGGATGTTAAGTTAGCATTCTTGAATGGAGAGCTAAAAGAAGAAGTGTACATTGAGCAGCCAAAAGGATTCACCCTATCAGACAAACCTGATATGGTATGCAGATTAAAGCAATCCCTATATGGACTTAAGCAAGCCCCTAGAGCATGGTATGAGAGACTTTATGGATATCTAACAAACATTGGATTCAAGAAAGGAGCAGCCGATTGTACTCTATTTATAAGAGAGACATCTGAAGGACTACTACTTGTAGCTATATTTTTTAATGACATTATCTTTGGAGGTAATGACAAACTAAGTGCAGAATTTGCTAAAGAAATGCAAAGTGAGTTTGAGATGAGCATGATTGGTCCTATCAAATACTTTTTGGGACTAAATGTGAAGGAGATAGAGAAAGGCATTTTCATTAATCAATCAAAGTATGTGAAAGAGATACTAAAGAAATTCAAGATGGATGATTGCAAGCTAGTTGGCACACCTATGATAATAGGTTGCAAGATTAAAAAAGAAGATGATTCCCCAATAGTAGATATAACATTGTACAAGTCTATGATTGGTAAACTCATATATCTTACTCAAACTAGACTTGATATTTCCAATGCAGTTGGCATAGTTGGAAGATTTGCAGTAGAGCCTAATAAAAGTCACCTCATGGTAGTAAAGAGAATATTCAAATATTTTCAAGGCACTATAGATTATGGTCTATGGTATCCTAATTCAGAAAATTTTGAGCTTCATGTGTATACTAATGCTGATTAGGAAGGATGCATTGATGATAGAAAGAGCACATCAGGTGGAGCAGTGTTTCATGGTGATAGACTTGTCACTTGGACAAGAAAGAACAAAAATTGTATTTCTTAGTCAACAGTAGAAGTGGAGTATGTTGCAACAGCCCTTAATTATTCACAATTGTTTGGATCAAGCAAATGATAAAGGATTTTTGAATTCAGATTGATTATCCTATTGTTATTCACTATGATATCACTAGCACTATCAACATGTCAAAGAACCCTATGATGTATGCAAAGACAAAGCACATTGAGATCAAGTATCACTTCCTAAGAGAGAAAGTGGTAGAGAAAGAAGTAAATTTGGACTATGTGAGTACCAAAGACTAGTTGGTAGACATATTCACAAAGCCCTTGCCTAAGGATACTTTTGAGTATCTCAGGGTGAAGTTGGGAGTAATTCCCTTCCCTGATTCTGCTTAGAAGAAAGAAGAAAGAGCATCAGTCCTCAAGGATTGATGAATGGTTGACTACTCTACTTCAAGAGTAGTACCAGTGCTTAAATTGATTGGTGCTCTTTTTCATTGATGTCAAAGGGGGAGTAGTATACAGTTATGAAAAATAGTACTAAAGGGGGAGTAATATTCAGTTATGAAAATAATTCAGTTGAGGAAATGGAGAATATTCAAGAATATTGTAGTAGATGGAGGATTCATCCTTGGGGGATTTTTTGATGAGGAAATGGAGAATGTTATAAAATAATTTTTTATTTGGGTTGATGGTGTTTTTCACTCCATATGTTGCCATCAATGCCAAAGGGGGAGATTGCTGGAGATTTGCCAGCAAGCTAGTGCTGACTGTATGTTTGTCATTGATGACAACATATGGTAAGTAGCATGAATGGAAGACTTATGTAGTAAGCTTTAATTATATATAGCATGGACATGTTATCATCATGATATCATGAACACAGAGGTTAACTGTTAGTACAGATAGTTATATAGAAGCTTGTGTCAGCAATGTTCCTGACAGAGTAACATGCAGTGTTCTATGTGTGATTGTTCATATAGCTATCATGGAGCCTTGTGCATTTAGATATGTGATGGAGAAAATTTATTGATGTTACATTCATGGACGCAGAGTCTGAAGATCAGTAGAAGTGAAGTTATGTAGTCACTATTCACCAATAGTAGTTTCTTATGTTTATTCAGAAGAGCCAACAATGATTATATTGGTTCTGGAGTTGTGCCTATCTTTTTAGTATGTGCCCTTGGATTAGAGCTTGGAGAAGAGTTAGGGATGTTTTTTTAAGAGAACATAACATAATTCAGCTTGAGGAGAAAGATCCAATTATTTTGGTAGATTTGAAAGTGTGTAGAGTGTGTCTACAATTATCTTATTGGACAGGTCCCAGAATGTGTTGCGTGCTTAGTAGAGCCAATTGAATTATTATTGGAGTTTGATATGGATTCTCTAATATGATTTCAAGGTGGTTCTAATAGAATGACTTAATTATATCATTTAGAGGAAAGATATTTATAGGCAATCATTTTTTATTGCTAGAGTGTGGTTCATAGTTGATTGTGAAGAGTAGAGTAGAGTGTGCGAAATGTTGAGCCATCAGAAGAAGGTCTATGTGAAAAATTAGAGTATTTGTGCTATACATTGGAACTAATCTAGACAACAGGTATAAGTGTAGTTCACCAAGATCTAGATATAGTGTGTATCTATTATTTAGAAGGTTGTAGCCTTCACCCATTTGAGAAGTGTGCTCTCGAACAAAGTATCCTCACCTCTAATAGGGTTAATTGTAAAATACTCCTAACAGGGTCCAACCCTTGACCTATTCTACTATACTAAATACATTTTAAAGCAACTCTTAATAGGGTTAAGGATCTTCTAACAAGGATCATAATATACTAGCGCAGAATATTAGTGGGTGTCAATTCCCACCGAGGTTTTTACCTATTTGGGTTTCCCCATAACCAAAATATTGGTGTTGTGTTCAAATGTTCTTTCATTGTGTTTATGATTTATGTTTAAGTATACTTAATTGAACAAAGAATTGAATCTTGTCGATAATTAATTCACCCCCCCCCCCCCCCCTCTCAATTATCTCTTGGGACTATTCCTAACAAATACCTCATCATGATAGTTTCCAATTTTGAGCTTTATCAGACATTGTTCATTTACCAAAGCCTTGTGATCCTTCTACAACCAAGAAATCATGTAGGGATTTGGATGCTTTCTTATCTCTAACCTCAATTTATCCACCATTTCTTCTAAAACATGATTATTAGTACTACCACTATCAACAATGACATTGCATACTTTACCATTACACTTAAACCTTATGCGAAACAAAGTATTCCTTTTCTCAAGTTCCTTCTCACCATTTATAAAAGGTCTTATGGCAACAAGGACCTCTCCTCTTTCAACATATTCAGAATGTGACTACTTGATATCTTCATCTGCATGTGAAACTCATGTATTCCTATCTAGTTTTCTATTTGTTCCCCTTTGATGTTAAGGACACCCATAAAATCTATGCCCTTCTTCTTTTCAATAGAAACATGTCCCACAAAAACCTCCTCTTCCTGGTCCTTTCCTTCTTCTTCTTCTTCTTCTTTGATCTATGTTATTTTGATCACAAGGGAAATAGGAATTATTTCTCCTCTGATTTTGACTGCTACTAGAATCATCATTCTTCTTCTGATCTTAATTTTGGCCTCCATAAGACCATTCACTGGGCTTTCCACCATGATTTCTACTAGTGTATTTTCCCTCAAACTTCCTATTCAATTTTTCTTCTACCTTGAAAGAAAATTGATAGACATATTCAATGGTAGAAATTCTTACCATTACAAACTCTTGTTGAATACTTAGCCTCAACCCATTTATGAAATAGACATCCTTCTCCATGTTAGCTTTGGAATGGCCCATTTTGATAAGAGCCCGTTAGAGCTCCTTTGTGTACTCAAGATAGATTTTCTTGCTTTCTTCAACACTTGCATTTTCTTCAGTAAATCAATCTCATAGTCAACAAGAATGAACTATCTCTTTATTTTATCCACCATCTGATCCCACCTTTTTATATTCTCCTTCCCTCTTCTATTTCTCTCTAACTAAACATCTTTCCACCAAACTTTGGTGCAACCTTTTAACTTGGCCTTCAAAAATTTGACCCTCTCAGGATCTTCTATTTCTTCAAGATCAAAGTACTCCTCCATATCATTGATCCAATTGATCAACACTTTTGGATTGACATTATTAGAAAATGTAGAAACTTCAATCTTTGGTCTCTTTACAACCTTGAAAATGGATCTAAAAATGTAGCTTCATCAGGACTCCTATTCATTTCTTTCTCCTCAAATCATCCTTCTTCAGATTCAACCTCACTCACATATCTTTTCCTAATATTAGTTCTTCTATGCAACTCCTCTTGCAACACTTGCAATAGCCTCCATAGGGATCTAAAACCCTCTTCTATCACACCCACAATTCTTCCACTTTAATTCCTTTATGGAGTCATTTTATGTACTTATCTCTTAGACACCCAATCATGGTCCTAGTGCAAACTGCCTCACATTCGACGATCTACCTACACACTCAAGAATTTATGCTCTAATACCACTTAATGAAGGGTACTATGCTTATTTATTCAAACACACACAACACAATAGATAAATAACTAGAGAATTGCAAGAACAAATCAATGGAAACAACACTTTCTTTCTATTATCCTCTATGAAATAAAATTACAAATTCATAAAATCAACATACTACAGTGACATTGGCATTTGATTACAATAATCTGCAAGATAGAGCCACAACCTACCTTCTGGAACTGAACCCTTAAATCCCCCTTCAACCCTATTAAGTAGTACAATTAGCTAGCTTAGAATATTATGGAAAGTGAAATTTCCTATTTTGGCACCCAAAGGTTCAAATTTCCACTTTAAGTGAATTTTTTATATTTTCCTTTTTGCATTGAAATTGACATTATGAAGGCACAACTTCTGAAAACCATAACTTGTGAACTATTGAGTCAATTCACTATTATATCCCCATTTTAGAAATGGTGTGAAGTGATCTATGCCCTTATCCTACAGTGCACTAGCTTATCAAAGTTTGACCCCTTTTCGGAGCCTCTAAAGCCTTCAAAACTAAAATCAAAGTTTTTGTACCACCCCGCCAAAACAAAAAAAATGCAATAACTTCAAAAATAGACTTGATCTTGCTATGAAACTTTATCAACATGATAATATATAAAAAATGAACCTCCAGAGAAGAAAATGGAATAATTCATGCTCAAATGAAAAACTTACTAAATATAGTAACTTTGCCCAAAGATAACCCTTATTAAAAACTAGACAATATTCTTGGGTGATGCAAGATTTCTCTTACACCCTAGATGCTCTTGCATCTAAGTTGGTGCTTAGGAAATATTATAAGGATGAAAGATATAACACATGAAAAAATAACCTTAATAGATAACCAACTTAGGATATAGCACATACAAAAGTGGTCAGTTAACCAACTAACTACAATCCTTGGAATATAACACTTAAAGACTTTCAAATGGGCATAAAGGTCAAAAAAAAAATTGATGTTGACACCAAGACTTGAACATTTGAAAGAATAGGGTATCACTACAAAAAAAGATAACCCCAAACCTTTTCTACAAAAAAGGTTTAACAAAACTTAGAAAATACCACAAAATAGGTGCCCAAATTGTCTTGACCTATTTGATTCTAGTATGAAAACTCCTCTCAACTATTTTAAAATATTTCATGGTCCTAGAAACATATGCATTGCACTACTATCATCTAAGGGAAATCACTCAATGTTGTAGCCCTTTCATCTTTCATGATCTCAATGTCTTTTACTATTGGAGTAACCTTGAGGGGTAATTCTTGTGGCTTAACATTCCTACAAATATTGTTCCATATCTTCTTAGAGCTTTGTCATTTTTCATGAAGAAATACCATATCTTGTCTCAGATATCCTATTACTAGGTTCCTATATTGATTATTTGTTTTAACCCTTATGAATCCCATAAGACCTTTATATTTTGTTATTTGAGTGATGCCAACAATAGTGAAAACATCCTCTCTCTTTACTCTGCCTCTACGTAATATTTGAACTTGCTCTTTCTTCATTGTTATCTTTATGCCCATTCTATTTCATGGAGCCTTGTTATTTTTCTTTTGAGGTACTTGTTTTCAAATTTTTATTTGTATGCTATTATTTGTCAAGGATTTGAAAATATCTTAATCGCCCTTACAAAGAGCATTAGCATCTTTGGCATATGATTTCTCTACCATTTCTATGAAACCCTTTTATTATTATTACAATCATTTTTTTGTCCTTGTGATTATCTATCTATCCTCTAGGCATTAAACCTTTTTCCCTCATATTTTATTTTAAAAAATGATGGCCACCTATGGTGCATGAAGTTGATCAATAATAATTTGATATGGAAACTATCACAATCTTTATCAATTATTATCATTTAAATTTATTCAAAATAGTCAAACCTAGAGAAGTTGTCTTTGCATGAATTTTTCATTTTTCATGTATCATGTGTCTTCTTAGAGAGGTCATCATTTTGACCATGCCATGGTAATAAATAATTCCTTCTTACTACCATGTTCATTTTCATCTTATTCAAGGATAATTTCTTACCTTTCTTTGCATGATCTCAGTTGTACATTATGAAATTTGGGGTTTAAAACATAACACTTCAAAATAAATCATCAATAATACTTCTAATCCTTGTGCAAAGTTTTTTCATGATACTTATGCTTTTTCCTTCAAATATTGATAATAAATTAACATATCTATTGGAAGATAATGAAACCTGTAGCAAGAATATTAAAGGAGGTTCTTTTCACTATTTTATGCTCACAACCCTAGGATTCTAAAGAAAACATTGGAATCTAGACCTTATAGTTGAATTATATACTTTATGAAGAAAATTCAAAAGGTAGAAATGAGAATAAAACTATACATCTCTTGCAAGGTAGTGTCTATTTAGATTTGAAAATTTACCTCTTACATCTATTCTTGCACTTGATCTATTCTCCTTCTTGAAAATTCCACTACACTCTTCAATGAGTTGTTATTTCTTAGATATGTGTTTTTATTCCTCATGAATTTTTGTTTCTCTTTATGATGGCTGCCATTTTTTCTATTCTTTAACACAAACTTGTTGTTCTTTATATGTATTTATTTTTTCTTGTTAATCAAACTATTATTCTCCTTGAAACCTTTTATTCTTTGAAAGGATATTATTTCCCTTATGATAAATCATGTTGGCATTAAGTATGTTTTTCATTAGTAACAACACTTATTCAGACTCTATATGTTTACCGAGCAGACAGGACAGTGCTTACCGAGTTATCATTACCGAGTGATGAAATGAGCAGTGTTTACTGAGTGCCAGCATGGTAAACAAGGAATTTAGTTTCTACCGAGTGACACTATATCTACTGAGTCTCCAGTATATACCGAGTTCGAAACTACAACCGAGTGGTTAGTATGGACTAAGCCTCCACTTCTATCAAGAGCATGATGATGCCGAGTAATGCAGTGGATGCTGAGTATCAGAAAGTCACCGAGTAACTATATTTGGGCCGACTCAATAATATTTGTGTTAGCTTGTTTGAGAGCTAACTTTGTAATTATTTTATAATTGTTTTGGATTGATATATAAATAATGTTTTGTATCATATCCAAGGGAGAGAACAAGTGAGAAGTAAAAAGGAGAAGAAAGGCAAAGATAAGAAAATTACAAAGGGCTACAGTAGTATAAGGAGCAACAGAGACATATCCATCATAGAAGGTGATCAGTACATCAGAGAATCTCAATCAGGAAGTACAGTTGCAAGTAAGAGATCTACTATTTCATCCTAACAGGTGAATCATCTTAAAATCTTTTAACCGGGTAGACTTAACAATCTTTGTAAAATCTCTTAACCAAGTGCATACTTCATTGTATGTTTGTAAATCCTCTAACAAGGTGGACCTAGTAGTCCTTATTGCTCCTAATAGGGTAGATCATTAGAAGTGATCATTGTAAGCCTTAATCGGCAAACTTTATACTGCAGTATTGAAGTTTAGTGGGTATCATCCCCACCCTAATTTTACTTTCTATTTGGAAGGTTTCTAGGTCACCAAATCTCTGTGTTCAAAGTGTTATGAATGTTTTATTCTTTCTATTACTCATGCATGTAGTTAGCTTATTGATCTAAATGTTATTTGGAATATGGTTAAGATCTGAATTTTTTAAAAGTTTTGAGGTTACTGATTCACCCCTCCCCTCTCAGTAACTTGGCTAATCTTGAATATTTCCAATAATTGGTATTAGAGCTTTGTGGTTCTCAGGATAAAGTTTGATAGCTTGAGAAAAGATTCAGGACAATGGAGATATTCAAACTTAACAAAGTAATTGAGAATGAAGAGCTAGATCTAGAAATGGCTGTAGCTCAACTCAAGGAAGCAAAAGAGAATCTTTCCCAATCCCTAAAAAGAAGGAAGGAACTTCCAAATCAGATGAATGACCACAAGTATGTTGAAGAAAAGATTGAAGATTTTTTCCCTTCAAGCAGCTCAAATGAGGTAAACAATGCAATCAAAGAACTTCTAGAAAAGAATGGATCTCTACAAGAAGAAGTAAGAAAATTGAAAATGGAACAGGAAATTCAGTCAACAAGATTTTGTGAAATCTTGGAACAAAGAAACAAGATGAAAGATGAAATAGATGGGAAGAACAATGAAGTCCAAAATCAAACTCTTCAGCTAGAAAACCTTATTGATCAAGTCTCCAATGCAAATGAAGAAATCTTGACTCTGAGATCAGAAAATGAAAATATAAGAGAGGAGTTGAGATCTGAAAAGAAAATCAATTTAAGATTGGTGAATGACCTAGACACTAAAAGGAAAATCAATGAGAGAATGTTGAAATCTCAAGAAGATATAAATTAGGTGTATGAATGAAACCTTCATAAGCAAAAAGGAAAAGCAGGACTTGGATACAAAGAGGAAGGTGAATCCTCCAAACAAGGTACTCAAAAGAATCAAAAACCCACTTGTAATCACTATGGAAAAATTGGTCATACTTCAAAAAAATGTTGGAGCAATGGAAAATGCTACAATTGCAATCAGCATGGTCATAAAGGAAATGAATGCAAGGAGAAACCAAGATTTAAAGGAAAATGTCACAAATGCAACAAGCAAGGTCACAAGGCATCAGAATGTAGAACTAAAACACCCAATCCAGTAGAACAAATTGTGAAAGAAATATTTTGTTGGGATTACAACACTTGGTGTAGGTGTCATTACTGTGGAGAATATGGACACATTGGCATGAATTATGTAAGACATCACTTGAGAAAAAGGGAAACTACCATAATATGTTATAAATGCATGAAGCTTGGTCACATAGCTAAAAATTACATGAATTCAGGCAAAGTTGAAGATGAAAAGAAAGAAAAAGGAGATAGTATCAGGAAGTAGATGAGACAATAGTGGATTCCTAAACCTACTGAGCAAACTAGTCCAAGTAATAAAGTCACTCATGAAGAGGGTGGCTCTATAAATTCTAACTAAGTCTCCTAGAAAGCACTGGAACTGTATCTTCATAGACATATTCCAAAATAGTTCCAGAATTGAAAGGAAGAAAGATCCAAATCAGTATGCAAGATACAATAGGATCACAAGAAGGTCGGTATCAGTTACCACTGAACAAGGTTGGGAGTAACCTAATGGTTACCGAGTAAGGTCAGAGCAGTATGAATTCGTATGTTCTCTGAGTTGCAGAATCTTCACCGAGCAATTAATGCATAGTGGATGACAGTCTGTCAAGTTCAATACCCTAATTCCTACAGAGCATTAATGACAAAATTTTAACAAAAAGCATGAAATCGAGTTCATTCTTCACCGTGAATATCAACATATTGAGCAGAGAAATTTCTAGTGCGATCAAGCAATTCGAAGAAAAATTTTGCAGCAAAAATTTCTTCGAAGAATTTTTCTTTTTTTACCGAGCTACCATGGCATCATCCAGCACCAAAGTAAAGAAAGGTTCAAAAATGTTAGTTCAAGGAGAATGGAAAGCACCAGATTTCAAACTCATGCCCACGATTGCAAAAACCCTAGACCCAAGTGGAGCTCAATCTCAGATTCCTCCAAAGGTACTTCTTGTAAATGACATTCACAGTCATTTTAAAGGTACAATTCAAGAGCTTGGAACCCTAGAGATAGATGTTGTTCATGATGAACTATGTGTTGATGGTATTCTCAAACTGGAACATGAACATTTGAAAGATAAGGGTTTGACACATATCACCCACTTGCCTCATAGTTTCTAGATAAAATGGATTAGATATATCCTAAGCTGAGTGCATGAAGGTAAAATTTGGCTTGAGAAACTAGTGGAAATAACAAAGAAGATGATTCACCGAATCACTAGTCTTCCCATGCTTGCCAAGGCTAAATCTACAAAAACCCTAGGTCGGGTAGAGCTGGAAAAGAAAACCCTAGCCGAATGGGATGGTAGAGGTATGAGAATAAATAGTATTACCGATGCAGAACTAAAATTTGGCACATATGTCATAGCTCACAAGATAAACAGTTCAGGTTGACAGAATAGTGTTCCATGTGAAGCAGTTGACCTAGCCTATAAAATTGTGAAGAATAATCTGACATTTGACCTAGCAAATTTATTATTGAAACAATTCAACAAGAATATGGAGAGCATCCAAACCTCAAAGAATAATCCATGTAAGTTTGGCTCACTGTTGGTTTGTTTATTTTTCTATGCTCAAAAGTTTTTTCCATAAAAAGGCATGATAAAATGGAGAAAGGATGTGCATGTTCTTTATCAGATAAATGAGTACATTGCAGAAATGGGTGAGAATTTTGCAAGTATAATGGATAACTATTTTGAATCTTTTAAAGAAAAGATGAATAATAGATTCCGGATTCCACAAAAGTTGGTGGAAGATTATAAAGATGATATTTGTTTCATGGTTGATTGTGATAGAGTATACATTCAGGCAGTAAGGCCTAGGATTGTATGGGTGAAACCTCTTCCTTATGAGGTAAACATTGATGAGACAAAGGATATAATTGAAGCCCTAGTAAATCAACTTGTTGATCCAAAGGCTCCATACTTTGGAACATATGATGAAGCTAAGGTAAGAATTGAGCTAAGCATAAAACTTCCACAGGCGGTTAATAAAGGCAGAAAGAGGATGGCCAAGATGCAATCTAGCACACCTCTAATGTTAACCAAGGGAAAAGGAGAGGATATTGTAGAAGAAGATGAAAAGGATGAGAGTAAAGAAGAACAAGTGCTTGTAAAGAAGAAAGGAAAGGTAACTATCACCAAGGAACCCGAGCAACCCACTGCAGTATTCACAAGGAAAAGATCAAGGGACAAGGCAGGTAAAGTCAATGATGATATAGTACTCAAAAGGCCTCCTCCCTCATTTGAACAAAAGATTAAGGATTTGAGAGAAGGATCTGGAATTGCAAATTTCAAATCTCTCAAATATGAAACAAGGTCACAGGTAGAGCAGTAGGAAATTGAAGATGCTATTATTGAGAAAATGGGAAAATGGAAGTACTCACCTGATGATATGGCTTCTCAAATCCTAGGAGTCTTATTAAACCAAGTCAAGATGAGATGGTCCAATGCAAGGCAAACTGTCAAGGACATATATGCTCAAACCTTAAGACAGTTGATGCCAAGTTTGAAAAATGATGAAATAAATAAGGCATTGATAGAAAATGAGTGCAAGATGACACTAAAATTCAACAGTTGTTTGATTTTGATCAAGGATATAGAGTCAGTTGTGAAAAGTGTAGAATCTAGTTGGAAAAACATCTATCATCTTCACAAACCAAGTACTGAAACTATGATAATTAAAGATATTGAAGATGACAGTGATGAAGAAGAAGAAGAAGCAGTTCAAATTGATAATGTTGAGATAGAAGAAGCCACCGAGGAAGCTAAGAAGAATGTTGAGGAAGATGATCCAGTTTGGATAGCTGCAGAGGTAATTGCCTCACTTCCTCACTCTCCAGTAAAAATTGCTACATCTAGCCTGGAGAAAACTTCAAGTGTGATTGTGACAACTCCCTCAGATACATCAAATGTCCAATCATCACTAGCACAACTCAATGTATCAATGATAGAAGTGGCTACCACTTCATCTACCGAGCTTCAGCCTCCTTCTTCCACCGAGTTGCAGTCTCTAGCACCATCTTCAGTACCTTCTTCAGTTTTGAATTTTTCAGTAGCAAGTACTTCAGTTTTGAATACCTTAGTAAGTACTTCAGATTCTACAGTTGTAAATACTTTAGTTTTTGTTTTATCAAGTATTCCAGTTAGCATTCCATCAGTCAGAAGTTTATCATTTTTCACTACAAGTCCTACTGTGTCTATAATAATTTCTACTACAAAGGCAATAAGTATAAAGACTCAACTGAGTAAAAAAATTTTGAGTAAGAATATAGAAGAGGACATAGATTTAGATGAGGAGATAGAAATTCGACAATTAGATTTTGCAAATCTTTCAGCAGACCAAATGCAAATAGTTGGTGAACTCCTCCAGAAGAAAGCAAAGTAGAAGAAATTAAAAGAAGAAAGAGATAAGGAATATAAGATCATTGAGGATGCCAAGAATATTTTGACAGAAGCAATAGGTGTTGAAGTTGATTCCTCTCAACACATTTTGTTACAGTTGGCAGAGATAGTAAACAAGTTCAATGAGGATTCTTCTGGATCAGATAAGTTTCTTGAGAAGGCTGAGAAGAAGTTTGAAAATGAAGTGCTTGAGCACATTGCTCAGCAAATAGCTATCAATCAGGCAAGGTTATCTTAAGTTTTGACTGGCATTGAGTCCTCCTATTCCAAGGTAACATCTTTTTTTGTCAAAGTATGTAATGTTGCTGAGTTCTCAAAGGAGATTAAAGACAAAATAAATAAGATTGATGAGGATCTGAAGATTAGTGCATAGAAGTTGCAACTTGAACCTAGTTCAAGCTCTACACATCATATGATAGTCAGATTCCTATTTGATAAGCAATTAGAGTTATTGAGAGAAGATGCAAGGATTAGGTCAACATTAATAGATATTCAGAACATGATCCTTCCCATCATGGATACAATGCAGAACCATATTGCACACTCAAAAGCATTGATCCATGACAATCAATTTTCAATTGTAGACCACATGATTGAACTCTCTGGAGAAGTCCAAATTGCACTCCATATGTGCAAGATTCAACAAGAAAATTAGGATAGAACTCTAGCACTAATTGGAAAGGTACATTATGATTTTCTCTCACATTTTGGTATCTCCATGTAAAATATTTGTATATACACCTTTGGCATTATTTTCAAAAAGGGGGAGAAAGTATATAAGATATGTAAGATATGAAAGGGGGAGAAAGTATATGAGAGAAATAGGAAATATAAGTATGAGGTGAAATAAGATATTTGTATATATACTGTATGGGGGAGACATGAAATGTATATACAACAGTATGACAAAGATAAATTTTTTGAAAAATAAAAAATAGATTGAGCATGATTTTTTGGGCAATAAGTGTTTTTGTCACTAATGCCAAATGGGGAGATTGTTGGCATTAAGTATGTTTGTCATTAGTAAAAACACTTATTCAAACTCTATATGTTTACCGAGCAGACAGGACAGTGTTTACCGAGCAGATAGGATAGTGTTTACCGAGCAGACAGGACAGTGCTTACCAAGTTATCATTACCGAGTGATGAAATGAGCAGTGTTTACCGAGCGCCAACATGGTAAATAGGGAATTCAATTTCTACTGAGTGACACTATATCTACCGAGTCTCCAGTATATACCGAGTTTGAAACTACAACCGAGTGGTTAGTATGGACCGAGCCTCCACTTCTACTGAGAGCATGATGATGCCGAGTAATGCAGTGGATGTCGAGTATCAGAAAGTCAGTGCTGAGTTAGTTTGCAGTAACTAAGTAACTATATTTGGGCTGACTCAGTAATATTTGTGTTAGCTTGTTTGAGAGCTGACTTTGTAATTATTTTATAATTGTTTTGGATTGATATATAAATAATGTTTTGTATCATATCTAATGGAGAGAACAAGTGAGAAGTGGAAAAGAGAAGAAAGGCAGAGATAAGAAAATTACAAAGGGCTACAATAGTATAAGGAGTAGTAGAGACATATCCATCACAAAAGGTGATCAGTACATCAGAGAATCTCAATTAGCAAGTACAGTTGCAAGTAAGACATCTACTATTTCATCCTAATAGGTGAATCAACTTAAAATCTTTTAACCGAGTAGACTTAACAGTCTTTGTAAAATCTCTTAACCGAGTGCATACTTCATTGTATGTTTGTAAATCCTCTAACAAGGTGGACCTAGCAGTCCTTATTGCTCCTAATAGGGCAGATCATTAGAAGTGATCATTGTAAGCCTTAACTGGCAAAATTTATACTGTAGTATTGAAGTTTAGTGGGTATCATCCCCACCCCAGTTTTACTTTCTATTTGGAAGGTTTCTGGGTCACCAAATCTTTGTGTTCAAAGTGTTATGAATGTTTTATTCTTTCTGTTACTCATGCATGCAGTTAGCTTATTGATCTAAATGTTATTTGGAATATGGTTAAGATCTGAATTTGTTAAAAGTTTTGAAGTTATTGATTCACCCCTCCCCTCTCAGTAACTTGGCTAGTCTTGAATATTTCCAACAAAATCAATGCTCTCTACTTATAGGCTATTTTTTTTTGAGATTATGGCGTTCCTTCATCTTCTATCTTCTATCATCTTCAATATATTTTTTGTTCCTCTCATTAAACTATCGATCTCTCAAACCAAAATACTTTTTCTTGGTAAAAATTTCTTCTTCTCTTACAAATAGTTGTTCTCTTAATCGGACCCATTGTTTCTTTATTATATCTTGGTACTATTTCCATCCTTCAATTTTTCTTCCATTGAATATTGTTGTTCAATTCTTGTATTTTTTGTTCACTCTATTCTAATATGCTAATTATGCTCTTATGACCATAGACTATTATTTCTTTGATCAAATATTATTTTTCTTTGATGGAATATAATGTTCTTCCTTTTACAAACTATTGATTACCTCATTAATCAGGTGTTCTTGTTTATTGGCTTCCATAAAAGTACAAGGAGAAGCTTACAAGAGAAAATTAAAGCATGCTTAGGATTACTTTCCCTAGCTCCCACACCTCTAACCATAAGCTCAATCTAACTCACAATTGTTAAGGAACAATCATGTATGGAGGTAATAACAAGAGTTTCAACTTTATTTTCCCTCCAAAAATTTTTAAAAAATATTATAGCCCCCATCCCCTCTCCTTAATGTTTCTTACCAAGTCAAAAAATAAAGGTTAAGTAAAAAATATGGGGAATTAAAATTTGAAGGGTATTTAAGCCTTTGACACACACTTTCATCTTTTCAAACAAGCCTTTAGAGACCTCTTAAATACATATGCCTCACTATAAATCTATTTCTTCCCACAAATTGAAAAATAATTAATATTTTGGTGACCTATAAATTTTTCTTGCTAAACATGAGGCACTAGTAGCCTTAGCATCTATTGGGTATAAGAGTCAACAATGACTTAAAATACACAAAATAGACCTAGATATAGTTGCTAGAAACAGTGAAAAACAACAACTGACCTATAACAAGACTAAATCCTTGTGCACCAGCACTTAGGGAAACCCAAGCTAAAAGAAAACATGTGCTACAACACTTATTGATATCTAAAACACACCCTAACCTACACAAACTATCAAGGATGAAAATAAAATTAAATCCATTGACTAGTTGACTAAAATAGCTACCTTTTTTTATCAACCTACCATATTATTCATGCTTGAGGAAAACTAAAAAGATCTATGAAGAAATAGTAATTATTTTTCTAGTTATTGTAATGTATCTTAAATAACAAACAAGTTCACCTACCTCATCATTTTTATCATACATGTTGTTGTTTGGAAATGCATAGACAAGCTAAACCCACTTTTTTTCAGTTGCAATGCCATTGTCACCTTCATCTTTGATTGTAGTTTCTTGCTTGGGTGAAAACATGATTTGTGATACTTTTTTGTCCTCTAGTATGGATAGATGTCTAATGTGACATCCTTGTACAAATAAAAAAATTGAGCTCTCTTTGTTGATCTCATGTTGATAGATTTTGCTTTCCATCATTTTTCTAATTTTGGGACAATTTAGTTCATGTGGTTCAAGTCAAAACATGACTGCTTCATGTAGAATTGCAAGATCTATCTGAGATAAAATAAAATCACAATAACCTCAATGAGAGAAAAATGGACTATGCAATATGTTGGAGATGAAATGTACATATAGCAAGAGTAATTAGGTTGAATTAGAAGTCAAACCCAACACTTAATGAGTGGTGGCTATTTGCCTCCCACTAAACTAGGATGAGGTGTTGAAATGAAATTGACACCTCTCTAATCAACTCCTAAATGTTAACAACTTGATGAACATACATCAAATAAACATGGATGACTAAGTAGAATTAAAAATACTAAGTATAGATAAATAAAATAAATACTCTAACACCCCCTTAAGCATAACTTAGGAGGACAAGATAACAAATGGGTCCTAGATACTATCATTGTGAGGTACCATATACAATGAAATCTCTCATAAAAAGAAAATGTGATGCAAGGTAGGGGTGATAAGTGGGACAAAAGGCTCGCCCAAATACCAGACCAACTTGCAAAATTATAACATACAAACAATTTCACATAAAGGAAGCAGATCAATATCATTTATTCAAAAAACTTCATACATGTCGGGCTGTGAGTCGTTCCCAGTTTCAGCTTGTAGTACCTCACCACTAGTCTAATTTTATAGATGATATGCTTACTTTAGGGTGATGGATTACATGTTAGGAAATCATTGAGCCATATGATTTTACTTACCCCATACTTGCATGTGTATGGTTGATGTGTTTATTTTATATTTTTGTTTGACGTGCTTGATGTGGTTGAGGGACGGAGTCATAGTTGCTTGCGAGATCCACACGATCGACCGATCCCCGCCATTGTCTGTTATATATATATATATATATATATATATATATATATACATATATATACATATACATATATACATACATATACATATATATATACACACACACACACACACACACATATATATATATATATATATATACATATATACATACATATACATACATACATATACATATATATATATATATATATATATATATATATATATATATATATATATATATATTGGATGTACATGCTTCATCTTGTGATGACAGGTTTGTAGGTATAGGGCATCATCTTCCCTGAATTGGCAGGAGTGAGCGTGCCCATAAACATTCATCTCAATGGTAAAGAGGGGAGATAATACACAGACCCAAAACCCTAACCTAAGCCTAATTGTCCTAGGTTTGGACAAGTGTCTGTTTGACTATCTTACCTGAATTCACTTGGTTGGCATGAATTTATGGATCTCGTTCTTGAGTGTGTGATTGGATTTGTTTAGTTTGCTTGATTTTATTGTGCTTGATTTAGTTGATTTATGATTTTATAGGTGATTTTATATGATTATTAATCTTAGGATCATAATTGATTTTTATGATTAATTATGTTCCTATGTTTAATTTGGAAAATTATCTAAAGTCAATTATTTAATTAATTGGAATCAATTGATTATTAAATTGAAAATTAGGATTAATTATGCTCGAGTGTATTATTAAATAATTGAATATTTAATTGCATGCTTTAGGATGTAATAAATATTTAATTTATTTAATTTGGGTTTTAATTATTAAACATGTGTTTAATTGGAAATGATTTGAATTATGCTTGCATATTTTATTAAATGATTAAATAATTAATTGCATGAATTTATAATGCATTAAGTATTTAATTTATTTAATAAATGAATTTTAATTATAACATGTGAAAAATTGGAAAGGAGTTTATTTTCAAAAGGATAACAACTAGCTTTCAAAAGTCAAGTTGAGTTGTGCATTTAAGAGATAATTTAATTAATTAATTATATTTACTCTCAATTTTGGAATTAGAGTTGGATCAAGAGTTGTCTTAAGTCATTTCTGATTTGGAGTTGAACTTTGAGTTAGCTTTTGAGTTGTCTTTAGGAATTGCATGAATTTGGGAATTTAATTCCTAATAGGAAAAATTATTGCATTCAATTTGGAGAGAGATAGGTTTTGGAGAAGATTTTTGGGAAGAGCTTGTGTGCTTGGAATTTTAGAGATTTTTGGATTGTTGTGGCTACATGTTGATTTGAGTTTCTTTGTGCATCTAGATCGGGTACCTGTTGTTACATAGCTTTCAGATCTATAGGTGGAATTAATTTTTAGAGAAATACTGGTCTTTAGATCATCACAGTTTTTTGTTTCAGTATCTGGCATTGGATCCGAGGTAGGCTTGAAATCGGGCCTGTTAGTTTGATTTTGCACCTATCTGGCTATCTTTGTTTTTGAAAAATTTAGCATGATTCAATAGTTAGATCTGTGCTTTCTTGGAATTTTGGGTTATTAGAAAACCCTAGGTTGTGTTGATTCTATGATTTTATTGAAATTTAGCATCGTATCGTTACTCTGGCAAAATTTTGTTAAAGGATTGTTTATGGTTCTCCTAGAAAACAAATTATTAATCTGGACTATAGATTGACTATAGGGTTTGAAAAATTAAATCTACCCATTAGCAAGAAATCAATTTGTATCAAAAACCTAATTTTGGTACTAAAATCATTTTGGAAATAAAATATATATAAATATATGTTTACCCTCTGTTATAAAAAAAATAATACAGTCTATTGATAAAAGACAAAAGAAAAAAAAAAGAAGAAAAGTCAAATCAAGCAATAATACATGCTATTTGATTAATTTCATTTTTCGGAATAAAAATATATATATATTTTACATGCTTTAAAAAATGACTTATGTTCTTTTAAAAAAAAAAAATTTAAATAAAATGTTATATGTTTTAGGTGGGGGGTGGGGGGTGGGGGCTACCAACTTCCCCCTACCCCTCCACGTGCATGTAGCCCCGTGCGTAGCCTAAGGCTGCAGCACAGAACCCGTGCTATAGTCTGGACTGCCACACAGGAGAGGGACTGTGTCCCCTGCACTGCAACAGAGGCAACGCCAGTGGGCGGGTCCCATTGCGGCCCCCACTTAAAATTCCTTTATTATTTTTTTTTTATTAAAAGGTTTTAAAATTAGTTTTTAATTATTTATTTTTATTTTTATTTTTAGTTATTAAATCTGATTTAATAATTTAGTTTAGTTTAGTTATATTTAATTTTAATTCTTTTAAACTTAGTTACTTAATTTGATTATTAATTTGGTTTAATCAATTTATTTATTTTAAATTTATTTTATATTAGATTTTATTTTTATAAATTTAGATAATTGTAAATAATGGAAGTGGATTATATTATTAAATTGATTAATAATACTTAAACTAGGCTTTATCTTTATTAATCATTCTTTATTTAAATTCTAATATTTAAATAAAGATTTATGGTTAATTTATCTTTTTGTTTTGATTTGAAAATTATGGCTATTGGATTTCTTTGAAGTAGACTATTAACTTGTACGGTTATTTCTTTTCTATTTTCAGGTTTAGAAATTAAGCTAGACCTTTTTGTTTTAATAATTTATATGACTTAAGTATATGTATGTGTTAATTAGGTTGAATATATGTTCAACGTAGTGAGATAGGTTTAATTATATTCCTATTGGCATCATGGTTTAATAGATGTTTTGTTTTACACTGAATTTGGGTGTTTTTATTCTATTGAAATCATAGAACGTAAATAGGGAATATTATTTCATTAGGGCATTGTTACAATGTTTATGATTAGATTCTCTAAGCTGATTTATGCAACTCTAGACTTAGGTTCACTTATGTTCAAAATAGAATTTTAGATGCTTATGGATTGATTTTCAGTTATCTATGATGCAAATGTGTATTCTTCGTTCCTGATGTGTCTTCTTGTGCAATTTATGTGATATCGGGTACTAGATGACCTAGGGGAAAAATAGAGGATGGGTGTGTGTTGGTTGTTTATGTTTTCAGTTATGATTTAATGTGTATGTGTGTATGTTCTGATTATCATCACCTTATTTGACCATTTGGGCTCTTGTTGTTTTGTATTATGTTTTTGGTATCTTTGTATTCATTTCTAGTTCTTGTGAGTGAGACTAGATCTGAGATTACTTGGTTGTATACCTAATTGATTTATGTGTTATTTATGAGCTTAGGAGAGATTAAATAGGTGCATCTTAGGGGAGTGGCTTACAATAGGGGTCCGGGGCTCAAAAGGGGCCAGTACTAGGGTAACCTATCATAAGTTGGTTAATAAGTGATAACCTAATAATAATAAAACTTGGGAAATAACATTAAATACAAGATTGATATTCTGGTTATGCATGGATTATGTTGAGGGTCTGGGGTCCAGAGTGACCAGTCCAGGGTAACTCAACCTGATAGACGCTTGAGGGTCCGGGGTCAAGAGACTAGTCCAGGGTAACTCAAGTAGTCATCCGTGTGATGAAAATCGTATAGCATGTAGCCTAAGCCTCCTCCATTTTTATTCTTCTTATTTCAGATGCCTCTGGTTTAGTGAGTCTTTTCTATCATTGTCTTCTGTACACTTTGAGTTAGAGAGCTTTCAGGATCCATCTGCTTAGAGTTTTATCCTTGCTTGGCATTGGTTACCCGATTAGGGTTTGTTGTTATCTCCTCAACACGGTGGGGTAGACCTTTGTGGTTCTACAAGGATAGGTGGTAGTGACTTCTTTACCATTTGAGATTCGATGTCCCGGTGCTAGTGTTGTTGATACTTCTGCATTTGGATGCCTTTATGGTTCTCCCTTGATTGTTCATTGTTGGTTCCTTATCATATCTTCATTTATGTAATCCTATATTAGTGTATCACCTGTGATACCTAATATGATCATTGTACTTTTATGTTAGTTTTATTATTACATACCCTGCGACATGTGTAGTGGATGTTAGTTTAGTTGGTTATCATGGATGTCCATGAGGATTGTAATTATTGATGTAAGTTGTAATTGTAACCTTTCTGTTATGGAATCTTTTGTTGTTGTTTTAATTAAGTTTTGTTCTTAGTAATTCTATGTCATGGGACCCTCGAGATTTGTAATCTATTTTGGTTGTTGGTTCAATGTGAGTAAATGGTAATTGCTTATGCACTATTGTTTTATCTTGATGGTTAAACTTTTAAAAAAAATTATTCACTAAAATTAGTAGCAAGTTATAGGTTAATCTCTCCTAGGTTCCCTGGCAGGGAGTTACATGGCCAATACAATAGAATGATCAATTAAAGAATGTTACAGTCCTCATACATGTGAGATCCACAATCTCCAATTTACTATATTCCTTTCAGAATCCCCCCCTAAATCTAAAACATACTATTACATTTATACTTGAGGCTACTAAACAAGTCAACCCAAAGAATCATTTAGATCCAGTATAGGAGAAAGAAATGACCCAAATTTAGGTCCACACAATTCCCCATGAATAATCCCAATATTAAGATCATGACCAAAATTAAATGCACATGTCAGCCTCAACAAAATATCCAAAATAAACCCCTTGGTGAACTAGGCCATTGAGAAACACAGACACATCGAACAAACTCGACGAAAGAAAACAACAAAGCCACACAGTGAAAGTCACCAAGCATAAAACAGGTGACCAAGCTCACTAGTGAACAACAAGAACATTCCATAGAGAACTCCAAATAAGTTACCGACCACATCAAACAAGCTACTGAGATACAAAATTTCCATAAACCCAAAATGCTCATGCATTAAAAGGATAGAAAACCTAGTGGGAAAAAAATATCCTCCAAAAAGAGATAAGAAGAGAAGAAGCTTATAAGCCCCCCCCAAAGGATGATGATGTTTCTGATGTAGACCACACAAAAAAGGGCTTGTGTCCCTTTTGGAAAATCTACTTGAATATTATCATATGTTGAATCATCTAAATTATCAGAATTGGAATTAGGATTTGAAGAGTCCACATCAAGTTGAGAACCCATATGGTGTGTAGCACTAGAATCTATAATTTTTTTAGCAAATAAGATCCTTCCTTTCAATCTCTTTTTGTCCTTAGTATGTTCTTGATTTGAATAAGATGCTTTGATAGAATCAGGTACCTCAATATTACTCTTTTGAGTATAAAACTAAGGTGGTCAATTTGTTTTTTTTCATGCATTGATATTCGTCGCGACTAGTTTTATCACAAAAGGAACATTTAACTCTCTCAATAGTTGATTTACTTTGTTTAGATGAGTTATCCTTTTATAAGTTGTCAATTTTATCTTCTTTATTCCCTTCCAAGTCCTTTTTAGTGTTCTTTTTATCTCCTTTAGCATTTTGTTGTGTTTCATTTCTTGTAATTATAGCTTGTGCCTTAGTAAATTTCAAAGTACCCATTTGAGTTAACTTTTCTTGTTCTATTGTAATGTCACCAATAAAGTTATCAAGTGAGGGCATAGTCCATGAGGTACCAAGGGCTCTTTTAATAGAATATAAAGTAGAAACAAATATAGAAAATTCAAAACCTAATTTATAAAGTACATAAAGGGTTAATTGATCCTCTTTCTTGTTAATTCTACAATCTTTTAATTGCAACTTCAAAGATTTAAATTTAGTGAAGAAGTCCTCTTAGGTTGAAAAAATTGAAGGACTAAGATGTCGATTTTCCAACTCGTGACTTCTAAGTTCATCAATTGTCCCAAATAGTGTTTTGAGAGCTTCCCAAATTTGGTTGGGTGTTTTCAAGTTCTCAAAATGAAATACTAATCGAGGAGATAGATTTAAACATAAGAAATCAAATCCTTGGTGAAACTTATTGAAATTTTTTTCTTTGTCCTTAACTGCATTAGCTTATTTTTCTATTTCCATTGTTACACTAAATAAGCCTTTATTCTTTAGTATAATAATGACTTTCAACTTCTAGTCATGATAATTGATAGGTGTTAAAGGTTGTATAGTCACATTAAAATCCATGTTGCTAGAATTAGATTATTGCTTTGTATAATGCAAAAATGAAGAGAACTTCTTGAGGAAGTGTGAAAAATAGAATACACACAACACCCCTTTGATTATCTTTTTGTTCCCCCTTGTTTTTGACACTTTATAAAAGTGCTTTATAAGAAACATCGCCACCCCACCCCACGCCCCCTCCCCCCCAAATTGAAAATGACACTTTATAATGAGAGTGGGTGATTGTGCCCTTTGGATTCATGACAATAAACATGGACTTTTGCAAAAACAACACTCAATTTTGAGTTGTTGAACAAAATAAATATTGCCTTTTTACAAAATTAATCCTCCTTCATAAAAGTTTTTATGGTAAAAATAATTAGCTTCACCAAAAATATTTTATCAAACATGAATGAACAAATTTAAGCCTCCTTGGGTTGGAAAGAACTAGAGGCTGAAATCTCATATGACCAGGGGCTAGAGTCCAAAAAGGTTCTCTTATGTCATCAAAAAGTGTTGTCATAAAAAAGTGACACTTTTTGAGATGAATAGTAATATAAAGGCTACCTTAAAAATGATAGACATCAATCCTTTCCTTTTAATTTCAAAGGGAAAAGGGTTTTTCAAACCCCAACTCCATGTGGGCTTTTTTGATTGCGTTCAAATCTAGAGGTGTTACATTCCAACTCAGACACCAATGCATAGAGGAGAGGATTTATGAGACACACACATGAGGCAATTTATGAGGATGAGGGTGCCCCTCTATAACTGACATGCCAAGAAGAAGGTTTTGTAGTAGGTGTGATTGTAGTGGTGGCATCCACCCCTAGATGAGTACCATCGCACAAAGCAGAGATGAGGCATGTAGAATAGAGTTGATGCACAAATGAAGGTGTAGTGTAGAGGCCATAAATGAGGGTAATGAATGTCACTTGAATACCTGATCCATCCAAGATCTTCTCACACACAGATAGGTTCAAAAAAACTTCATTCTAGGCATAAAAATATCTCAAATATGCTCTAATACCATGTAGAATTCCTAGATCTATGAAAGATAAAATAAAAGCACAATAACCTCAATGAGAGAAAAATCGACCATGCAATAAGCTAGACATGAAATGTATATATAGGAGGAGAAATTGGGTAAAATCAAAAGTCAAACACACACCAAATGAGTGGTCGTGACTTGTGTCCCACTAAACTAGGATGATGTATCAAAATGGAATCAACACCTCTGATCAAATCCTTTAAGTTGACAACTTAATGAACAACTATCAAATAAATATGAACAAATAAGTAGGCATAATAAGCCTAAGTGTAGATAAATCATATAAATACACTAACACTTCCACATATTTCTTCTATTGCTTATGATCTTATAAATTATGAGATGCTAGTTTGGCATCTACGATTGAACAAAATGCTTTTAGCTTATCCCAAAACATGTCCTCTTCAAATTCGATAGTCAACAATTAGATTGCTTACTTTTCTAATAGCATGGGGGTCATATTTTTAAAGCTATAGGGGAAATATTTATTTAGTGAAAAGGAATCTGATAGGGACTTATGAGAGGATGGTTTGGATGAGTAGGAATATGATTTTTTTTATTCCCTATGTGCCATTTGTGACAACAAGAGGAGCTCTTATGGTTATCTCTTTTACAAAATTTCCTATTATTTCTTATTATATGAGGGTACTTCAATTTTTTTTCTCTTAGTCAGCTGAATTCAGGTGTAGCTTTGCATAAACTACTTGATTATTCAAATTTGTTCTTTTTTATTTGGTGAGAATTATAAAAATATTTGGAAATTTTGTAGTCCCTAAAAATTATTCAGAAAAGAAATGCTAGCATTATAGGTTCTGAATAAGTCTCACAAATATTATAGAAATTCACAAGAAAATGCACATCTATCTCAAGAGATGGTTAGATTTCATAAATGAATCATAGACATGTTTGTTTCTTGTCATTTGTGAACACCAGTGTGGTCCTTCAAGGGTTCCTCTAAATTAATTTTGTCTATGGTTGCATGAGCGATAGATTCATTATATTGATGTCTTTGTGATCAGTATTAATGATATTCTTTTTTGTCTAATCTAGTTGTGAGGGTCCTTCCCAAAAGCTACATAAACCATCATTTACTATAGATGAGCATTTGTCATCTTTGGTTATAATTTTCTAGGCTTGAAAAACTACTTTTGCAGTTGAGCATCTAATCTACATTATTAGAAGCTTCATATTTTATCTGGAAGATGTTATTTCTTTGAGCAACATGACAAAAGAGCTAAAAGAAATGACCTTCAACACTAGCATCCATAATAATGGACAAGCTAAAATATTTGTTTTTCAGATCATTCTGACAATCTACCAGAAATCATCTAACTACATCTCTATTTTTCCCTCTCCCTACTACTCGTTTTCTCCTAAGTCTTTTACCTTGGTTTGACATCTTAAAGATGCTACCAAACTTCAGTCACAAAGATATCACTATCTAAAGACCACTAAGCTAGGGATATCACAATGTATTTGTAATTTAAATTAGGACTAGCCCTATCCCTAGCATGTAATTGATTTAAGTCAAATCAGGCCCAAATCTAGGCTCAACTCTAAGAGATCTGCCCTATATCCCTAATGCCTGGCCTTAAGACTACATATTTGATTTACATTTGAATAAATGGGACCTAAATAAGTCCCAAGTATGTAACGTGTGGGCTAGATCTAGTATAGACTAGGCCCTAAGTAATTTACAAGCAACCCCTTACTCCCAAATCTGATCTCTAACCATGTAACATGTGGGTAAAAACAAGTGGGGACTCCAAAATTCAAGGCATGGACCTAAATCTAGGTACAAAACATTAAAATTAGACCAAGCATAAAATGTGTGAGGCCTTATCAGGCCTAAATTCAAATTTGTATGGACCCTATAGCCTAACGTATGAGCTCTAAAATCAAGGTAGGGATCCCAAATGAAACTTATATGTGGAGGCACAAAATTAGATGTAAACATTAATTAAGAAAGGATAAACCTCACATTTAATGTACGGCTTTATAGAATTCAATGATGAGCATCAATTGGGCCCATGTATACCTCGAACTTAACCACATGAGGGCCCTAAATTCAAAATTGAAATGATAAAATGAAATAAATTTTATGCAAGGGCAACCATTCAATGTAATTGAGGCATTTAATATCTGATGACAAGGATTAAATATCATAGCATTGCAAGGGAAAATCAAGCTCTATATAAACAGAGCCATTGCTATATTCAAGGATCTTACTTTAAATCAGATTGCAAGCATAACTGAGAAATTTTGAACCAGCTGGGGTAGATTATGGTATTTTTTCCTAATCATTTCATTGCATCCTTTCATAAAGGAGTTGATAAAGTGTGATTTACATCATTTTTTTTCAATTTTGTAGGTTGACAATTTACCAGCATTCAGTTGCAAATGCTCAATATTTCAAGAGTTTACTAGCAAAATTGAAGTCTAATTTTGATCATCATACATGACTTCAAGGTTTACATTAAAGAAAATTCACCATGAGGCTTGAATTTTCTTTCTTTTGTTACTATCAAGTGTGACTTTTAGAGCCAGTTCACTCTATGTCAAACTTTGTTATTGACATCCTAGTCCTATTTCTTTATTAATATCATATTGAAATTGGATTGAAAAGGGTGCTAGAGCATCTAGGATAGAAATTCAAAGAGATTCTCAATGTTTCCATATCATTTTGTACCCTAGATTGACTAGATTTTACGTCTGATGTAAATAACAAAAGTTCTAATTTTAGTAACTTGACTTGTAGTAACCCCTAATTTTGAGAATCAGATTTGATTGAAGAAAAACAAAGTCTTGATTATACTTATTTTTGTAGGGCCAAGCATTAAGAGAAGAGTTGAGAACATCTCAAGGCCAAGACCTCAAGACAAGGAGACAAAGGACATGCTAGCCCAAGATGGAATGGGAGTTGATCAAACACCAAAAAGAAAGGGGGTCAGATTTTCCAACGAAAGGAAGAAGCACAAAACCAAAAGTTCAAGAAGGATAGAAGATGATATTTATGAATAATGAAAGAGGATTCATCAACAATGAGATAAAAAGGATCAAGACATCCAAGGGAGAAACTTAGAGGATTAAGAAAAGAGAGAGAATCTAGGACACCCAAAAGGAGAAGAAGATGAATAAATTTCAACAAGAAACAATTAAGAAGATGAGCCATCACAATTGAAAGATTAAGAAATTATTTCTTTTTAGCAAGTAGGGGGTATTTAACAATTTTCTAGATGATTTTGGTGAGGAGGGAGCCATTTTATCAACCAATAAAAACTTGCCAAGTGTCCCTATGGAAATGATTATTAAGATTGTCCCTAGGTTCGTTGAATGTGAAATAGAGGATGAGGGTGGGAAACATAATTCCCAAGGTGATGAGCTGGGTTCTTCTATATGTTCTCTCTTCTCATTGATCCACATGTCATTGATCCTTATCCAGTTGTTATCAATTTGAATTTTATTATTTTCCCATGAAGGTAATGTAATTTTTCTATTGGCCCACGTGATGGTGCTTAATTATAATTGGGTGGGCATTAAATATTTGTAGCAGGTGGTTATGGAAACCCTAATTAAGCTTTTGTGGATTGATCTTAGCCTTTGATTTTTAGATTTTTTCTTCTTAATCTTGCCCACTCATTGTACTTGAGCCTCTATATAAGGTCATTCTCTCTCATTTGTAAAGGTTAAGAATGAAGAAAATTGCTGCTTAAGTAATGCCAAAATTGCTCTTCTTATCATTGGTGTGCTTTGCATGGTGTTATTGTTATACACTAAGTTTGCACCCTTGTTTCAAGCTCTCATAGTCTTGATAACCTAGTATAACATGGGAATCATCCCCAGGTTGTGGGACCTATGCTAATTGAGATGAGACCTCCAGGTTCTAGGCTGGTTCCTCTTGGACAATCACCCTAATTTGCTTCTAGAAATAAAAGTAAATTTTTTGGGGGAAAGGGATAGAAGGAGTGCTTGAAAGGGAAATGACTGAAAGCAAACTACCTACTAGGTGATACACCGAAATTAGGGTTTGGATCTCAGTATAGAGGAATGGAATCAATGAAAGGCTCAGATCTAGTAGGTCACAACTTACTAAATAGGCTTGCATCAGTGTTTCATAGGAGGGTCTAAACATAAGACACAACCTATGACCTACAAATAGACATTCACTTCTACAACTCGGTGTAGGATTGAGACAAGACTGTTAGGGGGCTGAAGTATACCCACAAAAATATCTAAATCAGATGAAACACAATAACACACACAACTACAGAAAGTAAGAGGGATCAAGAACCCTAAGATATCACTGGAAAACATCATATACTTTAATCCAATAAGAGATAATTCAGACAAGGAAGCATGGGGACATGAAGAATTGTCACAAAATACCTCTACAATGTTTGAATAATCAATGAAAGATTTAGAACTGTATAAGCCAAAGGGTAGAAATGATACCATAGATGACCCTTAAAAAAATGAAATTCTTCTACAATCATCCAACTCTGAGCTCAAAAGCTCCAAAAATACAATATATACATCTCCTATTTGGCACGTAGGCTAGAGTCAAAACCTAATTAGGGTTACATATGTTTGACATAAAATAATAGCCAACCCTAACTCAAACAAATCTAATCATAATTGTATCTCTGCAACATTATGGCTGATCAGATATTTGAGTTTACGTGTCCATCCCTGTACCTCATTTGCCTGCGGACAAGCAGCCTGGACTCATCTACCTTTCTGCAAATTTTCCCACCATGAATGCACTAATTTGGTACTCTCAGAAAACAAGAAATGACCAAAGACGGCTGCCCAGACCTTCACATCATTTTCCCCAACTGCAATCACCCTTGAAACATAAATTTTAGTTACCCATTTTGTCACAAATGACTATTGGATCAAAAACCTAGCCAAAACCCTACAAAGAAATAAATTTAAATTTAAATATTAATGGCTAGTAGGTGGCACCATACTTTTCTTCTATCAATGACTGTTGTTTAAATCTCAATCTCCTTTTAAAACATGACCGTTAGATCATCTTATTTACCTGGGAACCATCTAACTATAGAATTAACCTTAAGTCCACCTCGAGTTACCTTTTTCATTGGTCGCAGAACTACTAATTGTTTTAACTGACCCAGGTTAAGTCTAGCAAATCAAAAGAAAAACCTTTAGTCGCTGATTCATAGAAACTTTGTTAACCCTAGGCCCATTTTCCACTTGGAAATATTTCATTCACCCTGACTGCCCTATAGGCATACACCTCGGCAAGTTCTGACATGGTCCCACTATAGCTGAGATTCCAATCTAATGATGGGTGCATGATCTTATATGTCAGAAAGATTCCTTGCACTTTTAAACCAGTCGTAGATCTTTATTAGACTGGGACCCTTCTGACAAATGGACCCACTGAAAATCTAGTCATCACCATGAAAACCAATTAAATTCAAGCATGTCAGCATCAACTATCAGAGGACCCACCTAGCATTCATCATCTGAGAATAAATTAAAATTGACGGTCAGCGCATGATCGCATGTGTTAGAAAAGCTCCTTGTGGACATGCGCCAACCGTCGATCCTTTGTAGATGTTAGAGCCTTTTGAAATGCTGGAAACCTGGTCCCATTGACACATTGCCAAATCATTACCATGTGGACCAATGAGAAGCTGCCATTTGTGTACACGTAGCAGTGGACCCATCAGGCATGAAGAGTTACGTCACCAAGGAGAATCAATGGTTGTCTTATAATTGCATACCTCTAATACATTTCATGAGAACACACACCAGCCATAGATCTCCAAGCTTCTAACATCCCTAGGCCTGCTAACAAAAATACAAGTCATCATCCCTCAACCAATAAAAAGCCTCCAAGTAAGATGCCATGGCAGTGGACCCACAAAAGCATGAAGCGTTGAGCAAAAGGGAAGATCAACAATTGTCGCAAGATCACAAGCCACTGATAGACCCAATGCAAATTCATGATAGCCATTGATCTTCTCTAACTGGGATTCCACATAAAGACCACCAGAAGATTTAGCGACTACACGACCAAAGGAAACTCACCCAGTCACTAAATAGAATTCTTAACCTCGGTTAAGTCTGAAGAATATGCAAACAAGGCATTCACAAAATTGCTAAACCTTTAGTTTAACCTAGGGTTGTCATAAGTGAATGCCTGACTAAACGCAATCTATGGAGTCGCTGAATACTTTATAGCACCACCATTTTATTTCGTGATCAAGAAAAACACTACAATTGCCAGTTTACCGAGAGAAACGGTAACTGCCAGAGAACTTAGAGAACTGGCAACCGAAGGGAAATTAAAAGCACGTGGATATTGAGATTTTTAAGTTGCTGAAAAAGTAACATGAAAATATAATGAGGGGCTTAGGGTTTGCAGGTTTTATTAGCTCAAACAACTACTTTTTTGAATATTTCTGACTGTAGACCAGGGAATGAAACAATTTGCAAAGGCCAGAAGACATGGCATAAAATCATGAAAATTTTAGGGATACTTGGCAGGATAAAAACAGAGACCTGGGGATAGATTTTAGCTGAATTTGCATGCATATGAAAATTAGGGTAACATTTGGTGATTTCTGCTGGATGTCAGCCTACTCGACATGGAAAACCAGTGGCCTTGACATAATTCATTAGGCATGGGGACATTCTGAGGAACAAAAAATTTGACAAAGAGACAAAACTAAACACAAGGAGACAAACTTGTGCATAGGCACTTCTTGAAAAGTAGGAAAATAACCTAGAAAATAGGGAAAGAAAGGAGGGGGAAAACATATTTACAAAATTTACAAAGAGGGATTAACCTCAAAATAGGGCTTCAGGTGGAAACCATTCACTGAGATAGGCAGGGGATCTCCTTCAAGATTTGATAGCTAGAAAGCATTGGATCCCTTGCACTTTGTTATAACAAATGGTCCACCCCAGAATTAATCAAATTTGGTGTGTCTGCCCGGCTTGGATCTGAACTCATCCCACTTGAGGACTACATCTCCAACCTTGAAATTTCTAATCCTGGCTCTTTTATCAAAGTTTTTCTTTGTCAGAGTCTGATGGAACTCCATATCTTGCATTGACTTATCTCTGAGTTCTTCTAACTCTATCAACTAAGCATATCTAATCTGCAAGGGATCTCCTCCTTCAAATAGAGCATATTGAGTGGCCAAGTCCAGAGCTGGTAATTCAGTTGAAATGGACAACTTGGTCTCTCTACCATACACTAGCACATAAGGAGAATTTCCAATAATCTTCTTTGGGCTAATTCTATCCGACCATAAGGTAGACCTGAGCTTGGTATGCCAATCTCTCTGGTTGCCTTGCAGAGTCTTTTTGATTATCCTAATTAAATTCTTGTTTGTTGATTCAGCTAAGCCATTGCCTTGAGGGTAATAATTGGAACTAGTATTCAGATAGATGCCATTCCTAATTGCCCACTCTGAGACTTTGAGGCCTGTGAATGCTAATGCATTATCTGATATGATGGAATCAGGAGTGCCAAACTTATGAACTATATCATCATAAAAACTCAATACAGCATTCTCATTTGATTCTTTTAAAACAATTGCTTCTGTCCATCTAGTGAAATAATCTATTGTAGTAATTATCCACTTATGTCCCGCACTAGATGGAGGATTGATCATGCCAATGAAGTCTATACCCCACTTCATGAAGGGTTGCTCTATTCTGACTGGCTGTAGGGATAAGGCTGCAAGCCTTTCTTTTCTTGCAAACATGGAAAACTTGATGCATTTCCTCACATACTCATGACTATCCTTGAAGATAGATGGCTAGTAGTATCTAGCCCTCATGATTTTAAAAGTAGTAGTCCTAGGAGAGAAGTGACCTCCAGAAGGTCCATCATGAAACTCAAATAGAACATCAGCTATCTTTTCTAAATCTATGTATCTTAAAAGGACACCATTGTGATCCTTTCTAAAAATAACTTCATCTATCAGCACAAAAGGAATAGATTGTAATCTATAGTACCTCCTTTTTGTTGAATCCAAACCTGCAGGACATTGTCCTGTCTTCAAATAATTGATCATATTAGGCAACCATCTTGTTGCCTTGGCTTGTTCTTCTGTAGAATGCACCGCCAGAGATGCATCTATTTTCTCTAATTTCTTTGAACTTTCATCCTCTACCAAATGCTCACAAAGACCTCTTCCTCTAACCAGCTTAGTAGTTTGAATATCAATGTCATATTCCATCACCTTGGTGATCCAACCAGCTCTTTTCTCATTTAGGTCCTTGGAAAGCAAAAAAATTTTGACACTTGGATGAGTAACCTTCAAGTGTACCTTGCTATGGGTCAATAGATATCTAAACTTTTTAAGGCTCTTTACCACAACAAGTACATATTTTTTCTACAAAAGAGTATCTTTGTTCATACTCCTCTAAACCTTTGCTAAAGAAAGTAATAGGCTACTCCAATCCATTTGAATTTTCTTGAGTCAACATTACAGATATAGCATCATGATCCCCATAAGCATAAAGGATAAAATCCTTACTAAAATTTGGATTTAGGCAAGTAGGGGCTTCTGTTAAGGCCTCTTTGATAGCTTGGAAATTAACTCTCCCTTCCTTGGTCCAACTAAAAGTTGAACTCTTCTTTAAAATGGCTATCAAAGGCTTAAGTAAATCTGCAATGTTAGACAAGAATCTCCTAACAAAATTAATCTTTCCTATGAAAGATTGGAGATTTTTCTTATGGTGTGGTAAGGGTAGCTCTAGGATAGCTACAATTCTCTCAGGATCCACTATAATTCCTTCTTTGGATACTACATATCCCAATAGTTTTCCTTCATGAACTACAAACACACATTTTTTGGGATTGAGAGATATCCCAAACTCTCTACACCTTTCAAAAATCTTCCTCAAATGTTTGATGTGATCTACTGCATGCTTAGAATAGATAGTTATGTCATCCAAGTAGACCAGCACAAACTTGTACATTAGGCTCTTAAAGGCCATATCCATTGCCTTTTGAAATGTAGCACCTGCATTTGACAAACCAAAGGGCATCTTTTGATAAGCCACGGTTCCCCACTTGGTTGTAAATGTAGTCTTGTATTGATCCTCTTCATTTACCATGATCTGATTGTATCCTGAATAGCCATCCAATAATGAAAATCTCTCATATCCAGAGACACATTATAGGATTTGTTCCATTGAGGGTAATGGATGGCGGTCTTTTAGAGAGGCCCTGTTAAGATCCTTGAAGTCAACACATAACCTTAGCTCCCCATTCTTCTTCCTGATAGGAACAAGGTTGGAAATGCAACTAGTATGCTTGATGGGGTAGATGATACCACTTTCTATTAGTTTGAGCACTTCTTTATGCATGAGTGGCTCAAGCTTGGCATTAAAAAGCCTTTTCTTTTGCCTTACTGGTTTGGCATTAGGTTCTAATTCAATGGTGTGCTAAGCAAGAGTAGGATCAAAACCCTTGAGGTCTTCATATTTCCATGCAAAAACATCACTGAATTCTTTGAATAATTAGATGTAATCCTACTTTTCCAAATTGTAAGCTCTTACCTAGTTCCAACTCTAATTCAACACAATGTTCTTGTTGAAATACTAGGCCAACTTTGCTTCTCTTAACTTCATCATCCTTGTTGAAGATAGTCTCTAAGGTGACAAGACCTCTAGGCATCTTATTAGACTTAAGTTATATCACTTGATCACCATAGTTTTGTGATAGCCTATCTTGATTATGCTCTAAAAAAACATCTTCTTCAAACAAGAACTACATAATTTGTTCATCATTGTCAAACACTTGTCAATTGACATCATTATCAGGAATAGAGGGTCTGACAATCACTTTGATATGTTGTTGATCCCTTTCTTTTGAAATGCTATTGGGAATATCATACTGAGATCCGACAGTAGCTAACCTATCTGCATTTTAATTTAGCTTTCTAGGGATGGCAATAATATTGAAAGCATAAAAATCTTCAATTGCATCCCAAACTCTATGTTTGTATGCTTTCAAAGTATCATTTTTGGTGGCACTTATCCCTCTCACTTGGATGAAAACTAACTCACTATCACCATAAACCTTTAGGGCCTTAAGCCCTCTTTTCTAGCCCATTCTAGTCCATTGACTAGACTTTCATACTCTACAGTATTGCTAGTGTAGGAGAAACTGAATCTAAAGGTAGTATAATACCTTTCTCCTTTTGGGGACACTAACATAGCACCACCACCAGAACTATGTCTACTTCTAGCTCCATCAAAAAATAGTTCCCAAACCTGATTGCTCTGATCCTCTGAATTAGTGTCTTCTTTGAGAAGGCTTGGCTCTATGACTCCACTTTCTTGTATCAAATAACTTCCCAAACCAAAATCCCAAACAAGATTTTCTTGGGCCTCTGAAGCTCTTTCATCTAGAAAAATATCAGGGATGCTTTCTATCTTGGTGCTTGCTTCACTAATGGTTTGGAAAACACTATTATCAAATATAGGGTAGTTTACATTGATGGTGTTGGACACATATGGCTCTATATGGTGTGCTGCTAATGGTTCTAATTTAATAGTGACCTTGGTCCCATACCTTGTATGAAATAACATGTGAGACCAGTCAGAAGATAGGTAGCCTCCTATCTTGGTTGTAAACTCCCTTGAAAGACATATAGCAAATAATGCAGGGAGATCTATGATGTATATATCAAGGAGTATGGAAAAATTAGGACTAGCATGTAGGATTAAACTAGTATCCTTGGCCACACCTATAGTATTGACTGTAGATCCATCAAGTTTGGTAACCTTCTTTTGGAAGAGCTCATATTTCAGTCTTCATTGTTTAGCTACTTTCTTAGGCATTACAATGCTAGTAGCTCCACTATCTACCATACAATTATGCACTAAAGATTTTCCAATAATTAGAGATACATAAAAGGGAGGTGGCTTTGAGTTCCTACCTTGTGTGGAATTTCCTTTAGAGTTGCTACTTGGAGACTCCTTTTCTTGATCAGTGTTAACCAACACTGGCTTTGCAGCTTCTCTTGTAGGTTGAAGAGTTGTCACTTCTGTCATGGCCTTCTTTAAGATTTCAAGCTGTCCTAGAAGAGCCAGAGAGTCCCACATGGACATGGTGACATTCACCTTCTTCATGTTGTCTACAATGTTAAAAGGTATCACAGTGTGTACTCTTTTTTGTGCCTTTGGCATGACAGGCTCCACTTCTTTTATAATTTGGCCTTCTTTTCTTGTAATGATAGGATCCTCCTTAGGTGTGATGGGGGTAGGTTGCTACAGTGGCTCTACAGATGTGGTGGCTTTGGCATTGGAATCTTCCCTCTCCATATCCTGAGCTCTTCTCTTTGCTCTTGTATAGGCAACAAAAGCAACTTCATCATTGACTCCATTAAAGTCTAGTTGCTCCCAATTAAAGAGAGCAGTCTCATTCTCTTGTGACTCCTGTTGAGGAACTGACCCACTGGATGAAGCCTCTGATTGAGCTTGTGAGGCATTTTGAACCATTAGAGCTTGGTTCATCAATCCATTTGAACATGTAGCCTGATTATGAGGCTGATTACAAGGAAAGCACCATTCATTATCCATAGCCACATTATTTTGACTAGGAACCATATCCCTCACTGGATTTGTAGAATTTAGAGGTGTAGGGTTATATGGCTGAAATGGTCTTTGATTAAAACTTTTCCTTTGTCCTTGATATCCTCCTTGGTATGGTGGCCTATTTTGTTGATAAGGTTGTCCTTGATTTTGATATTGCTGATTAGGACCTTGGCCTTGTGGCTAAAATGGTGGTCTAATTCCTTGACCTTGCTTCTTTAGATTTGTGACCTGTTTACTCAAGGTCTGCAATAAATTTGTCATTTCTTGCTAACTACTTTCTTGACTATTCTTTATCTCTTGTAACTCTTGAGAGAAACTTGTTCTTAGCTCTTGGCCACTAGTACTAGCCTGAGGTGCTAATATGGTGGGAATAGGGGTAAATGGGGGTACTTGTGTAGGTGCAATGGGTTGAAGGCTAGGAAAAATGGGCATTGGTGGCCTTCTAGCAATCATGCCTGCTTGAATCAAACAATTTTCAGCTCTGACAGCTATGTCAAAAGCTTGGGGTAGAGAAGTACCAACCATAGACTGGATCATGACAGAAATCTAACCATTTAGACTTTGTAAGTAGTAAAGGAAAGGATGGTCAGCTAATGGCCTTACTAATACTGGAATTTTATTCCATTTTTTGAGGAATCTACTATTGTAATCTGTCATTTGCTCTTGAAGGTCTCTCTTAATAGTTGTTAACTACTCAACTAGAGACAAGTTATCTGATTTATCTTCAAAATGTTTACTTAATGCATCCCCTAACTCATCCCATGAAGTAATGGAACCAACAGTTAGAGTTCTAAACCATTCAAGAGCCTTACCTTTTAGAGAGGCTACTAATAATTTTGTGGTCACATCCTCTTGAGTAATATTTTGTATGTTGTAGATGGTGGTCACATCTCTTATGTGTTCAAAAGCAGTTGTCTGCCCTTCACCTATGAAAATAGGTATACTCTTAAGTGCCACCAAAGGCACATCATGATGTTGAGCAAAGTTTAATGGGCTACCCTGATTGAAAGGTGCAAAGGCAAATGGCCTAGCCATTGTAGGAGCTAGAATCTGAAGATTGACAACTATGTGAGATGTATTTGCTGTTGGATTTGAATCCTCTTCTAGATCTCTGGTTACAGATCTGCCTCTTCTTCTGGAATGAAAGGGAAAAGGTCTCCTTTCTTTAGTATTAGGAGGTGTGGACTGAACTCTCCTTGTAGGGGATTCTCTTTGAGTTCACCTACCTTTGTGACTTCTTCTTGAGGGAAACTCTGAAAATTTAGTGGGCTTTGAGCTTCTAGTCTCAATCTTTCTCATAAACTTTAAACAAGGTTAGCCCTGATCCTTGAAATTAGTGGAGTCACCAGATATGCTTGATAGAATGACTTCTAAAAGTTGGTAGTATGCAATATGTATATCAGAGATAGCATATCTTTCAAACAATGAACTTCTTGTGTAGTCCCACTAGGCGTGCCAGAATTGTTATACACTAAGTTTGCACCCTTGTTTCAAGCTCTCGTAGTCTTGATAACCTAGTATAACATGGGAATCATCCCTAGGTTGTGGGACCTATGCTAACTAAGATGAGACCTCCAGGTTCTAGGCTGGTTTCTCTTGGATAATCACCTTAATTTGCTTCTAGATAGGAAAAGTAAATCTTTTGAGGGAAAGGGATAGGAGTGCTTGAAAGGGAAATGACTAAAAGCAAACTACCTACTAGGTGATACACCAAAATTAGGGTTTGGATCTCAGTATAGAGGAATGGAATCAATGAAAGGCTCAGGTCTAGTAGGTCACAACTTACTGAATAGGCTTGCATCAGTGTTTCATAGGAGGGTCTAAACATAAGACACAACCTATGACCTACAAACAGACATTCACTTCTACAACTCGGTGTAGGATTGAGACAAGACTGTTAGGGGGCTGAAGTATACCCATAAAAACATCTAAATCAGATGAAACACAATAACACACACAACTACAAAAATTAAGAGGGATCAAGAACCCTAAGATATCACTGAAAAACATCATATACTTTAATCCAATAAGAGATAATTCAGACAAGGAAGCATAGGGACATGAAGAATTGTCACAAAATACATCTACAATGTTTGAATAATCAATGAAAGATTTAGAACTGTATAAGCCAAAGGGTAGAAATGATACCATAGATGACCCTTAAAAAATGAAATTCTTCTACAATTATCCAACTCTGAGCTCAAAAGCTCCAAAAATACAATATATACATCTCATGTTTGGCACGCAGGCTAGAGTCAAAACCTAATTAGGGTTACATATGTTTGACATAAAATAATAGCCAACCCTAACTCAAACAAATCTAATCATAATTGTATCTCTGCAACATTATGGCTGATCAGATATTTGAGTTTACATGTCCATCCATGTACCTCATTTACTTGCGGACAAGCAGCCTGGACTCATCTACTTTTTTGCAAATTGGCCCACCATGAATGCACTAATTTGGTACTCTCATAAAATAAGAAATGACCAAAGACAGCCACCTAGACCTTCACATTATTTTCCCCAATTGCAATCATCCTTGAAACATAAATTTTAGCTACCCATTTTGTCACAAACGACTATTGGATCAAAAACCTAGCCAAAACCCTGCAAAGAAATAAATTTGAAGTTAAATATTTATGGCCAAAAAGTGGTGCCATACTTTTCTTCCATCAACGGCTATCATTTAAATCTCAATCTCCTTTTAAAACATGACCATTAGATCATCTTATTTACTTGGGAACCATCTGACTGCAGAATTAACCTTAAGTCCACCTCGGGTTACCTTTTTCATTGGTCGCAGGACCACTAATTGTTATAACTAACCCAAGTTAAGTCTGGTGAATCAAAAGAAAAACCTTTAGTCACTGATTCATGGAAACTTTGTTAACCCTGGGCCCATTTTCCACTTGGCAATCTTCCATTCTCCCTGACTACCCTATAGGCATACACCTCGATAAGTTCTGACACAGTCCCACTGTAGGTGAGATTCCAATCTAATGACAGGTGCATGATCTTATATGTCAGAAAGATTCCTTGTGCTTTTACACCAACCGTAGATTTTAACCCTAGGCCCATTTGCCACTTGGAAATCTTCCATTCACCCTAACTACGCTATAGGCATACACCTCAGCAAGTTTTGACATGGTCCCACTATAGCTGAGATTCCAATCTAATGGTGGGTGCATGATCTTAGATGTCAGAAAGATTCCTTGTGCTTTTACACCAGTTGTAGATCTTTATTAGACTAGGACCCTTCTGACAAATAGACCCACTAAAAATCCAATCATCACCATGCGGACCAATCAAATTCAAGCATGTCAGCATCAACTATGAGAGGACCCACCTAGCATTCATCATCTGAGAATAAAGTAAAATCGAAGGTCGGCGCATGATCACATATGTCAAAAAAGCTCCTTGCAGACATGCACAGCCGTCGACCCTCTGTAGATGTCAGAGCCTTTGGAAATGCTAGAAACCTAGTCCCACTAACACATTGTCGAATCATTACCATGTGGACCAATGAGAAGCCATTGTTTGTGTACACATAGCGGTGGACCCGTTAGGCATGAAGAGTTATGTCACCAAGGAGAATCAATGGTTGTCTTATAATTGCATACCTCTAACACATTTCATGAGAACACAAGCCAACTGTAGATCTCCAAGCTTTTAACATCCCTAGGCCCACTGACAAAAATACAATTCATCATCCCTCGACCAATAAAAATCCTCCAAGTAAGATGTCGTGGCAGTGGACCCACAAAAGCATGAAGCGCTGAGCAAAAGGGAAGTTCGATGGCTATCGCAAGATTGCAAGCCACTGATAGACCCAATGTGAATTCATGACAACTATTGATCTTCTCTAACTGGGACCCCACATAGAGACTGTCGAAAGATTTAGCGACTACGTGACCAAAGGAATATTTCCCAGTCGCTAGTATAATTCTTAACCTCGATTAAGTCTAAAGAATACACGAACAAGGCATTTGTAGAATTGCTAAACCTTTAGTTTAACCTAGGGTTGTCGTAAGAAAATGTCTAACTAAAGGCAATTTGCAAAGTCACTGAATACTTTAGGGCACCGCCATTTTATTTCACGACTAAGAAAAACACTGTAGTCGCTAGTTCACCGAGACACAAAGGTAACCACTAGAGAACTTAGAGAACTAGTGACTGAAGGAAAATTAAAAGCACATGGATATTGAGATTTTTAAGTTGTTGAAAAAGTAACATGAAAATAGAATGAGGGGCTTAGGGTTTGTAGGGTTTATTAGCTCAAATGACTACTTTTTTGAATAATTTTGACTGCAGACCAGGGAATGAAACAATTTACAAAGGCCAGAAGACATGGCATAAAATCATAAAAATTTCAGGGATGCTTGGTAGGATAAAAATAGAGACCTAGGGATAGATTTTAGCTAAATTTGCATGCATATGAAAATTAGGATAACAATTATTGCATGGTTTCTAATTCCACAATTAAAATAGGATTTTATTTCAAAGTTGTTAGAGTAAGAGTAGAAGTAGATAGATTGTGTGGTGATATTGGTGGATGTTTGATTGGTTGATACTATAAAACTAGGACACTAGCTCCTTGTAGATGCAAGGGTGCCTTGTGTGGTAATCTAGTAGTTATACTCAAGTTTAATTAGCATTAGATCCTTAATTTTTAATCCAAGTTGGATTGAGAGGAAGGTGTTGATATGAAATCTATTTGAGATCCTTTGAAGCTCTACATTAGGTGGATTTGAAGTCACAAGAAAGTCTCCATTTGGTAGGAGTCTTAGTCCATCCATTAGTCTTCCTATCCATAGTTAGAAGTAGAAATAGTCTAGATAGTGGGAGTTGAAGAGAAAAGTTATAATTGATATAAATCACAATTATATTTTTAATGTGAAGAAAAATCTTTTGTAGTGAAAGTAAGTTGACATCCTTGAATGAAACACGTAAGCTTGCCTAAGTGGTTAATAAACAAATCACATCATTTCAACTGAGTTAGATATCTACAGGTGTAAGGAACCTTGGATTCATTCCATGATCCTCATTGCAAAGCTTAGCATGGGAGATGACTTTATTCAAGAGAGAGTTTAATTCTCTATGTCTCTCAAATCATTGAGTGTTTAGTCCTGCATGTTGTGTAAGTGGAACAAAACTCACATCAATAGAAATTGCAACTAGTTGAAGGAGGGTTGATTGTATTATTTTCTCAAGTGGTTGTTAATAATTGAACATGATGAAGAATGGAGATTTCTTATCCATGAAAGCCTAAGGGTTATTGAAAATATTACCAAGACAACATCATTTTAACATTCCATTCATTCTCTTGGAACCAAAGGATAAATGGTCCTGAGTACTTGTGCATTTCTGACATCCTAGAAAAAGAAGAGGAGAAAGATAAAAGAATTCATAGAGAAGGTCAAGAAAGGTTGGAACATGAGAGAATAAATTTAATAATGACAAAGGATGGTTCTTCCTTGATCAAGTCATCCTAGAGAAACTTGGGGAATACTTCAAGATAATATTCTAGCTACATTATGAATAGTCTCGTGGATGGAATGAGAGGGCAATAGAGAATATTTGGATACCACTAATGTATTGAACCAAGAAGAAAGGAAGGCTCAAGAAATTAAAAGAATAATTCAAAGAAGTTTGGACCACCAAAGAGAACTAGAGAGAAAGCTTGAGAGAGAAAGGAAATCACAAAGGTTGGCCCAATCTAGTCTTGAAGGAGATCAAAATTGAACATAAAGCTGGATAGGAAGATTGGATCATTCTCTCCTGAAAGGTTTAAAAAGTTGCAATTTGAAAGAAGGTAGAGGTTATTGAGGTCTACACCACACTGAGAAGAAGATTTGGTTGAATTTAAATTCTATAAGTAGGGAAGGAATCATTGGGCAGCTAACAATGCAAGTTGGGCAAGCTCTTCAAGTAGCCCAATTCAAATTCTAAAAGTTCAAGGTACTCTACCTCAAATAAGCCAGGAAGTGCTAGTTCAAGAAAGTCATCTAGTTCAAGGTCAAGTAAACCAAGTAGTAATGACACATCCTCCATGGTTTTAGAACAATGCTTCACCTCTTACATTCAATCAATACAATAATTTTCCCGAGAATCCAGAGCACTTTTCTTCTAAGTTCCATGTCAATGATCCCAATTGTATGGTGGAAGAACACATCAATATCTTTGAAGATAAATTATGTAACATGAAAATTTAGAATGAGGATGTAGCATGTAGAATCTTCCCTCACTCTTTGGGAGAAGAGGCATTTTATTGGTTTGTGAATTTTCCAACCGCATCTATATCCGGACAGGATCAATTGAAAGTAGCATTCATTGGAAATTTTGTCATTCCCATCACTTCATCAATTTTATATAGGAAATCTATATATTTTAGAAGATAAGATCAAGAGCCCATCAACTCATTCAACAATCACTTCCATAAGACTTACACATGATTGTAAGCTCCCTATATAGTCTAGGATGTAGGTGCTCTATAGATGTACTATAATGCCTTGGATTCACAAGAATCTATGTTCATAAGAGTTTCTCATCCCACTCCAACAATTTTGAATGAAGAATACACTAAGGCAATGGATGTATGAAAGCAGATGAAGCAACAAGTGTCTAGATTCCAAAGTAACCAAGTTCCACAACTCACCTATTAGGCTCTATCAAATCAGTTTGTGGTTCATCCAAGACCCCCATTATCCCAAGCACCACCATTAGTACTAGTTTATCTACAAGGTATAAGTACATATATGAGATCCCAAGAAGATAAGGATGAGATAAAGGAATTGATTGAACAAGTGAAGAAGCTATCTATCGAAGTTACCTATCCAAGAAATCAAAACAATCAACTTCAAGCTATGCAAAGGAATAATCAAGGAGGAAATTCCAAAGAGAACTATCAGAGAAAAAATCAAGATGGTGGATACCAAAGGAATTATTAAGATAGAGATTAAAAAAGGAATAACCAAGGTGGTGGCTACCAACAAATACATTAGAATAAAAACTACCAAGAAGGCAGTTAACCACAAAACCAAGGATACAACTGTAATGTGTGGAAATGGGTATATGTAGGGTTTTAACAATGTCCCTAATAAGGATCCTAAACCAATATTATGCATAATGCATATGAATTGATAATGATAAATAATGTAAATCTAGAAATTCTTGAAATTAGATAAGATGAAATACATACCTCATAATAAAGTTTATCTAGAAATACCTATTTTTTGGTGTTCATGTTCAGTTTCAAGAAATTCTGCAACCGAATCTGGGACAGGAAAACAAAGATGGAGAAAACCCAAAAAGCTTTTTCAATTTTGAGGAAGATTGACCTTGACCCAAGGATAGGGGTAAGATCTTACCCTGGGGCACAATATTACCCTGAAAATTTGACATTGACCTGCACCACTCCAACATAAATTATGTTAAGGGATCTTGGAAGTTTGGTGAAAAGGGTACTCAGATCTTCTATACAACTCCCAAAATAGCGATTGTAGCTATTTGAAAATGGTGTTTTGGGGTGTCTATATAGGGTTTTTCCTTAGTCAAACCCCTATTTTGGTGATCTCCACCTTCACGAATAGCCAAATGTAATAGAATATGTGTGTGTGTTGAATGTGTAATGCCAAGGTCTAATCCTCTAGATTGAAACCCTAGCATGAATTAATATGAGAAAACAATGCATACATTTAAATTTGATAAGAAAGAATACTAATCCCCCAAGGATAAATTACTCTCACCAAACTCACAATCTGTAATTGCTACCCCATGATTGTATCTTTGAATGCTTGAATATTGAAAATGGTAGATCAAGGAAGAAGGGATCTTTCTTGCTCCAAAGGAATGTCCATAATGGTTTGTCCATGAAAATGCTTGATATCCATAATGGCTTGATCTTCTATACCATCCTCTTGCAATCTTGTATAATTACTTCACCATCACTCGCTTGCTTCTCATGACTTGTTCAAATGAATGCAAAAGATAGTGCTTATTAGAGATTTCAAGGTGAGGCTCCTTGGGCAATGTAAGGGCCAATAATTTAAATTCCACCTTGAATTATGGTCCAATCATAATAACTAACTAAGGAGGGAGCATAATTAAATTAATTTCAAATTAAAACCCTTCCTCATTTGGATCTCGAGGCCCAACATTGATTTCGGGGCCCACTGTGAACTAAATTTGAAAAGGGGGATCAAATCTCAACAAAGGTCAAGGACAACCTTGACTTTGACCTATGTCAAAGTTGACCTCAACCTTGACCTAGTGTTAGAATAACTAAGAGGGGGGGTGAATCAGTTAGATCAGTTATCCTACAGTCCCAATTCTCAAGATGCACCACTTCAAACAATTTCAATCAATTCTACAACTTAGTAACATAAAATTACTAAACTGTCTTTGCATTTACCGATTACCAATTAAATAACTCATAGTGATTACTGACCAAGTCAAATATGGAATATGTAAAGTATGACAATAAAACAATCATCACAAAAACACATAACATAATGATTTAATGTGGAAACCCTGTAAAGGGAAAAACCACTTGGGACCAGTAACCCAAAAATGTTTCACTCTTCTGAAGTGAGCTTAGTGAAGAGCCAACCCTATTAAAGGTTTACAAACACACTATTAGGTGTGACCTTGTTAGAGGATTTTACACTAACCATTAGCTTTTGACCAACATTCACTATGGGGTCAACAAGGTAATAATGAACATTCGTTGAATGTCATGGGCAACAATTTAAAGACTGTTAGGTCCACTCGGTTAAGATATTTTTCTGTAACAATGGTTAAACTGAAACAGTAGTTGATCTAATTACAATACAACTTAATTTTTAGATGTTCAAATCTATTCAAAGCCCTTAAAATCCTCTTATCAATATATCAATTCAATTTCCAACTTACTTTCACTCGGTAATAGTACTTTGACACTCAGTTCTATTATGTAGTTCAAATTTCTTCAACTTGTCTGATCAGGCATGCATGAAACAATATTCACACAAAATATCTACAGTCACCTTCCTTCAGCATTACAATTCAATAAATAAACTCATGTCTCTTATATAGACAAATAAACTATTTTTATATCAACCATCATATTTTTTTGCTTAATCTCCGTCATTGATTTTGCCTCTTAAACTCTCCTCTATAGTTGTGTCAATAACACATTTCAATTCCATCCTTTAGATCTTTCCTAAAAATTTTCAGTCATGGATCTCATAACAAACTTTATCCTTAATCTCAAAATAATAACTCTTTCCAGCTCATCAATTTCTTTCGGCTAACCTTAGCATTTAATACTTTCATCCATACTCGGTTATCAAAGAGATGCATCAGTGAATACAAGATCGGTTATTATTGTCACTCAACATACACTACACTTTCTTGGTGTATACTAGAATTCTTCATTTACCAACCACACTACTTTGACAAGTTTTGCTTCCATCTCAATAATAGATTACTATAACATAATTAAGTCAACAAAATGAAGTCATAGACTCATTAATAAGTTACCAAAACTATTCCTTATCCTCATCTATTATATCCATCTTTCTCCATGTAGATATCTCAGTTCTTCATCTTTTCACTCCTATCTTAGATGTTTAGATGTGTGTAACCAACATGATAAGTACTGTCAAAACTAGTTGACATCAATGACAACATAATGACTAATTTAACTATCTTACAATATCAATTTAGTGCTCGGTGATCTTTAATCACTGATATTCAAGTCATTTAGATATTCAATCAGTTGTATTTCATCAATCTCTCCCTTTGGCATTGATGGAAGCACAAGCAATTATGAAATATTCCATACACATATCTTAAAATGGAAGCACTTCCATGATAAGAGCATTTAGCCCTCTGAGTAAGTGGTTTGGGATCATGTTAAATGCCTTGATTGGGTCTTTGCATGTATTTGGCTTTCCCCCACTTTCCACTTCTTCTCCACACTTGATTTCTTCATTCTAGGTGAAATTAGGGTTAAGATATTAAGGACTTTCCTGATTTTCCTTCTTCTATGGCTCTATTTTCTAGGTGGGATTTAGAAATGAGACCTCCTAGTCCATCATCACATCATTCAGAGGATTTTCTAGCTATTCCTAACATTGGGTCCTATTCAAATATCAAATTCTGCATTTCTGGCATCTTTGGGAACCTTTTCTGCAAATCCTGACAAAGTTAGGGTTTCGGGTCAAAGTTGACCTCGACCCTAACTAGGTTAGGGTCCACCTCAACCTTGACCTCTTCCTGCCAAAATTTCAAAGTTTCATTTCCCCCTCATTTGGTTTTTGGGAAAGTTATTTCCTGCTTTCAGGTCAGCTATTTCAGACTCCGAAACGGTAAATCCTTTAATGGTATTTAATTAAGGTATATTTTCTAAAGGTGAGGACCTATTTGGGATTTAATTCTTCAAGGTGGCCCATATAGAGGAGTGTACCCTAGTTCACTATAAAAGGAGGCCTTCCTCTCTCATTTTCACATCAAGTTTTCATATCACATTCACATCAAGTTATCTCATCTCAAGAAATCAAGCTCTCAAGTGCAAGCAAGTCTTCAAGCATTCAAGTGTTCAAGCATTCATCCATCAAGGAGTTCCATTGTTAGCTATTGAAGGATTCAATCTCCTTAGAGCCCCCTTGAAGATCCATCCTTCTCCATTCATTCAAGCCTTCTCATATGCAAAGATCAAATAAAGATTGGTATTGAAGATCAAAATACCATTGATTGGAGACATCCTACATTCATTAAAGCATTCTTACTTGTGGATTTGAGGATTCAGATCCTCTACAAGGACTTCAACATAAGCGAGGTGATTTGTTTCAATTACTTTGTTTATGCACCATATATTTCAATTCAATTTCGAGGTTAATTCCTAAATTGGGGTTTGACTAAGGAAAACCCCACATACAACCAAAAACCCCCATTTTCTTGTAGGTACAGGTGTGAAATCTTAGATCTGAGAGTGAATTCGGATACCCTTTTTGGAAATCTTTTAGGATCTATGAATAGAATCAGAATCAAACTTCAAATAAATAATGTGGTCTTTGACCTTTTAAAAGGTCAAAGTCGACCTGTGTGAATTTGGAGAAAAGATTTCTGGGTTTTGTCCATCTCGGCATTTCCAGTCCAGAACAAGTGATGGAATCTTTAGAAAGTTCATACAAAAGCCAGAATTCAGCATTTTCTAGATCTGCCCTAATTCAAGGTTAGTATTTGCACTTCAATTATTTCAAATTTCAAGCTTAATCCAACTATAGGGAAGTATAGGATTTATTCTTCCTTTCATATTCTTCATAGATTGATTCAATTGTGTATTAACCTCTTGGTTGATCAAATTGGATCTCTCCTTTGAGAATTTGGATTTAGGAGTGAATCTTACATTTTCTCCCACACACTTACATAAATAGAGGTGATTCCAAATTACATCTATTCATTTTGGTTAACCTGACTAGCTTACTCTTTTTCTTTTTGGTGTTAGATTCTCTTTTATCTTGTTAGTATTAGATTTGTCCTTTGTGATTGATATTGTATGCTAATTAGATTTCCTCTTCATGCATTATGTGTTCTTAGTTTAGTTCATTTGCATTATATTGGTTTATGAGCTTTACTACCACTAGTCCTACTTATAACATTCTAGTTAGAAGAAGTTGTAGACTCATGGATGCCTTTGAGCCTGAATCTTCTCCTTTCCTTAGGATCCCCAATGATAATTTGATTCTTCATGATTCTAATCCTACTATGGAGCAGAACTCTTCTCACTCATCTCATGATGAGGATGATGCTTTAAGGGTTCCTCCTGAACAAGTCCAAAAAATTTCCACTAAACTTGATAAAATGGGTAATTGGCTTCTTCAAGAAAACCATTGTCAAGATTCTATTCAAGCTATAGAGGCTCTTAAGAAATTTCTCTGTGATAGTGATCAAGGTGTTAACCTCTTGTGTGGTATTACTCATCTTGTGCATTCCAATGTTAAACCTTTAACTCAAGAGGCTCAAGATTTAGGTTTCACTGCTCCTATCACTAGTGTTGAACCTTCTTCTCATCCTTTATCTAGTATTCCTATCTATACTCCTCCTTTGGTGACTGTGACAGTTTCCTCTATTCCTATGAGTGTTCCTCCCATGTCCCTTCCTACATCACAACCTTCATATCATAGTGTTCCTTTCACTTATTCCACTCCGCTTCCAACTATAGTTCCTAGTGTTCCTCCAGTTATGTCTTATATTCCTGTAGCTTCTTACACTTTACCTAGTGTGTCTAATGTTGCTACTCCTCCTATTTCCTCTTCTGATTCCACCATCATTAGTTTGGCTCAAATTGTATCATCCTTACAACAACAACTTGCTTCCTTAACTCAGAATAAGTTTAGTATTCCTACATGTTACATGGGAAGTCCTTTGTCTAGGGATATTATCCGAACTCCTGTTCCTCAGCAAGTCAATATGCCTCATCTTGAGAATTATAATGGAAAGGGAGATCATGTTCATCATGTTAAAACATTCCAAATCCTTTGTAGTGATTATGCTCATGACCATAGGATATTAGCCAAACTGTTTGCTCAAACTTTTCGTGACAAGGCCTTACAATGATATTGTTTGTTGCCTCCTTATTCCATTGATTCCTTTCCACAACTTGCTAATGCATTTATTCAACAATTTCAAAACAATATTGGCCCACAAGTGTCTTTGACTGATTTAATGCATTGTAAATGAAGTGCTAAAGAAAAATTGACTGAATTTATTAGTAGATTTAAGCATTTGCATGCTCAGATTTCCTATCATAATCGTAATATTGATATTCAATGTATATTTACTTCAAATTTGCAAAAGGATATTAGAGATAAGATTCTGCGTACTGAATTTACCTCTTTTCAACAACTTTGTGTAGCACTTCATCATTATCAATTACAAGTGAGCCAGTTTGAGAGCAACACTCCAATGGCTCCTGTTCCAGTTAATAAGAGTGATGCTACTCCTAATCCAAATAAATTTCAAAAATTCAATAATTATGTTAAGATAAACAAACAAGAGAATGCAGTTGCTAATCAAGTTGTTGTTGCATCTCATAATGCCACTTCTGCATCCACTGCTTTTTGATTAAATTGTACATTTACTCCTCTTTCTGAAACTTTACATTCTATTATGAATAGGTTTTTAGCTGCTAATATGATTACTTTACCTCCTATTTGACCTCATTTACCTACTATGATTGCATCTAAATCTTTTGATCAAAATGCTTTTTGTTAATATCATTGTCAGAATGGTCATGATACTAAGAGATGTTATTCTTTAAAACATAAGGTCCAAGATCTCATTGATGCTAAAGCCTTATTTTTGGATAATCTAGATAGTAGTGGGAATCAATCTATCTCTCCTCCTAATCAGAACCTTCAAATCTATATGAATCCTTTACCTACGCATGATACTAATACTATTTCTCAACCATCTACTATGGAAATTGTAAATGATTCAAAGATGGATGATCTTAATCATGTCATTAATCAAGTGGAGCATGTTGCTAAGCCTATATCTCCACCTCAACCTTCACTTCAAGTTCAAACTCAACCTCAAGATAAACCCAAACCTAAAGTGAAACCTCAACCTAAATCATGACAACAAATTAAGGATAAATGAGCTCGGGAACTTTTGATTACCTTTGATGACTTTGAGATTGTTAAGGCTCCTAATGGTCCCCTTTACATTGCTGCTAGGGTTGCTCAGATACCTACTCATGGTTGTCTTATTGATCCTACTTCCTTAGTCAATGTTATCACTGAAGAAAATATTTTCATGAAAATCTTACAACATGACTTATATGATACATCAGATGTGTGGATTCAAACTTGTAATGGTTTTCTTTATCCCTCATTTGGTTCTATTACTTTACCAGTTGAACTTTTTGGAAAACTTGTGAACACTACCTTTGTTGTGGTTCCTACTTCTGATCAATTTCAAGTTAAGCTAGGTTTTCCTTGGTTGACTACCATGCATGTTGTTGCTTCACCTATCCATAAGTTTCTTAAGTTCATTCATGATGGTGAAGTGAAGATGATCAATCATAGTCTATATCGACCTTCTAGGCCTAGAGATTGTGCTGCTCTGGATTTCTTTTGGCCTTCCTTACCTAATTCATGTCCTCCTCACCCTAATAATCTTTTTCAATCATATCAGGCCTATAAGCATCATAAGATTCTTCAATTAAGCATACCTCCTATGGATCTTAATAATGGTCTTTTACCTACACCTTTGATTCCTCCTTCAACTATGGCTTCTTGTTCTATTAATCAAGTTCCTCCTACTAAATCTATCAAAGATCATGTGATTGCTCCTCCTATGGTTGATAATCCTATTGATCTTCCTAAAGAACTTGTGAAGGATCCTATGATTATTCCTCCTAGTTCTCAACCTATTTCAAATAAATCAAAACATAATCGATCTACTAATGAACATCATAAAAAGCATCGTGCTCATGCTAAAGATAAAAGATCTCTACTTTTTGGGGATACACCTATGCATAATGTTGTTACTAATAATGATGTTCACATGCATGATTATGATGATTCTATTCATATCTTAGATCGTATTTTGATTAATTTGGATGGCGAAGATACTCTTGATGATACTGATAATGTTACTGATGAATATGAGACTATTGACATTGACATTGATTTGCCAAATATTCTTTCATCTCAATTAACTCTTACACCTAGTATCGAACATAGTGATTCTCAAGAGGATCCTTTTTTGGAACTAGCTATCATTCATACTATATTGGATATAGTCCCTCTTACGAGTTACCCACCTACCATAAATGATATACAACAAGATGAGGAAAGTAGGTGGCATGCTTGAGCGGCTTGTCCTTCATGGTAGCTTTGTTGTGTGTTTTCCTGATGTACTGTGCTTCTCCTGTACCATGTTTGCTAAATGTTGTTAGATTCTTTTATACGATCCTTGTTACTCAGTTGGTACAAGGTGATGAAGGAATCAAAACTGTTGTTCTACTTCCTCTATATGTATCTCTATTCTTCTATGCATTTTTCAATGTTATGTTGTAACTGTGCTATTGTTTGTAAATGTTTCCTTGTGTAATCTACTTGGATTCGAGATATGGTAGCACTAAATCTTTTTAGTCTCCATGTCATGGTTTGAAAAGATTCTTCTTTGTATATCTTATGTGATCTTTCCTCCTTTGTGATTGTAGTTCTACATTCTTTGGGGAATGATGTCAATTCATTTGCAATAATATCATACATATATTATCTTATGATCATACTGACCCCATGGTAGGTAGATCCCTTCCGTGTCTCTTTATGTTTCTATGATATTTCCCTTGATTTGTCTTCATCTGGGGGCATCTCGACATGGAAACATAATCAGTGGAGTTGTTTATATTTCCATTAAAGCTATTGCTCCTATTAAACTGTCAGCAATGACTTTGATGTGGGGGCATACGCTCTGCTCACTTGTTTCACACACGCACTTATAAAAAATTCAAAACATGCTAAATCTTCTAAAGGTAATGCACATAAGTTGCTAAATCCTAAGGAAGACATACACTTTAACTTTTCTTTTCAATCTTTCTTTTTGGATTAAGAACTAATCCTTAAAGTATGGATTTACATTAGGATCTCTTTATCCCTCCAGTTTCAAATACACATATATTGTGATCCCTTAAGGTTGGAAGTGTCCTTAAGACTAGATCTCTTTTGTATTTTTTTATTCTTATGGAATAGGATATTCCTAAGGATAAATCCTTGATGGGTTGACTAGTGAGTAGCCACATTCACTAGGTGGTTCAATTCCATCTTTTCAGTTGCACCTTTTTCCTGTGTGGTTCACAATGGGACATAAGTTCTCATTGGGTGAGGTAATTGCACTTTTTCTTTCTTTCTTTAGAGATGTCTCTCTTATCTATGATTTAAGAGTTGATGAAGACTTGAGTCCCTGGGGGCTTGGGATTTCTCTTTCTCCCTTAGATTACAATAATATTATCTTGTTATTTTTATCTCCTTTACCAAGATTTTGCATCGACGCCATACTCTTGCTAAAGTGGGGGCTTAATGTATTGTCTTAAAATGGAAGCACTTCCATGATAAGAGAATTTAGCCCTCCGAGTAAGTGGTTTGGGATCATGTTAAGTGCCTTGATTGGGTCTTTGCATGTATTTGGCTTTCCCCCGCTTTCCACTTCTCCACACTTGATTTCTTCATTCTAGGTGACATTAGGGTTAAGTTCTTAAGGACTTTCCTGATTCTCCTTCTTCTATGGCTCTATTTTCTAGTTAGGATTCAGAAATTAGACTTCCTAGTCCATTATCACATCATTCAAAGGATTTTCTATCTGTTCCTGACACCGGGTCCTATTCAGATATCAAATTCTACATTTCTGGTATCTTTGGGAACCTTTTCTGCAAATCTTGACAAATTTAGGGTTTGGGGTCAAAGTCAACCTCGACCCTAACCAGGTCAGGGTCGACCTCAACCTTGACCTCTTCCTGCCAGAATTTCAAAGTTTCATTTCCCGCTCATTTGGTTTTCAGGAAAATTATTTCCCGCTTTCGGGTCAGCCATTTTGGGCTCCGAAATGGTAAATCCTTTAATAGTATTTAATTAAGGTATATTTTCTAAAGGTGAGGACCTAATTGGGATTTAACTCTTCAAGGTGGCCCATCTAGAGGAGTGTGCCCTACTTCACTATAAAAGGAGACCTTCCTCTCTCATTTTCACATCAAGTTTTCATATCACATTCACATCAAGTTATCTCATCTCAAGCAATCAAGCTCTCAAGTGCAAGCAAGTCTTCAAGCATTCAAGTGTTCAAGTATTCATCCATCAAGGAGTTCCATTGTTGGCTATTGAAGGATTCAATCTCCTTGGAGCCCCCTTGAAGATCCATCCTTCTCCATTCATTCAAGCCTTCTCATATGCAAAGATCAAATCAAGATTAGTGTTGAAGATCAAAATACCATTGATTGGAGACATCCTACATTCATTGAAGCATTCTTATTTGTGGATTTGAGGATTCAAATCCTCTACAAGGACTTCAACATAAGCGAGGTGATTTGCTTCAATTACTTTGTTTATGCACCATATATTTCAATTCAATTTCGAGGTTAATTCCTGAATTGGGGTTTGACTAAGGCAAACCCCCCATACAACCAAAAACCCCCATTTTCTTGTAGGTACAGGTGTGAAATCTTGGATCTGAGAGTGAATTTGGATACCCTTTTCGAAAATCTTTCAGGATCTGCAAACAGAATCAGAATTGGACTTCAAATAAATAATGTGGTCTTTGACCTTTTAAAAGGTCAAAGTCGACCTGTGTAAATTTGGAGAAAATATTTCTCGGTTTTCTCCACCTTGGCATTTCCAGTCCAGAACAGGTGATGGAATCTTTAGAAAGTTCATACAGAAGCCAGAATTTAACATTTTCCAGATCTACCCTTATTCAAGGTTAGTATTTACACTTCAATTATTTCAAATTTCAAGCTTAACCCAACTATAGGGAAGTATAGGATTTATTCTTCCTTTCATATTCTCCATAGATTGATTCAATTGTGTATTAACCTCTTGGTTGATCAAATTGGATCTCTCCTTTGGGAATTTGGATTTAGGAGTGAATCTTACATTTTCCCCTACACACTTACACAAATAGAGGTGATTCCAAATTACATCTATTCAATACCAAACATGTATTATACAGCTATGTAATAAAATGTTTTAGTGCTGTAAGCTCTCCCTTAGCTTGATATTTAATATGTTTAATCACTACATTACATAATAGCATTACTAGTTCAGACTTTCCTCTATGGATTAGAGCTTTTCAGTTCTCATATTCCTTCTATTCTCAGCAAAAAATCTTGAATACTTTCCCTGACTATTTGTCTCTCCCTTAGATAGATGTTCCATTGATCTCTCTATTTATTTCTTCCTTTGTGTTCTTAGGAAACTGATACTCCATCTCTATTTCATGATGTTCTCCCTTTGTTTCATTATGTTTATCTCTCCCTTTGACAACAATGCCAAAGAAAAACACAAAACATACAACTCTCCAATAGCTAAGTAACTCACTATTGTCCGATGCAAACAATGTATCTCAGTATATTGATATGCAAAATTTCATTCAAATCTTTCACAAACTTAAACATTATCCAAAGTGTGAACTATGTTTCTTCAACATGAATGATTTGTTGGAAATATTCAAGAATTAACCAAGTTACTGAGAGGGGAGGGGTGAATCAGTAACTTCAAATTTTTTTTCAATATCAGATGTATTAACATATAGTTCACTTTATCCTTTTGCATATAGAAAGCATGAAACATAAAAGCATTCACAACAATGACACATAGATTTGGTTACCCAGAAACCTTCCAAAAGAAAGTAAAATTGGGGTGGGGATGAAACCCACAAAGCTTTAATACTGCAATATAAAGTTGGCCGGTTAAGGCTTACATTGATCACTTCTGATGATCTGCCCTGCTAGGAGCAGTAAGGATTGCTAAATCCACCATGTTAAAGTATTTTTACAAACTTACAAAAGAAGTATGTACTCGGTAAAGAGATTTTACAAAAGACTATTAAGTCTACCTGGTTAGAGGATTTTAGTACTGATTCACTGGTTAAAATGAAACAGTATATCTCTTACTTTGCAACTAGATTGCTGAATGAGATTCACTGATGTACTAATCACCTTCTGTGATGAATTTGTCTCTGCTACTCCTTATGTATAGTAGCCCTTTGTAATTTACTAGTTTCTGCCTTTTATCTCCCCTTTTTATTCCACATTCATACTACTTGGTATTTGTACAACATTGTTTATATACAAGTCTAAACAATTAATTACAATTACAAAGTCGGCTTAACAAATAAACATAAGTGCTACTAAGTCGGCCCAAGTATGGTTACACGGTTCCTGCAAACTAACTCGGTGACTTTCTGATACTTGACGTCCATTGCATTACTCGGCATCGTCATGCACTCGGTAGAAGTGAAGGATCGGTTCATACTAACCACTCGGTAATTTTCAAACTCGGTAAATACTTGTGACTCGGTAGACATAATGTCACTCGGTTTACACTGTCCTGCTCGGTTTGCACTATCCTACTCGATTTGTACTGTTCTGCTCAGTTGGCACTGTCCTGCTTAGTTTGCACTGTTCTACTCGGTTTGCACTCAGAATTCAAATAAGTGTTGTCACTAGTGGCAATCTTTCTTAATGCCAACAATCTCCCCCTTTGGCATTAGTGACAAAAACACTTATTGCCCAAAACTTATATACATGAACCATGCTGAGATTTTCTTTGATTTTTCAAAATTTATCTTTGTCATAGGGCTTTATAAATTATCTCCCCCTTTCAATGCACTAACTTTTTCTTCTATACATATCTCCCCCTTTTTGACGATAATGTTAAAGGTGCATATACAAGTGTTTTACAGGTAGAATCCAAAATTTGATAGAAAAATAGAATGTACCTTCATTATCAGTGCCAGAGTTCTGTCCCAATTTTCTTGTAGAATCTTGCATGTTTGGATTGCAATTTGGACTTCTGCAGAGAGTGCAATCATGTAATCTGCTATTGAGAACTGATTGTCATGAATTAATGTTTTGGAATGTTCAATGTGCTTATACATTGTATTCATGATGGGAAGGATCATGTTCTGAATGTCTAGCAGTGTGGACCGGATCCTTGTGTCTTCTTTCAGTAGTTCTAACTACATATTTGATAGGAATGAGATTTTCATGTGATGAGCAAAGTTTGAACTTGGTTCAAGTTGCAGCTTCTGTATGCTAATCTTCAAATCCTCATCAATTTTATTCATTTTATCCTTGACATCCTTGGTGAACTCGGCAACATTGCATAGTTTGGCCAAAAGAGAGGTAACATTCGAATAGGAAGATTCAATGTTTGTCAAAACTCAAGATAATTCTGCTTGATTAATAGCTATGTGCTGAGCAATGTGCTCAAGCACTTTATTGTTGAATTTCTTCTCGGCTTTTTCAACTAACTTGTCTATCCTAGATGAATCCTCATTGTACTTATTTACCATTTCTACTAATTGTAACAAAACATGTTGAGAGGAGTCTACTTTAATACCTAATGCTTCTGACAAAATGTCCTTAGCATCCTTAATGATTTTATATTCCTTGTCTCTCTCCTCTTTAAGCTTCTTTTGCTTCGCTTTCCTTTGGAGGAGTTCACCTATATTTTTCATTTGATCCGCCGATAGATTTGCAAAATCCAATGTTGGAATCTTTATTTCCTCATCTAGGTCTATATCCTTTACTATATTCTTGCCCAAAAATCTTATACTCTATTGAGCCTTAGGCTTATCTATTATGGTACTTAATGCCTTAGTAGTAGTGATAGTAGACATAGTAGGACTGGCTATAAAGAATGGTATACTGTCTACTGGAGAACTTAAAGATGAAGTATTTACACTTGTAGAATAAAAAACAGGAATACTTACTGCTGGAAAACTTGATGAAATAGGAGACTGCAACTCGGTAGAAGAAATGGTAGTTACTTTTTTTGTTGCTATAGGTGATTGGACAAATGTTGAAGTTGTCACAACCATGCTTGAAGATGTCTCTAGGCTAGATGTAGCAACTTTTGCTGGAGAGCTAGGAAGTGATGCAATGACTTCTACCGCTATCCTCACGGTATCATCTACCTCAGTGGCTTCTTCCTATTCATCACTGTCATCTTCAATGTCTTTTATTATAACTGATTCAGTACTCGATTGGTGAAGATGGTATATGTTCTTCCATGTGGCATTTGCACTCTTCACAACCGATTCAATATTTTTAATCAGAATTAAACAAGTATTGAACTTCAGTGTCATCTTATTTTCATTCTCCTTCAATGCCTTCTTTATTTCATCATTTTTCAAGCTTGACATTAACTGTTTCAGGGTTTGATCAAATATGTCTTTTACAGTTTGCCTTGCATTGGCCCATCTCATTTTTATTTGATCTAATAAAGCTCCTAGAATCTGTTGGGCTATTTCATTAGGAGAGTATTTCCACTATCCCATCTTTTCAATGACAACATCTTCAATCTCCTTTTGTTCTATTTCCGATCTTATTTCATATTTTAAAGATTTTATATTACTTACTCCAGATCCTTCTCTCAAAAGTTTGATCTTCTCTTGAAGGGTTAGAGGAGGCTTTTTGAATATTATATCTTTGTCCTTTTTGTCTGCCTTACCCTTTGCACTTCTCCTTTTAAATACGGTAGTGGGAGGCTTAGGTACCTTGGTGATGAATACCTTTCCTTTCTTCTTTGCAGGTTTTGGTTCCTCTATTTTCTCATCCTTTTTCTCTTCTTCTTCAATGTCTTCTCCTCTACCCTTGGTTAGCATTAGAGGTGTGATAGCTTGCATTTTGGCTATCCTCTTTTTTCCTTTATTTACTACCTTTGGAAGCTTTATACTTAATTCAATTCTCACTTTTGCTTCTTCATATGTCCCAAAATATGGAGCTTTGGGATCAACAGGCTGATTAAGGAGGGCTTCAATGATATTCTTTGTTTCATCAATGTTTACCTCATAAGGAAGAGGTTTCACATGTACAATCCTTGGTTTAGCTACTTGAATGTATACTTTGTCATAGTCCACCATGAAACAAATATCATCCTTATAATCCTCCACCAACTTCTATGGAATCTGGAATCTGTCATTCATTTTCTCCTTGAAAAACTCAAAATAACTATCCATGATGTTCTCAAAATTTTCACCCATTTCTGAAATATATTCATTTATCTCATAAAGAATTGGCACATCCTTTCTCCATACTACTTTTCCTTTGGAAGGGAAGAATTTCTAAACATAGAAAAATAAACAGACCAGTAGAGATCCAAACTTACATGGATTGTTTTTGGAAGTTTGAATGCTTTCCGTGTTCTTGTTAAACTGTTTTAATAATAAATCTACAAGGTCAAATGATAAATTATTCTTTACCACTTTGTATGCTAGGTCTATGGCTTCACAGGGAACACTATTCTGCTGACTTGAACTGTATATTTTATGAGCAATGATGTGTGTTCCAAACTTTAGTTTAGCATCAGTAATGCTACTTACTTTCATGCCTCTACCGTCCCACTCGGCTAGGGTTTTCTTCTCCAACTCCGGCCAACCTAGGGTTTTGGTAGATTTAACTTTGTTTAACATGGGAAGACCGGTGATTCAGTGAATCATCTTCTTAGTGATCTCTATGGGTTGCTCAAGCCAAATCTTGCCTTCATGTACAGAGCTGAGAATGTATCTAACCCATTTCTCCTGAAAGTTTTGAGGTAAATGTGTAATGTGAACTAATCCCTTGTCTTCTAGATGTTTGTGCTCTGGTTTTAGAACACCATTCGCACACAGTTCCTCACGCACAATATCTAGCTCTAGGTTTCCCATCTCTTGAATTGCACAATTGAAATGATTTCGAATATCGTTAACAAGTAGTACCTTAGGAGGAATCTGAGATTGAGCTCCGTTCGGGTCTAGGGTTGCTGCAATTACAGGCACGAGTTTGAAATCTGGTGCTCTCCATTCCCCTTGGATTATCATTTATGTTCCTTTCTTTGCTGAAGCGCTGGATGATGCCATGGTAGCTCATAGAGAATTCTTTTCGTAAAAGTATTTGAATCGCTTGATTGCTTTGGAAATTTTCTACTCTCAAAATGCTAAAGTTCACGGTGAAGAATGAGTTTGATTTCTTGCCTTTTGTTTACAACTCTGTCATTAATGCTTAGTAGAAATTAGGGTATGAATTCTGACAGACTGTCACCCACTATGAATTAATTGCTCGATAAAGACTTTGCAACTCGGTGAACTTGAGAATTCATATTGCTCCGACCTCGCTCGGTAATCATATTAGATAGCTCCCAACCTTGCTCGGTGAAAACTGATACTGACCTTCCTAAGATCTTATTACATCTTGTATGTCGATTTAGATCTTTCTTTTAATTCAGTTCTGGAACTACTTGAAATTTGTCTATGAGAATGCAGTTCCAGTGCTTTCTTGGGAATTTAGTTTGAGTTGGTAGAGCCACCCATTCCATTACTTGGACTGGTTTTCTCGGTAGATTTAGGAATCCACTATTGTCTCATCTATTTCCTGATCTTAGTTGCTTCATTCTTCTTTCCATCTTCAACTTCACTAGCATTCATGCAATTTTTGGCTATATGACCGAGTTTAGTGCATTTGAAACATCTTATGGTAGTATCTCTTTTCCTTAGATGATGTTTTATGCAGTTCATGCCAATGTGTCCATGTTCTCCATAGTAATGACATCTACACCAAGTGTTGTAATCCCATCCAAACATTGCTTTCATAATTTGTTCTACTGGATTGAATGTTTTGGATCTGCACTCGGATGCCTTGTGACCTTGTTTGTTGCATTTGTGACAATTACCTTTGAATCTTGGTTTTTCCTTGCATTCATTTGCTTTGTGACCATGCTGATTACAGTTGTAGCATTTTCCATTGAATTCTGCTTTTTCATTGCTCCAACATTTATTTGAAGTATGTCCTATTTTGCCACAATGATTACAAGTAGGTTTCTGATTCCTTTGAGAACCTTGCTTAGAAGATTCACCTTCTCCTTTGTATCCAAGTCCTTCTTTTCCTTTTTGCCGATGAAGATTTTGATCATGCAGCTGATTTAAATCTTCTTGGTTCTTCAGCATTCTTTCATTGATTTGCTTTTCAAATCTTAGTTCTTCTCTTGTGCTTTCTATTTCTGATCTTAGAGTCAGAATTTCCTCATTTGTATGGGAGATCTGATCAATTAGGTTTTCTAGCTGAAGGGTTTTATTTTGGACTTCATTGTTCCTTCCATCTAATTCATCTTTCAACTTGTTTCTTTGTTCTAAGATCTCACAAAATCTTGTTGAGTGTAGTTCTTGTTCTCTTTTTAATTTTCTCACTTCTTCCTGCAGAGACCCATTCTTTTCTAGGAGTTCTTTGACAGCATTGTTTGCTTCATCTGAGCTATTTGAGGGAAAAAGATCTTCAATCTTTTCTTCAATGTAATTATGATCATTCATCTGATTTTCAAGTTCCTTCCTTCTTCATAGGGATTGGGAAAGATGTTCTTTTACTTCTTTAAGTTTAGCTATGGCCATTTCCAGATCTAGCTTTTCATTTTCAATCACCTTGTTTAGTTTGAATACCTCCATTGTCCTAGATCTTTGCTCAAGCTAGTTAAGCTTTATCTTGAGAACCAATACAGCTCTGATACCAATTGTTGGAAATATTCAAGAATTAACCAAGTTACTGAGAGGGGAGGGGTGAATCAGTAACTTTAAATTTTTTTTCAATATCAGATGTATTAACATATAGTTCACTTTATCCTTTTGCATATAGAAAGCATGAAACATAAAAGCATTCACAACAATGACAGATAGATTTGGTTACCCAGAAACCTTCCAAAAGAAAGTAAAACTAGGGTGGGGATGAAACCCACAAAGCTTTAATACTACAGTATGAAGTTGGCCGGTTAAGGCTTACATTGATCACTTTAGATGATCTGCCCTACTAGGAGCAGCAAGGATTGCTAAATCCACCATGTTAAAGTATTTTTACAAACTTACAAAAGAAGTATGTACTCGGTAAAGAGATTTTACAAAAGACTGTTAAGTCTACCTGGTTAGAGGATTTTAGTACTGATTCACTGGTTAAAATGAAATAGTATATCTCTTACTTTGCAACTAGATTGCTGAATGAGATTCACTGATGTACTGATCACCTTCTGTGATGAATTTGTCTCTGCTGCTCCTTATGTATAGTAGCCCTTTGTAATTTACTAGTTTCTTCCTTTTATCTCCCCTTTTTATTCCACATTCATACTACTTGGTATTTGTACAACATTTTTTATATACAAGTCTAAACAATTAATTACAATTACAAAGTCAGCTTAACAAATAAACATAAGTGCTACTAAGTCAGCCCAAGTATGGTTACACGGTTCTTGCAAACTAACTCGGTGACTTTCTGATACTCGGCATCCACTGCATTACTCGACATCATCATGCCCTTGGTAGAAGTGAAGGCTCGGTTCATACTAACCACTCGATAAGTTTCAAACTCGGTAAATACTTATGACTCAGTAGACATAATGTCACTCAGTTTACACTGTCCCACTCGGTTTGCACTATTCTGCTCGGTTTGCACTGTCCTGCTCAGTTTGCACTTAGAATGCAAATAAGTGTTGTCACTAGTGGCAATCCTACTTAATGCCAACAATCTCCCCTTTTGGCATTAGTGACAAAAACACTTATTGCCAAATCCTTGTTACTCAGTTGGTACAAGGTGATGAAGGAATCAAAACTATTGTTCCACTTCCTCTATATGTATCTCTATCCTTCTATGCATTGTTCAATGTTATGTTGTAACTGTGCTATTGTTTGTAAATGTTTCCTTGTGTAATCTACTTGGATTCAAGATATGGTAGCACTAAATCTTTTTATTCTCCATGTCATGGTCTGAAAAGATTCTTCTTTGTATATCTTATGTGATCTTTCCTCCTTTGTGATTGTAGTTCTACTTTCTTTGGGGAATGATGTCAATTCATTTACAATAATATCATACATATATTATCTTATGATCATACTGACCCCATGGTAGGTAGATCCCTTCCGTGTTTCTTTATGTTTCTCTGATATTTCCCTTGATTTGTCTTCATCTGGGGGCATCTCGACATGGAAACATAATCAGTGGAGTTGTTTATATTTCCATTAAAGCTATTGCTCCTATTAAACTGTCAGCAATGACTTTAACATGGGGGCATACACTCTGCTCACTTGTTTCACACATGCACTTATAAAAAATTCAAAACATGCTAAATCTTCTAAAGGTAATGCACATAAGTTGCTAAATCCTAAGGAAGACATGCACTTTAAATTTACTTTTCAATCTTTCTTTTTGGATTAAGAACTAATCCTTAAAGTATGGATTTACATTAGGATCTCTTTATCCCTCCAGTTTCAAATACACATATATTGTGATCCCTTAAGGTTGGAAGTGTCCTTAAGACTAGATCTCTTTTGTATTTTTTTATTCTTATGGAATAGGATATTCCTAAGGATAAATCCTTGATGGGTTGACTAGTGAGTAGCCACATTCACTAGGTGGTTCAATTCCATCTTTTCGGTTGCACCTTTTTCCTGTGTGGTTCACAATGGGACATAAGTTCTCATTGGGTGAGGTAATCACACTTTTTCTTTCTTTCTTTAGAGATGTCTCTCTTATCTATGATTTAAGAGTTGATGAAGACTTGAGTCCCTGGGGGCTTGGGATTTCTCTTTGTCCCTTAGATTATGATAATATTATCTTGTTATTTTTATCTCCTTTACCAAGATTTTGCATCAAGTCCATACTCTTGCTAAAGTGGGGGCTTAATGTATTGTCTTAAAATGGAAGCACTTCCATGATAAGAGAATTTAGCCCTCCGAGTAAGTGGTTTGGGATCATGTTAAGTGCCTTGATTGGGTCTTTGCATGTATTTGGCTTTCCCCCGCTTTCCACTTCTCCACACTTGATTTTTTCATTCTAGGTGACATTAGGGTTAAGTTCTTAAGGACTTTCCTGATTCTCCTTCTTCTATGGCTCTATTTTCTAGTTAGGATTCAGAAATGAGACTTCCTAGTCCATTATCACATCATTCAAAGGATTTTCTATCTGTTCCTGACACCGGGTCCTATTCAGATATCAAATTCTACATTTCTGGCATCTTTGGGAACCTTTTCTGCAAATCCTGACAAAGTTAGGGTTTGGGGTCAAAGTCAACCTCGACCCTGACCAGGTCAGGGTCGACCTCAACCTTGACCTCTTCCTGCCAAAATTTCAAAGTTTCATTTCCCGCTCATTTGGTTTTTCAGGAAACTTATTTCCCGCCTCCGGGTCAGCTATTTTGGGCTCCGAAATGGTAAATCCTTTAATAGTATTTAATTAAGGTATATTTTCTAAAGGTGAGGACCTATTTGGGATTTAACTCTTCAAGGTGGCCCATCTAGAGGAGTGTGCCCTACTTCACTATAAAAGGAGACCTTCCTCTCTCATTTTCACATCAAGTTTTCATATCACATTCACATCAAGTTATCTCATCTCAAGCAATCAAGCTCTCAAGTGCAAGCAAGTCTTCAAGCATTCAAGTGTTCAAGCATTCATCCATCAAGGAGTTCCATTGTTAGCTATTGAAGGATTCAATCTCCTTGGAGCCCCCTTGAAGATCCATCCTTCTCCATTCATTCAAGCCTTCTCATATGCAAAGATCAAATCAAGATTAGTGTTGAAGATCAAAATACCATTGATTGGAGACATCCTACATTCATTGAAGCATTCTTACTTGTGGATTTGAGGATTCAAATCCTCTACAAGGACTTCAACATAAGCGAGGTGATTTTCTTCAATTACTTTGTTTATGCACCATATATTTCAATTCAATTTCAAGGTTAATTCCTAAATTGGGGTTTGACTAAGGCAAACCCCCCATACAACCAAAAACCCACATTTTCTTGTAGGTACAGGTGTGAAATCTTGGATCTGAGAGTGAATTCAGATACCCTTTTCAGTAATCTTTCAGGATCTGCAAATAGAATTAGAATCAGACTTCAAATAAATAATGTGGTCTTTGACCTTTTAAAAGGTCAAAGTCGACCTGTGTAAATTTGGAGAAAAGATTTCTAGGTTTTGTCCACCTTGGCATTTCCAGTCCAGAATAGGTGATGGAATCTTTAGAAAGTTGATACAGAAGCCAGAATTTAGCATTTTCCAGATCTACCCTTATTCAAGGTTAGTATTTGCACTTCAATTATTTCAAATTTCAAGCTTAATCCAACTATAGGGAAGTATAGGATTTATTCTTCCTTTCATGTTCTTCATAGATTGATTCAATTGTGTATTAACCTCTTGGTTGATCAAATTGGATCTCTCCTTTGGGAATTTGGATTTAGGAGTGAATCTTACATTTTCCCCTACACACTTACACAAATAGAGGTGATTCCAAATTACATCTATTCAATACCAAACATGTATTCTACAGCTATGTAATAAAATGTTGTAGTGTTGTAAGCTCTCCCTCAGCTTGATATTTAATATGTTTAATCACTACATTACATAATAGCATTACTAGTTCAGACTTTCCGCTATGGATTAGAGCTTTTCAATTCTCATATTCCTTCTGTTCTCAGCAACAAATCTTCAATACTTTCCCTGACTATTTTTCTCTCCCTTAGATAGATGTTCCATTGATCTCTCTATTTATTTATTCCTTTGTGTTCTTAGGAAACTGATACTCCATCTCTATTTCATGATGTTCTCCCTTTGTTTCATTATGTTTATCTCTCCCTTTGACAACAATGCCAAAGAAAAACATAAAACATACAACTCTCCAATAGCTAAGTAACTCACTATTGTCCGATGCAAACAATGTATCTCAGTATACTGATATACAAAATTTCATTCAAATCTTTCACAAACTTAAACGTTATCCAAAGTGTGAACTATGTTGCTTCAACATGAATGATCTTCTGATAAGAATAGGTTGATGCAAACTCCATATCACATTAGTGACTAGTAGATCGTAGATGGACCCCAAGTCTAGTCCTCAAGTATTGAAAGGTGTCCTTCGGTAGAGGCTTAGTGAAAATATCTGCAAGATGTTCCTTTGATGTAACATATTCCATTTTTAGTTGCAGCTCCTATACTTGTTCTCTTAAGTAGTGATACTTAATAGAAATATGTTTAGTCTTTGAATGCATTACAAAATTTTTAGAGATGTTTATTGCACTAGTGTTGTCACAATATATAATCACCAGCATAGTGATTACCTCATTCATTCCTTTCAATAGTTGTTTGATATATACAATATTTGAACAATTTGTAGCAGAAGCAACATACTCTTCTTTGGTAGTTGATTGGGAAATACAAGGTTGTTTCTTACTTGTGCAAGTAACAAGTCTTTCACCAAAGAAAAATGCTCCTCTGGTTGTGCTTTTTCTGTCATCTATATTTCTAGCCCAATCTGCATCGGTGTAGACTTTTAGTTCAAAATTGCCTTTCTTAGGATACCATAAGTGATAATCCTCTATTTTCTTCAAGTATCTCAAGATTCTTTTTACTACAACCATATGTGAAGCTTTTGGATTGGCAAAAAATTGGCAACAATCCCAACTGCATGTGCAATATCAGGCCTACTATGTACTGTATACATCAGTTTACCAATCATGGATCAGTACAATGTCTAGTTTACCTCTGTAGATTCATCATCTTTTGTCAATTTGTAGCCTATGACCATCAATGTTCCAACTAGTTTAGTATCTTCCATGCCAAATTTTCTCAATATTTCCTTTATATACTTTGATTATGTGATGAAAATTCCATCAACTTGCTGAATAAAATGCAAGCCTAGAAATAACTTAATCTCTCCAAACATAGACATTTCAAATTCTTTTCTCATCTCATCAGCAAATGATTTACATACATTATCTTGTCCTCCAAATATTATATCATCCAAAAATATTTTAGCAATCAAGATAGTATCATCAGATCCACCTTTCATATACAAATTGTTGTTCTCACTAGTTCTCACAAAACAAATACTTAAAAGATTAGTATGTAACCTTTCATACCAGGCTCTATGTGCTTTCTTTAAACCATATAAAGCTTTCTATAATCTACATACCATGTATTTTTTATTTGGATCAACAAACCCTTCTGGTTGTTTGATGTATACCTCCTCTTCTAGTATTCCATTCAAGAATGCTGACTTAACATCGATTTGATAGACTTTGAACTTCTTAGTGTAGCATATGCAAGTAACATTATGACTCCTAGTCTAGAAATAGGTGAAAAAGTTTCACCATAGTCAATTCCTTCTTCTTGTGCATATCTTTTGCAAACTAGCCTAGCTTTGTTCCTTGTAACTTCTCCATTCTCATTCAGTTTGTTTCTAAAAATACATTTAGTACCGATAACATTCTTATCTTTTGGTCTAGGTACTAAAGTCCATGTCTTATATTTCTCAATCTGTTCTATCTCTTCATTCATTGTATTTATCCATTCATCATTTTCAAGGCAGACTTAACATTCCTCAGTTCAAAATCACAAATTAAACATGTGTTTTGTCTTAACTTACTTATTGTCATCCTTCCTACTCACTTGTCTCCAATGATTTGGTTCTTAGGATGATGTCTTCGGACAAATTTCACTAGCACTTGATCTCTTCTTTTTTCTTCATTTTGTTCAGGTTCATTTGCTTTCTTGATAGCTTCATCCTGATCCTCGATTTCCCTTTGTTGTTCCTCAGTGTTATTTTCCTGACACTCAATCAACTTAACCTTTGGCTACAGTAGGTGCTCTGGATGTTCAACATAAACAAATCTACCATAGTCTTTTAGTTCATTTTTGCTTTCTTCATCATTTTTATCATAAAATTCATCAACTCTGACATTTGTACTTTCAATCATCTTATTTGTAACCTTATTCAGACACTTGTAAGCTTTAATTTTAGTAGAATATCCTAGAAGTATTCCCTCATCCTCTTTAGAGTCAAATTTACCATTCTATCATCTTTCAAAATAAAACATTTTCTACCAAAAATTATGAAATAACTTATAGTTGGTTTGTGACCAAACCATAACTCATAGGGTGTTTTGTTTGTCTTTCTTCAATTGTACTTGGTTAAGAACATATACACTTGTGCTAACTGCTTCCCTCCAGTATGTTTGAGAAACATTATTTTCTATCATCGATGTCCTTGTGCAATCAACAATTGATATGTTTCTCCTTTTGGAAATCCCATTTTGTTGTGGTGTTCTCGGTGTAGAAACCTATCTTTTTATACCATGCTCATTACAATAGTTAGTGAATTCATCATAAATAGACTCACCACCTCTATTAGATCTCATGCATTTTAGTTCCTTCTCAGTTTCTTTTTCTACTTTTTATTTATACCATTTAAACATCTTAAATGCCTCAGATTTCTCTTTTAAGAACATGACAATCATCAATCTAGTGTACTCATCAACAAACAGAATAAAATATCTATCTCCATAGTAGCTCTGAGTTCTCATAGGACTACATAGGTCAGTGTGAACTAATTCCAAGATATTCTTTATTGAATAGTCTTTACTCTTAAAACTACATTTTGTCATTTTCCCCTTTTGAAATTCGTGACACATAACATGATCAGGCTTTGCTAGGCTAGGCAAAACTCTAACCTTTTTCTTCCTACTGATCTTAATCATGTTATCAAAATTTACAAGACATAACCTTTTATGCCATAACCATGCATCCTAATTTTCATCAATAAATAAGAAGACTCAACATTGTCAAGATAAAACAAGTTACCTTTCGATTGTGCTCCAATTCCAACAAGCTTTCCACTGTCATCATATATTTTTACCTTCTTTCTTTCAAAATCTACTTGATGACTTGAGTTGTTAAGTTGTGTCACACTTAGAAAATTATAATTCAATCATTTTACCCAATAGGCATTATCACATTTGATTTTATCATTTATCAACAAAATTCCTTTCCCTTTAACCATGCAAGGTGTGTCATTACCCATTTTTACTGATCCTCCATTATAGTGCTCAAGATGATCAAACTTTTCTTCATCACCAGCCATGTGATGTGTACAACCACTGTCAATGATCCAAGTATCATATTTACTAACTTTAGAAATAAGTCTTGTTTCAACATACCTTTCTTCTTCTTTAGAGTCATCTTTCATTACAACAAATACTACCTCAACATCATCATCAATGTCAGTATTAGAATCATCTTCCTCATCTTCAGTAATACCACATAAATTTTTGCCTTTACTATTGTGATCTCAGTTGTCTTTGTTGTTCTGTCGGTCATCTCTATTGTATTTTTAACCTTAACTTCTGCTTCTAGATCTCTCTCTCACATTGTCTTCCACTTTTCTATTTGGGCATCTCGCAGCAATGTGTCCAACTTCTTTGAAATTAAAATAGGCTAAAGGTAATTTACCCTTATATATACCTTTTAATTTATGTAACCTTCAAGCCATAAGAGCTTCAATTTCATCCAGTTCATCATCAATATTGTTATCACTATCATTCCTTATATTGTGTCTACTGCTAGATTTACTAATGTTCAAAGAAGACATGAAAGCAGACTCAACTGTCAGTACAACACTGTTATCAAAAGTTGTTCAACTCAAAAGTTGTAAGCTTACTGATCAAACTATCAAGAGTAAGAGCATTACTAGGTACATACCTCATTTCATGTATAACCGATATTCTGATTGCATAAGCGAGAAATAAGGTTCTTAGAATCTTACTCACCACTGTGTCTTCATCAATGATACCACTAGATCCTCTAATAGCATTGACTACCTCCTTTATTCAATTTGAGTGTTGAACTATGTTTTCTCCTTCTTTCATTTTCATATCATGAAATCTACCCCTTAAGCTTTCAGCTCTGGCTCTCTTAACATTAACATCACCACCATAAACTTGAGCTAGTTTATCCCACATTTCTTTTCAAGTTTTGCAATCTTTGACATCCTCATATTCAACATCAGATAGAGAAACATCAATCTCTATCATAGTCATGTTGTATTCATGTCGATCTTTTAGTTGATCAAGAGCCAAAGGTCCAGTCGGTGGTTGTAAGTAGCCATTCTCAAGTAGATGTAAGGAAGAATCTCTGATTCTAGATATGTGAAGTTTTATTCAACTTTTCCATATAGTAAAGTTGTCCTTGTTTAGCTTCGAAACTTCCCTCTTATACATCTTGTGATCTTTCTACTAAAGTCCTTAAAACTTTGTTCCAAGCAACCAATATGCTTTGATACAAATTGTTAGAATAACTGAGAGGGGGGGTGAATCAGTTAGATCAGTTATCCTACAGTCCCAATTCTCAAGATGTACCACTTCAAACAATTTCAATCAATTATGCAACTCAATAACATAATTACCAAACTATCTTTGCATTTACCGATTGCCAATTAAATAACTCATAGTGATTACTAACCAAATCAAATATGCAGTATGTAAAGTATGAAAATAAAATAATCATCACAAAAACACATAACACAATGATTTAACGTGGAAATGCTGTAAAGGGAAAAACCACCTGGGACTGGTAACCCAAAAATGTTTCACTCTTCTGAAGTGATCTTGGTGAAGAGCCAACCCTATTAAAGGTTTACAAACACACTGTTAGGTGTGACCTTGTTAGAGGATTCTACACTAACCATTAGCTTTTGACCAACATTCACTATGGGTTCAATAAGGCAACAATGAACATTCGTTGAATGTCATGGGCAACAATTTAAAGACTCTTAGGTCCACTCAGTTAAGAGAATTTTCTATAACAATGGTTAAACTAAAATAGTAGTTGATTTGATTACAATAAAACTTAATTTGTAGATGTTTAAATCTATTCAAATCCCTTAAAATATTGTAATTAATATATCAATTCACTTTCCAACTTACTTTCACTCAGCAATAGCACTTTGACACTTAGTTCTATTCTGTAGTTTGGTTCTTGTTCAACCAATCTAATCAGGCATGCATGAAACAATATTCATAAGAAATATCTATAGTCTCCTTCCTTTGGCATTATAATTCAATAAAGAAAATCATGTCTCTTATATAGATAGATAAACCATTTTCATATCAACCATCAGATTTTTCCACTTAATCTCCTTCATTGATTTTGCCTCTTAAAATCTCCTTGGCAGTTGTGTCAATAACACATTTCAATTCCATCCTTTAGATCGTTCTTGAATTTTGTCAGCTGTGGATCTCATAAAAAAATTTATCCTTAATCTCAAAATCATAACTCTTTCTAGCTCATCAATTTCTGTCGGCTAACCTTAGCATTTAATACTTTTATCCATACTCAGTTATCAAAGAGATGCGTTGGTGAATACAAGCTTAGTTATTACTGTCACTTGGTATACACTACACTTGCTCAGTGTATACTAGAATTCTTCATTTACTGACCACACTTCTTTGATAAGTTTTGCTTCTATCTCCATAATAGATTACTATAACATAATTAAGTCAACAAAATGAAGTCATAAACTCATCAATAAGTTACCAAAACTATTCCTTATCCTCATTTGTCATATCCATCTTTCTCCATGTAGATATCTCAATTCTTCATCTTTTCATTCCTATCTCAGATGTTTAGATCTATGTAACCAACATGATAAGTACTATTAAAACTAGTTAACATCAATGAAAATAAAATGACTGATTTAACTATCTTACAACATCAATTTAGTGCTTGGTGATCTTTAATCACTAATATTCATGTCATTCAGATATTCAACTAGTTGTAGTTCATCACCTAGGTCAAAGTCGACCTCAACCTTGACCTAGGTCAAAGTCAACCTCAACCTTGACCTAGGTTAAAGTTTACCTTGACCTTAACCTAGGTTAAAGTTGACCTTGACCTTGACCCAGAGGTCCATATCTAGTTAGTGTTGAGAACAGGAGGTCTTGGGGATGCCCAGAGACTTGGAATAGTAGGACATGGTAGAGTGCCAGGAGAAGGCACAAACACCTAGAATGGATAAGATGAGGACTAGGAGGACTTATAGCTAGACCCTACCTAGAAAATTGAGCCATAAAGAAGGGAAATCAAGGAGAATCCTCAAGATCCTAACCCTAATTTCACCTAGAATGAAAGAATCAAGAGAAAATGTATCCTAAATACAAATCTATCAAGAAAATGCACTAAAAGAGGGTGCTAAACCTATCAAAATGGAAGTACATCAATTTTAAGATGGTACATTTATCCCCCACTTTAGCTTAGATATGACACTATGTGAGTATGCACGCTAAAGTAAGAAAACTTCATAGTAAATAAAAAGGATACAGCCTAGTCCTTAATGTAGAGATCTCGCAAAAAATTGTTAGAACCTACAACATACACAGTTAATGATAATTCATAAATCACCTAAATCTTACTAAATGAAATCTAAGAAGTGCATAGAGCCCCTTATGCCCCCTATTTTGGATTTCTACTTCTGAAGGGTGAAATAGGGTGATAAGGATAATCTTATACAATGGATATGCAATTTGTTGAAAAGTCCTTTTCTAAACTAATTAGAAGGATTCCTATCCTTCCTACAATAATTCAAAGAGTTATGTATCTGAATCATGATTCCAATGCCATTGATGGCACTAAAAACAAAGTTACCAAAATCAAGTTATGATGAAAAGAGTGAATGTCTATCTAAATGCATATGAAGGGAAATTTGAATTTAACATGAGTAAACCCTAAGAAAAACCCTTACAAAATCCTAATTTTGACTATAAATAAGGAAAAAGAACTCATGCTTACTCATTCTTACCATTTTCATATTTGAAGAAAGAAATTAGGATGCCGAGGAGAGAAGAACTTTGAGCGACACACATGGAGCTCCTCAGATAGTGCCTAGCTACTGGATGACCACTTCCTAAGGTGAGTTTGTTGTTATTAGTTTATGTATTTCACAAATTATTAATTTTTGTAGGCAAGTTCGACCCTGACCCTTAAAGGTTGACCCTGATCTAGTTATGGTGACCTTGACCAAAAAAGGTTGACATGAACTAGAAGCTCTCCACCTTGTCTAAGGTGAGGTCGACCTTGACCCAAAAAGGTCGACCCTGACCCAGGAAGGTTGACCCTGACCCAGGAAAGGAGACCTTGACCTATTCAAGTTAGATTTATAGATTTGATGTTGCAAAATGTTGATATGATGTTTTTTTGTGCTTACAGAACCTAGTTTGCCTCCAAGAGCATTCCTTTGGAGGGTTACTAGGGGTTATCAGAGAGAAAGTGTCCAAGCTAAGAGAGGATGAGATTTAGTTGTTGAGAGACATAGGGTTTTACTGGGTGATAGTCCTACCATAGATCAAACTTCACCAAGCTATGTTATTGGCTCTCATAGAGAGGTGGGATGAGGATACATGATCCTTTCACCTTCCTTAGGTGGGATCATTGTGACATTGGAGGATGTCTACAAAATCTTACAGCTTCTGATTCAAGGTGAGCATGTCAGATTAAGAGTGTAATACCCCAAAAATGGGCTATAAGTTCATTAATCTCCTACATCATCAAATCGAATGAAATCGACATAGAAGTCCTAATCTAAGGCACATCTAAACATCATCGAATCCTAATTGATTATCTTAAATTCTGCATCGGGGAATATTCTTAGCAATATTCCTAATTATCTTAATTATCTTTAATTTAATGATTATTTGGCGATAAATCACATTTATCCTAAGTTTGATTAATTGAATATTTTCATATTTAATTAATTAGATTTAATATCTTGCCACTTAATTATTTAATTAAATTTAATTCTATCTCTTATTAATTGTATTATTTAATTTTGACAATAAATCTAATATCCTATGAATAATTGATTAAATTCTTATTTAATTAATTAAAGCAAGTTGTCATTATTTAATAATATAGTTTTTAATAAAAGTTTGATAAAATAGTTAATTAACCCATAAATTAATTATTTTATTTCAAAAATCAGTTAAGTGGAGAATAAATCACTTTATTTATTTATTAAATCATAATTATCAATGTGCACATTCAAGGACCAATTAAACTCAAATTGGAAAATCAATGCAAGTTGTTAGCTTTTTGAAACTCAACATCCTTTTGAGTTTTAAAGTTGATCTAAATTTCTAATTCGAGTTGAACTGTGCTTTTGCATGATTTTTATGACTTAATTATCTTTATTTAAAAATAACTCAAAAATCAACCTGAGTTATTTGAGTGATTTATGGCTTTTATCCATGCAGCTCCAAAGCCTTGGATTTATATAAAATCAAGGCTCAGCTCTTCATAATTCATCTCTCAAATTTGCATCCAAGCATCTCATAATTTTGCAAGCTTACTTTGTCAAAGTCATCTACGAATTGCACAACTATTTTGAAGAATTGGAATTTGGAGAATCAAAGCTTATTGCGAATCAAGGCTATTGTGAGATCAATTTGTTTTTTTTTTACATTCATTTAGATTCTTTTTCATATCATTGTTAGATCAGTTTAGCATATCAATTTCCATATTAGCATAGATTCATATCAGTTTTTATCATTCTTATTGCATAGAAAACTCAAAAATATAGATTAATTGCATTCAACTCATATCTAGATCAATTGCATTCAAATCCTTCATTTAGGTGTCGTTTAGGTCACTGATCTCGATAACAATCTGAGAACATTAATCTCGCACCTACTAGAAGGCAGTAAATCGCTTGGTTAAATTAGATTTCAATTTTGCATGATTTTGATTATAGCTAACCTCTAATATTTTACTAAAGTGTTGTGTCTACAGATTAGGTACAAAATTCACACACACATTTCTGGCACCCACCATGGGGCAACCCACCTTTGCATGTTGGTTTTAATTTTTTTGGGAGCTAAGACCCTAAAGTTTCAAAGATTTAATTTTATCTCCCAAACGGCTTAGATTTTTGGTCTCAAAATTTTTTTACAAGTTGAAAACATTTCAGGGAAGCTATAGTAAAAAATTTAGAATTTTCTAAGATGTTTTGAATTTTTAATAGTTTTTTCTTGAAATTCTAGAAAAAATTAATATCTGACGCAAATCAGCATATTTTTCAAAAAAATTTATATTTTTAGAAATTTCTTTAAATTCTACAGGGGTTCCATTCTTTGTGTTTTAAATTTGGATGTAATATAATAGCTCAAATAATTAATTTACAAAAACTAGTCTATTTTGATAAAATGGGTCTCTAGGACACAAATGAAGAGATTTTTCTAAAATTTTTGCATTTTTGGAAAGCTCTCTATTTTTTAGCAAGGGTCTCTATTTTGAATTTCTATTTTTGTGGCCAAAATCATATCAAAAAAATAAGATCTTGTTGACTAGGTCAAATGCAGCAAAAAAAATAAAGTTTTGTGATAGGTATGCACTTATTTTTTTTACATAGTTCAATGAATGATATGAGTTGTCATTTGGGCTAATTTCTGGTTATTATTACTGATAATAATTTATTTTTAGAGCTAACCCTATGGTTTTCATAAGTTGAATATATTTTGCATATCTTGTTTGCTTGTTTGCTTGTTGGAGAGTTCGTCACTTGCTTGCATGGAAAAACTCAACAAGAATTGCTAAAAATCAAGTAAAATCTACTAAGTGCATTGCGAGGATCCCAGGTATTCTCCTTCATCTAATAATATTTTGATTTGGGACTTAAAATAAATCTCTTATGTGTCAAGCTTGTGTGCATCTTTTCATGCTTTTGATCTATTTCTACACACTTGCATAATTGATACTAGGTTGTGAACCCTTAAGAATTCATTAAGTAGTCTTAGAATACTTGTGATTGATCTTGATTTCTATCTTAGGTTATTGGAATTACTAATCCACCGGCTCCTCATTTCCTCCTCTTGGTTGCAATCTCAACGCCATAAAGGGGAGGGGTCAACAGGACAAAAGCGTTAAGTATTCCACTTGGCAACCCTTTTGTGCTTTTAGGAACTCACTTGTTTTCTAAGTTGGGGAATCATTTTTAGCTTGTGTGAGGTGTTAAGTGTTCCACCTTGTGGACTCATCTCATATTCTCTTTAAGCGTTAAGTGTTCCTCTTTCTTCTTTTTGGGTACTTTTGGTAGATTTGCTTTCGGGAATATATCTGTGCTCACATAGTAATTAGGCCCTATGAACACTATTTGTGATTCTTGAGAGATTGGATTCCTAGTGAAATCTTTTTTGATGACAGAATCCTTGTAGGTAGGGAGGATACTTAGTGCATTTCACATTCAACTTGGTTAGTGTGTCTTCTCTTATTGATCGATACATTCTCTCCCAAGAGAGGTTGATAGATCACGTGGGGTTGACAACATGAGCTTTGGTGAATCAAAATTGGTTAGTGCATCTTCCCTTATTGATTGATACATTCTCTCTCCAGAGGGGTTGATAGATCATGTGGAGTTGGCATCATAGACCTTGGTGAAGCAAAACTTTGTCTTAGCATGTCGGATTAATCTGCTTGCTTTGTTTGGGTTAAAAGTGAAAAGGTGTCAAAAACCTTGGATCTAGAGCCAAGTCCCCTTGTGGTATACTATTGTGAGTCACCTTTAGAGAGGGTTAACCGTAGCAGACAATCCCTTCACAGGACAAACTGCGTTGATGGAACCTCAAGCGGTAATAGCCATTTTCATCATGGTAGTGACAACCGCTATATAAATGTCCTTGTGGAAGAAATCTCCATGGGTATGGTTCATTGTTGGGTTGTCAGATCTCCCTAGCAGCTCCTGAAGATTAAGGTCTCAGATTGTATCAAAACCCTAGTGCACCGGGATTGGAGTTCACCCCTTTAGATCATAAAAGTTGCAGAGTCAAACCATTACTAAAAGCCCTAGCGAGGCCAAATTTTCATTTTATAGGGTATATGTGCGTTATTGCAAAACATTTTTGGAACATACACAATTAGCACTTTTGAGGATTAGAATGAATAAGTCACTTGATTGTTCATGTGCAAGGTTGCTTTTGCCCTTGTTCATTATTTTCAGACATGCTTGAAATCACTTGCTTGCTATTTTGCATGCTTGTTTATCTATTTGGTTACTGAAAATGAACAAATCTGTTACAATCTTCAAATCTGGACATTGAAATTTGCAAACAATCCGAATCTGAAAACTTAAAATTTGCAAAATCTGAAGTCAAATTTTTTTTTGGAGTCAAAAGTCATCTCAGGAGGTTAAAGAGTCATACAAGTTTCTATCAAGTGTCATTTCATTGCATACCCATTGTCGTACGAGCTTTTGCAACTATCGTATGAGTTGTGCAACTATCGTTTCATAGCTCACCCACTGTCATACGAGTTTTTCAGAGTGTCATTTGGGAAATTTTTGAAAGTTGTCAGAAAATTGTCAGGATTGCCAGATATTTAGCTTTTTCAGCCGATTTCCAAAATCCATCGAACAAATCACTGTGTCAAGAATAGAGCAATAGCTATTGAGAATCAGTACACATGTCTCAAAGAATCAGTACACAAGAGGAAGAAGCTCTAATCACTGCTATGATGAAGCAGCTGCAAGCTATGCAAGTCCAGCTTGACAAACTTGAGAAAGAAAAGGAACCTAAAGAGTTCTCCATGGAATCTCTATACTCTTTTCCATTTGATAAAGACTTGTACATGTCACCATGCCCTTGAAAATAATTTGAGCAATGTGATAACCCTTATGATACCTCTTGCTTGGAGAGTGACACATCCAGCTTCAAAGACTATGATGACTATGATGACAGACAATATAATGATACCTATGACACCTCTATTCCTAAGAGTCCTCATCGTCGTGTGTTCCTACTTACTACAAATGGGTCATCACATTGGATAGATCATGATGGTGATCCATATGATTCTAATTTTGAAAGAGATTTTGATGGCTTTTGTGGACAATACCTTGATGATGATCCATCTACTACTGCTGAGGACTATAAAATGCATCGTGCTAGCTTGAAGCATCAATATTATAAGAATCCTTCTCCTAAGGACTCTCCTGCTGAAAATAAAGATTATCTTTTCAAGCAAGATCATGTTAATGTTGGACCTTTGTCTTGTGATGGTTCCCTTCCATCCCCTACTTCCTCCAATACCTGTACATTTCCTAAAGCTTCCGAGTCTTTCAAATCTTTCACAAAACCTTCATCCAACACAAGCCTTGATACTTTTCATGCGGTTCCCTATAGTTATCCTTCAGGGCTACCTCTTAAAGAAACTCAAGCTAACCTTCACTTGGCTACAAATACTTTCAATGATGCTAAACCTAAACAGCTTAAGCCTTCATATGCTATAATCCCTACTTCAGCTAGTCCTTCACCATCTCTGCAACAGTCTTCCATACAATCCCAACATGCTTTTGTATCCTTAGAAGTGGCTCCATGTCAAGAGGACTCTAAAAATGATGAAGAAAAGAACATAAAGAAAGATCAAGATCAAAAACCCTCCATGTCATCCACTCTTTTTCATGATGTCTCTTATCCACTTCATGGTTCTTTTGATCCTGTACCCCTTTTTTCATGCATTCCACCATGTCTTAAGTCTTCTCCTAAGCAAGATCAAGCTACTACTTACACTATTGAGCTTATTGACAATCAAAATGACCTTACTACACTTGCGCTTTCCAAAGATGATACTTCCATTAAGGTTGGTAAAAATGGTGTTGTTACTTCCAAAGTTAAGCCTATTGAAAATCAAGAGAAAAATTATGTGATTATGCTATCTAAAGATCCTTGTCAAGATCAAAGTCTTCCATCTTCTTGTTCTACCACTCCATGTTCATTTCCACTTTCTACTCTTCCAAAGTCTTTGCAAGCTTTGAACAATCCTATCAAAGAAGGTGCTCATATTCAAGATGTCCATGATTCTATTGAAAATCCTAATGCTCACTCTAAAGATGTTGATATCCTTGGTTGTCATATAGATGTTGATGAACTTATTAATTATCCTTTTGCATCTTCTACTTCCATCCTTGGACCTCTTCCACCACTACTAAGGGCTTCATGCCTTCCTTCCATCTTGGGTCCTTATGTCCCTTCACTTTCCCCTCCTAACTCTCCTAATTTTCCATCCATCTTGGGTCCTTACATATCTCCATCTCCCATCTTTCCTAAAGATCAACATAGATGCATACCCTTGAATCCTTTTCATCCATCCACCCATCTAAACCAGTCATATCCTCCTTCCACAAGTCCCAAGTCTTTTAGAAGTAACTTGAATGTTCAATATAAGAAAAAGAAGCAATACAGGAATCCATCAAAAAAGGATCACCATGTCTCCTCTAAATGACATGGATGCAGAAAGTCAAAAGAGATATCTAAGAAGAAAACTACAAGACAAGTATGGGTTCCAAAATCCATCATTAAAGATATTCTCTCCAAATTACCAAAAAGAAATGAAAAGCCTACGGCTATATGGATTTCAAAGTCTCTCTTGAAAGAGTCTGGTGTTGAGCAACAAGTAAAGTTGACATTCAAGCTTCCAAAGACTTCCACTTCATCTTCTTCCAAAAGCATTCCTCCATTCCATGCGCCTAAACCACAACCTCCGCTATCCATTCACCATATTCCTTCACGTATTCCTTCATTCATGATTCCTCCATCCTATCACCACCCTTCAAGGTATGTGTTGATGTTGATCTTGCCTTCCTTTCCACCTACCCTTTTACAATCCTTCCATGCATTATCCTTCTACCTCCTATCATTTTTCCTCACTTGCCTATTCCTCCTATCTTCCAACCTCACTCGCTTTACATAAAACTTTATCCTCCATTTTCTCTTCCATCTTCCTTTCCCTATCAGCATCTTTGAGCATATCATCTTGAATCTTTGGTATATCATGGTTTATCCTTTCAAGGAGCACTATCTAAAAAGCTTGCCTTCTTCCAAAAATAAAAAAAATAAAAAAAATTGAAAATGTGCCTTGGTGAAAACTTGGAAACAGGCGCCTTGGTAGAAAAAGTAAAGAAAAATAAATTCATCTTATGGTGAAAACCACTCCCTTGTGGCACCTTGGATAAGTACCATGATGAAAATTTGGCAATCAGGCATCATGCGTAGTTCTTCTACATATTTCATCCATTTCATCTTCTCTCTTTGATCTTGACAATGTTGATCTATACACAAACATTTGACTATCTTGTGAGCTATTTTACGATGATCTTGCTTTCATTCCTTCCATGTTTAGCCTTCATATCCATCTTCCTCCATTCATTTTTTCCTATCACTATCCTTTTCCCCTTTGGTCTTGATCTAAAAAAAAAAAAAAAAAGAAAGAGTAAAACACAATGCTATGAAGCCTCTTGACATGTCTACTCCTTTGGACTACACCCTGTCCTTCTTTGGCATTACGCTTTTGTGACTTATCCTATGCTAGCCTTTCATTGCTTGTCCAAATGTGCTTTACATGAAAATTTTCCCTAGCTTGGGTATTCTTGAGGCATTTTCCCTTGAGCATCTCTTCCCTTCATTCTCCTTCATTCTCTTTTCTTCCATCTCTTCCACTAGCTTGCTAATCCCTCTTGTTCTCCTCCTTGCTAGACATTGGGACTGCACGATATGATCTTGCTTGGGAGTTTGCAATGAAAAAAGATGCTATCAAGTATACAAGTATCAGAACTAGTATCAAAACAAGTATTAGAACCAGTATCAGAACAAGTATCAGAACACCTACTGGGGCTACACCTTTTTCTTTAGTTTATGAGTCTGAAGCAGTACTTCCTATTGAGGTCAAAATCCCATCACTAAGAATCAGAATGCATGGTCTAGTAACTAATGATGACTACAAAGTGTCTAGGTTGCAAGAACTTGAACTACTAGAAGAGCGCAGACAAGTAGCGTATGATCATCTCAGTGTATATCAAAAGAGAATGTCTAGAGGCTACAATAAGAAAGTCAGACACAGAGAATTTCAGGTTGGCGATCTAGTCTTGAGAGAAAATCCAAAAAATCAATCCCATTGAGAATGCAAGGGGAAGTTCGAACCCAATTGGCTGGGTCCCTTTGTCATCACTGCTACTTTTGGCTCTGGTGCCTATCAACTCTCAATGACTGAAGGAGAACAGCTCTGAGAACCAATCAACATTCCCCATCTGAAGAAATTCTACGCCTAAGGCATTCAGTCTATGGTAAAATGTCCTGAAAAAATGAACATCTTGGTGAAAACCTAGCAATAGGCACCTTGATGATTCACAAAAAACTTGAAAAAATATGAAAAATACAAAAAAAAATGAAAAATACAAAAAAAAAAAAGAAAAAAAAAAAAGTGCCTTGGTGAAAACCTGGAAATAGGTGCCTTGGTAGCAAAAATAGAATCTCTGCCAAGATGGTGAAAACCCGGCAAATGGGTGCCACTTGTTCCAAATGCTCCATCTATCAGTGCAATCTTGGTCTTTCCTAGCTTTTAGTCTTGCTTTAGTTTGTACATATCTCCCAGTTTGTTTCTACATTTTCAGTTTTCAATAAGTCAGTCTGTACACCAATCAGCTCAAGTGTCTGTATCCTATCAATGTTTAACACTTGGGGGCAATCAATGTCATATCCTATGGTCTCCCATGTATCTTAGATGGATCATATCTAGTCAGAGTCCTTTGAAGCTTCATGTGAGTCAGTCAGTCAGTCTTGTCTCCAGAAAGGATTTTGCATCTACAACAATGCAATCAAACATCAAAACTCAACTGAAAACAATCTATGCTTTTTACATGCTTTTATCTCCTTGTATGCTTACTGATTCACATTGAGATTTTTGCATATTGTGTCCCTTCGATCTCTTCGATGATGTCCTTTATAGGATTTAGAGAGTGATGACTAGGGGCATAATCTTTTCTATCTTCTACTTGTATGTGAAAATCTAACAACTTTGGAAATTCTGGATTGAAATGGTGTCTGACTGTAAGAGCCTCTATCTTGAATTGGATGGCCATGCGTACCTCGACCATTGATACCTAGATGATTCAAAGAAGTATCGATCTAACTATTGTCTTTTTGAGTGAGTTCTTTCTCCTATTGTGAAACGCGATCTTACCTAAGGATGTGAACGATAAAGGGTCACTATGGGTAATTCACATTGGATTTAGAATAATCTCTTAGTTGTTTGATGTGTTTGTAATGCAAGGTGTATTCAGGTCATCACGACGTTCATGTTTTGATGCTTTTACAAATTGCTATATCAAAATAGACATGATATTCAGGTCATCCTGGCGTTTGTGCCTTGGTGCTTATATCTAATCCAACATTCTAAAAACAAAATCAATATTCATATGTCCATGGTTTTTTTGGACCAGTGGGTGTTGTATTGGTTCTTGAGCGTTACAAATCGATATTCATATGTCTATGGTTTCATAGCTAGTGGGCATTGTATTGATTTATCCGGTTATCTAAAAGTTCAATGATGATAACAAATCGACACATGATTAGTGACTAGGTCCTAGGTCTTAGGTTGCATTTCATTTTGCATGTCTCATTTCATTTTGCATGTTGCATGATCTCACAATGGCTAAACGAACTTCAATGCTTAAACAATTCTCCACTCGCATCTTCAAATCTAACAAGAGCTGAATCTCACATGAAGGTTCCTCCAACGAAACAACAAGTAGAATCCTTTTTTGGGATCAAAATTCAAATATAAGATCATTCATATTATTAACTACTTGCATAATCAACCTTCAATCATCACATAAATCTATAATTCAACTTAATTGATTATCTTACATCAAACTATCAAAATTTCAAACTTGGTCAACTATGGTCAACTCATGGTTTAACCTAGTCAAACTTGGTCGTTTGGACCTACAAATGATGCAGAATGTGTTCTCAAACGTATATAACCACTTTTCCAATCAATTTACATGCTTCTGAACTCTCAACGCTAACTTTTCTTGTCATATTTCAATTTTAATCCCGAAGGGGGCATGGTATTGCATATCATTCAAAGTCTATAATCAAATTTGAAATCATATCTTTTTTTTTATCAATATCTTTCATCAATGATAAAGATAAACAATCACGTCTAGTTACTGATTCATCAAAAGTCCTCATCACTCGGGTCAAATCTATCATCACTTGGGGCATATCAGATTCATCAAGATCCATATCAATCTGGTATTCTCCTAATCTTGTAAACTGTATCAGTTTTTGCAACCATCAGATCAGAGTGTTCTTTCCTTGGTTCTTCGAAAACTGAAGGGTTTGGATGTGATACCTACTAGTTCTACTAAGACAATCGAGTCTAGAATGGGTCACTCACTTCTTTGCAATCCTAAGGTTTGGAATCAGGCATTTTGACACTTTTTCACAATCATAGGTTCATTGCTGCTACAGTGAACATTATCTTTGGTCATTCAAGACCTATTATCTTCATATCAAATCAATATCAATCAGCTTTTGTCTCATATCAATTATCAATATCAAACATCAGTTTCATATCTTTATCAAACACATACTATCTTTGAACCACTGCGCTTTGCATAGTAATTCAAAGAGGGGCAAAATGTAATACCCCAAAAATGGGCTATAAGTTCATTAATCTCCTACATCATCAAATCAAAGGAAATCGACATAGAAGTCCTAATCTAAGGCACATCTAAACATCATCGAATCCTAATTGATTATCTTAAGTTCTGCATCGGGGAATATTCCTAGCAATATTCCTAATTATCTTAATTATCTTTAATTTAATGATTATTTGGGTATAAATCACATTTATCCTAAGTTTGATTAATTGAATATTTTCATATTTAATTAATTAGATTTAATATCTTGCCACTTAATTGTTTAATTAAATTTAATTCTATCTCTTATTAATTGTATTATTTAATTTTGACAATAAATCCAATATCCTATGAATAATTGATTAAATTCTTATTTAATTAATTAAAGCAAGTTGTCATTATTTAATAATATAGTTTTTAATAAAAGTTTGATAAAATAGTTAATTAACCCATAAATTAATTATTTTATTTCAAAAATCAGTTAAGTGGAGAATAAATCACTTTATTTATTTATTAAATCATAATTATCCATGTGCACATTCAAGGACCAGTTAAACTCAAATTGGAAAATCAATGCAAGTTGTTAGCTTTTTGAAACTCAACATCTTTTTGAGTTTTAAAGTTGATCTAAACTTCTAATTCGAGTTGAACTGTGCTTTTGCATGATTTTTATGACTTAATTATCTTTATTTAAAAATAACTCAAAAATCAACCTGAGTTATTTGAGTGATTTATGGTTTTTATCCATGCACCTCCAAAGCCTTGGATTTCTATAAAATCAAGGCTCAGCTCTTCATAATTCATCTCTCAAATTTGCATCCAAGCATCTCATAATTTTGCAAGCTTACTTTGCCAAAGTCATCTACGAATTGCACAACTATTTTGAAGGATTGAAATTTGGAGAATCAAAGCTTATTGCGAATCAAGGCTATTGTGAGATCAATTTGTTTTTTTTTTACATTCATTTAGATTCTTTTTCATATCATTGTTAGATCATTTTAGCATATCAATTTCCATATTAGCATAGATTCATATCATTTTTTATCATTCTTATTGCATAGAAAACTCAAAAATATAGATTAATTGCATTCAATTCATATCTAGATCAATTGCATTCAAATCCTTCATTTAGGTGTTGTTTAGGTCACTGATCTCGATAACAATCTAAGAACATTAATCTCACACCTACTAGAAGGCAGTAAATCACTTGGTTAAATTAGATTTCAATTTTGCACGATTTTGATTATAGCTAACCTCTAATGTTTTACTGAAGTGTTGTGTCTACAGATCAGGTACAAAATTCACACACACAAAGAGAACAACAAATCTCTGAGGAGATCCATGTAGATGTAGAGTATTTTTTGGGATGGGTTTTGAAAATACAAACCTGGGTAGATCAGATCACTTTATCATCCATACTGTTACAGAGAGTGATGCTATGTATATTATCCTTGGTTGTGGTACCCAACACAAAGGGTACAGTCTTTTTTGCACTTTTCACCCATCTTGTATGAAGGATGGATAGTGATAGGATTATTTTCTTCTGGGGTCGCAACATGCTAGCCCACCTATACCACAAGCTATGTCAGTTAGTGAGATATCACAGAGAGAGTCTCATGGTATGCACGGTTTTGTAGATTTGGTTATTTGAGCATTTTGCATGTACATGACCACAGGGTGTTCCAATGATGGTAGATGCTATCACACTAAGAGGATTTTCTTATCCTCTAAGAGATGTTTGGAAATTCAGAGATATCCTCTATTGGAGGGTATGTCTAGACTATATTCTAAGCACATATGTGATATGGAGACCCTACTACCAAATGACAAAGTGGCCAGATACATGACACCAGATGAGACATTCATAGCAGAACAAGCTGCTAGAGGGTCATCAGAGTCCCATAGTGATTCCATACTACTATGATCAAGTGATGAGATAGTCCAGTCCTTTATAAGGAGTCCCCAGAGTGGTACCTCATTATGTACATCTAACGAGGTGCTATCAAAGACTCAGAACCATACACTAACCATCAGTAGCATACATAGTAGATAGTGATGTAGATGAGATAGAGGATATAGAGGTACCACCATATGGGTCCTATTTAGGCATGAGACAAGACTACATCAGGTACTAGAGTCTGAAGGGAACCCACCCCATCTTCCCTAAGGATTATCCCATAGGTGATCCATGCCTTTCAGAGAGGACACACTAAGATAGTGGTATAGAAGAGGAGGATGAGGATCACAGAGATGAGGAGGAGCCCATCTCTAAGGGAGACCCTATGGACACTAATACATTTTGGGTGAAATTGCGACGGCCATTTGCGACGGCAGGCAAATGTCATGCGGTTTTGCCTTTTTTTTTCAAATATAGCCCGACACCGTCACAATTTGCGACGATAATACATTTGTCACTGTCGCAATTGCGACGTTGTCGGGATATAAGCGCAAAATTAAAAAGGAACGTTGTCATGTGTGTTTTCAACAGTGCCGTAACCCTCCGTGAAATCACATCAGGATATAAGGGCAAACAAAATAAGAACATTGTCATTTGTGTTTTCAACAGCGCCGTAACTCTCCGTGAAATCACATCGGGATATAAGGGCAAAAAAAACAAGAACGTTGTCATTTGTGTTTTCAACAGCGCCGTAACCCTCCGCGAAATCACAGCTACAATTTCTGAGTACGTTGGGTTTATTTTTCTTTTGTCATTATTATGTAATCTGGTATTCAGCTGTTAGAGAGCTAAAATACCCAGAAATGAGGACATATCTATGTTGAATTTATTATTAGCGGCTTTGGTTATTTAGAAGTTTAATTTTATTTGTTCATCTTTCAAGCACAAACATTTTGTGGACCGTAACGTCTTCATTGTTTTGGGTATGCAGTGAAACAGCCCTAACTTGCAATTGCGATGTTGTTGGGATATAAGGGCAAAAAAAAAAAAGGAATGTTGTCATTTGTATTTTCAACAGCACCGTAACCCTCCGCGAAATCACATCGGGATATAAGGGCAAAAAAAACAAGAACGTTGTCATTTGTGTTTTCAACAGCACCGAGAGAGATTCCCTCCACGAAATCACAGCTACAATTTCTGAGTACGTTGGGTTTATTTTTCTTTTGTCATTATTATGTAATCTGGTATTTAGCTGTTAGAGAGCTAAAATACCCAGAAATGAGGACATATCTGTGTTGAATTTATTGTTAGCGGCTTTGGTTATTTAGAAGTTTAATTTTATTTGTTCATCTTTCAAGCACAAACATTTTGTGGACTGTAATGTCTTCATTGTTTCGGGTATGCAATGAAACAGCCCTAACTTGCGACTACCTTCACGGTACTTGTGTACATTATCTTGTTGTCTTTACAGTGACTGTCCTCATTCAAGTGGCAATTACACAAGGGACAGTCACTGTGAGATGTCCTCATTTGTGACAAGGACAGTCACACTTAGGACATCTCATAGTGATATTCCCTTGTGTAATTTCCACTTGAATGTATTGCTATTGAACCACATTAATGCTTTTCTTCTTCAACAAATGAGGACAGTCACTGTAAAGACAACATGATAATGTACACAATTACCAAAAAATGATCTTGTTAATTGATGTAACACTTTGTCTTGCTCACTCCCTATCCTTCACTAGGGTCTCTTTAGGCAAATGTTTTGACTTGATAGGGTACTTAACTATCCCTACACTCTTTAGGTATCTCTACCCAAGATCCCACTCCTTCAACTAGTGCACACCAACAAGAAATACAACGAACTCTGCTCAATACCAATCTAGCTACTAGGACACTCCTAGTCTTGTCTTCACAAATTGAAACACATTCAACTAGAACTTTACTCCATGGAGAGGCTGGCCACTAGGACCTCTATTGGTTTCAATATTACTCCTTCACCTATACTTTTCATCAGTACTTCAATCCGGTTCATCAAACCATGCCAATTGCACCCAAAAATAGGCTGCTAGCAATTAGGCCTTTGTCAAGCCTTTTTGTTTATATTAAGCCACCTAAAGGGCTTAGGATTTAGATGCCCTTTATTGAGAACTCCAAGATATCTAAGGTCTTCTCCTCCTAGATTTTTTGTACACCAACTGCTACAGCCATGCCTGAAAACAAGTATTTTGACACAACTTGGACAGTCTGACTAAGAGTTTGTTTTCTTAGTAGCCAAAGAAACTCACCCAATCTTCTAATTTGACTTGGGGCTTCTTTAGATGTGTGTCTACCTCTCCATGAGATTTTAGTTGATGCAACCAATGCATTCAACTTGTTGTAATCTTCTTGTAATGATTTGTCATCCCTAACTGTGCTCAACTGACTCACCTAGGACATCATTGCAAACATAGAAAATGAGCTTCCCAGGGCCCCTCCTTCCAAACATATAGTACATGGAGTCTCCTCACCCATTCCAAGAGCCCGTACAAAATTGACAATGGAATGATGAGCTAAGACTCCATTTGTTCAACCTGCCTGGTTCAAACCAATGATAGGGTACTTAACAAAAGAATTAACAAACTAGTTGGAATGCTTCAAAAATAAAAAAAAACACAACACAGAATTAAAAAACAACTTGTACTAACTTTTCCAATAGACACTGCGAGCTATCTAATCCATTAATCAACTGAAAACAAAGAAATAAAAAAACTCAAGAATTCACTAAAACCGTGTTACTCTACAAATCTTCTTAATTCCAAATGTTTTTCCCCCCAACCTTTTGGACAGATCGATGGAGGCCTCTTATAGTTGATCTGATGCCTAATTCAATGGTTTCATATAGTTACATAACCATCTTACTCGAAAATGCTCCCTTGCACAAATGTTGTCAATGTTGTGAATGACAACATTGACAACTTGTTACAACCTTTGGGATTTTGGTTCAAAACTTATTGTTCAAACACCATAAGACCCTAACCATGACTTAGTTAGGCTATTTAGACCTCACATAGGCCACTTCTACACTTCTTTGCCCAATTTGACCCCTAAATGCTCCATTCCCACTTTTGCCACAATATTGGTAACTTGGGTACAAATTGGCACTTGCCTTCACAAAGGTCACACATGAGGACATCTCACAGTGATCGATTGTCCCTTGTGTAATTGCCACTTGAATGTATTGCTATTGAACCACATTAATGCTTTTCTTCTTCAACAAATGAGGACAGTCACTCTAAAGACAACATGATAATGTACACTCACTGTAAGGACAGTCACAAATGAGGGCATCTCACAGTGACTGTCCCTTGTGTAATTGCCGCTTGAATGTATTGCTATTGAACCACATTAATGCTTTTCTTCTTCAAAAAATGAGGACAGTCACTCTAAAGACAACATGATAATGTACACTCACTGTAAGGATAGTCACAAATGAGGACATCTCACAGTGACTGTCCCTTGTGTAATTGCTGCTTGAATTACACAAGGGACAGTCATTGTGAGATGTCCTCATTTGTGACAAGGACAGTCACACATGAGGACATCTCACAGTGATTGTCCCTTGTGTAATTTCCAATTGAATGTATTGCTATTGAACCACATTAATGCTTTTCTTCTTCAACAAATGAGGACAGTCACTCTAAAGACAACATGATAATGTACACTCACTGTAAGGACAGTCACAAATGAGGACATCTCACAGTGACTGTCCCTTATGTAATTTCCGCTTGAATTACATAAGGGACAGTCATTGTGAAATGTCCTCATTTGTGACAAGGATAGTCACACATGAGGACATCTCACAGTGATTGTCCCTTGTGTAATTGTCACTTGAATGTATTGCTATTGAACCACATTAATGCTTTTCTTCTTCAACAAATGAGGACAGTCACTCTAAAGACAACATGATAATGTACACTCACTGTAAGGACAGTCACAAATGAGGACATCTCACAGTGACTGTCCCTTGTGTAATTGCCGCTTGAATTACACAAGGGACAGTCATTGTGAGATGTCCTCATTTGTGACAAGGACAATCACACATGAGGACATCTCACAGTGATTGTCTGTAATGTCCCCTTTTTGGCTAACTTGGAAAATAGGAATAATTACTCCACTTCTCAGACTTACTCTATCAGATACTTACAATTAAACTAAGTAATGGAGGTTACTTAAGATATCAACCGCTATTTCAGATTCAATCACAATATGTGTGCAAGATGATATTGATACCAATATGTTTAATAGCACTGTCGGATATAATGATATGAAATATGCTATGAATATGATGTTTCCTATCACTTATAGTGATAGTATAATGATGGTATGTCTGATATAAACAATATCGATATACAATCAATAAGTATTGCTTACAGCAATGTATTTGTTGTGTCTGATATGATGATGTAATTATGCAAATGTGTAATATCGCTATGAGTGATATGTTGCTATTTCAGATTCTGAATTATATGCTTGCAACTTCAAATATTGATGCTGTTTCTGACTATCCTTTCTATCTGTGCAATCATGGTGTTGTCTCTGATCTGCAATGATAAACTTGAAACCAAACTGCCAAAGGCAGATGCTCTATTGAGTATATCCAAATATGGATAAGTAAATAAAGTTCTAATGATGCCTTGAGTGACTGACGAGAATGCATTCTTATATTGTCTTTAACAAATGAAGAGATGCTATGAATGAGACGTGTCTTGTTTCTTCCTCCATGTCCCTTTGTTAATCACACCTTTCCATAATCCGACAGTTCACATAATATTATTTCATTATTCTGATCATAGATAACTCCCAGATTGACTCAATATCAAATCTTTTTATGAAGGTAATCTTCCCTAATTGGTAGTGCAACCAGTAGTTAACATCCATTGTGTTTGTATTAGTTTGGTCTAACTATCATTAGTATTTAGTCAATCGATATTAACTCTTGCCTTATCCCATATTGTTATGATGATATCCAATCTTTCTACTCTGATATAAGTCGATATCATTTTCTGATAATTGTCCATTTATTGGTTGATTGCTGGTAATGGAGTTTGATCTTCAAATTGACTTCCATTCCTGTTAATACTTAAGGATACATTGTACTTATTATCCATGACTGATGCCTCATTCATCAATAGCTTATGATATAATCACTGATGCTTTTGTGTTTCTACAAGATGTGGTTTATCTCAGACAATCGATAATCTTTCAATCCTTTAGTCGATATCCTCCTATGTGGTGTCTATTGATATAGATAATAGAATTCAATCTAGTTTATGTTATTGTCATGATAACATAGGAAGTGATGGTGCATATTTGCTAGCGGGTCTTCATGTTTGATATTGCTTTATCGGATATGTCATTGTCTAAACTTGTGCAATTAATGATTATTTATAATATATGAATGGTTATCCTTCTTGCTTATCAATAGATCTTCTGAAACACATAGCGACCTATCCCTTATTCATATCATGTTGATCTTGACTTCATAGTATTTGGTTCATTAATCATCCTCTCATGGTATCGATGTGTAATGACTAGTGATTGTTGTATCACTTCTTCATTCCTCATCGTGATAGATAATGCAGATGTTTAATGTAGATGTATATCGATTACAGATATTCGATATTGCTTTAAACGTTATTATTATTATTATTATTATTAATGTTATTGTTATTATTAAATATTATAATTAATGATGTTAGTAATATTAATAATATTATAATAAATATTATTATAGTGATAACATATTGTTTTATATTGAGAGGTTTATTAATATTATTTATATATTAAAATTATTATATCAATAATTGATTTAATATTATTACTTAATATATTATTATAATATAATATATATAATTTATTAATAATTATTTATTATTAATTTATATTATAATTATAATCATAATTATATTATTTATTAATATTTTAATATTATTTAATTAACATATTACTTATTATGCTAACTATATATTATTATTATCTTTTGATAATAATTATATATTATTGTTATATACCGTTAATAATAGATTATTATATATCATCTAATCATTTTATTATTATACTAAGTTCAATATGTCATGGCTCATGACATTGTCCCTTGTGTAATTGCCACTTGAATGTATTGCTATTGAATCACATTAATGCTTTTCTTCTTCAACAAATGAGGACAGTCACTCTAAAGACAACATGATAATGTACACTCATTGTAAGGACAGTCACAAATGAGGACATCTCACAGTGACTGTCCCTTGTGTAATTGCCACTTGAATTACACAAGGGACAGTCATTGTGAGATGTCCTCATTTGTGACAAGGACACTCACACATGAGAACATCTCACAGTGATTGTCCCTTGTGTAATTGCCACTTGAATGTATTGCTATTCAACCACATTAATGCTTTTCTTCTTCAAAAAATGAGGACAGTCACTCTAAAGACACCATGATAATGTACACTCACTGTAAGGACAGTCACAAATGAGGACATCTCATAGTGACTGTCCCTTGTGTAATTGCCACTTGAATGTATTGCTATTCAGCCACATTAATGCTTTTCTTCTTCAACAAATCAGGATAGTCACTCTAAGAACAACATGATAATGTACACTCACTGTAAGTGTACATTATCATGTTGTATTACAAATGGACCTTATGTTGGTCGGGATATAAGTGCAAAAAAAAAAAGGAACGTTGTCATTTGTGTTTTCAACAGCGCCGAGAGAGATTCCCTCCGCGAAATCAAGCGGGTTATCATTTGTGTTTTGAACAAAGCGGGTTGTCATTTGTGTTTTGAACAGCACCGAGAGAGATTCCCTCCGCGAAATCAAGTGGGTTGTCATTTGTGTTTTCAACAGCGCCGAGAGAGATTCCCTCCGCAAAATCACAGCTACAATTTCTGAGTACGTTGGGTTTATTTTTCTTTTGTCATTATTATTTAATCTGGTATTCAGCTGTTAGAGAGCTAAAATACCCAGAAATGAGGACATATCTGTGTTGAATTTATTGTTAGCGGCTTTGGTTATTTAGAATGCTTCCCCACAATACTTAATTACACAAGGGACAGTCACTGTGAGATGTCCTCATTTGTGACAAGGACAGTCACACATGAGGACATCTCACAGTGACTGTCCCTTGTGTAATTGCCACTTGAATGTATTGCTATTCAACCACATTTATGGGCCCATTTGGACCACGACACATAGTAGCATCTACAAAGAAGAATATCCCAGGTGTAACAAGTTGTAAGAATATACCAACAGTTCTAAGAAGTTCCCTAGGACGTAGTAGCATCTACAGAGAAGAATATACAACATGAGGGTAGCCACTGTAAAGACAACATGATAATGTACACTCATTGTATGTGTACATTATCATGTTGTCTTTACAGTGACTGACCTCATTCAAGTGGCAATTACACAAGGGACAGTCACTGTGAGATGTCCTCATTTGTGACAAGGACAGTCACACATGAGGATATCTCACAGTGACTGTCCCTTGTGTAAGCCACTTGAATGTATTGCTATTCAACCACATTTATGGGCCCGTTTGGACCACGGCACATAGTAGCATCTACAAAGAAGAATATCCCAGGTGTAACAAGTTGTAAGAATATACCAACAGTTCTAAGAAGTTCCCTAGCACATAGTAGCATCTTCTAATTGTCTATACCACTTCACAAGGTATTGTTTGCACACATTGTTTTTGGTTCTTTTGATGACCCTTGTTTTGAAATTGCTATTAGGCCTTGTAGCTTATATGTTTTGATTGCTGGAGAGCTTCTAAAGCTAAGCAAGAAGACCATTGCACGAGTTATAGCCGCGCGCTCAGGTTTGAAAATTGTATATTTTTTAATCTAATGTATATTTTAATCCTTTTGCCATGTCATGTAATATGTCTTGCCTTGTAGCTTATATGTTTTGAAATTGCTGTTAGGCCTTGTAGCTTATATGTTTTGATTGCTAGAGAGCTTCTAGAGCTAAGCAAGAAGACCATTGCACTAGTCGTAGCCACGCGCTCAGGCATGAAAATTGTATATTTTTTAATCTAATGTATATTTTAACTAGACTTTTAAAATATTAAAGGATTTAACTAGGTCTAAGAAGATTTGTGTAGTTTTGACAATTTTGCTTAGTCACTGAAAGTTGTAGACCGAAGTTTTCATAGCCCAATTTTTGCTTCCTGCGAAGAACGATCATGTCAGATAATATAAGTGAAGAACAAAATAGGGAGACAATCGCTAGATTGTGGTCTAACTTGAAAAGAAAAGGTGATGGAAAATGTTATTGTGCCTGCAAAATTTGTAAGGGCTTAAACCGTAGAAGATTGCTAATCAAAACAGTTAAGAGACATTGTAGGGAGAATGGTCACATTGAAGGGGGGCATGACTATCATCCACTGGTAAGTTGTTCATTATATCATTTTAACAATTTATATACATATGAAATCACTTGATGATGAGTTGAAGATCATGGTTTATTTATGTTAATCAATTTTATATAGGTTGATCTCCCCAGGGAAGTACATGATATGGAGGAACATGGGGGTGCGAATATCCAAGGTGAAGATAATGATCCCATGGAAGATGACGATCATGCACTAGAAAACACAATTGAAGATGATGGTATAAATACATTGATCCATGACACATTTAGTCCAAGCGGATCTGATCATGATGATGATGATAGCCTTGATGTACCTCTACTTGAGAAGGCATACGAGCCCCTATACAAAGACTCCCAAACAACTCTTCTCTCTGCTATATTGTTGTTGTTGAACTTGAAGGTTATGAATGGTTTATCCAACATAACAATGTCACGTATGTTAAGGTATGTCATATATGTCTTTATAGTTAACAAAGGGTGAATAATGTACCACTAATATTGTTTATATTAACAACTTATATTTTTTTCTGTAGATTGATAGGCGAGTTTTTGTTACCACCATCAAATATTCTACCTCACTCATATCGAGAATTATCTGCTATTATGAAAGATATTGGAATGGAGTATCAAGCAATACATGCTTGTCCCAATGATCATATTATATATTATAAAGAATATGAATTTGCAACACAATGCCCTGTATGTCATACGAGTAGATATCGAACAGATCGAATAACAAAAAAGGTGCCTCACAAGGTTCTTCGTTACATCCCCATTATTCCACAAATGCGACAATTATTCAGGTGTACTAGCTTGGCACAATTTATGGATTACCATGCACGCAATAGAAGTCGAGATGACATTATTCAAATCCCTGCGGATGGTTCGGCATTTATGCACATAGAGGAAAAGTGGCAACACTTCAAAGAAGAACCTCGTAATCTCAGGCTTTCATTGGCAGCGGATGGTGTCAATCCATTTGGAGAGATGAGATCTGTTTGCTCTGTGTGGCCTGTTTTTGTTATCAACAATAACATTCCTCCGTGGATGTCAATAAAGAGGGAGCACATTATGTTGGCAATGATTGTTCCAGGTATTTTATCATTTGATAGTTATTAATTTACATGTACTTACAAATCTTATAGTAAAATGGTCACAATAATTATGTAATGTTATTGTTCATTCAAGTAGGTAAATATCAAGTTAAAGATATGAATGTATATATTGAGCCTCTTATTGACGAGTTGGAGTTATGGAACGGTGTCACTATGTATGACGTGTCTAGACCAATAGGACAAAGACAATTTCAATTCCATGCAATACTTGTATGGACAATACATGATGCCCCAGGGCTAACACATTTTTGTGGTATGTTATAGTGAATTCAAGTTGCGCATGATAATTCTAATTATAAAAATCAACATATTTAATAATCCAATTATATCATTATCTTGTAGGTCTTCAAACAAAGGGAAAATTTGCATGTCCAGTTTGTGGTCCAAAGATGAAATCTCGTCATTCAAAAAGTTTAGGAAAGCATGTGTTTGATGAGTACAGACACTTCCTCCACAGGAATCATAAGTATCGAAGTATGGAAAAACATCTTTTCAATGGGAAAGAAGAGACTACATCAAAGCCACGAAGAATGACACCTCGCCTATGGAAGTTGGAATATAATAGAATTAATCGTCGAGGTAATGTCGTTCCACTTAATGGTTTATGTTTGTAATTTATATATTTCTATTGTGATTTTTGTTTACTAATTATGTAATTGATGATCGTGAAGGTCGTCAAGGCACTACTGACAACCTTCCAAAGGGACTAAAAAGCTATCCTAGACAATTTAGTAGGTTGCCCTACTACGAGGACCTACAAATTGTGCATTTGTTTGATCTTATGCATGTTGGAAAGAATATAATAGAGACATTGTGGAAAATACTGGATGGAAGGTGTGACAAAGAAAAAATTGTCAAAATTTGTAATGACATTCATGAATCCAATCATGCACTGAAGAATTTCATTCACTCAAATAGCAATAGAGATCAGATTAATATAAGTGCCCTTCCTTGGTTATTAATGGAGCAGCAAAGTGATGCCATAAAAGAAGTCATACGAAAAATTCGATTTCCCACAGGATTTGCTGGGAACATAAGCAATCTCATATCAAAGAAAAGTGAATTTGGGCCAGGGCTCAAAATGTATGATTGGCATACTTTCATCAAGGTAAGTTATGTTCTTCTATATTTACAATATATTCATAAACTACGTGTACTATTCATTATGTTATGTTAGAAAATAATGAAATGATTGGTTTATAATTACTGCAGTACGTGCTACCTCTATCTCTCCCAGAGCACTTCAACAATAACATCAAACAAGTGATATATGATCTTGGAAAATACATGAGGTAAGCAGTAATATCTATTCAATTTGTTGTATATATTTATTATATTCGCGATTTGTTTTTCTTGCTATGTAATCTATTGTATATTATTTTGTAAAGTCTCGTATTTATATATTTTTTGTGACTTGAATCTCTTAATGTAGGTGGTTGTCATCTAAATAAATCCATAAAGAAGATATAAACTATTGGAAGAGAAGAATTCCTCATTTATTATGTGAAATGAAAAAGTGTCTACCTCCAACTTTTTTCAATGCACAAGAACACTACCTCATACACCAAGTTGAGGAGATTGAATTGTGTGGACCTGCACACACTAGGTCAATGTGGATGGTTGAGAGGCACTTGAAATCTTTTAAGGCTTTGGTTCGAAAAAGAGCACATCCTGAGGGTTCTATGGTAGAGGGATACATGGTATACCAGACTATGGTGTACATTACTGAATATCTTCCTAAGTTTGCTTCAAATATCCATGTAGATCGCATTTGGGATCTCGACCCTTTTAAAAAATTCAAAGGGAAGTACTTGATGGGGAAAGGTAGATTGAGGAAAGTGACAGGTAATAAATTATAAGATGTTATTGTAATAAATTATTTCTTAATCTTCAAAATAAATCGGTTGTAAGTCATCTATTTTTTTTTTGTACAGTTGCTCGAGAGTGGGATGCACTACATTTGTATATTGCAAACAATCTTGATTGGATGACGGTATGGATTGAACGATGTCAACATTCTGGTCACACATTAACATGGGAAGGTGTGTCTTCATTGGTTAAAGAAGCTCATCGTAATGGAGATTCTAATGTTACGCAAAGGGAAATAGATTTAGCATATGGTTTAAGAGATTTCCAGGTACGTACAAAATTATTAATCACCCGTATGTTTATCAACTCACGATATAATAATTTTGACATGTTTCACATATTATTGCAGGTTAAACACCACAAGGGTATGTTCTGTAATGGTCAAAAATTTCGCGTCAAAGTGTTGGATGACACGAAGAAAACTTGTGATTCTGGAATAACTACAGTCTTTCAAGTGACTAATATTTCATCTAGAAATGACTTAGATCCTCAAGAGTCTAAAAATCAATACTATGGCATTTTGGATGATATACTTGAGTGCGACTTTAGTTCCTTCAAATTAGTACTCTTCGTTGTCAAATGGTACAGGCTACGACTTAATCCAAATGATCCTAATAGAACTATTATTGAACATGATAATGGATTTACAATGGTTAATACAAGGTCGTTTGAGCCAGTTGGGGATGAGCCCTATGTTCTTCCAAGCCAATGTGAGCAGGTATTTTACTCAGAGGTTTCACATAAACTGGGTTGGTCATTTGTTGTTAGACATGAACCGAGAGGAAGGCCAATAAAGTATAATGCGATGGAAGAAGAAGATACCGAAGAAGTAGAAGATGATGTAGATGATGATCAAGATCGACAATTATTGGATGATGTTCCTGAGACAAATTTTCATGAAGAAGAAGAAGAAGATGATGCTGCTACTGATGATGATGATGAAGATGATGTTGATGTTGATGATGATGATGTTGATGATGACGACAACGACGACGATGAGGACAATGATGATGATGAGGATGATGAGGATGATGAGGATGATGATGATGATGATGATGATGATGATGAAGATGATGATGATGAAATTTAAAGGTATGCCATCAATCCTTAATGTATTTAATATTCATTTCTTGATAGAAATATATTTGTCTTAAATGGTTACATAGTTTATTCATTATCTATTTAAAAGCTATAAGTGTTATAATGTGTATGTTTTAAAGTTTTTAATTTTTATGTGATGCTTATGATGGATGTGATTATGATTATGATGTGATTATGCTCATGATAATTGAATTACATTTGCAGGAAATTGAACCCCTTTCAAGAGCATCCCGCACAGTCTCATGGATCGACAGGTATAAGTCAATACACCTTATAGAAAGTCTATTTAATACACTTATCAATAGTAAGATTGATGTCTTCTAAGATCTCTCCCATTTGCAGGTACCAGCAAATAGGTATTTGTCAGAAGTGTCTTCCTCGAGTGAGGGAAATATAGGAATAGAAGAGGAAAGTGAGACATGCAGTTTATCTAGAATAGGGAGATTAACTAGAGGTCAAAGGACTAGAAGGAAATTCAATAAACACATGAAATTTTTCCTTGCTCAAGGGGGGTCATGTTCTTATGATGATGAGACGAAAGGCGACATCGAGGTGCCCTTGAGGTACCAACATCTACAGAAACATTGGGTACCCAAGGAACTTCCTCCAATAAACACTAATTTTTGTGTTAATGAGAGGATATATCGCATAGCACCATCATCATTACATGGTTTGGGCCTATTTTCTATGGATGGCATAAAGGTTTCTTACAACAAAGTTTCTGAATTGATGGAGTATGTTGGACCATGTTACGATTACAAAAGTTGGATGCATATTGTTCAATATAAAAAAATTATGCATAGGTATGCACTCTCGGCAAATTATATACAACAGCAAGACAATAATCAAAGTAAAAGTGTGGCTATATACATTGATGGAAGGCCAAAAGCAACAGGGAATATTGCGGGTTTTATAAATAGTACATGACCTGGGTCAACTATAAAGCAATCCAATTGCATATTTGAGGCGCGCGAGGGAAATCGTGTATTCATCTGTGCGATAAAATCAATACGTGCAGGGGAAGAGCTGCTTGTTGATTACAATTTGAACCGCATAGATACAAACGAGGCTACTATCATGGGGGTGGTACATACTATTAAACCAACTTCTAATCAATGACTCCAACATACCATTTAGTTATTAAATTTTTGGCTAACATTTTTATACTTGATCTTTGATACAGGGGCACAATATGGAGCAACCGCCCGAAGGTGATGGTGACGATATTCCTAGCTCATCTACACATGAGCAGGTAAAACTCATTGTAATTGTGCAAACTAGATAGAAGCAAAATGTTATTTTTTTTAATGTTATTTTCTTCATTGTTTTGGAGTAATTTTGATAATACTAATACTATTGTTGTCACAGAGGGCCGGTGGTCGGAGAGAGGGAAAGCAACCTGCAGTCCCTCAGGAGTCCCCCCTTGTGGACCCTTTTTTTATTGATTTAGCAGAGACCGATGACCCGATCGGTTCCATTAAAAAGTTGCTAAAGAAAATTGGGAAAGAACTTCTACGTTTGGTATCCATACATCCTCAGACTCAGGAAATAAAAGATAGGGCAGCTGAGTTGTTGCGCACTTCTAAAAACTTTAAAGTAAGTATTAATGAAATTTTTAATTATTACAAGAGTTCAATAATGGTTTTTATGTTATGCTCTTTTATGACATTAATTAAAATATGGATGCATTGTCTTTACAGAGTTATTTGCGTAATTTTGAACCCCATTCCCATGATGAGGCCGGTATTGTAAGTGGTTCAGGTAGATCACATGTTCCATTCCCCACTTGTGTTTTCCACTGAATATATATAGGAATGATCATAATCATTGACAATACATGCTCGAACAATCTTTTTTTTTAATGCTCTAACAATCTTGTCCATGCTAGTCCACGCGTTCTATATTTATGCATGCTCTAACAATTTTATTCTTCAGCTCCTTTCCATGATGATATGACAACGCCGCCTCCATCCAAGATAGCCACAAATGTCTTGCCGACTACCATGTCAACAACACACAGCCTAAATGCACCAACTGTTGCACCATCTACTGGTACACAAATCCCTCTTTTTCTCTCTTTTGTTATGTGTTTAAGTGTTATGTGTTTACGATGTAGATCCCTTGATTGTGTTTGTGCCATGGGTGCTCTGCACCAATTTATTTCCCTTGAAGTATTATTTCTTGGAGGCATTTGATAATGGTTTTCATTTTTTGCAATAGGAGATGCAACAAGTCCCGATGCAACATTATTTCCTGGATGTTCCCGTGTTCCTAGTACGGGAACGGTGAAGGATTGCATATTGATCATCAGCGACGATGAAGGCGTTCCCTTAAAAGTATCCAAACTTCCAGGTACTTTAAAGTTATTATTATTCTATAGTGATATAATAGTAATTTAGTTTTTGATCACTCTTCATCGACTAATGATCCCATGATTATTTTGTAGGGAATGATATTTTTTGGTGAAAACTTGGTGACGAGTGTTTGCGGATATTCAGGCCCACCATACGTACATGGTGGAACATCATATCCTAACTAAAACCCCAAACCACTATTTTGATTTCATATCATTGCTAGAATAGTTTTCCTTTTCATCAATTTCTTGAACTATATTAAAGGTAGCTTCTCTTCATTTATGAGTCTAACATGTTTTTTTTACTTAAAAGGTGGAATAACCAAGATAAAAAGTTGAAGGATGATCTTGTACATAGTATGACCCAACTTTTTGGACCTCGTGCATTCGAGAGAAACAAGCTCCTTGAAAGAGCTGGTTTATGTTTGAAGTATATTAGGGACCAGTACAGGAAATATTTAGAGGTTAACCCAAGGCACGAGCATCCGCCCTATGTTCTTGAGGCTGAGTGGCAGGGTTTGATTTTGGATGGAAAGTATAAAGCCGACATGAAAAAAGGAATTACGCCAGTAGAGAGTAGAGCAAGGTATGTGATACTTTTGAGAAAGTAATTATGTACTAATTAACCTCTAAATTTTTCCTGTACTGGTCTCTAACATATTTCAAACTTTTCATAGATTGCCTGACACATCAAAGGCAACAAAGGCAAGATTAGAAAAGCACGGGACACACAAGCTCAGCTCTGGTGGTTTTTCCAAACTTCAAGCACGAGTTGTAAGTATTAGTAAATGAAAACTTGTATCAATTTTTTTATATATTGCAAGGAAATTTTTTTTGATCAAACAATGCAAGTAAAATTCACCATACCAAGAAAAAATGTAGGGGTCAGAGTTCAATAGATGCCTCACAGAAGAGGACAAGAGAATTGGCTTCCAACAAGGCTATAGAGCCGTGGCTGAACGGCTACGAGCTGAAATCAGTGTGCAAGGTTCAAATAATGATGCATCTGAGCCACAAGTAAATAAGCTAAATGAAATTTATTTCAAATTGAATACTTTACCAATTAGTCTATTTGATGTTAAGTTCTAATATAAAGTGAGTATATCTGTTTTAAGAAGGCAATGATAACAATGTGTAGGATATTGGAATGCAGCCTGACAATCCTTCTACACAATCTATGCATAATGAAGGTTCGCATGATGTGCATCCTAGTGGTGGAGGTATACATTTGCTATTAAAATTTTTATATGTAATTACAATTGGTGTTTGGATTAATGTAACATTTTGTATAGCAACTGTAGAGGATCGAGGGGTCGGTGCTCATGAGCATGTTGAGGTTGAGTCTAGACAAAATGATGTGGCCAGATCAGGTAATTAAAGAGCGCCACAGTTATGTTCTTTAAAATAATTAAATACTTGTAACAATTATAATTAAATATTTTAAATTTAACTCTTTTATTTGTTATTGTAGAGGAACCCCCTTTGCAGCAGCATAGGAATTTGAGATCATCAAGAACAAAGAACAAAGCAACTGATGAGGGGGGTATTGATGATAACACTGATGCTCCTCTTAGAGCTTACATAGAAAAAAAAATTAGAAAGAGAAAAAAGAAATGATTGTCATCTAAATACCTTAATTGATAATGACTGAATTTTATGTCTCAATGAATTTAATTATGTGCTAATGAATGTTCATGAATTATGTGTTTATTTTCATATTGATGAATGTTGTGTGTTAACGAATCTAATGTGTTAATGAATGTTATCATGTGATATTGATTGAATGTTACATTTTATTAATAATTGAAAGAATGAATGAATGTTAGATAATAACAGGGAATGTAGAGTGATGTTAGGGGGAGGGGGGTGGGGCCAAATGAGCTTCCACCTTCACGTGGTTGGTCCTGTTTAGTAGAGAATATTAAACTATATTCTCGAAACAAAGTGAAGCTCAATAAGATACTAAATGAGTCAAAATGGTTATCAAGGTCCTCTATCCATAAGATACTTGTAGTCAAAATGGTTATTAATAAGATACTTGTAGTCAAAATGGTTATCTAGGTCCTCTATCCATTCCATAAGTTCTTCACCATTCAAACTTCCTCCATAACAAGGAATGTGCTCTAGGTTAGTCATGAAGCCTAGCATGGACTCTCTGTCAGATAGAGCCACTATTTCAGAGCCTTTTTTGTGCATTTCCTTCAAGCACTGTACAGTGTACGGATGTGAAAGGGAGGGCAGACCAGTGTGGAAGTTAGAGTATTTATATCTTATGCTTTGAGAGTTTATTTGGTAGATTCAAGACACCTTATATCAAAGTTATTCCTTTTTCTTATCTGTTGTTCTGTCAAACCCTCATTTTTTGGGTTATTGCATTCAAATGGCCTTAACTTGCAAATAAACCATAGGATATCCTTTGTTCTTTGTAAAATGCAAGTTAAGGGGGTTTATTTTCATATTTTAAAAGCTTTGGAACAGGATACTAAGCCAGAGAATTTCAAGAGCAAGCCCTAGGTCAAGAATCTCAATGTTCTTGACTAGGAGTTGATGGATTATGCAAGATCAGAGGGTAGCGGCAAGTAAAGGACCTCAAACCTTGTTGAATCTAGATCTTTAGAGCATGGTGGACATCTTCAAACTGTGATCTTGGTTTCATGCACCCATTTTCAATGCCTTGTTTTGGAACCCACACCCAAAGGCATGCATTAGGTCTGCGGACTCAATAAGGACATTGATATGCTGGAGTGGAGTCAAGGTCTGGGAGTTGGAGGATTGTTAGAACATCAAAAAGGGTACTCAAAAAACATATAAGTTCATAAGGTCCTTTGTCAAATTGAAGAGTTATTGCTGCAGAACAGGTTTTGGAGACCTACTAGAGTCACTAGGTCTATTTGGACCCGTTTGGACCACGACACACAGTAGCATCTACAGAGAAGAAGTTTTGTATGCAATGGTCTTGAAACCTCTTGAGAAATTCTTGGTATGCATTTGTGTGGTGCAAAAGCTTCGTTGAAAGAGAAAAAGAAGAAAAGAATAGAAATGATTTTTTTTCTTTTTATGTCATATACTGTAACCAGCTACTTATAACTTGCAAAAATTATTATAACCATTTGAAATTGAAACTTAGTTTAATGTGAAACTGAGAACTGCTTTATTAGAGCTTTCTGTGATTTAGATTCAGACATCAAGAACATTGTTTGCCTAATATTGTAATTAATGTTTATTTATTAATATCTCATACTGACAAACAATTGATAATTGTAGGGAAAACGTCATTGGGGGTCTTTGAGGATCCACCAGAAGCCAAGGAGAAAATGTATTCAAATGCTAAAGATGGTGTAACAGTCCTTACAGCTGTTGAACCTTGCTGTGTAGATCATCTCCGATTCTCCGAGTTCAACAGTATTGTGGTATTCCTTTGGATACTTCTAATGGTAAATTTCAAACATCAAGTTCTTTTCGTATGAAACTACTACATTTGTAATCTGTAGTTTTAAACTTTTAGTTTATAAATGTTCATCAGCTTTAGTTCGTATGCTGCCATTTCAAGTATGATTAATGAAGTTACCTTTATCACAGGATGAAAGTGAGCAGTCAGCATACTGGTACGGAGCTGGCAGCATTGATACGGTGACTAGGGCATCGTTTAATGGTGGTATTGTGTTTTCCCGTATTTAGGGCATCGGCCTTTTGAAGCATTGCCTTCATCTTTCTTAAGTCTAAGTTTTAAGTTTGTTTATCTCTCTCGGCGCTGTTGAAAATACAAATGACAACGTTCTTGTTTGTTTTGCCCTTATATCCCGATGTGATTTCGTGGAGGGTTACGGCGCTGTTGAAAACACAAATGAAAACACAAATCCCTTGTGTAATTGCCACTTGAAGGAGGACAGTCACTGTAAAGACAACATGATAATGTACACTTACAGCCCGTGTACATTATCATTGTGTCTTTAGAGTGACTATCCTCATTTGTTGAAGAAGAAAAGCATTAATGTGGCTGAATAGCAATACATTCAAGTGGCAATCACACAAGGGACAATCACTGTGAGATGTCCTCATTTGTGACTGTCCTTACAGTGAGTGTACATTATCATGTTGTCTTTAGAGTGACTGTCCTCATTTGTTGAAGAAGAAAAGCATTAATGTGGTTCAATAGCAATACATTCAAGTGGCAATTACACAAGGGACAATCGATCACTATGAGATGTCCTCATGTGTGACTATCCTTGTCACAAATGAGGACATCTCACAATGACTGTCCCTTGTGTAATTCAAGTGGCAATTACACAAGGGACAGTCACTGTGAGATGTCCTCATTTGTGACTGTCCTTACAATGAGTGTACATTATCATGTTGTCTTTAGAGTGACTGTCCTCATTTGTTGAAGAAGAAAAGCATTAATGTGGTTCAATAGCAATACATTCAAGTGGCAATTACACAAGGGACAATCGATCACTGTGAGATGTCCTCATGTGTGACTATCCTTGTCACAAATGAGGACATCTCACAATGACTGTCCCTTCTGTAATTGCCACTTGAATGAGGACAGTCACTGTAAAGACAACATGATAATGTACACATACAATGAGTGTACATTATCATGTTGTCTTTACAGTGGCTGCCCTCATGTTGTATATTCTTCTCTGTAGATGCTACTGTGTGCTAGGGAATTTCTTAGAACTGTTGGTATATTCTTACAACTTGTTACACCTGGGATATTCTTCTCTGTAGATGCTATTGTGTGCCATGGTCCAAATAGGCCCATAAATGTGGTTGAATAGCAATACATTCAAGTGGCAATTACACAAGGGACAGTCACTGTGAGATGTCCTCATGTGTGACTGTCCTTGTCACAAATGAGGACATCTCACAGTGACTGTCCCTTGTGTAATTGCCACTTGAAGGAAAAAAGCATTAATGTGGTTCAATAGCAATGTATTCAAGCGGAAATTACACAAGGGATAATCACTCTGAGATTTCTTCATTTGTGACTATCCTTATAGTGAGTGTACATTATCATGTTGTCTTTACAGTGACTGTCCTCATTTGTTGAAGGAAAAAAACATTAATGTGGTTCAATAGTGATGCAGAGTAGTCAGGGCTTTTAGAATATACAAATATACATCCTTAACTCTCATTCCACCAAGGAAGAAGGAATTCCAATGGTTGAAACGTGAGTTAAGGTCTTTACATCAGTCAAACCCTGAAAATGAGGGTTTGTAAACAATGCACAGAAAATTTGAAATAACTTAGATATAAAACAAAGAGAATCAATCAAACCAACTTCCAAAGCATCAGATGTCACTATTACAACTTCCAGGCAAATTTTATCATCCAACCACCATCCGTACAGCCATACAGAGTTCATTTTTCACCAGAAATGCACTAAAACAGGGTTATTTTTATTTTTTATGAAAGAAAAATGATTACAATACTGGTTCTCTGTCTGTCTTCGACCATTTGAAGCCTAAAATAGGCTCTCCAAACGTTGGTTCAACCATCTAGGTGGTTAGAACAGTTTATCCAACAAATGTCAACTTTGCTAAGCAACTTTTAAAGTTGCATTACAACTTTGCAAACAACTTTGCCGAGAAGGTTAAAAATGTGTTGTGAAACTTTAGGAACCTTATTAAAGTTATTTTGGACCTTCAAACTTCTTAACAACATCTAAAAGACACCTAATAAACACTTACTATGCTCATTTCATCCAAGGACTCAAAAGATGCCCAAGGTTTATAAGTCACCAAGGGGTCTTGTGTCCAACAAGTGGATGTTTATAAGGAGATAAAATCAATCCTTAATATTTATTACAAACCAAGAAAACATCTAAAACTCCTATTCTAATTTATTGTCATTCAAAAAGACTCTGATTTGTCAATCAAAAGGACCTTTCACCAGTCAATCCTTCAAAGCTCCAAGGTGAAAATCTTATGTTCCAATTGATAGGATTTGACTCCTTGGCTTCATGGCAACTTCCTTCAATCATGGTGTCTTTGGCTTGCATTAGGGATGCCCCTGCATCAAATAGCAATGCATTCAAGTGGCAATTACACAAGGGACAGTACATGCCCATTAAAGTTGGTGTTTTGTTATCCAGCATGACAATGGAGACAACATACTCTGTGTCAATTTTACTGATCAAATTTCCCTCCGCCAGGCAAAGCAACAATCTGGGTATGATAAGGTGAAATTTTGTAGTCCTTTTGGGTATGATAACAGTTCCAGTTTCCAATAAGATGGTTCATTTTTATAATCTAGCTTCAATTTCTCTTGTGAAAATCTTTTTTTCATTTTATGGGTGGTAAAATATAATTATTATGCTAGAGGTGTGTACTTATGGATGATAATGAAACAAAATGATAAGATTTAAGACTCTTGTTTTTTTTTAAATAGCAATTTAAGTTTCCTTCTATTATAAATTACTGTTTTTCTATTTTTTAATGTATCTTTCCAAATCTTTTATATCAATTTTATTTATGAAATATAAATATATTAATAATGTTTTAGTGTTTTTAGGATTAGTTTATATCAATTCTATGTATCATCATTCGTCATTCAATTGTCAGTATTATTAATTTAGACTGTGCAATTGTAGAACTACTCGAATATGCGTTGGATGGATACTCAAGCAGGGGAACCCTCCTCAAATATCTCAAGCAGTGAACTTGGAAAAATGTGTCCTGAAGGAACCCTTTCCATCAGAGAGATAAAAGTACAAACAAGTAAAAGAAGCAGGCTCTGCAAATATGTTTTTGAGAAGAAAAATGATAGATTATTCGAGTATGGTTCATGAGGTATATCTAAAAAGACATTTTTTTTCTTATTATAATAAAAGAGGAAGTTGTGAATGTCAAAGTTGAGTGAAACAAAAATTATTTTCATCAAATTTTATTAGGCTTGCTTTTGGGAATAGTTTCTTACAATATTGCTATTAAGATTTTTATTGTGTAGTTTTTAGATTAGGTTTATAAAATTATATTTCATGAGTAGTGATTCATATTAATCAATTAACGATACTTTTGGAAGGTATTTTCAATGTGAAAAATTTTGATATTTTTACAAGAATTAGATTGTGTAATTTTTTTAATTAAAGTCATTGACTCATATTTCATAAATAATAGTTCTCATGAATCCATCTCTTATAAGACTGAATAGTCTATTTAGGAAGTATTTCTGATAGTATGTCAAATTATGATATTACTATTACCATTAGATTGCATGGCTTTGAAGTCAACCTCGTTGACCCATATTCTTCTCTGTAGATGCTACTATGTGCTAGGGAACTTCTTAGAACTGTTGGTATATTCTTACAACTTGTTACACCTGGGATATTCTTCTCTGTAGATGCTACTATGTGCCGCGGTCCAAACGGGCCCATAAATGTGGTTGAATAGCAATACATTCAAGTGGCAATTACACAAGGGAAAATCGATCACTATGAGATGTCCTCATGTGTGACTGTCCTTGTCACAAATGAGGACATCTCACAGTGACTGTCCCTTGTGTAATTTCCACTTGAATGAGGACAGTCACTGTAAAGACAACATGATAATGTACACATAAAATGAGTGTACATTATCATGTTGTCTTTACAGTGGCTGCCCTCATGTTGTATATTCTTCTCTGTAGATGCTACTATGTGATAGGGAACTTCTTAGAACTGTTGGTATATTCTTACAACTTGTTACACCTGGGATATTCTTCTCTGTAGATGCTACTGTGTGCTGGGGTCCAAACGGGCCCATAAATGTGGTTGAATAGCAATACATTCAAGTGGCAATTACACAAGGGACAGTCACTGTGAGATGTCCTCATGTGTGACTGTCCTTGTCACAAATTAGGACATCTCACAGTGACTGTCCCTTGTGTAATTGCCACTTGAATGAGGACAGTCACTGTAAAGACAACATGATAATGTACACAAGTACCGTGAAGGTAGTTGCAAGTTACGGCTGTTTCATTGCATACCCGAAACAATGAAGATGTTACAGTCCACAAAATGTTTGTGCTTGAAAGATGAACAAATAAAATTAAACTTCTAAATAACCAAAGCCGCTAACAATAAATTCAACATAGATATGTCCTCATTTCTGGGTATTTTAGCTCTGTAACAACTGAATACCAGATTACATAATAATGACAAAAGAAAAATAAACCCAACGTACTCAGAAATTGTAGCTGTGATTTCACGGAGGGAATCTCTCTCGGCACTGTTGAAAATACAAATGACAACGTTTCTCTACATTATCATGTTGCCTTTACAGTGACTGTCCCTTGTGTAATTGCCACTTGAAGGAGGACAGTCACTGTAAAAACAACATGATAATGTACACTTACAGCCCGTGTACATTATCATGTTGTCTTTAGAGTGACTATCCTCATTTGTTGAAGAAGAAAAGCATTAATGTGGCTGAATAGCAATACATTCAAGTGGCAATCACACAAGGGACAGTCACTGTGAGATGTCCTCATTTGTGACTGTCCTTACAGTGAGTGTACATTATCATGTTGTCTTTAGAGTGACTGTCCTCATTTGTTGAAGAAGAAAAGCATTAATGTGGTTCAATAGCAATACATTCAAGTGGCAATTACACAAGGGACAATCGATCACTGTGAGATGTCCTCATGTGTGACTATCCTTGTCACAAATGAGGACATCTCACAATGACTGTCCCTTGTGTAATTCAAGTGGCAATTACACAAGGGACAGTCACTGTGAGATGTCCTCATTTGTGACTGTCCTTACAATGAGTGTACATTATCATGTTGTCTTTAGAGTGACTGTCCTCATTTGTTGAAGAAGAAAAGCATTAATGTGGTTCAATAGCAATACATTCAAGTGGCAATTACACAAGGGACAATCGATCACTGTGAGATGTCCTCATGTGTGACTATCCTTGTCACAAATGAGGACATCTCACAATGACTGTCCCTTGTGTAATTCAAGTGGCAATTACACAAGGGACAGTCACTGTGAGATGTCCTCATTTGTGACTGTCCTTACAATGAGTGTACATTATCATGTTGTCTTTAGAGTGACTGTCCTCATTTGTTGAAGAAGAAAAGCATTAATGTGGTTAAATAGCAATACATTCAAGTGGAAATTACACAAGGGACAATCGATCACTGTGAGATGTCCTCATGTGTGACTATCCTTGTCACAAATGAGGACATCTCACAATGACTGTCCCTTCTGTAATTGCCACTTGAATGAGGATAGTCACTGTAAAGACAACATGATAATGTACACATACAATGAGTGTACATTATCATGTTGTCTTTACAGTGGCTGCCCTCATGTTGTATATTCTTCTCTATAGATGCTACTATGTGCTAGGGAACTTCTTAGAACTATTGGTATATTCTTACAACTTGTTACACCTGGGATATTCTTCTCTGTAGATGCTACTGTGTGCTGTGGTCCAAACGGGCCCATAAATGTGGTTGAATAGCAATACATTCAAGTGGAAATTACATAAGGGACAATCACTGTGAGATGTCCTCATGTGTGACTGTCCTTGTCACAAATGAGGACATCTCACAGTGCCTGTCCCTTGTGTAATTGCCACTTGAATGAGGACAGTCACTATAAAGACAACATGATAATGTACACAAGTACCGTGAAGGTAGTTGCAAGTTACGGCTGTTTCATTGCATACCTGAAACAATGAAGATGTTATGGTCCACAAAATGTTTGTGCTTGAAAGATGAACAAATAAAATTAAACTTCTAAATAACCAAAGCCACTAACAATAAATTCAACACAGATATGTCCTCATTTCTGGGTATTTTAGCTCTGTAACAGCTGAATACCAGATTACATAATAATGACAAAAGAAAAATAAACCCAACGTACTCAGAAATTGTAGCTGTGATTTCACAGAGGGAATCTCTCTCGGCACTGTTGAAAATACAAAGGACAACGTTTCTCTACATTATCATGTTGTCTTTACAGTGACTGTCCCTTGTGTAATTGCCACTTGAAGGAGGACAGTCACTGTAAAGACAACATGATAATGTACACTTACAGCCCGTGTACATTATCATGTTGTCTTTAGAGTGACTATCCTCATTTGTTGAAGAAGAAAAGCATTAATGTGGCTGAATAGCAATACATTCAAGTGGCAATCACACAAGGGACAGTCACTGTGAGATGTCCTCATTTGTGACTGTCCTTACAGTGAGTGTACATTATCATGTTGTCTTTAGAGTGACTGTCCTCATTTGTTGAAGAAGAAAAGCATTAATGTGGTTCAATAGCAATACATTCAAGTGGCAATTACACAAGGGACAATCGATCACTGTGAGATGTCCTCATGTGTGACTATCCTTGTCACAAATGAGGACATCTCACAATGACTATCCCTTGTGTAATTCAAGTGGCAATTACACAAGGGATAGTCACTGTGAGATGTCCTCATTTGTGACTGTCCTTACAATGAGTGTACATTATCATGTTGTCTTTAGAGTGACTGTCCTCATTTGTTGAAGAAGAAAAGCATTAATGTGGTTCAATAGCAATACATTCAAGTGGCAATTACACAAGGGACAATCGATCACTGTGAGATGTCCTCATGTGTGACTATCCTTGTCACAAATGAGGACATCTCACAATGACTGTCCCTTCTGTAATTGCCACTTGAATGAGGACAGTCACTATAAAGACAACATGATAATGTACACATACAATGAGTGTACATTATCATGTTGTCTTTACAGTGGCTGCCCTCATGTTGTATATTCTTCTCTGTAGATGCTACTATGTGCTAGGGAACTTCTTAGAACTGTTGGTATATTCTTACAACTTGTTACACCTGGGATATTCTTCTCTGTAGATGCTACTATGTGCTGTGGTCCAAACAGGCCCATAAATGTGGTTGAATAGCAATACATTCAAGTGGCAATTACACAAGGGACAGTCACTGTGAGATGTCCTCATGTGTGACTGTCCTTGTCACAAATGAGGACATCTCACAGTGACTGTCCCTTGTGTAATTGCCACTTGAATGAGGACAGTCACTATAAAGACAACATGATAATGTACACAAGTACCGTGAAGGTAGTTGCAAGTTACGGCTGTTTCATTGCATACCCGAAACAATGAAGATGTTACGGTCCACAAAATGTTTGTGCTTGAAAGATGAACAAATAAAATTAAACTTCTAAATAACCAAAGCCGCTAACAATAAATTCAACACAGATATGTCCTCATTTCTGGGTATTTTAGCTCTGTAACAGCTGAATACCAGATTACATAATAATGACAAAAGAAAAATAAACCCAACGTACTCAGAAATTGTAGCTGTGATTTCACGGAGGGAATCTCTCTCGGCACTGTTGAAAATACAAATGACAATGTTTCTCTACATTATCATGTTGCCTTTACAGTGACTGTCCCTTGTGTAATTGCCACTTGAAGGAGGATAGTCACTGTAAAGACAACATGATAATGTACACTTACAGCCCATGTACATTATCATGTTGTCTTTAGAGTGACTATCCTCATTTGTTGAAGAAGAAAATCATTAATGTGGCTGAATAGCAATACATTCAAGTGGCAATTACACAAGGGACAGTCACTGTGAGATGTCCTCATTTGTGACTATCCTTACAGTGAGTGTACATTATCATGTTGTCTTTAAAGTGACTGTCCTCATTTGTTGAAGGAAAAAAGCATTAATGTGGTTCATTAGCAATGTATTCCCAGCATCTGTACCTGCATCTCTCTTATATACAACAAGTTACTTGCCATCAGAAATTGTAGTTCCCTCACGTGACATTGATGGTGAAGTGTTCTTTTCAAAACCATCATCTGTGGTTACCAATGCTCCTGTTTTAGGCAATAAGTTTGTTGCATTCCATGGGCCATTGGTCAAGTTTCTTCTACGAGCTTCTGATGCCTCAAAATCTAAGCAGCGCCTACGCATGCCTCGTTGTGGTTGATTATCATTCTGTACATGAATTATAATGAGTAATTAGTTTTGGGCCTTGGAATCTTGTATGTAACATGCACAGGCATTTCATGGCTAAATGAATCTATTTAAAAGCATCAACTTTTCTTACATGATGCTGGATACATAAGTAGAACAAGCGTATATCAAATTGGAAGCAATCAGAACTCCACAATGACATATTATTTAGAGTACTCTTCAGTTTAAGTAATAATGCATATATTGACACTGTAAAGACAACATGATAATGTACACTCACTGTAAAGACAACATGATAATGTACACTCACTGTAAGGACAGTCACAAATGAGGACATCTCACAGTGACTGTCCCTAGTGTAATTGCCACTTGAATGTATTGCTATTCAGCCACATTAATGTTTTTCTTCTTCAACAAATGAGGATAGTCACTGTAAAGACAACATGATAATGTACACTCACAGTGAGTGTACATTATCATGTTGTCTTTACAGTGACTATCCTCATTTGTTGAAGAAGAAAAACATTAATGTGGCTGAATAGCAATACATTCAAGTGGCAATTACACTAGGGACAGTCACTGTGAGATGTCCTCATTTGTGACTGTCCTTACAGTGAGTGTACATTATCATGTTGTCTTTACAGTGGCTGTCCTCATTTGTTGAAAGAAAAAAGCATTAATGTGGTTCATTAGCAATGTATTAAATTAATTTTTTTTTTTAATCCACCCACGGGCGTCGCAATTGCGACGGCAACCCATCGCAATGCGATGCAGGCGCCCATCGCAATTGCTTGGGAGGTCCATCGTGATTGTGACGGCCCTCCGAAGCCATGCGACGGGGGGGCGACAGCCATGCCGCTAACAAATCTTAGTCACATTGCGATGGGATATGTGTCGCAATTGCGATGGCTACCCATAGACGTCGCAATTTGCGACTAAAAAATAGCGACGTCTATGGGTGTTGCTATTGTGACACATAGCTATCGCAATTGCGACACATAGCCATCGTAAAATGCCCCCAAATGTATTAGTGGGAGGAGGAGAGAGTAGACGAGATGCCCCCAGCCAGTGATACTAGTGCAAATGTGCATGTTTTTCATGCATCACCACTAAGATCATGATGACCTCCATGTTCCCATACAGAGACACCACCACTGATACCTAAACACAACAAGCATGGAGAGTGTACTCACTCCATGCCCCCACCATCTAGATCCTTTTTTGATACCCAGGAGGGAGATCTAGGTATGGAATATGAAATTGATTGAAAATTTAACTTAATTTATGAAGAAAGAGAACTAAATTGACAAATGTATTTTTATTCTATAACTAGCATAGCAAAGTGGATAATTTTTGTATCTGAGGTCCTGAAGGATACATCTATATCCTACCTACTTCCAGCCAGTGAGTGAGAGTTTTCCATTGGTCACCGAGATCCTGACAGGCATGCCGATATCTTTGCGTGTGTCCAACAAGAGTTGAGATTGTGCAAAGAATGATAAGATAAACTGATGGAAAAGCTACAAAGGGCCCAAGAGATAATGTGTGATATGAGCATATTGAGGAGCCACTCACAGACTATAGACATAGATCTACTGCTTCTCATCATAGATGAGAGATATTTGGGAGTCATTGACCATTAGAGCATAGAAATTAATAGAGTGATAGATAGGGCCATGGGCCACATATGTATCAAAACTAAAAAGATTTTATAGATGAAAAAATTCTCTATTAATTAGTTCTATGTTTTATTACTATATTTTCATCAATAACATAAAACTTAATAGAAAGAAAGAAGTTGCATTATTGTATTCAAATGTAATTTTGCTAAAACTACATAACCTATAGAACAAACATAATTATTTTATAAGGAATACATAAATACATAGGGAAAGAAAGATAGAAATTGAGGATAATAATGCTTAAGATGCATAATATTGATAGGTTCCTTAAGACAAACACCATCCATATCAACAAGTTTATAAGAACCTAAACCAAAGTCCTCAATTACAACAAAAGGTCCAAGCCAATTAGGGATAAACTTTCCTTTTTCGCTAGGTAAAGCATTCACATCTCATTGATACTCATATAGGACTAAATCCCCTACTGAAAATGTCCATTCAATTATTTTATGATTATATTATTTTTGAAGAGATGTATGATAAGCTTTTCTATGTTCTAAATCATTTTTTTGTCGTTCATCCAACATTTCCAATTCTTGTAATTGTTGTTCTCGAAATATATCCTTGTTGATTATTGCATGAAATGAAAAAGGTAAAGAAGGTATTTCTAATTCCATAGGCATAATAGCATCAGTACCATAGACAATATTGTAAGGAGAAGTACCCATAGCAATATGAACAATAGTCCTATAAGCCCATAAAGCATAGGTAAGTTGGGTATGTCAATATTTCACATGCTTGTTGACTATTTTTCTCAAAATTTGTTCAATAATTTTATTTGATGCTTCAACTTGACCATTAGATTGAGGATAATAAGGAGTTGAAAATCTATGTTGAATTTGATAGTTCTCCAAGAATTTTGTGACTTCTTTGTTCTTAAAAGAGGTACCATTATCCAAAACTATCATCGAAGGGATACCAAATCATGTTATGATATTGTTAAGAATAAAATCACAAATAACATCCGAAGTTATTGAACATTGAGGGACAACTTCTACCCACTTTGTAAAGTAATTTGTAGTAGTCAAGATGTACATATGTCCTTGAGAAGAAGCTGGTGAGATTTTTCCAATAAGGTCAAAACCCCAAATACTAAAAGGCCATGGAGAAACTTAATTACGAAGCTCAAGAGCAGGAGCATGAATCAAATTACTATGTTGTTGACATTGAGGACATTTCTTAACAAACATGAAACAATCTTGTTCCATTATTTTCCAATAATATCCCATTCTAAGTAGTTTATTAACCATAGATTTTCCACCAAAATGTTCCCCATAAGAGCCAAAATGAGCTTCTGCCAAAGCTACCAGAATTTTAGTTCTATTAAGACATCTTAATAGTAAACCCTCATAGGCATCTCCTAAGATGATGTAATGTGCTGCAAGCTTCCTAATATGATTACGCATGTTCCTTGTTGCTGATTCAGGAAAAGTACCATCTTTCAAGAAATGAAAAATATAAGAATACCATTCATCCAAATGCAAATTGAAACAATCAAAGGTAACCTTATTAGAAATTACAGGGTTTTTAAGAGTTTTTATAGTAAATTGAAAATTTTCAGAATTATTCTCAAGACAAACCAAAGAAGATGTGATTTCCATGGCATCTGCATGTCGATTATCTTTCCTAGGTAAAGTTTGAATTGTATAAGAGGAGACTTGTGAAAGCACATCAATAACCAAATCTCTATATTGTGTCATTTTATCACTCTTAGTCTGATAACTTGCTTTAAAATTTGTTCAACAATCAATTTTGAATCTCCATATATTTTCAAGTGTTTGATGTTAAGGGATGAAGCTGCTTGTAGGCCATCTATAAGAGCTTCATACTCTACAATGTTATTATTACAAGGAAAGGTTAATTTGTATGATAAAGGGATTGGTTTTTTCGTAGGAGGGATCAAGATAATACTGAAACTAGACCTAGTCTTACATCTAGAGCCATCAAAATATAATTCCCAAACATCATCCTGTTTAATAGCTAGAATGTTCTCATTGGGAAATTATATTGAAGTAAAGCATGCATTAGGATGAGGACAAGGAGCTTTAGCCAAATAATATGTTAAAGCTTTTCCCTTAATTGACTTTTGAGAAATGAAAATAAGATCAAATTTTTTAAGTAACATCACCCACTTTGCAAAATGGCTAGAGAGATCAATTTTTGAGAAAAGATGTTTCAAAGGATTGAATTTAATGATCACATTGACTTCAACATTTAAAAGATAATGCCTAAGTTTCTGGAAAGCATAAACTATAGCTACACATTATCTTTCTAAATCTATGTTTCTTATTTCATAATAAAGTTTGGCTAACATAGTACACGTCTTTCCTTACCTTTACTATCATACTGAGCTAACAACACACTCACCACTTTCTAAGTGGCTATAGTATATAGATAAAAGAGTTTATCAAATTGAACGGGTTGCAAGATAGGAGGATTGGTGAGATACTCCTTAAATTTATCAAAGGATTGTTTACATTCTTCATTCCAAGAGAAAGTGGTATCCTTTATAAGCAAGGAAGTAAAAGGAATAGTTCTATAAGCTAAGTTGGAAACAAAGAGATGAATAGCTTGAATTTTTCCTTGTAAACTTCATAACTGAGAAATATTCTTAGGAGGAGGCATATTAACAATAGCTTCAATATTTTTAGTATCTACCTCTATCCCTCGCTTAGAGATTATAATTCCTAATAATTTACCAAAATCAACTCCAAAGACACATTTCTTAGGATTCAACCTCATGTTGTAACTTCTAGTCCTTTCAAATATCTATCGTAAAATGCTAATATGATCTTCTTTTTGTATAAATTTTGCCAAGATATCATCCACATAATCCTCAAGAATCTTATGAATCTAATCATGAAAAATCAAGGTCATAGCCCGTTGATAAGTTGCTCCTGCATTTTTTAATCCAAAAGGTATCATGACCCAACAAAATGTTCCCCAAGGTGTTATAAATGCGGTCTTAAATTGATCTTCAAGAGGAATACAAATTTGATTATACCCAGAAAAACCATCCATAAAAGATAATAAACCATGACCCACGGTTGAATCCACAATCATATCAATATTAGGTAACAGGAAATCATCTTTTAAGGATTCCTTATTTAAATCTCTAAAGTTAGTACACATCCCTATCTTATTTTCTCCTTTTGAAACTATAAGATGATGAAAATATATCTATATTTATAATATATATTTTTATATGGATTTGAATGTGTGTGGGAGATTCAAGATCCACCCCTAAATCTAAATTCCCAAAGGAGAGATCCAAATTGATCAACCAAAAGGTTAATGCACAAAAGAATCAATCTATGGAGAATATGAATGAAGGAGAAAACCATATATTTTGTTATGAAAAGTATGTGCTTTAAATCTTAAATGAATAGAAGATAAATACTAACCTTAAAATAGGGAAAATCTAGAAAATAATGTTTTCTGATGTCTATGTTTAATTTCAAGAAATTCTGCAACCTACGCTAGATAAGAAATGTTGAGACAGAGAAAACCCAGAAAAATTTTGTCTTTCAGAGTGAGGTCAACCTTGACCTCTGAAACGGGGCACAATCTTACCCCGGGGCACAATCTTACCCCCCACTGAAGGTCGACCTTGACCCGAAATAGCTCTAATGGAAATTTTGTTCATGGATCTTAGAAGTTTGTCAAAAAGGGTATCCAAATCTGAATTGTAATTCATTTTCCTATACTTGTACCTGCCAAAAAAATGGTTTTGTTGTTTCGATGAGGGGTTTGCCTTAGTCAAACCCCATTTTAGAATTGTATCATTTTAAAATGGAAGCACTTCTATGTTAAGAGTGTTTAGCTATTCGAGTAAGTTGTCTCGAGTCATGTCAAGTGCCTTGAATTGGTCTTTGCATGGATCTAGCTTTTTCCCCTTTTCTTCTTCTCTCTCGACCTATTTCTTGCATTTTTTGGCACTTAGTCCTGAGAATTTGAAATCTACCACCTCGAGGTCAAAGTTGACCTCCTAGGTCAAGGTCAACCTTGACTCTGACCTAGGGTAGAGTCGACCTTGACTCTAACTTAGGGTAGAATCAACCTTGACTTTGACCCTATGTCCAATTTTTAAGTTCCAGAGGTTTTGAGGTATCAAGCTTTGGAAAGTTTTATTTTCCCGCTTTTGCATCGGTTGTTTCAAATTTCAGAATGGTAAACTCTTAAATGATATTTAATTTAGGTCCATCTCTAGGGGTTAAGGTTAATTGGGATTTAATTCTCCAATGTCAGCATCTCTATAATTTTGTGCCCTGGATCACTATAAAAGGAAGTCTTCTCTCATTTCACACATCTCTTTTTGCAATCAAGCATCCATTTTTCATGATCAAGGCATCAAGTTTTGAGATTAAGTGCTCAAGGTTTTCTCAAGGAAATCAAGCAAACATTCCATTCAATAAATCTTCTATTCAAGCATCTAAGTTCTCCATTGAAGATCAAGGATTCAAGCATTCAAGCCTTTGAAGGGATTTTGGTTCAAGCATTCAAGATTTATCATTCAAACCCTAGATCTATCCATCATGGTGGTGTGATCTTCCTTCAAGATCCTTTGCTCATCTTCAAGATCCATTCATTATTCCCTCATGGTGAATTCCAAGCATACGATCATGGAAGTTTTGATTTATATTTTTTAATGTTTTTTTAAATCTTTCATATCAATATACTTGTTTACATTTCAAATACAATTGCATATCTATTGAATATCATAGCTTCATTATTAGATCTACTTCTACTACTTGATAGCATTCTCTATTTCAATTCCATTATTAAGGTTGATTCCAAACCAGAGTTTGACTAAGGCAAACCCCTCATCAAAACAACAAAACCATTTTTCTTGTAGGTATAGGTACAGGATAGCGAATTAAAGTGCAGATCTAGATACTCTTTTTGATGAACTTCTGGGATCTGCAAATAGAATTTTCATCAGAGCAGTTTTGGGTCAAGTTTGACCTTCAGTGGGGGGTAAGATTGTGCCCCGCTATTTGGGTCAAAGTCAACTTGGCTCTGAAAGACAAATAAATTCTTTGGCTTTCTCTGTCTCATCATTTCCAGTTTGGAGTAGGTTGCATAATTTTCTAAAACTAAACACAGACATTAGAAAATAGTGATTTTCGCATCAAACTCTTGTCAAGATAAGTAGTCTTGTTTTATTCAGTTTGTATGTCCATAACATTTTCCATCATTTATTCACACTTTGTTATCACATACTTTACATAACAAAATATAAGGTTTTCTCCTTCATTCATATTCTCCATAGATTGATTCTTTTGTGTATTAACCTTTTGGTTGATCAATTTGGATCTCTCCTTTTGGAATTTGGACTTAAGGGTAGATCTTATATTTCCCATCATCATCACCTACACACCCTGCCAACCTTCCATAGATATAAAAATATATCTAAGATATATTTTTATATGTTACTTACCCCTTTTCTTTTGTGGATTTAGATGTCCTATTGTTAGATTTATGGTGTAATTCCTTCTTTTTGGTGTTAGGTATTTTCTTTTCTTGCATTAAGATTAGATTTCTTTTATGCTCTTTAATTTTAAATTAAAAAATACAAAAAAATCTATATATTCAACAAATTCCAAAAATATTTCTTGCATTTCCTTTACTATGAAGATTTCTTAGATGCTTTGGCATGTGATTATGTTCTTTATTACCCTTATTTTAGCATCTATTTACCATACCTATGATGTTTATGAGAGTATTATCCATTTCATTATGTTGATGACTCTTCATTTTGCACTTGCCTATACTTTTGTGAAATTGATTGATACTAGCTTTCCTACTTTCAAACCTTTCATTAAAGATTCATGTTGTACACTTATTGCTCTTTTGGATCATCTAAAGAATTTGGTAGATGATATACCATCTCCTAATCTTCCTAATCCTAATCCTATCATTCATAATTTTATTCCTAACCTTCCTATTCCTAATCTAATGCCCAATCATCCATCTGTTAATCCTAGTTCTCCTCATACTTATGATGGCATTCAAGTTATAGTTCAGGATGTAGATGTGAAAGAGTTCTTTGATTTACCTTCTTCTCTAATTCATGATGATATTAAAGGAAAGGGTAAAGAAACTTCTTCAAAACCTATTATGCCACCCTATACAAATTTTACTCATGAGCATGATAAACAATCACCTCTTGTAGAAGCTATACATGATATGTACACTACAAGATATAATATGATGACTAAACAAGGTTATAAAGGTTTAGGGCTTGGAGTTAATGAGCATGGCATCAAGTATCTAGTTCATATCCCCCCTAAAAAAGATATGCATGATGTTGGTTGTTCAAAATTGAAATTTAAGATGGGTGATGTTGATTGTCATCCTCCTCTTCGTGTTCTTCTTCCTATACCTACCTTAGACAACCCTAATATTCATCAAGATATAGCAAAGAGGGTGTATGTTTAGTTGATGAATTCTAAGAAACAAGTATTTAGACCTATGTTGATAGATGCTCTATACAAATACAAATGTCCTTTTCATTATAGTAATACACATTTACTTGCTGATTGTAAGCATTTCAAGTTGTATGTTAGGGAAAGAGCTGCTTTAGGAATTATATCACACTCTCATGGAGTTTTACAATTCCTTCATAATTTTGATATAGGGGATACCCCTCATTTTGATATAATATATATTTCCTCTCCTCTTGTCTCAGGACTAGGGGACAAGAGGTGTATTTTCATCTAGTCTCCTAGCTAGGATCCATTAGGCTTTTAGCATATATTATTTCTGGAGCTTAATCGACATTCTTTTTATCCTATCTCTCTATGGTTTTGTATTATGTTTATAATCATCCATAGATTCTATTTTCTATTCAAGATATCTTTTCTAAAACATTTTTTTTGCAAAGGTATCCCTTGTCTTCATCCTTGGGGGGCAAGATTCTTTCTTCCTTTTCTTTGTCTAGGGATATTCTTTCCTTAGCCTAGTGGTATTGGTTTATATTGCAATATTATTTCATTATATTGATAGATGTTTTCACCATGGATACCCTATTATTTGAGAGGTTGTTGTCCTAGGTCTGCACCTCTTCTTTATTTTGCAAATGATGTTCTTTATAAACTCTTATCCTTGCTTTGGTGTCAAAGTTGTTTCCCACATTTCAAAGATTCATCTTTCTCTTATTTTCAAGGGGCTTGATGATTGAATCTATGTTCCCACCTAGTTTATCTTTGGAAGATGATATTTTATCTAAAGCACTCCTATATGGTGGGGATCTTATTGATAAGATCTCTTTCTCTTTGAGGATCCTTTTTCCATAAGTGACATATCCTTTTCATGATTATCTATACTCTTGGATGTAGGGGTCAATACCCTTTCCTAGGAATGTAGGATAAATTGTTGTAAACAATATATCTCCTTACATTGTGAAGTAGGTATCCTCTTTCTCTTCCTTATCATGTCTAGTAGACACCCACAATAAGGAGGGGGGCATATATAGGGTCTCTCTTGTACCATAGTTTTTAATTTATATGCTAGATCTTCTGAAGGTAATGCACAAAAGTTGCTAAATCCTAAAGAGATACACATTTTTCAATTTTTTAATATGCTAAATCTTCCAAAGGTAATGCACATAAGTTGCTAATTCCTGAGGAGAAACAAATTTTTTAATTTTTCAATATGCTAAATCTTCCAAATGTAACGCACATAAGTTTCTAAATCTTGAGGAGACACACATTTTTCAATTTTTCAATATGCTAAATCTTCTAAAGATAATGCATATAACTTGCTAAATCTGAAGGGGACATGCATTTCATATTCATAGTGATACAAGAAGGTGGATCTATGGGTATTCTAGAAGATGTTAGAAGACATATTACAATTACAAAATGTAGTTTTTGGGTGAACTATCAGGTTTGGCCACTTGTTTGGCTCTCCCTCCAGGGTGATTCACGGTAACATGGGAATCTTACTGGGCAAGGTAATCACTTTCTCCTTTCTTTCTTGTTTTCTTTCATGATAGTAGGACTAGATCATGAAGCTATGTTATTTATGTTGGAGATTTGCCAGCAGACCAGTACTGACTATATGTTTGTCATTGATGACAACATATGGAAAGTAGCATGCGTGGAAGTTTTATAAAGTAAGCTTTTAGTATATGATGCATAGACATGATATCATCATGATATCATGGGCGTAAAGGTTAACTATTAGTATAGACAGTTATATAGCAGCTTGTGTTAGCAGTGTTCTTGACAAAGTAACAGATAGTGTTCTATGTATGGTTGTCTGTACAATTATCATAGAGCCTTGAAAACTTGGAATTATGTTGAAGACATGTTAGTGATGTTAATTTCATGGACACATGATCAGTTAATGAGCGCAAGTAAAGTTATGCAGTCACTATTCGCTAGTAGTAGTTTCTTGTGTTTGTTTAGCAGAACCGACATAGATTTTATTGGTTATTGAGTTGCACCTATCTTTAGGGTATGTACCCTTAGAGTTAAGCTTAGAGATTATTTTTTGATGTTTGGTTAAGAGCACATGAGTTAATTCATCTTGTAGAGAAAGATCTAGTTGTTTTGGTAGAGTCGACAGTTTGTAGCGTCCGTCTATAATTATCTTATTAAGACAAGTCCCAAAATATGTTGCGTGCATAATAGAGCTAATAGAATGTTTTTTTGAGTTTATTATGGTTTCTCTATTATGATTTCAAGGTGGTTCTAATAGACCGACTTGATTATATCATTTCAAAGAAATATATTTATAGGCAGTCATTTGTGATTGCTTGAGTGTGGTTCATGGTTGATTAAGCAGAGTAAAGTAGAGTGTGTGAAGTGTTGAACCATTAGAGGAAGGTCTATGTGACCAAGTAAAGTGTTTGTGCTATACATTGGAACTGATCTAGACAACAGGTCAAATCATAGTTCACCAAGATCTAGATATAGTGTGTATCTATTATTCAGAAGGTTGTAGCCTTCGCCCCTTTGAGCAGTGAGCTCTCAAATAGTGCATCCTCTCCCCTAATAGGGACAATTGTAAAAGACTCCTAACAGGGTCTAATCCTTAACCAGGTCTACTACACTTCATATATTGTAAAGCTACTCCTAACAGGGTAAAGGATCTTCTAACAAGGATCATTATACACTAGTATAGAATATTAGTGGGTATCAAGTCCCACTAAGATTTTTACCTATTTGGGTTTCCCCATAACCAAAATATTGGTGTTTTGTTCATGTGTTCTTTCATTGTGTTTATTCTTTATGTTTAAGTATACTTAATTGGATAAAGAATTGAAACTTGTAGATAACTGATTCACCCCCCCTCTCAGTTATCTCTTGGGACTATTCATAACAATTGGTATCAGATCCAAGTGCCTCATAGATTGAGGTTGATCAGATGGCATACTTTAGGAAAGAAAGTCCCAAGTTTAATGGAGAAAATTATCTTGATTGGAAGAACAAGATGGTGACCCATTTGCAGTGCATTGGTTTTGAATTTTTTTATGTAACTATCAAAGAAGCCAAGATACCGACCCTAGAAGACCTTGGAAAGGATGATGCTACTGAAACACAAAAGGAATTATTTCATCAAAATGCTATTTCTAAAGAAGCCCTTATCAGTGCCCTATCAGATAGTGAGTTTTCAGAGATAAAGAAGGCAGACACCACCCACAAGCTATGAAAGTACCTAGCAGACATATTTGAAGGAGACAAACAAGAAAAGGATACACACAGAAAGACTTGGAAGAAAAGATACAATGCATTAGAGATGCTACCTAAAGAAAACATCAAATCTTATAATCAAAGGATCAATGAAGCAGTTGCTAGAATTAGGAACAATGGTGGAGAGATCTTAGAGGAAGATATTATGGACAAGTTGATGACTGCACTCACTCCAGAATATGAAAACAAGATCAACATCCTTGATGAGACCATGCAACTTACAGCCAATTTCAAGAGAGAGACCTTGATCAGCAAAATCTCAGTTTTTGAGATTTCAAGATTGAAGACCGAACCTAAAAGTGAGACAGCGTTCAAACAAATAGTTCATGGTAAGAAATCTGCAAACACTTCTAGTAATTTTGATGATGATGATGATGAAGAGAAATCTTCAGATGATTTTATTGCTATGATTGCCAAAAGAGAAAAGAAAGGAAAAGGAAAATATGAAGGTTAATTGTCATTTAAGTCCTTTTCATGTAATAAGATAGGTCACTTTGCATTTAAGTGTCCTACTAGAGCTAGAAAGTTCAAGAAGGATTACAAGCCTAAGTACTCTAAGGAATGTTACTTTGCTAGAGATGGAGTGTCAGATGAAGAATTAGGTGAAGAAAAAATTGGATTCATTGCTATTGTAGACAAAATGAATAGTAAGTTAGTTCCTAAAGATGAGAAAGTAAATCAAGAGCTAGCATTGATTTCCCAAGAAGACATAAGGACATACTGGATTATAGATAGTGGTTGTTCACATCACATGACAGGTGATAAAGGAAGATTTGTTCATCTAGACAAATATAATGGTGGTATGGTTAGATTTGGTGACAACACTCCTAAACCTATAGTTGGTAGAGGAGCCATCACCTTGGATGGTAAGAACAATACTGATGATGTTCTCTATGTTGATGGTTTGAAACATAACCTTCTTAGTGTTGGATAATTGTTTGGAAAAGGATATCAGTTGGAGTTCAAAGATGAAAAATGCATCATTAACAATAAGGATGGTGTTATGATTGAATTAGGCTCAAAGACAAGAGGTAATGTATTTCAACTCAATTTAGAAGCAAGTTGTTTTTTTGCTAAAGTTGATGACAGTTGGTTGTGGCATAAAAGACTATGTCATATCAATTTTGATAACATAGTAAAGATAAGAAATGTTAAGGCAATAAGAGATCTACCTAGTATAGAAAAACCAGTTGATACTATATGCAGGGAATGTGTGATGGGAAAGCATGTGAGGAATTCATTCAAGAGAAAACACAATTCAACAGAGAACAAGTTGGATCTAATTCATATAGATCTATGTGGTCCAACTCAAACAAGATCATACTATGGTGAAAGGTATTTCATTTTGTTTGTTGATGATTATACTAGGATGATGTGGGTTGCATTCTTGAAAGATAAGTCAAAAGCATTTGATAAGTTCAAAATATTCAAAGCTAAGGTTGAGAATGAATCTATATTAAAGATAAAATATTTAAGATTAGATAAAGGAGGAGAATTCACCTCTGATAGATTTTATGAGTACTACGAAGAACATGGCATAAAGAGATAATTAAGTGCACCTAGAACACCTCAGTAGAATGGAATTGCAAAGAGAAGGAATAGGATCATTTTGGATATAGTGCACACCATTATGATAGAAGGAAAAGTTGCACACACCTATTGGAGAGATGTGGTCAATACAACAGTCTATACCATCAATAGAATTTAGTTAAGGCCTGATGCTGACAAAACACCATATGAGCTATGGTTTGGTAATGTTCCCATAGTAAAATACTTTAAAATCTTTGGAAGCAAGTGCTACATCAAGAGGGATGAAGCAGTAGACAAGTTTGATGCAAGAAGCAATGAAGGTATTTTCCTTGGTTACTCTACTAAAAGTAAAGCTTATAGATGTTTCAATTTAAGATTAAAAAAGATCATTGAAAGTGCTCATGTGAAGATTGATGAAAAGTTTATGATTCAAGAAAGATATCATGATTACTCACCCATGATTGAAGAAGAACCCATACCCTCCACTAGTGAGACGGTTATTGAAGAAATGTTTGATAGTATTGATGTTTTATTCAATGACCCTGAGACAAGTGAGGAAGAGACTCCTAAGGCTGATGAGTTAGCAACAACTAAAGCTCCAAAGTTACATCTAGAAACCATTCCAATAAAGACATCATTAGAGATCAAAGTGGAAAATTCTTAACAAGATCACAAGCCAAGAAATCAGCTAGTAGTGATGTGATATGTTTACTATCTCAGATTGAACCTTTAAGTGTTGAAGATGCTTGCAGTGATTTAGATTGGCATGATGCTATGAAAGAAAAACTTGATCAAATTATTAACAATGACACTTTGGAACTGGTCCCAAGACCTAGTGATAAGAATGTGATTGGAACTAAGTTGATATTTAGAAACAAGATGAATGAAGATGGTACAATAGTAAGGAAAAAAGAAAGACTAGTATGTAAAGGATATGCACAAAGAGAAGGCATTGACTATTCAGACACATTTTCACTTGTGAGTAGATTAGAATCTATTAATTTGTTTCTAGCTTATGCTACAATTAAAAACTTCAAAGTTTATCAGATGGATGTCAAGTTAGCATTCCTAAATGGAGATTTGAAGGAAGAAGTATACATTGAGCAGCCAGAAGGATTCACCTTATCAGACAAAATTGATATGGTATGTAGACTGAAAAAGTCCCTCTATGGACTTAAGCAAGACCCTAGAGCATGGTATGAGAGACTAGATGGATACTTAATGAAGATTGGATCCAAGAAGGGAGCAACAGATTGTAATCTATTCATTAGAGAGCCATCTGAAGGTTTGTTACTTGTAGCTATATTTGTTGATGACATTATTTTTGGAGGTAATGACAAACTTAGTGTTGAATTTGCTAAGGAGATGCAAAATGAATTTGAAATGAGTATGATTGGTCCTATCAAGTACTTTTTAGGATTGAATATGCAATAGATAGAGAAAGGTATATACATTAATTAGTCCAAGTATGTGAAAGAAATATTAAAGAAATTCAAGATGAATAATTGCAAGCCAGTAGAGACACCTATGATTACTGGATGCAAGCTTACAAAGGAAGATGACTCACTAGAAGTTGATATAACATTGTATAAGTCTATGATTGGCAAATTGATTTATCTTACTCAGACTAGACCTGATATTTCAAATGCAGTTGGCATAGTTGGAAGATTTACAACAGAGCCTTAGAAAAGTCACCTCATGGTAGTAAAGAGGATATTCAGATACTTACAAGGCACTATAGACTATAGTCTATGGTATCCTAATTTAGAAAATGTTGAGCTTCATGTGTACACTGATGTAGATTGGGTAGGATGTGTTGATGACAGAAAGAGTACATCAGGAGGAGCAATGTTTCTTGGTGATAGACTTGTCACCTGGACAAGAAAGAAACAAAATTGTATTTCTCAATCAACAATAGAAGCAGGGTATGTTATAGCAGCCTTGAATTATTCTACAATTGTGTGGATCAAGCAGATGATCAAAGATTTTGGAAATCAGATTAATTATCATATTTTTATTCACTATGATAACACTAGCACTATCAATATGTCAAAGAACCCTGTGATGCATGCAAAGACAAAGTACATTGAGATAAAGTATCACTTCCTAAGAGAGAAAGTGGTAGAGAAAGAAGTTAAGCTAGACTATGTGAGTACTAAAGATCAGTTGGTAGACATATTCACAAAACCTTTTCCTAAGGATACTTTTGAGTATCTCAAGGAGAATTTGTGAGTAATTCCCTTCTTTGATTTTTCTTAGAAGAAAGAAGGAAAGGCATCAGTCCCTAGGGACTAATGGAAGGTTGACTACTCTACTTCTAGAGTAGTACTAGTGCTAAAAATGAATGGTGCCCTTTGCCATTGATGTCAAAGGGGGAGTAGTATACGAAGTCATGAAAACTAGGAGTAATATTCTTAGGGGGAGCAGTATTCAGTTATGACAACAGTTTAATTGAAGAAATAGAGAATGATAGAAAATATTGTAGCAGATCAAGGATTCATCTTTGGGGGAGTTTTGAAGAGGAAATGGAGAATTTTATAAAAGAAATGTTCATTTTGGTGGTGGTGGTTTTTCATTCCACATGTTGCCATCAATGTCAAAGGGGGAGATTGGTGGAGATTTTCCAGCAGGCTAGTACTGACTATATGTTTCTAATTGATGACAACATATGGAGAGTAGCATGCATGTAAGTCTTATGAAGTAAGATTTCAGTATATGATGCATAGAAATCATATCAACATCATATCATGGGTGTAGAGGTTAACTATTAGTACATATAGTTATATAGCAGCTTGTGTCAGCAGTATTCCTGATAGAGTAATAGGCAGTGTTCTATGTATGGTTGTCTGTATAGTTATCATAGAGCCTTGTGCGTTTGGAATTATGTTGAAGACATGTTAGTGATGTTAAGTTCATGGAAACATGATTGGTTGATGAGTGCAAGTAAAGTTATGTAGTCACTATTCACTAGTAGTAGTTTCTTGTGTTTGTTTAGCAGAGTTGATAGAGATTTTATTGGTTATTGAGTTGTGCCTATCTTTAGGGTATGCACCCTTGGATTTAATCTTAGAGATGAGTTATTTATGTTCGGTTAAGAGCACATGAGTTAATTCATCTTGTAGAGAAAGATCCAATTGTTTTGGTAGAGCCAAAAGTGTGTAGCATGCATCTACAATTATCTTATTAAGATAGGTCCTAGAATATGTTGCATGCATAATAGAGCTGACACAATGTTTGTTGGAGTTTATTATGGTTTCTCTATTATTATTTCAAGGTGGTTCTAATAGGCCAACTTGATTATATAATTTAGAGGAAAGATATTTATAGGCAGTCGTTTGTGATTGCTTGAGTCGGGTTCATGGTTGATTAAGTAGAGCAGAGTAGAGTGTGCGAAGTGTTGAACCATCAAAGGAAGGTCTATGTGACCAAGTAAAATTTTTGTGCTATACATTGGAATTGATCCAAATATCAAGTCAAAGCATAGTTCACCAAGATCTAGATATAGTGTGTATTTGTTATTCAGAAGGTTATAGCCTTCACCCCTTTGAGTAGTGAGCTCTTAGATAGTGTGTCCTCTCCCCTAACAGGTACAATTGTAAAAGACTTCTAATAGGGTTTGACCCTTAACTAGGTCTACTATAATTCATATATTGTAAAGCTACTCCTAATAGGGTAAAGGATCTTCTAACAAGGATCATTATACACGAGTATAGAATATTAGTGGGTATCAAGTCCCACTAGTGTTTTGACCTATTTGGGTTTCCCTATAACCAAAATGTTGGTGTTTTGTTCATGTGTTCTTTCATTGTATTTATGCTTTATGTTTAAGTATACTTAATTAGATAAAGAATTGAAACTTGTAGATAACTGATTCACCACCCCCCCCCTTAGTTATCTCTTAGGACTATTCCTAACAATTTATAGTGTTTCTCTTGTATTTCTTATATAATAATTTATTCTTTTATGATAGCTTTCCAAATATGATATTAGTATAGGAAATATTTCTTAGCAAGGTTTCCTTTACTAGTTGATTTTGGTTTGTGTCTTTTAGCTTTCATTTTGTTTTTCTCTTTGTTTTCACACCCTTGTGCATGTATGTTGAGTTAGAATCCTTAGTTTGGGGGCTTGTGTCCTTAGCTAAGTGTTATTTTATCTCATTGTGAATCCACTTGGATTTCTTCTTTTTTCTCCTTTACCAAGAGTTTTCATCAAGTCCATACTCTTGCTAAAGTGGGAGCTTAATGTATCATCTTCAAATGGATTCACTTCCATGTTAAGAGAGTTTATCTCTCTGAGTAAGTGGTTTAGGGTCATGTCAAGCACCTTGAATTGGTCTTTGCATGGATCTAGATTTTTCCCTTATTCTACTTCTCTCTCCACGTATTTCTAGCCTTTTTCTTATACCTAGTCCTAAGAATTTGAAATCTACCACCTCAGGGTCAAAGTCAACCTCCTAGGTCAAGGTCAACCTTGACTCTAGCCTAGAATAGAGTTGACCTCAACTCTAACCTAGAGAAGAGCCTACCTCAACCCTGACCTTGGGTCTAGTTTTTAAATTCTGGACGTTTCAGGATATCGGGCTTTGGAAAGTTTTATTTTCTCGCTTTTGGGTCGGCTATTTCAGATTTCAGAATGGTAACTCTTAAATAATATTTAATTTAGGTCCATTTCTAGGGGTTAAGGTTAATTCAAATTTAATTCTCCAATGTCAGCCTCTCTAAAATTTTGTGCCCTATATTGCTATAAAAGGAAGCCTTCCTCTCTCATTTCATACATCTCTTTTTGCAATCAAGCATTTATTTTTCATGATCAAGGCATCAAGTTTTGAGATCAAGTGCTCAAGGTTTTCTCAAGGAAATCAAGAAAGCATTTGATTCAAGAAATCTTCTATTCAAGCATCTAAGTTCTCCATTGAAGATCAAGGATTCAAGCATTCAAGTCTTTGAAGGGATATGGTTCAAGCATTCAGGATTCATCATTCAAACTCTAGATCTATCCATCATGGTGGTGTGATCTTTCATCAAGATCCTTTTCTCATCTTAAGGATCCATTCATTCTTCCCTCAAGGTGGATTTCAAGCATACAATCATGGAGGTTTTTATTTATATTTTTTAATGTGTTGTTCAATCTTTCATATCAATATACTTGTTTACATTTTAAATGCAATTGTATATCTATTGAATATCATAGCTTCCTTATTAGATCTACTTCTACTATTTTCTAGCATTCTCTACTTAAATTCCATTATCAAGGTTGATTATAAACCAGGGTTTGACTAAGGGAAACTCCTCATCCAAACAACAAAACCATTTTTCTTGCAGGTATAGGTGCAGGACAACAAATTAAAGTGCAGATCTGGATACCCTTTTCGATGAACTTTCAGGATCTACAAATAGAATTTTTGTTGAATCTATTTTGGGTCAAGGTCGACCTTCATTGGGGGGTAAGATTATGCCCTGATGTAAGATTGTGCCCTGCTATCTGGGTCAAAGTTGACCTAGCTTCGAAAGACAAATTTTTTTCTGGGTTTTCTCTATCTTGGTATTTCTAGTCCAGAGCAGGTTGCAAAATTTTTTGAAACTAAAAATAGGCATCGGAAATTAGTCTTTTCTATATTTTGAGGTTATTATTTATCTTCTATTCATTTTAAATTTGAAGCACATAGTCTTCATAAAAAAATACAAGGTTTTCTCCTTCATTCATATTCTCCAAGATTGATTATTTTGTGCATTAACTTTTTGGTTGATCAATTTGGATCTCTCCCTTGAGAATTTATATTTAGAAGTGCATCTTATATTTCTTCTCATACATTCATCTCACACACCCTAGCCTCCATAGATATATTTTTATATCTTACAGGAATCAACCTTAATAATGGAATTGAAATAGAGAATGCTAGCAAGTAGTAGAAGTAGATCTAATAATGAAGCTATGTTATTAAATAGATATGCAACTATATTTCAAATGTAAACAAGTATTTTGATATGAAAGATTGAACACAACATTAAAAAATATAAATCAAAACCTCCATGATTGTATGCTTAGAATCCACCTTGAGGGAAGAATGAATGGATCTTGAAAATGAACAAAGGATCTTGAAGGAAGATCATATCTGTAATACCCAAAAAATGGGTTATAAGCTCATTAACCTCCTATATCGACACATCAAATGAAATTAATACAAAAGTCCTAACCTAAGGCACATCTTCACATCGAAATCCTAATTGATTTTATCTTAATTTTGCATCAGGGAATATTTTCTAAATATTCCTAATTGATCTAATTATCTTTAATTAAATATTATTTGGTGATAAATGTTATTATTTATCCTAAAGTTGATTAATTGAATATGATGAATATTTAATTAATTAACTTAATTTTGCCACTTAATTATTTAATTAGATTTAATTGCATTTATTCCTAATTAATATTATTTTTATTTTGACAATAAATTAAAATTCCTAGAAACAATCAATTGGATATTTATTTAATTGATTTAAAATCAAATTGTCAAATTTAATGATTTAATTGAAATAAAGTTTGATTTAATAATTGATTAACTCATAAATCAATTGTTTTAATTCAAAATTAGTTAAATTGATAATAAATCACTTTATTTTAAAATTAATTTATAATTAAATCATGCACAATCAGAAAAGCAGGCAACTAGAAATTAACAATCAATTTTAAAATTGAAACTCAACATCTGACGATGAGTTGAAAAAAATGAAAGCTCTATTTTGAGATAAAAATTGCTTTTGCATGATTTTATGAATTAAATATTCTTAATTTCTTGTTAACTCAAAAATCAACATGAGTTTATCAAGAGTGATTTATGGCTTTTCTCAATGCATCCTCAAAGCCTTGAATTTCTATAAAATCAAGGCTTCAACTCTTCTAAAATCATCTCTCGAATTTGCACAATTACTCTAGCAAATTGAAATTTGAAGAATCAAACACTTGTGACAAGGGAATTTGTGAGATCATTCATAATTTTCATAGTTTTTGCATAGTTTTTCATATCATTTAGCATATCATTGTTAGATACTTTTACATATCAATTTCAATTTCATACATTCTAGCTTAGATTCATATCTATTTTTCATTCTTATTGCATAGAAAATCCAAAAAGAAATAGATTAATTTGCATTCATATTTCATTTCTTTCATCATTTTAAATCTTTCATTTAGGTGTTGCATTGTCACTGATCTTGATTTCAATCTGAGAACATCATACTTGCAGCTACTAGAAGGTAGTAAATCACCTGGTTAGCATAGTTTCAAGTACTTACAGATTTTAGTTTTTGCTAACCTCTAATGTTTTACTAAAGTGTTGTGTCTATAGCTAGGTACAGAATTCACATACACATTTTTGGCACCCATCGTGGGGCAACCCACCTTTACATGCTAGTTTTGGTTTTTTTTTGGAGCTAACTCCCTTGTGTAGATTTACTTGGAGACTAAAACCCTAAATTTTGAAAGATTTAATTTTATCTCCCAAACAGCTTGGAGTTTTGCTTTGAAATTTTTTTTATAGGTTCGAGACATATCAAGGAAGCTTTGATAAATAAGTCAAAATTTTTTGAGATGTTTTGAATTTTTAATAATTTTTTTCTTTATTTTTCATAAATAATTTATTTTTAGTGCAAATCATCATATTTTTTTGAAATTTTTTACATTTTTGGAAAGCTCTTTAAATTCTATAGGGGGTCCATTCTTTGTATTTTAAATTTGGATGCAATATAATAGCTCAAATAATTGATTTACAAAAACTGGTCTATTTTGGTAAAAGGGGTCTCTAGGGCACAAATGAAGAGATTTTTCTAAAAATTTTACATTTTTGGAAAGATCTCTAGTTTTTAGCAAGGGTCTATATTTTGTATTTCTATTTTTATGGCAAAAATTATATCAAAAAAATTAGATCTTGTTGACTAGGTCAAATGCAAAAATAAAAATAAATTGTGATGAGTATGCACTTATTTTTCATATGATTCAATGCATGATATGAGTTGTCATTTGGATTATTTGCTAGTTATTATTGCTCATAACAATTGATTTTCACATCTAACCCTATGATTTTCATAAGTTGAATATACGTTGCATATCTTGTTTGCTTATTTTCTTGTCAGAGAGTTCGTGGCTTGCTTGCGCGGGATTTCTCAACAAAGCTAAAAAATAGGTAAAATCTACTAAGCACATTGTGAGGAAATCAGGTATTCTATTAAATATGATAAAAATTCATTTTGGGACATAAAAAAAACTCTCTTGTGTCAAGCTTGAGTGCCTTTACAACTTTCATAATTCACACTTCAATTTTGGGCTCTAAAACGAACATAGATTCACTTTTTGCATATATTTACACATAGTAGTTAGGCCCTATGAACACTATTTGCAGATGATCTTGAGAGAGTGGGCTTATTTTTCTTGTTTGCATGTGAAGCTCTTCTTGACGATAGATCCCCTTGTAGGTAGGGACCTTACTAAGAACATCTCACATTCTACTAGATTTGTGTGTCTTCAACTTTTGATTAATACATTCTCTTTCCGGAGGGGTTGATAGATCATAAGTGGTTGATTTCATAGATCTTTGTGAGATAATCTTGGTCTTAGCATGTCAGATTAATCTATCTACTTTTTTTTTGTGAAGTGAAGAGGCTAGGGGATTATGCTCTACTTCTTTTTTGGATAGTATCAGAAACTGAGATCCTTGAATCTGATCTAGTCCCCATGTGATATCTTTTGTGAGTCACCTTTAGAGAGGGTTAACCATAGTGGGCATTCCCTTAATTGGGTCAACCATGTGGATGGAACCTCAGGTGTGGTCTCTTGTCGGGCTGTCAGATCTCCCTAGCAGCTCTTGATTGATTAAATTCTCAGACTGTGTCAAAACCCTGGTGCGCCTAGATTGGAGTTCACCCTCTTGAGATCACAAAATTTATAGAGTCAGACAATTACTACAAACCCTAGTGAGGCCAAATTTTTCATTTTCTAGGAATATGTGTGTTATTGAAAAACTTTTTGGAACATACACAAGTAATATTTCTAGGGATTAGCATAATAAGTCACTATTGCTTGTTCATGCACAAGGTTGTTTTTTCCCTTGTTCATTGTTTTCAAATGATTACTTGCTAGTTTTCATACTTGATATCTACTTGGTTACTTGAGACAAACTTTTACACAAATCTTTAAAAAGTGGATAGAAAAATTTGCAAACAAACTGATACTGAAAAACTAAAAAATTGCAAATCTGAAGCAAAAATCCTGTCTAGTATCAAAAGTCATCCTAAAATTTCAAAACTCATATCAAAGCCAAAGTCAAAGTTGTCAGAGATTGGTCAAATTTGTTAGAAATCTAGTTTTTACAGCCAAATCCCAAATTCTATCAAAATAGCAAACTGATTCTTGTCATTTCTAGTCATCTTTGGTCGGTCTGGGTCAAATCTTAGGTGCTATGACATGTTGCTCAACATCCAAATGAACTTAAATGTTATCAATTTGTACAAATTGAATCTTGGTCTTCTTTCTTCTGCATCTCTCATGTTTTCCTAGTCTCCCATTTCCATCCTTTCTCCTCTTCCTTCATGCTCCTTCCTCTTCTTCCTAAAACTCTTCACATCTTCTTGATTCTTTTCCTCTTATTATCTAGTCTACTTTCTTCTATTCATCTCTTATGTCACTTCCATGCTTGATTCCTCTTCTTCTAGATCCATGAATTTCAACAATCTTGTTATGGAACCTCTCTTGAAAATGGATGATCTCAAACTCATTGCTCAATTCGAAGAGTATTATTCCAAAAAGCCCATGAATGATAAATTTATGATAAAAATAAAAGAAAAATCAATTAAATCAGATGCTTTTTTTAGGATCATACGCATGATCCTATCATGAACTCCTTCTTCCAAATGTCTTTCATCTTCTAAGTCTTTTCATTCTTCCTCATCTTCCTCATCTTCTTCCTCCATTGGGTCTTCACCTTCCTCTTCTCCATGATCTTGTTCCTCTTCTAATTCTACCAAGAGTCTTACTTCTCTTCTCAAGACATACCACATTGAGCAACGTGATAACCCTTATGATACCTCTTTCACGAAAAGTGACACACCCATCTTTGAAGACTATGATGACTATGATGATAGACAATATAATGATGCCTATGAAACCTTTATTCCTAAGAGTCCTCATCATGTGCTTGTGCTTACTAAAAATGGGACATCATATTGGATAGATCATGATGGTGATCCATATGATTTTTATTTTGAAAGAGACTTTGATGATTTCTGTGCACAATACCTAGATGATACATCTACTTCACTTGAGGAAGAGAAATCTTACCGCACTAATTATAAACATCAATACTATAAGGATCGCTCCTCTAAGAACTCTCATGCTGAAAATAAAGATTATACTCTCAAGAAAGATCATGTTAATGCTGAACCTTTGTCTTGTGATGGTTCCCTTCCATTCCCTACTTCCTCCAATGCCCATACATTTCCTAAAGCTTCCAAGTCTTTCAAATCTTTCCCAAGTCCTTCATCCACCAAAGGTCCTAATACTTTTCATACAACTTCCTATAGTTATCCTCAAGGGCTACCTCTTAAAGAAACTCAAGCTAACCTTCACATGGTTGCAAATACTTTCAATAATGCTAAACCTAAAGAGCCTAAGCCTTTATATGCTATAATTCCTACTTCATATAGTCCTTCATCATCTCTTCCAAAGTCTTCCATACAATTCCAACATGATCCCTTGTCCTTAGAAGTGGATCCATTTCAAGAGGACTCCAAAACTGATAAAGAAAAGAACTTAAAAAAAAATCAAGATCAAGATCAAGAAACATCCATGTCATCCAAACCTTTTCATGATGTCTCTTATCCATTCCATGGTCCTTTTGATCCTACACACCCTTTCTCATGCACTCCACCATTTCTTAAGTCTTCTCCTAAGAAAAATCATGCTACTACTTACACTTTTGAGCTTATTGACAATCAAAATAACCTTACCCCACTTCCAATTTCCAAAGATGATACTTCCATTAAGGTTGGTAAAAATGGTGTTGTTACTTCCAACGTTAAGCCTATTGAAAATCAAGAGAAAAATTATGCGCTTATGCTATCCAAAGATCCTTGTCAAGATCAAAGTCTTCCATCTTCTTATTCTACCACTCCATGTTCGTTTCAACTTTCTACTCTTTCTAAGTCTTTGCAAGCTTTGAACAATCCTATCAAAAAAGGTGCTCATATTCAAGATGTCCATGGTTCTATTGAAAATCCTAATGCTCACTCTAAAGGAGCTGATGTGATTGGTTTTCATATAGATGATGATGAACTTATTGATTATCCTTTTTCATTTTCCACATCCATCCTTGGACCTCCTCCACCAAAACTAAGGGCTTCACGCCTTCCATCTTGGTAACTTATGTCCTTTCACTTTCCCCTCCTAACTCTCCTAATTCATCATCCATCTTGGGTCCTTATGTCCCTTCATCTCCTATCTTTTCTCAAGATCAACATAGGTTCATACCCTTGAATCCTTTTCATCCACTCACCCATATAAACTAGTCATATCCTCTTTCTTCCACAAGTCCCAACTTCTTTGGAAGTAACTTGAATGTTCAATACAAGAAAAAGAAGCAATACAAGAATCCATCAAAAAAAGATCACCATGTCTCCTCTAATCGACATGGAGGCATAAAGTCAAAAGAGATATCTAAGAAAAAAATTACAAGACAAGTATGGGTTCCAAAATCTATCATTAAAGATATTCTCTCTAGATCATCAAAAAAAAAAGAAAAGCCTATGACTATATGGATTCCAAAGTCTCTCTTGAAAGAGTCTAGGGTTGAACAACAAGTGAAGTTGACATTCAAGCTTCCAAAGATTTCCACTTCATCTTTTTTCAAAAATATTTTTCCATTCCATGTGCCTAAACTACAACCTCTGCTATCCATTCACCATATTCCTTCATTCACATTTCCTCCATCCTCTCACCACCCTTCAAGGTGTTTATTGATATTGATCTTGCCTTCCTTTCCATCTCTCTTTTACATTCCTTCCATTCATTATCCTTCTGCCTTATATTCTTTTTCCTCATTTTCCTATTCCTCCTATCTTCCAACCTCACTCGCTTTACATAAAACTTTATCCTTCATTTTTCTCTTCCATCTCCCTTTCCCTATTAACATCTTTGAGCATATCATTTTGAATCCTTAGCATATCATGATTTATTCTTTCAAGGAGCATTATCTAAAGAGCTTGTCTTCTTCCATAAAAAAAAAAGAAAAAATTAAAAAAGTGCCTTGGTGGAAACTTGGAAACAGACACTTTGGTAGCAAAAGTAAAGAGAAATAAATTCATCCTATGGTGAAAACCACTCCCTTGTGGCACCTTGGATAAGTACCATGATAAAAACTTGGCAATCAGGCATCATGCATAGTTCTTCTACATAATTCATCCATTTCATCTTCTCTCTTTGGTCTTAACAATGTTGAGCTATACATGAACATTTGGCTATCTTGTGATCTACTTTATGATGATCTTTCTTTCATTCCTTTCATGTATAGCCTTCATGTCTATCTTCCTCCATTCATTTTTGCCTATCACTATCCTTTTCTCCTTTGGTCTTGATCTAAAAGAAAGAAAGAAAAAAGAAGAAAGAGTGAAACACGGTGCTATGAAGCCTCTTGACATGTATACTCCTTTGGACTACATCCTTTCCTACTCTTTCATTATGATTTTGTGACTTATTCTATGCTAGCCTTTTATTTCTTGTCCAAATGTGCTTTACATGACAATTTTTACCTAGCTTGGATATTCTTGAGAAGTTTTCCCTTGAGGATTTATTCGCTTCATTATCCTTCATTCTTGTAAGAATTTGCAAATAGCAAATATTGAACCAAAGATCTAGAGGTTGAAGAAAAGCACAAGAGAGAAAATATGAATGCAAAGATGGATTGAATAGATCCAATAAATTCACCTTGATTGAATTGATGAATGAATTGCTCAATGTTCATCTATGTAAATGATTACATAATAGGCCTCCTTATATAAGAAAGTTAATAAGAGAGAATGATAAGGAGATGATAAGCTATCACCTATGCTAGGTGTAATCACATGTCCACCAAATGTGGATCATCCTCCAATATGCAATAAAGTATGTGCATTGGATTAGGATGATAATGTGATAAAAGCACAAAAGGTAGATCTCACACACAATGAGGTATGTGATGACAACTATCACACCTAAAGTGTAATTTCTCCTACACCATGTGCTTAATAGATGTGCACACTCCTAGGTGTCTCAATCACAAATTACTATGCAATGCATTAACCTAAGTAAGATTAAGTAAAGTGTAATTAGGAAGAATTAATTACACCAAAAATTCTCTTGTCTTCCACCTCTTCCACTAGCTTGCTAATCTCTCTTGTTCTCCACCTTGCTAGACATTAGGACTACACAATGTGATCTTGCTTGAGATTTTGATGCCCATTTTGTCTAGGGGAATCCTTTGTACATACTGATTGGTACTTCCTATTGAGGCTAAAATCTCATCACTAAGAATTAGAATGCATGGTCTAGTAACTGATGATGACTATAGAGGGTCTAGGTTGCAAGAACTTGAACTATTAGATAAGCATAGACAAGCAGCATATGATCATCTCAGAGTATATCAGAAGGGAATGTTTAGAGGCTATAACAAGAAAGTCAAACATAGAGAATTTTAGGTTGGTGATCTAGTCTTGAGAGAGAATCCTAAAAATCAATCACATTGAGAATGCAAGGGAAAGTTTGAACCCAACTAGCTAGGTCCCTTTGTTATCACTACTACTTTTGGCTCTAGTGCCTATCAACTCTCAATGATCAAAGCAAAATAGCTTCAAGAACCAATCAACGTTCTCCATCTAGAGAAATTCTACGCCCAAGGCATTCAGGTTATGGTAAAATATCTTGAAAAAATCTTAAAAATCAGAAAAAGTCCTAAAAAAATGAACATCTTAGTGAAAAATTAGCAATAAGCACCTTGATGATTCACAAAAAAAGTAAAAAATATCAAAAAAATTGGAAAAATGAAAAATACAAAAAAATGAGAAAAAGAAAAAGTACCTTGGTGAAAACCTGGAAATAGGTGCCTTGGTAGCAAAAATAGAATCTCTGCCAAGATGGTGAAAACTCGGCAAACTGGCCTCACTTGTTTCAAAATGCTCTATCTATTAGTGCAATCTTGGTCTTTCCCAGCTTTTAGTCTTTCTTTAGTTTGTACATACTTCATAGTTTGTTTTTGCATTCCTTGTTTCAATAAAGTCAGTCTGTACACCAATCATCTCAAGTGTCTATATCCTATCAATGTTCAAACTTGGGGGAATCAAATCCATATCCTATGGCCTCCAATATACCTTAGATGAGTCATATTGAGTCAGAGTCCTTTGAAGCTTTATCTGAGTCAGTTAGTCAATCTCCTCTCCAAAAAGGATTTTGCATCTACAACAACGCAATCAAACACAAATCAAAAACAATATGCTTTTACATGCTTTTATCTCCTTGTATGCTTACTAATTCACATTGAGATTTTTTCATATTGTGTCCTTCGAGCTCTTCAATGATGTCCTTTACAGGATTTAGAGAGTGATGACTGGGGGCATAATATTTTCTTTGCCTTCTACTTGTATGTGAAAATCTAACAACTTTGGAAATTTTGGATTGAAATGGTGTCTGTTTGTAAGAGCCTCTATCTCATATTGGATGGTCATGAGTACCTTGATCATTGACACCCAGAAGATTCAAAGAAGTTTGATCTAACTATTGTCTTTTTGAGAGTTCTTTCTCCTACTGTAAAACATAATCTTGTCTAAGGATGTGAATGATAAAGGGTCACTACGGGTAATTCACATTGGATTTAGAATGATCTCTTGACTGTTTGATGTGTTTGAATGCAAGGAGTATTCAAGTCATCACAACGTTTATGTTATGATGCTTATACAAATTGCTATATCAAAATGGACATGATATTCAAGTCATCTTGGCATTTGTGTCTTGGTGCTTATATCTAATCTAACATTTCAAAAATAAAATCAATATTCATATGTCCATGGTTGCCTAACCAGTGGGTGTTGTATTGATTCTTGAGCATACAAATTGATATTCATAGGTCTATGGTTTCATAACTAGTGGCCATTGTATTTATTTATCTGGTTACCTAAAAAGTTCAATGATGACAACAAATCGACACATGATCAGTGACTAGGTCCTAGGTCCTAGGTTTGCATTTCATTCTACATTTCATTTTGCACTTTGCGTGATCTCAAAAATTTCTTGAACACTTAAACGATTCTTCAAAACCAAAAATGCTAAACATGACTACAAGAGCTAAATCTTACACGAAGTTCCATCCAATGAAATAGCAAGTAGAATCCTTTTTCAGGATCAAAATCAAAATCTAAGATCATTCATATTATTAACTACTTGCATAGTCAACCTTCAATCATCACAGAAATCTAGAATTCAACTTAACTGATTATCTTACATCAAACTATCAAAATTTCAACTTGGTCAACTATGGTCAACTCATGGTTTAACCTAGTCAAACTTGGTCTCCAAGACCTTGAAATGATGTAGAATGCATTCTCAAATGTGAATAACCACTTCTCAAATTAATTAACATGCTTCTAAACTATAATGCTAATTTTTCTTGTCAGATTTCAATTTTAATCCCGAATGGGGCATGGTATTGCATATCATTCAAGTCTGTAAATCTAAATCTGTAATCAAATCTTTCCTCGATAATCAAGACAACAACCACGTCTAGTTACTGATTCATTAAAAGTCCTCATCACTTGGGGAAAATCTTTCATTTCTTGGAGCATATCAGATTCATCAAGATCCATATCATTCTGGTAATCTAATCTATCTTGTAAATTGTATCAGCTTTTTATAACCATCGGTTCATTAGTGTTATTTCCTTGGTTCTTCATAACTAATGGGTTCAGGATGTGATACCAATATGATTCATACAAGGACCTTTAGGTCTAGAATCAGTCACTCACTTCTTCGCAATCATAAGGTTCAGAATCAGGCATTTTTGGCACTTTTTTGTAATCATCGATTCATTGCTGATATAGCTAGTATCATTTTGATTCCTGGTCATCTTGGACTTGGGTCAGCATCTTTTTCCAATCTTTCAATCAGTTTCTATCTCGAAATCAATTCATCTTTCAAATCAATCTCAACATCTTTATCATACATAGACTATTCTTTGAACCACTCCGCTTCGCACAATAATTCAAAGAGGGGCAAAATGTAATACCCCAAAAATGGGCTATAGGTTCATTAACCTCCAATATTGACACATCAAATGAAATTAATACAAAAGTCCTAACCTAAGGCACATCTTCACATCAAAATCTTGATTGATTTTATCTTAATTTTGCATCAGGAAATATTTCCTAAATATTCCTAATTTATCTAATTATCTTTAATTAAATATTATTTGGTGATAAATGTTATTATTTATCCTAAAGTTGATTAATTGAATATGATAAATATTTAATTAATTAACTTAATTCTACCACTTAATTATTTAATTAAATTTAATTACATTTATTTCAAATTAATATTCGTATGCACCTAAAAATGGTCATCTAGACTATTAGCCCCTTTTGCTAAATCTTCAATTACTTATCCTTGATCAAATCCTAGTTCTATCATTTATTTGATTATTTTCTATGGGCTAGCCATCTTATCCTATGTCTTTATTTAATTAAAAGGAGTCTCCTCTTTTATTAAATAAAAAGCCCTCCCACTATTCCTCTTATCCTAAGTTGCACAAATAAAGCATTATTCTTATTTTATAAAAAAGGAAAAAGAACTTTTTGTCTCATATGGGCACAAAAGTCAACTTTGATTTTCTCATTGGAGGATACTTGTGCACATGGATTGCTCCTTTTTATGCTCCACCGTTGATTAAATATTTTGCCTCTTAATCTCTATGGTCCATTCCTTATCATTTCTTATAAAAGGAGAGCTCTCTTCTTCATTCTAGATCTCCAACTTTTTATGCTAATGTTATGCTGCAGGTTTTCTAGGTCACATTGGAAATTTTTGAAGATTTGGAGCATTCTTGGCTTTTGCATCTATATGTTATCATAGTTTCATTTCTTGCATTATCATGACATTCATAGCTTCATACTTAGCTTAGTTTCCTTTATGCTTTAGATTACTTCATCTAGCTTAATTAGGAGGCATTGTAATACTTGTTCTTTCATTTCCATAGTTTAGCTTGCATATTCATCTTAATCTAGCGTGCATTGCATTTCATTTGATTCTTGAGGATATTGACATTCTTTCCCTTGTCTTCATTTGAATCTCCCATTGCATGGTTTACTAGCAAGGTTGTTGGCTTAATAGCTCTAGCTAAGAGCATTCTTAAACACCCTTGCACTCCATGCTTATGGAGATATGGATCAATTTTTGAGACCTCATCCTTGAGTGTTCTTGATTGTAATTATTCATAGAAGTGCATTATTTTGTGTGTACATTTTTGGCACCCACCGTGGGGCAGAACATTAGCATTTTGTCTTTTATTTTTTGTATTTCCGTCAAAATTTTCATCATTTTTTTAGCTTATTTTTTATCTCTAGTTTTTTTGTCTCAGAGTGTCATACAACATTTTTCACTAGTGTCGTGCGATAGTTTCTTGTATAGCAGCATGACACTTTACCAGTTAAAAGTGTCGTACTATTTGGCAGATAATGTTGCACTATTAAGAACATTCTGTCACCTACATGTACAGAGAAGTGTCGCACAGAAAGATAATGTCACCCCAATATATTGTATAGTGTTGCATGACCTTTCTAGTGACTATACTATCACCTATGCCTAATAGTGAGTAGTTTCAGATTTTTTGCTATCTTTTTGAAAATTTTAGCATTTTCAGAATCTGTGCTACTCTAGAAAACTGGCACCTAGTTTTTAGGAATTTCCACAAATGGTAGCAAAATTGTAAGTGTGATATATCATTGAAAAGCTCTTTTCGAGCTTGATCTAACCATTTTGAGTTCATTTTCAAATTTTTCTATTTGGTGAGTTATTTTACTTGCAGATTATCTAATTTTTGATGTGTTAACCATTGTGGAGCTAACAAGTTGTGCTTGTAGGTGCTCTCATTGCTTGGAATTTTCTAAAAGAACGCATGTCAAAGAGGGCTACTAATGGTTTTTGTAGGACTTCCCTAAGCATAAAAACCAAATCAAGTGCTTGTTTAATTGCTTTCTTTATTGAGTGCGGCATATACTAGTTGTTTCATTTCATAGGCACTTAATACCTTGTTGTAAGAATTTTGAGGTGGTAGGAGAGTATTCTCTTCACCCTTGTGGTGAAATAGAAATCTTGACCCATCTTGAGATTTTCAAAGCAAGGGGGGTAATTGAATCTTTGCTTGGTGTGTTTGGGAGAAATTTTTAAGATAAGGGAGTATGCTCTTCACCCTTATGGTGAACCAAAAACCTTGAACCTCAAAACTTGATCTACTCTTTGTTTAAATCTTTAGGATCCTTTAGCGGGTTTTCTCTTGAGAAATCAAGAGGAACGACCCAAGTGGGGACAAGCTAATACCAAGTTATTCTAACCCACTATAATCTTAAGGCTATCGAGGACACAAAACTTTGGTAGACATAGCACTTGTCTTCGCTCGGTGTGAGTACTTGTGGGATTGTGACCATGAGAAAAGCATTGAGCAATAATGCTTAAGGTACTCTTGAGGCCACGAGGTCCTAGTCTTTTATGAGGAGCAAGAGGGGTGCTATGAATGGAAGCCCTTACTAAGAACCATAGATAGAGGCCACCCTATTTTGCTACTTAGCTTCTTGGTGCAAAGATTGATCCAAGTAGAATAACTTGGATCACCCCAAGATTACTCACCATATATGTTCCTTTTTGTTGTGTCTTTCACACTTCCATGACAATGCCAATATCTATTGTGGGCAACCACTTTGTATGAGGCAATGGAGCATCAATTTGTGGGCCATGTTGCTAAGTATTGAGCCTTGTTTTTTTAAGATAGTAAGTGCTTGAAGTGTCCTCATTGTGCTATACTTGTGTAAACATTCTTGCATACTCAAACATCTGGGTAATGTTCATAGGGTTTTTTAGTTTTGATATCCCAATTCCTTATCTTGGCAAGGTTTCTTTTGCTCTTGCACAAGTGTTTGATGACATGTTTGATCACCTACTATTTGCAAACTTGTCTACTTCCTAATATTATTGTGCTTGAAATAAAAAAAATTGTACTTGCAACCTACAACATTGACCAAATTCTTTTCAAGACTGATTTTTTCACATTCATTGGTCAAGAGTCATACGCTACTGAAACAATATCACACACAGTCCTTTTGCTATCCTACTACTGCTTGCAATCCAAAGTTGATTTGTGTCACTTGTAGTCTTCCTTGGTCAGTCCAGATCTTAGATCTTAGGTGCTGTGACATGTTTCTCAATATCCAAATGAATTCCAATGGTATCAAATTGCAAAAAATGACTCTTAGTCTTCTTTCTTCCACTTCTTCCATGTCTTCCTAGTCTTCCATTTTCATCCTTTCTCTTCTTTCTTCATGATTCTTCCTAAATTCTTCATGTCTTCTTAATTCTTTTCCTCTTGTTATCTAGTCTACCTTCTTCTATTTCATCTTTTCTATTCATTTCTTCCATGCTTGATTCCTCCTCTTTTGGAGCCATGAATTTCAATTATCTTGTTATGGAACCTCTCTTGAGAATGGATGATCTTGAACTCATTGCTCAATTTGAAGAGTATCTTTATTCCTCCAAAAATTGCATGGATGATAAACTTATGGAAAAAGTAGAAGAAAAATTGATTGAATCAGACACCTTTGCTAGAATCCTACGCATGATCTTGGCACACCATCCTGCTTCCAAACATTCTTCTCATCTTTCCTCATCCTCCAAATCTTATCATGACTCTTCTAAGTCTTATTCGTATTCCTCATTATCCAAGTCTTCTTTGTCCACTAGGTCTTCATTTTCCTCTTTTTGAAGATCTCATTCCTCTTCTACTTCTCCCAACAGTCTTACTCCTTGTCTCAAGGCATACCATGATGAGAAATATGATAGCCCTTGTGATACCTATGACACCTCTATTCCTAAGAGCCCTCCTAGTCATAGGCTCATGCTTACTGGAAATGGGTTGCCACATTGGATAGATTGTGATGGTGATCCATATGATTCAAATTTTGAAAAGGAGTTTGATGATTTCTACAGACAATACCTAGATGATGCATCCACTTCTGTTGAGGAATATAAAATGTACCACACTGATATGAAACATCACTACTATGATAATCCTTCCTCTAAGAACTCTCATGCTAAAGATAAAGATTACACTCTCAAGAAAGATCATGTTAATACTGAATCTTTGTCTTGTAATGGTCCCCTTCCATCCCCTGCTTCCTCCAATACCCATACACTTCCTAAAACTTCTGAGCCTTGCAAATCTTTTGCAAATCCTTCATCTGACAAAGATCCTATTACTTTTCATACAGTTCCCTACATTATCCTCAAGGGCTATCTCTTAAAGAAACTCAAGCTAACCTTCACTTGGATGCAAATACTTCCAATAATGCTACACCTAGTGAGCCTAAGCCTTTATGCGCTATAATGCCTACTTCAACTAGTCCTTCACCATCTAGTCAAAAATCTTCCATGCAATTCCAACATGCTTCCTTGTCCTTAGAAGTGGCTCCATGTCAAGAGGACTTTAAAAATGATAAAGAATAGAATATCAAAAAAGATCAAGATCAAGAACCCTCCATGTCATCTAATCTTTTTCATGACATCTCTGATCTGCTTCATGGTTCTTTTGATCCTCTACACTCTTTCGCATTCATTCCACCATCTCCTAAGCAAGATCAAGCTACTACTTACACCATTGAGCTTATTGACAATCAAAATAACCTTACTACACTTGCACTTTCCAAAGATGATACTTCCATTAAGGTTATTAAAAATGGTGTTGTTACTTCCAATGTTAAGCCTATTAAAAATCAAGAAAAAAATGATGCACTTATGCTATCCAAAGCAACTTGTCAAGATCAAAGTCTTTCATCTTCTTGTTCTACCACTCCATGTTCACCTCCACTTGCTACTCTTCTTAAGTCTTTGCAAGCTTTGAAAATTTTTATCGAAGAAGTTGCTCCTATTCAAGATGTTCATGATCCTATTAAAAATCTTAATGCTCACTCTAAAGATGTTGATGTCCTTGGCTATCATATAAATGCTGATGAATTGGTTGATTATCCTTTTGTGTCTTCCACATCCATCCTTAAACTTCCTCCACCAATACCAAAGGGTTCATGTCTTCCTTCCATCTTGGGCCCTTATGTCCCTTCACTTTCCCCTCCTAACTCTCCTAATTCTTCATCCATCTTGGGTCCTTACATCCCTCCATCTCCTATCTTTCTTCAAGATCAACATAGATGCATACCCTTGAATCCTTTTCATCCACCCACTCATCTAAACTAGTCATATTCTCCTTCTTCTTCCACAAGTCCCAAGTCTTTTGGAAGTAACTTGAATGTTCAATATAAGAAAAAGAAGCAATACAAGAATGCATCAAAAAAAGAAGATCACCATGTCTCCTCTAATTGACATGGAGGTATAAAGTCAAAAGAGATATCTAAGAAGAAAAATACAAGACAAGTATGGGTTCTAAAATCTATCATTGAAGATATTCTCTCTAAATCATCAAAAAGAAATGAAAAACCTAAGGCTATATGGATTCCAAAGTCTCTCTTGAAAGATTCTAATGTTAAGAAACAAGTAAATTTGACATTCAAGCTTCCAAAGGCTTCCACTTCATCTTCTTCCAAAAAAATTCTTCCATTCCATGTGCCTAAACCACAACCTCTACTAAACATTCACCATATTCCTTCTCGTATTCTTTCATTTACATTTCCTCCACCCTCTCACCACCCTTCAAGGTGTGTGTCGATTTTGATCTTGCCTTCCTTTCCATCTACCCTTTCACAATCATTCCATTCATTATCCTTCTACTTTATATCCTTTTTCCTCATTTGCCTTTTCCTCCTATCTTCCAACCTCACTTGCTTTCCATAAAACCTTATCCTCCATTTTTCTCTTCCACCTTCCTTTCCCTATTATCATCTTTGAGCATATCATTTTAAATTCTTGGCATATCATGGTTTATCCTTTCAAGGAGCATTATTTAAAAAGCTTTCCTTCTTCCAAAAAAAGAAAATTAAAAAAAAAAATTAAAAAAAAATTGAAAATGTGCCTTGGTGGAAATCTGAAAATAGGTTCCTTGTTAGCAAAAGTAAAGAAAAATAAATTCATCCTATGGTGAAAACCACTCCCTTGTGGTACCTTGGATAAGTACCATGATGAAAATCTAGCAATTAGGCATCATGCGTAGTTCTTCTACATATTTTATTGATTCCATCTTCTCTCTTTCATCTTGACAATGTTGACCTATACATGAATATTTGGCTATCTTGTGAGCTATCTTACGATGATCTTGCTTTCATTCTATTCATGTTTAGCCTTCATATTTATTTTCCTCCATTCATTCTATTCTTTCACTATCTTTTTCCCCTTGGTCTTGATCTAATAAAAAAGAGTAAAAAATGATGCTATGAAGCCTCTTGACATGTCTACTCCTTTGGACTACATCATTTTCTTCTTTTTCATTACACTTTTGTGACTTATCCTATGCTGGTCTTTCATTTCTTTTCCAAATGTGCTTTACATGACAATTTTCCCCTAGCTTGGGTACTCTTGAGGAGTTTACCTTTAAGTTTTTCTTCCCTTCATTCCCCTTCATTCTCTTGTCTTTCATCTCTTCCACCAGCTTGCTAATCCCTCTTGTCCTCCACCTTGCTAGAAATTGGGACTACACAATCTAATCTTGCTTGGGAGTTTGATGCCCATTTTGTTTGGGGGCATCCTAAGTATGATCTTGAAAAAACCCAAAAAAAATCATATATGATGCTAAACAAATCCTAAGAAGTATATAATGTCCTAAAAAAATGAGCATCCTAGTGAAAACTTAGCAATAGACACTTTGATGTCTCACCAAAAAAATAAAAAAATGAAAAAATACAAAAAAATAAAAAAATTCAAAATCCCAAAAAATAGTCACACTCACCCCAATTGTGTTTTTCAACACTTTCCTAGCGTCAAGTGTTTCTCAACACTTATCAGATATCCTATCCGCAGTATCGAATGATGCAATATTTCTCACTAGTAGATGCGATACTCAAAGTTTGACTCTATGACCTACACACATGCACTTAAACACTTGACTTGCTGAAATTTACTTGACTTTATTTCTTTGTGTGCTGTCTATGATGATTTCTTTGCTAAGTGTTCTATCCCTAATAGTTTTCGATGATGTTGAGCTAGAAGACTGGGGCATGAGAACATGTTTTATTACTTTTTCTACTTGTGGGTATATCTTGTGCGTTCTTTCTATCATTAGCATTCGTGATTGATCCACTTGACACTAAGGACTTACAAGGTATCATCCTTGATTATTTTTGCAAGTGCATACTTATAGTCATCTTGAATTTCCTTGTGTCTCGATGTGAGTATAATCTTGCCATAGCAAACTTAGGTAATCTCACTGCACTAGTCATCTTGACCTGCATATCTTTGATGCGTAGGTGGGATTTCCACATTCCTATTTGATATAGATCATATTTAGATTCACATAGTCATACTAGTGTGTATTGTATGATCTTGCAACACTACCAATAACTCTCGATGATGAATATTAGAGTCTAAAAGCTTTGTGACCTTGCAAGTAAACCACTTTTCATAGTAGCTTGCATTTTTAAGTTTATGATAGTTAGTTTTGCATCTTGCATAAGCAGAGAGCTCTCCTTTCATCTTTCATGGACCTATAGGTCAACTATGCTCACCTTTTGCTTCTTCCCAATCATATCTTTCACTTCTTATCTTTCATATCACATCATTTTCAATTCATTTCAGGATTGAAACTGAAATTCGAGTTCACCTTGATCATCCAAATTGCATTTCACCCTCTTCTGCATAGTTGGCTGACCATTTGAGGCCTGATCCTTCGATCTTTGCTAGGGCATCTTCATTTCTTCATCTCCATCTCTCTCACCCTTCTAGTCTTTGATTCATTTCATCTCTCTAAGGTCTTAACTAGGGCATATCTTCACTGCTTGATTGTTATTATCTTATCTTTCATCTTCGATTATAATTTTTAGTGATTTGATCATGTTGCTCTTGCTTCTGCATTCCCTCTACCTAATTTCTCTTTTGATCCCGAGGGGGCAGAACATCATATTCGATTGGTTATTCTCTAGAGCATATGCTTGACCATTCCATTTTCTCTGATCGATCTATCTTTGCGCTTGACATGTAGTTCTCATCTTGAGTTCTGATACTATCCATCTCTTTCTGAAGTGTTCAGTACTGTCGCTAATAGGCTGACCATGCAGGATTTTCTATCTCTCTACACTTCATTCTTTGGAGTTAGATCTCTATCCATTGCCTTCTTAGATGATCTATTCTTTAACGTAATGTGTTCCCAGATCAATCACACATTAGTCAAAAAGGAGCAAATGTATACACCTAAAAATAATCATCTAGACTATTAGCCCCTTGCTAGCATTATTTGCTAAAATCATCAATTGCTTATTCTTGATCAAATCTTAATTCTATCATTTATTCAATTATTTTCTATGGGCTAATCATATTATTCTAAAGTCTTTATTTATTAAAAGGAATTCCCTCCCCTTTTAATAAATAAAAAGCTCCACTTTTCCTCTTATCCTAAGTTGCACAAATAAAGCATTGTTCTTATTTTATAAAAAGGGAAAAAACACTTTTTGTCTCATATGGACACAAAAGTCAACTCTTATTTTTTCATTAGATGATATTTGTGCACATGGATTGCTCCTTTTTGATGCTCCACTGTTGATTAAATCTTTTGCCTCTTAATCTCCATGGTCCATTCTTTCTCATTTCTTATAAAAGGAGAGCTCTCATCTTCATTCTAGATCCCAATCTTTTTATGCTAATCTTATGCTGCAGGATTTCTTAGAGACTTTGAAGCTTTTGAAGACTTTAGAGCTTTTTGGAGATCTTATTTAATTAGATTTAATTACATTTATTCTAAATTAATATTGTTTTTATTTTGACAATAAATCAAAATTCTTAGAAATAATCAATTGGATATTTATTTAATTGATTTAAAATTAAAGTTGTCAAATTTAATGATTTAATTGGAATAAAGTTTGATTTAATAATTGATTAACCCATGAATCAATTATTTTAATTTAAAATCAGTTAAGTTGAAAATAAATCACTTTTTTAAAAAATTAATTTATAATTAAATCATGTACAATCAGAAAAGCAGGCAACTAGAAATTAACAATCAATTTTAAAATTGAAACTCAACATCTGATGATGAGTTGAAAAATAAAATAAAAAATGAAAGCTCTATTTTGAGATAAAAACTGCTTTTGCATAATTTTATGAATTAAATATTCTTAATTTCTTGTTAACTCAAAAATCAACATGAGTTTATCAAGAGTGATTTATGGCTTTTCTCAATGCATCCTCAAAGCCTTGGATTTCTATAAAATCAAGGCTTCAACTCTTCTAAAATTATCTCTTGAATTTGCACAATTACTCTAGCAAATTGACATCTAAAGAATCAAACACTTGTGACAGAGGAATCTGTGAGATCATTCATAATTTTCATATTTTTTGCATAGTTTTTCATATCATTTAACATATCATTGCTAGATACTTTTACATATCAATTTCATACATTCTAGCTTAGATTCATATCTATTTTTCATTCTTATTGCATAGAAAATCCAAAAAAAAGATTAATTTGCATTCATATTTCATTGCTTTCATCATTTTAAATCCTTCATTTAGGTGTTACATTGTCACTGATCTCGATTTCAATTTGAGAACATCATACTTGCACCTACTAGAAGGTAGTAAATTTCTTGGTTAGTATAGTTTCAATTACTTACAAATTTTGATTTTTGCTAACCTCTAATATTTTACTGAAGTGTTCTGTCTACAGCTAGGTACAAAATTCACACACACAACACCATCATGATGGATAGATCTAGGGTTTTAATGATGAATCTTGAATGCTTGAACCAAATCTCTTAAAAGGCTTGAATGCTTGAATTCTTGATCTTCAATGGAGAACTTGAATGCTTGAATGGAAGATTGCTTGAATGAATTTTCTTGAGAATTTTTTCCTGATCATGAAGGTCTCCTTGAGAGTGCTTGAGCATGAAAGTGGATTGATTAGATGGATTGAAATGAGAGAGGAAGGCTTCCTTTTATAGTGATCTAGGGAAAAAACTTCTAGAGAGGCCGACATTGGAGAATTAAATCCCAATTAACCTTAACCCCTAGAAATGGACCTAGCTTAAATGCAATTTAAGAGTTTACTATTCTGAATTTTGAAACAACCAACCTGAAAGCTAGAAAAAAATAAATTTTGAAGCTCGATATCCCGAAACCTCTAGAACTTGAAAAATGAACCCAACACCAAGATTGAGGTTGACTTTGACCTAGGTTAGGGTCAAGGTCAATTCTTCCCTAGGTCAAGATCAAGGTTGACCCTACCCTAGGTTAGGGTCAAGGTCAACCTTGACCAGAAAGGTCGACCTTGACCCTAAGGTGACAAGTCTCAAATTCTCAGGACTAGGTGCCAGAAACAAGCTGAAAATAGGAGGGAGAAAAGAAGAATAGGGGGAAAAAGATAGATCCATGTAAAGACCTATTTGAGGCACTTGACATGACCCCAGACCACTTACTTAGAGGGCTAAACATTCTTAACATGGAAGTGCTTCCATTTTAAGATGATACATTGAGCCTCCACTTTAGCAAGAGTGTGGATTCAATGCAAACTCTTGGTAAAGGAGAAGAAAGAAGAGATCCAAGTGGATTCAAAATGAGATAAAATGACACTTCGCTAACAAAAAAATCCCCCAGGCTAAATATTCTAACTCAACACACACACACGAGGGTGTGAAAAAAAGAAAAAACCAAAAAACATAAAAAAGGGGTTAGTACTAAAACAAACCCAAATCAACTAGTAGAGGAAACCTTGCTAAGAAATATTTTTGATACTAATATAATATTTGGAAAGCTATCATAAAAGCATAAATGATTGCATAAGAAAGACAAGAGCAACACTATAAATAACATAGCTTCATGATCCAATCCTACTAGCATGAAAGTGAAAATAGAGAAAAGAGAAAGTGATTACCTCACCTAGTAAGATGTCCACCTTACCATGGATCACCAAGGAGGGAGAGCCAAACAGGTGGCTAAACCTGATAGTTCACCCATAAATAGCACCTTGTAATTGTAATATTTCTTCTAACAGCTTCTAGAATACTCATAGATCCACCTTCTTGTATCACTATGAATATGATATGTGTGTCTCCTTAGGATTTAGCAACTTATGTGCATTATCTTTGGAAGATTTAGCATATTGAAATTTGAAAAATGCATGTCTCTTCAGGATTTAACATCTTATGTGTGTTACCTTCCAAGATTTAGCATGTTTGAACTTGAAAATGTGTGTCTCTTCAAAATTTAGCAACTTATGTGCATTACCTTTAGAGGATTTAGCATGTAAATGAAAAACTATAGTACAAGGGAGACCCTATATATGCCCCCTTCTTTATTGTGGCTATCTACTAGACATGATAAGGAAGAGAAATAAGATACCTACTTCACAATGTAAGGAGATATCCTGTTTAACAACCATGTACACTATATTCTTAGCAAAGGGTACTGACCCCTACATCCAAGAACATAGATAATCATGAAAAGGATACGTCACTCAAGGAAAATGATCCTCAAAGAAAAAGATCTTATCAACAAGACCCCCACCATAGAAGAGTGCTTTTAGATAAAATATCATCTTTCAAAGATAAACCAGGTGGGAACAAAGATTTAATCATCAAAACCCCCTGCAATCAAGGGATACAGGAATCTTTGAATTGAGAGAAACAACTCCAACACCAAAGCAAGGGTAAGAGTTTATAAAGAACATAATTTACAAAATAAAGAAAAGGTGATGAAATAGGATAACAACCTCTCATATAAAAAGGTTATCCATAGTCAAAACCTTTGTCAGTATAATGAAATAATATTACAATATAAAAAAATGCCACTAAGCTAAGGAAAGCAGTTCCCTATAAAAAGAGAAAGAAGGAATAACCTTGCCCACCAGGGATGAAAGAAAGGAATACCTTTGCAAAAAAAATGTCTTAGAAAAGATATCTTGAATATAGGATAAAATCTATGGATGATTATAAACATGATACAAAAACCATAGAGAAGAAAAAATAATAATTAAGCCTAGGATAAAATATATGCCTAGAGCCTAATGGATCCTATAAGACTGGATGGAAAAACACCTCTTGCCCCCTAGTCTAGAGACAAGAGGAGAAGAACTGTATATTATATCAGAATGAGGGGTATCCCCTATATCAAAATTATGAAGGAATTGTAAAACTATGATATTGATATCAGGATTTAACTATGTAGTTTTTGAGTCAAACTCATTGACCCATGTTTCATGAGTAGTGGTTCACACGAACCCATCTCTCATGAGAATGAATGGAACACTTAGCACTCATTGGATCTAGGTGATGCTCACAGAGTTGAAGCATTGGGACTTCCCGGGAGGTCACCCATCCCAATACTACTCTAGCTTGAGTGTGCTTAACTATAGAGTTTCCTCCATGGTTAAACCCACTCTTCTTGCAACCCCATTTGCAAAACCTTCACCAAGTGTTGTGCCTTATGAACCACTCATTAGAAAGCCCCTTAAGCTCATCAATTGATAATTTTGCTGTGGAAAATATCTCCTACTTATCAATTGATGAGATTAAGGGACTTTCTAATGAGTGGTTCATAAGGCACAACACTTGGTGAAGGTTTTGAAAATGGGGTTGCAAGCAGAGTGGGTTTAACCATGGAAGAAACTTTGTAGTTAAACGAGCTCAAGCTGGAGTAGTATTGGGATGGGTGACCTCCCTGGAAGTCCTGATGCTTCACCTCTATGAGCATCACCTAGATCCAATGAGTGCTAAGTGTTCCATTCATTCTCATGAGAGATGGGTTCATGTAAACCACTACTCATGAAACATGGGTCAATGAGTTTGACTCAAAAACTACACAGTTAAATCCTAATAGCAATATCACAATTTGACTTGCTGTGGAAAATATCTCCTACTTATCAATTGTAAAACTGCATGAGAGTGAGATATAATTCCTAAAGAAGCTCTTTCCCTAACATATAACTTGAAATGCTTACAATCAGCAAGTAAATGTGTCTTACTATAATGAAAAGGACATTTATACTTGGATAAAGCATCTTTCAGCATATGTTTAAAGATTTCTTTCTTGGAATTCATTAATTGAACATACACCTTCTTAGCTAGATCTTGATGAGTATCAGGGTTATCTAATTTAGGTGTAGGGAGAAGAACATGAAGACGAGGATGACGATCAACATTACCCACCTTGAATTGAGATTGTGAATGAACAACACCATGCATATCCTATTTAGGGGGTATATGAACTAGATACTTGATACCATGCTCATTAACTCCAAGCCCTAAACCTCTATAACCTTGTTTAGTCATCATATTAAATCCTGTAGTGTATATACTATGTAAAGCTTCTACAGGAGGTGATTATTTATCATGCTCATGAATAAAAGTTGCATAAGGTGGAATAATAGGTTTTTAAGAAGTTTTTTTACCCTTTCCTTTAATATCATCATGAATCAGAGGAGAAGGTAAATTAAATAACTCTTGCACATCTGCATCCTAAACTATAGCTTGAATCCCATCATAAGTATGGGAAGAACTAGGGTTAACAGATGGAGAATGAGGCATCAAATTAGGAATAGGAATGTTAGGAATCAAATTAGGAATGATAGAATTAGGATTAGGAAGATTAGGAGATGGTGTATCATCTACCAAATTCTTCACATAATCCAAAAGAGCAATAAGTCTACCACATGACTTTTTAATGAAAGTTTTAAAAGTAGGAAGACTAGTATCGGTCAATTTCACAAAAGCATAGGCAAGTGCAAAATGAAGGGTTAGCAACATAATGAAGTGAATAATACTCTCATAAACATCATAGGTATGGTAAAGAGATACTAAGAGAATGGTAATAAAGAACATAATCACACACCAAAGCATCTTAAAAATCTTTATAGTAAATGAAATGCAAGAAATCTTTTTGGATTTTGTTGAATATATAGATTTTTTATTTATTTTTTGTAATTTTGAATTTAAAATGCAAGACCATAAAATAAATCTAATCTTGATGCAAGAAAAGAAAAGACCTAACACCAAAAAAGAAGGAATTTTCTATTGTGGGTTCACCAAAATGTAAGATAATGGTGAACACTCAAGATAATATAAAAAACCCAATAGGGCATCTAATTCCACAAAATAAAGGGATAAGCTTGTCGAGTTCACCAAAAATATAAGATGATAAAAATATATCTTGGATATATTTTTATATGTGTGTATTTTGTTTGTGTGTGGGGGTGGAAGTATGTGAAGAGTATGTGATAACAAAGTGTAAATATATGATGGAAAATGTTATGGACATAAAAAATTAATAAAACATGAATACTTATCTTGAAAAGAAGCTGATGTGGAAATCACTATTTACTGATGTCTATGTTCAATTTTGGGAGATTCTGCAACCTGCTCTGGACTGGAAATGTCGAGATAGAGAAAACCCAATAAAAAATTGTCTTTTGGAGTTAGGTCAACCTTGACCTCAGAATAGGGGCACAATCTTACTGTAGGGAACAATCTTACCCCCCACTCAATGTTGGCCTTGACCCGACACAGCTCTAGTGGAAATTTTGTTCACAGATGTTGGAAGTTCACCGAAAAGGGTATCTAGATCTGAACTGCAATTCACTATCATGTACCTGTACCTACAAGAAAAATAGTTTTTTTTTTGGATGAGGGGTTTGCGTTAGTCAAACCTCGGTTTGGAATCAACCTTAATAATGGAATTGAAATAGAGAATGCTAGAAAGTAGTAGAAGTAGATCGAACAATGAAGCTATGATATTCAATAGATATGCAATTTTATTTCAAATGTAAACAAGCATGTTGATATGAAAGCTTGAACACAACATTAACAAATATAAATCAAAACCTCCATGATTGTATGCTCAGAATCCACCTTGAGGGAAGAATGAATGGATCTTGAAAATGAATAAAGGATCTTGAAGGAAGATCACACCATCATGATGGATAGATCTAGGGTTTGAATGATGAATCTTGAATTCTTGAACCAAATCCCTTCAAAGGCTTGAATGCTTGAATCCTTGATCTTTAATGGAGAACTTGAATGCTTGATTGGAGGATTTATTGAATAAATTTTCTTGAGAATGCTTTCTTGATCATGAAGGTCTCCTTGAGAGTGCTTGAGCATGAAAGTGGATTGATTAGATGGATTAAAATGAGAGACAAAGGCTTCCTTTTATAGTGATCTAGGGCACAAACTTCTAGAGAGGCTGACATTAGAGAATTAAATCCCAATTAACCTTAACCTTTAGAAATAGACCTAGATTAAATGCAATTTAAGAGTTTACCATTCCAAAATTTGAACTAGTTGATCCGAAAGCAGAAAAATAAAAGTTTTTGAAGAATGATATCCCCAAACCTCTAGAACTTGAAAAATGGACCCAAGGTTAGGGTCGAGGTTGACACTAACCTAGATCAAGGTCGAGGTCTACCTTGACCCAGAAGGTCCACCTTGACCCTAAGGTGATAGGTCTCAAATTCTTAGGACCACGTGCCAAAAATAGGCTGGAAATAGGAGGGAGAAAAGTATATCAGGAGGAAAAAGCTAGATCCATGAAAAGACCTATTCAAGGTGCTTGACATGACCTAAGACACTTACTTAGAGGGCTAAACATTCTTAACATGGAAGTGCTTTTTGTGTGTATGAAAATTCTACCTAGTTGTGGACAAAACACTTCAGTAAAACATTAGAGGTTAGCAAATCAAAGAAATCTATAGGTAATTGAAACTAAGCTAACTAGGCGATTTACTGCCTTCTTGTAGGTGCAAGTATGATATTCTTAGATTAGACTGAGATCAGTGACAATGCAACACCTAAATGAAGGATTTGAATGCAAAAGAATGAAAACTGTATGTATGCAGATTAATCTTTTTTTTTTGGATCCAATAAGAATGAAAAAATTGATATGAAACTAATCTAGAATGAATTGAAATGATATGAAAATTAATCTAATAATGATATGCTATGAATGAATACTATGAACCATAAAAAAAATAGCAAAAATCTCACAATCACCTTGTGTGCAAGAGATTGATTCTTCAGATGTTACTTCGCCAGGGTAAGTATGAAAATTTGAGGGTGGTTATCTGTGAAGAGCCAAGCCTTGATTTTATAGAAATCCAGGGCTTGAGGATGCATTGAGAAAAACCATAAATCAAACTTGATAAACTTAGGTTGATTTTTGAGTTAACAAGAAATTATAATTAATTAACTCACAAAATCATGCAAAAATAGCTTTTTGACTCAAATCAGAAGTTTAGATCAGCTTTTAACTCAAAATAGATGTTGAGTTTCCAAAAGATAACAAATTGAATTGATTTTCTGATTTAAAGTTTAATTGCTCTTTGAATGTGCATAATAATTATAAATTAAATAATTAAATAAAGTGATTTATCTTTAACTTAATTGATTTTTTAATTAAAGCAGTTGATTTATGGGTTAATCAATTATTAAATCAAACTTTAATTCAAAACTATATTATCAAATATTTACAACTGACATTAATTAATTAAATAAGAATTTAATCAATTAGTCATAAGATTTTTGATTTATTGTCAAAATTAAATAATACAATTTAGGAATAAATATAATTAAATGTAATTAAATAATTAAGTGGCAAAATTAAATCTGATTAATCAAATATTCAGAATATTCAATTAATCAAACTTTTAGGGATAAATATGATTTATGGCCAAATAATTATTAAATCAAAGATAATTAGGATAAATAGGAATATTTCAAGGAATATTCCCCGATGTAGAATTAGGGTAATCAATTAGAATTAAACTGATGTGCAAATGTGCCTTAGGTTAGGACTTTGATGTTGATTTCATTCGAATTGTCGATGTAGGAGGTTAATGAACCTATAGCCCATTTTTGGGGTATTACATTAACTAATACAATTCTGTAATACCCCATAGTACACGTCCGTATTTCACATCCTGCCACTCAGAGACTCTATGTATCGATTCTTAATCCTATGAGAGTACATTGGCTTCCTGTGGTTTTGAGTACCTGATCCGTTTACCTAAGATTTGAGTAAACCATGGGCTACTAACTACATTGATTGAGTGCTTTCACACTGAGGCACAAATTCCATCTCCCTATAGGAGAGATTATGGTTACTCTGGAGGATGTCTATCAGATACTTCACATTCTATTCCATGGTCCTCGCCCTGACTATGTGAGTTCTGGGAACTCTAGATTACATGCCTTCATGAGATTATTCAGAGATGATACATAGCTAACCCAATCCATATCCTGGGATTCCTTAGTCTAGTGATATGGGAAGACCCTGAGATTAGAGTGTATACTAGCTAGTATGATAAGTGGGATTATCATGTCTGACCGTCAGCAGAACGGTCTTTTGATGGGCTGGGCCCCTATGGTTGTTCATTTGATGGCCACTCCTTCTAAGCTAGGCTAGGGTTAGTGTATGTTGGCTCATATGTTCTCTAAGATGCACAAGATAGTGTATCAAGAGAGCAAGTCATTTGCTTTAGTGCTTTAGTACTTTAGATTTGGGCCTGGGAGCACATCCCAGTATGCAGACCCATATGTCAGAGTCAGCGCCAGCCACAGGAGCCTGTGATTTACATTTATTCAGGATATGTCACATAGGTGCACATAGGCGTCACTAATTACTAGATGTGAGTGCTTGATGATATGACTTTCATTGTCTGGTGCCCATACTAGCAGATAGAGGTGTGGCCTACTTCCTGAGAGTGGTTTAGTTATTTCTTTCAGAGTCGAGTGTTGATAGGGTGATCTACCTTAGTGATCAAGAGATTCATTATTATCAGAGTGTGGTGGTAGTGTGGTATCATTCAGGATGCCCCACAGGACTATGCCACATATGCCAGATTTGTTTGAGAGATAGGTCTCAAATGGATAGCTAGGATTTCTTATGCTCTCAGTGTTCAAGAGTACAATGGTTATGTAGGTAGAGACTGAGACTACCATCTAGATGTTGCAGATGCTGGAGTGATAGATGGATTCATTGCATGGCTCATATAGTATCCCATTCATAGATTTTTAGATCCTCCTGAGTTGATCCCTAGTATGGAGGAGGCTATGGATGTTACAGGTGCACCTATGAGTCAAAGTTAGAGGCAACATGATGCATAGATTCTAATACCTTAGCCTACACCTTTGAGGTTGAGAGCAGTTGTTACACCATTGAGACCATCTGGTCATATGAGCCCACCTTGTCCTACTAGTTCTTCAGTAGGTAGGCCTCCAGTTTTATAGCAGAGATCCACTAGAGGAGAGAGTGACACTTTGGGTAGTATCAATAGTGCAGATGAGGTACTAGGTGCATGACAGGATGTAGGTGCTGGTCTTGATCCTTCACAGGGTGATATCGATTTTGATCTTGGTGCAGAGGTGAGATGTCATAAGGTATAGAGAGAAGAGGCTACTGATCATCCAATTGATGATACTGAGATACCTACTACATATGTCAGTCCAAGATAGGCATTGACTCCCTAGGAGACCATTATACAGCTTAGACTATAGGTCAGGGACCTGAAGTTACAGAGTGCTACCCATGATATACATCAGAAGGAGCTAGAGAGGAATCTTTTATTACAAGAGGCATATGTTAGGAGATTACAGGCAGAGGTGACACACCAGACTACTCACAACTCATATTATGTCTCAGCATATTATTCTATCATTCCAACAGCTCAGAGGGTTCCCACATATTCACAGTACATTATTGCATCAAATAGAGCTAGGGCATCACGAGCTGAGGTAGTGCCAGATGCACCACCACCACCTCCACCAAATGTAGAGGATCAGGCTAACAGCTGATCTATCTTGATATTCTATTTTTTTCATTTTGTTCATACATACTGATCTGACTTCTAATAGCTCACATGAGCTCATTCTTTTTTACCTTGTGCCAGTAGTGCACCCTTGACTAGTTCAAGTTATATGATATATATGAGATCAAGATTTTGGTTATGACATCATTTGTACTTATCTTTTTTATTTATGATGATATCATGTGATGTAAATACTATGAGTAGTGTAGAATGTATGTATGGATTTATGCAATGCAATGATTTATTTCAAATGTATGGATGTTATGAAAATGTAATTGATTATGGAAAATGTATGGAAATGTATGATTTTGATTATGCACATGTATGTAATGTAATGCAATAGATGGAATGATCATGAAATGCCATGTAAATGCAATGATACACATGATATGTTTTGTAGGTATTGATGAAGACAAGTACTCAGTCTTTATGTCAAAAAGGATGTCTAACCCAGGATGGTGATTGCTTGCGGTTTAGTGAGGAAACCTTCATGTGAGATTCAGCTCTTCATGTCAAGTTAAGTTTAGTTTTGAAGAATTGTTTAAGCATTTAAGTGTATTCATAAATTTTTGAGATCATGAAATCATGCAAAGTGCAAAATGACATGCAAAATGAAATGAAAACCTAAGACCTAGGACCTAATCACTCATCATGTGTTGGTCTTTGTCATCGTTGAATTTTTAGGTAATTGGATAAATCAATACAACATCCACTAGTTAGAAAACTATGAACATATGAATATTGATTTGTATGTGCAAGAAACAATACAATGCCCACTGGTTAGACAACCATGGATATATGAATATTGATTTTATTTTTGGAATGTCAAATTAGATATAAGCACCAAGGCACAAATGCCAGGTTGACCTAAATATCATGTCCATTTTGATATAGCAATTTGTATAAGCAGAAAAACATAAATGTTGTGATGACCTAAATATGCCTTGTGGTACAAACACATCAAGCAGTCAAGAGATCATTCTAAATCCAATGTGAATTACCTGTAGTAACCCTTTATCATTCACATCCTTAGGCAAGATCATGTTTCATAGTAGGAGTAAGAACTCACTCAAAAAGACAATAGTTAAATCAAAATTCCTTGAAGCTTCCAAGTATCGATGGTCAAGGTACACATAGCCCCCAGTCATCACTCTCTAAATCTAATAAAGGACATCATTAAAGAGCTCGAAGGGATAGAATACACAAAAATGTCAATGTGAATCAATAAGCATACGAGGAGATAAAAGCACATGAAGAAAAGATTGTTTTTGTTCATGTTGATGTTTGATTATGTTGTTGTAGATGCAAAATCCTTTATAGAGAGGAGACTGACTGACTAAATCAGATGTAGCTTCAAAGGACTCTAACTAGATATGACTCATCTAAGATACCAAGGACTGTAGGATATTTATTCGATTGCCCCCAAGTTTGAACATTGATAGGAGATGGATGCTTGAGCTGATTGGTGTATAGACCAACTTTATTGAAACAAGGATATATATAGACTAAAGCAAAGTGAAAGCTGGGAAAGACCAAGATTGCACTGATAGATGGAGCTTTTTGAACAAGTGGCACCCATTTTCTGAGTTTTCACCATCTTGGAAAAGATTCTATTTTTCCTACCAAGGCGCTCGCTTCCAGGTTTTCACCAAGGCACTTTTTATTTTTCTCATTTTTTTGTATTTTTTAGTTTTTCAATTTTTTTTGTACTTTTTCCATTTTTTGATTTTTTTGTGATACATCAAGGCACCTATTGCTAGGTTTTCACTAGGATGATCATTTTTTCAGGACTTTTTCAAAATTTAATAATTTTTTCAAGGCATTTTACCATAGATTGAATGCTTTAGGCATAGAATTTCTTTAGATGTAGAATGTTGATTGGTTCTTGGAGCTATTCCCCTTCAGTCATTGAGAGTTGATAAGCTCCAGAGCCAAAAGTAGTAGTGATAACAAAGGGACCCAACCAATTGGGTTAAAACTTCCCCTTGCATTCTCTATGTGATTGATTTTTATGATTTTATCTCAAGACTAGATTGCCAACCTGAAATTCTCTATGTCTGACTTTCTTGTTGTAACCTCTAGACATTATTTTTTGATACACTCTGAGATGATCATACACTATTTTTTTAGGCTCATCTAGTAGTTCAAGTTCTTGCAACCTAGACACTCTATAGTCTTCATTAGTTAATAGACCATGCATTTGATTCTTATTGATGGGATTTCAACCTCAATAGGAAGTACCCGCTTCAGACCCATAAACTAAAGAAAATGGTATAGCCCCAGTGGGCATTCTGATACTTATTCTATAGGCCCAAAGAGCTAGATTGATCATGAGATGCCAATCTCTTCTTGTTTTATTAATGTATGATGCAAGATTTTTGATAGATTTATGTTTGAAGCTTCTACTTGTCCATTCCCTTGAGGATAGTAAATAGATGACCAATGTTGTGTAATCTTGAATTTGGCACATAGATCATCTAAGTCTCTGTTCTTAAATTTCCCACCATTATCTATAACTATAGAGTGAGGAATACCATATCGACATATGATGTAGTTTAAAATAAACATAGAAATCTGCTTGCAGGTTGCTTGAGTCAAAGGGACTGCTTCTACCCATTTCGTGAAATATTTTGTAGTTGTAATAATATGGGTATGTCCATTAGAACAATTAGGATGTATGGATCCTATAAGATCAAATGCCCATTGTTGAAAAGGCCATTGTGTAGTAAAGGGAATTAGATCTCTCCCTAGTGCATGAATTAAGTTACCATGTATTTGGCACTTTTGATAGTTCTTAGCAAACTTGATTGCATCTTTTTCCATTTCAGGCTAATAGTACCCAGTCCTAATAAGCTTTTGAGCTAGTGTTAAACCATTTGAGTGTGACCCACATATACCTTCATGGACTTCCTCTAATGCACATTGAGACTCTTCTCATTTTAAACATCTAAGTAGTGTACCATCTAGACCTCATTTGTACAAATCATTACCAATAATGAGATACAAAGATGCATTGTAGATAAGGTATCATTTTTCATGGCAATTGAAAGTATCGAGAATGATTTAGTCTTAGAGATAGGAGAAAAGGTTTTTGTATTGGGAGGAATCATGACCAACAACAGTGAAGATCATGGGGGTTTTAGGGGAATCATATGTAGGGTAAGATAGTGCTTCAACCAGGAACTCATAGCGTAGCTCATGTTTGGGCTGCTATAATAGAGATAATAGCATTGCCATAGCATCAACAACTTTGTTCTCTATCCTATGAATCTACTCAAATGTGATAGATATGAAATATTTCTTTAGATCATCTACCATTCTCTTGTATGGGATCAGCTTTCCATCTTTCATTTGATGCACATCATTGACTTGGTGTATTACAAGTTATGAGTCTCCATGAATGTGTAGTTCTATTACTCTCCACTCAATTGATATTTTCATGCCATTGAGAAGAGCTCCATATTCAACAATGTTATTCATGCAAGGGAACTTGATTCTGAATGCTTTTGGGATGGAGTATCCTTGAGGTGTGATGAATAGTATGCCCACTCCAGATCCATTATGTGTGTAGGAGCTGTCAAAGAATAACTTCCATGCTCTAGAAGAAAGATTCATGATAGAGGAATCTAGGAATTCTATTTGTATTGGTGTATCATTAAACAATGGTGTGTCAACCAATTGATCAGAAATGACCTATCCTTTGATATCTTTTCTTTCAACATATTCAATGTCAAATTCACTTAATAACATCACCCATTTAGCTAATCTACCTATGAGGGAAGCTTTTCTTAGTAGGTACTTTAGTGGATCAATCTTAGCTACCAAATGCATGGTATGAGCTAACATGTAATGTCTTAGTTTCTATGATGCAAACATTACAGCTAGAAAAGCTTTCTCAATCATTGAATAGTTCTTCTCATATGCTACCAATGTTCTACTGATATAGTATATAGCCCTTTCTTTCTTGTTCTCATCATGCTGTGCTAGCAATGCCCCCAGTGATGTATCTATTGTAGAGACATATAAGATCAATGGATTCCCTTGAATAGGAGGCATCAAAATAGGAGGATTTGATAGATATTTCTTGATATGATTAAATTTCTTTTCACATTCCTCATTCCATGAAAAAGTCACACCTTTATGTAATGTTTTTGTAAAAGGTTGTTAGATGTCTACCAACTGAGATATGAAGCATCTGATAGACTGCACTCTTCCTTGTAATCTTCTCATTTGGATGATTTTCATGGGAGGTTTCATCTCCATGATAGCTTTAACCTTTTCTTGATCTACTTCAATTCCTTTATTTGAAACAATGTATCCTAAGAGCTTTCCAGAAGTGACACCAAAAGTACACTTCTTAGGGTTCAGTCTTAGACTAAACTTCTCCATTCAATCTAGTATTTTTCTCAAATCATTTAAATGTTCAAATCTTATCATAGATTTTGCTAAGGTATCATCAACATAATCCTCCATAGTTCGATGCATCATGTCATGAAAAATAGATGTCATAGCTCTTTGATATGTAGCACCCACATTTTTCAAACCAAATGGCATGGCATTCCAACAAAAGGTACCCCATGCACATGTGAAAGAAATTTTCTCTTGATCCTCAAGAGCAATTTTTATTTGATTGTACCTAGAAAACCATCCATTAAAGAATACATCTCAAAGCCCGCAATCATATCCACTATCATATCAATTTTTGGTAATGGAAAATCATCCTTAGGGAATGCCTTGTTTACATATCTAAAGTCTGTGCATACTCTGATTGATTTGTCTGGTTTTGAAATAGGTACAATATTAGAGATCCATTTAGCATAATCAATGACTTAGATAAATCTGGTTTTTAGTAGTTTCTCTAATTCATCTTTTACCAAGAGTGGAACATGTGGATGCATCTTTCTCAAATTTTTCTTAATAGGTTTGACCCCTGGAGCTATAGATAAATGGTGTATTATAAGATCAGGATCCAACCCTAGCATATTTGAATATTTCCATGCAAATTTGATCTTTTTCTCTATTAAGAACTTGCTAAATGTTTTCTTTTCTTCTTCTGATTGAAAGGCATCTTAGGGACATTTGATGAATTTGAATTTTGTCCTTGTAGATGTGCATGAGATTGTGATCGAGTAACTATATTCATTGAGTGATTATCTCTATCCTTCCTTACAATTGTGATGACATTACAACTTTCAGATAGGCATGGTTCCACCATATTTATCACAACATTATTTCCAGAGTAAGCATAATTGACTTTAGCACCCATATTAGGCTGAGAAGATGAATCTCCTTGACCATGTTTCAAAAATGGTTCCATGAATGTTGTGTGATCATTATTGCTTTTATGATTGTCAATTATGATTTCTCCATTGTCAATCTTGTCTTGTATGATGTGTTTTAAGTGTATACAATTTTTATTTTTATGAACCTTATTGTGATGGAAGTCACATAAATCATTCTCTCTCCACCATTTTGATTTAGGTTCAGGATCAAAGAATTTTATCTTAGGCAAGGTGATGATGTTGTTGGCTAATAGAGTTTTCATGGCAGATTCCAAGGACTCTCCAAGAGGAGTAAACTTGTGTTTAGGATTAGTAGCCCAAGGTTTGTATTCAGATAGCTTCTTATTCGATTATGTTTCATTTGCCTCCTGTACAAGGAAAATCATCCTTAGGGAATGCCTTGTTTACATCTCTAAAGTCTATGCATACTCTGATTGATTTGTTTGGTTTTGAAACAAGTACAATATTAGAGATCCATTCAGCATAATCAATGACTTGGATAAATCTAGCTTTTAGTAGTTTCTCTAATTCAGCTTTTACCATGAGTGCAACATGTGGATGCATCTTTTTCAATTTTTGCTTAATAGGTTTGACCCCTGGAGCTATAGATAAATGGTGCATTATAAGATTAGGATCCAACCCTGGCATATTTGAATATTTCCATGCAAAGTTGATCTTTTTCTCTATTAAGAACTTGGTAAATGTTTTCTTTTCTTCTTCTGATAAGTATTGTGCTACATGGATCAACTATGGTTCCTCTACTATTCCAAGTTGATAGATTGAGTGGGCTCAATCAGCACTGGAGATATGTCCTATAAATGACTCAGAAGGACATCAAATATCTCATCGTTAGGCACCTCAAAGAGGTTTTCACCTTTGGATATGTCTTTTATTTTTACTTTTGTAGGTTTTGAGACTGCCACGAAGTGGTTTTCACCCTCATAACGCCTTTTATTTTTATTTTTATTCTTATTCTTTTGACTAAGATACTTAATGTCCAACTCCATCATGTTAATGCTTGGTTCACTGATGGAAGTCATCATAGGCTGAACTGCATTAAGGTAGCAAGAAAGGGCATAGTTATTTGGAAAGGTATAAATACCATGTCTCGGATTCATGGAAGTTTGGTCAAGAAGTTTGGGATGTTGGATAGTCAAAGTGGGGAAAGATTGGGAAATATTATTTACAGATATGGATCTATCATCATTGGTCCTAACCCAACTCTTGAGTTTGAAGGTGATATTACAACTCAAAACATTCAATTCATGAATAGGCTCAATGTGATTGTGAGAGTCCACTTCTGCCATAGGTGGATCAGGCTTGTTAAGTTTTTTATTTTTCCCTAGAATTATGTTGGGTTTAGGTGTGTTAGCATACAGTTTTTCCCTTTTCTTTAAATTAATCTCATACTTCTTTAAAGAATGAAAAGAAGAGAAAATCTCAACACTAACAAATGAGTTTCTTAGAAAGAAAACTCTCTGCAAATTACAAGGTGCAACTACCTTCTAGAAAGATTTTCAATATGATCTTATTAAACATAGAAAAGTAACATCATGTGTGCTTTTCACCAAAAAACACTTAAGGAAAACATTCAGTCCATCAACATGAAAAGAATGTGTAGATTTTTAGAGAAATAGATCTACTTCTATCCTAATCTCAAACTTTGAATTTCTTGAATCTAAAACTTCAATAACAATTCTCTCTGTCACTTCTAAGCATAAAATCCATCCATATCACAGTTAAGCTTTATTCAACACAACTTACCTCCACAAGAAAATAAATCACATAAGATAAAAAGTAGTATTTATCAATTCAAAAGCTTAAACAAATACACAATACCATAGGATATTTCATATATTATATAATATCAGTCTTCAGAAAACTTGAAGTTAAGTTCTTAGAAAATAGTTTCTTTAAAACTCACAGAGCTGAACCCTGAATAAGTTAAAAGTTTTTCAATAAATAGCCACGCAAGGCTTCAACAACTAACTTGGTAAAATTGTCTTTCTTGAAAGTAAATACTTCTAGAAGAAATAACTATCCTAAGCATTAAGCAAAAAAACATGGGCCTGGGAGAAAAACACCTTCAAAATGTTGACAAATGTTCCAGATGGCTAAGGGGTTGAGGTTGCTGCAAGTTGTGCTTCTTTCCAATCTTCAAATGCAACTATAAACATGGATATTACCAATTGGTGTGGCAAACCAATAAAATCAATTCATTATTTCCAGACTTCTTTCTTCCTTTTGATCTTAGCTATCTTTTCTTTGTGCATAACTAAATTATTTTTCTAAAGAATCATCATTGATTCTATTTGTGCAACCTTTGTGAATTTATTATCTATAGGGGCCTTCATCCCTTTGAGCTCATCAAACTAGATATTTATATCCTTGATTACCTGGTCAATCAGTTTATCTGACTCTTGTTGGGCTTCCTGACACCACTCACCAATTTGGTTTATATCATTGGAGATGATTTCTTTAATTTTCTTTAGTCCCTTCAGGAGATTCTTTACCTCAAAAATTCCCAGGGCCACAGCTTCATTTCTCTAGTCTATACATTCCTTTATAACATAAAGGATTTTATCATCCAATCCTGGTACTGACCTCTCCATGAGGAACTTCTGTAGACTGTACTCTTCAACTTCTTCCATCCAATGGAGCTCTTTGGTCCATGTAGTCTTATCTATCTCCCATTCTTCAATACTGGCTTCTACTTTCTTTACCAAGTGATCTCCTTTGGCATAAGTTTGATCTAGGTGAATTAGCTACTTGACATCCTTTATTTTTACATGCTCTACCCAATCATCAAATGCTTTGCTGACCGCCTTACTTCTTTGAACTTGGTCAAGAAACTATTGATTATCAGGGGATTTCATATCAATGGAGGCTAGCATTTTTCTTAGAGGAAAGGGTTCAGGATGTTGGATGGCATTGATATATTGGACCATACTCTTCATAGCCTCTTTCATTTCCTATTTTTCCTTGGCATCTTTCTAGACTCTATTGGCAATCTTCTTATTTGATACCTTGAAGAATCTCATATCAGCGGCTCTAGTGTCCTTCCATAAATCCACCTTGGATATTTGAAAATATTAAATTGAATCCTCCCCTTCAACTTTATCTTCCTTAGGCTTTGCAATCTCTGCCATCCAATGACCATTGCTTTCATCAAAATCGATTCTAGACTCCATCTTTATTTTCTTAGCCTTTGAAGATTTTCCCAAATATCTACTTACTACATCATCAATGGGTACTGATAAAGGAACCACATTTCTTTTCATGGCAACCAGGGTCTCCAGCCATGGTGGGGCAGTGGAGGATTTCTTTTTAGTATCATAGTTACTCAAAAGAACTAGTGAGTACTTCGGAGTATTCTCTATTCTCTCTTGTATCTGCTGATTATCTACCATCTCAGGTATCCTATAGTCTTCAACTAGAATTTCCCATGGATTAGCATCTGATGAGTCCAAATCCATGATGACACTAGGAGTAGCTTCTTGCCTCTTAGCCCTTTCTTTTACTCTTAGACTTGATCTGGTTACTCAAACTTTAGGTTCATCTTGGTGTTGAACTTGAACTTGTGAAGAAATTGGTTCAAGTTTAGGTTCGACTTCAGGTTTAGCTTTTCCTACACAAGATTGATCAATACTTAAGTTAGTTAAAATATAAGCTTTCTTCACTGAAATCCTCTTTTTGGTTTTCACTTGTTTCTTGGTTGATTGCAAAGGAGTAATAGAAACCCTTTTCTTCAAGAACCACACCTTTGTTCTTTCAATAACCCTTTTCATTCTTTTATGTAAATCATGTTCCTCTGGCTCCATTAAATCTAACTCAGGAATAGGGAGGGCCTCGACCTTCTCCAAGTATTGAGAATATAAAACATCAATCTCACTATCTTCCTCTACCCTGTCTGTATCCATATCCATCTTGAAGGTGATGATTTGTTTCAAATTTAACCAGGACCATAGCCTTTTCCTTACCTCCAGTTCATTAGAGTAGTTGGCCCAAAAAACCTCTAACTTAGGGATGTGCATGAATGTCTCTAGGACATTAAGATTCGCTCCTGCAAAGCCTCTATAGTTGAAATTGACTATGAGGATATAGGTCTATAGAAAGAAGGCAACCAACTCTTCTTTTATAGCCATAGTATCTTGGAAGCTTTTGCACCTATAGTACCCCAATTCAATAGGGAAAAGAACACCTAAAGAGTTCTTTGAGCTCCCTACTTTTTGTTCAACCAGAATGACCTACCTGCAAAGCTCCATTTAGACTACATCATCTAAAAAAAACCTAGGGAGCCATAGTGGTTCATCATCAAATGCTCCAACCCTCAGATAAGTAAATCTAGGAAATTGTATAAAATGATAGCCATAAACATTGATCACCTATTTAGCTTCCTTAGAAAGCCTGCAATTTTCTTTCCCTTGTAACTCAAAAATTAACTTCCTTGAGAATCTATCATTTACTATTTTGAACATGCTAGAGAACTTTTCCTTCTTTAAGCATGTGAAGTAATCATATATCTTCATATCACTCATCCACAATTCATGAGGTAACACTTCCTAGGCTTGGCAACATGCTAAGACATAAACAAGATAAGAAGACATGTAAAATGTAGTCAAATTAGTCACATTTAGGAGCTCTTTGTGGAGTTTCTCTAATATTAGGTTAGCGCAGTCAATAAACTTATCTCCTTCAATAATCTTCTAGATGAAGCAGTACATCTAGTTTTCCCAATGAAATGCATGGGGATTCCCTTTAACCCTATTCAGAAGAAGAACCATATCAGCTATGTCCTTATGGAGGTGCTCAATTGTTAGAGGCTTTGGCAACCTGGATCCTCCTTTCTCTAGTTTTGCAAGCCATACTTGGGTTATAGAGGAGCTGTATTTTTTCTTATCTACCTCATACACATAGTTTTCTTCCGTATAAGTCCATCTTTCATATGGTTCCTTATCTAGAATTCACAGAGCTTCCATTAATGTCTCTTGACTAATTTGGACCAAGATTTCTCTTGATGCATCCTTGATGCATCTACTCTTAGCGTCATACTTGTTAGCACACTCCAACACCAGTTCAGGGGAAATCAGGGCCAAAGGAAATGTAGCAGCTTCTATAAGTCTGCTTCCTGCTAACTTCCTAGAAAAAGAACCCTTGAAAGCATTTCAGACTCTATCACATAGCTCCCCTAGATTTACATTCAACAAGAAAGTATCCCCTATGTCTGGAAGAGAAAATAATAGGTGGGTTCTAATTTCCTCCTTTAGGAGTTTTGGATGAAACAATGACATCTTACTAACATGAAGTGAAAAGACTTACAACATAGAAAGAGCCTCTAAAAACTAAAAAATGCAAGGGAAAATATAACTCACCAATTTCTTGTGCACCAATTTTCTATAAATTTCTCACCACCAATTCCGTCTCTCTTTCTTCCTTCTCCAACCAAAATAATTAGCAGAAAAATCTTAATCATTCTTCATTTAATCACAAATGCCTTGTAGGATCCTTAATAAATCTTCAAAGCATGTCTACAATAAATGCTTTAATGGAAGAATGATTGATTTGACATGTCCAACCACTCCTTATTAATCCTCCTACTAATTCGGCATGAATATCTCAATTCCTGAGGACATTCCCTGATTACCATATCTATATAATAATGACTCCTACGTCACATTGTCAACTGTCATTTCCAATTTTCACATGCATGAGCCATCTAGATGAATGAGATAATCTCTATATAGAAACTTCCAAAATTCAATTAACACTCAGAGCACTTTAAAATAGAAACCTTCTTTTAGAAGAAAAGACAATCCCACCAAATTCTCTATGTGTAAGTTATCATATTACAAACGTGAACTTGAACTTGAATAAACTTAAGGTTCGGGACTAGGTTCAAGTTTAGGTTCAACTTTGGGACTGATAGACCTTTTTGAGGGATAAACAAACATGGGCATTGCAAGACTTAGAAATAGTAATTGGGTTGAACTTGAACTTGGACCAACTTAACAAAAGTTAAAGTTCAACTTTGACGTAAGGAATTTTACTGACCAAGACTAAAACTGGGAGTTGAGAAAAATGAAGGTAGCAAGGTGCATATGGGTGAATAACATCGATATGTTTTTCTATGATAATTTCATCTTCTTCTAGTTCTGGAATGACTCCCCATTCATAATCATTGGATTCCACATCTATACCCCTAGGAAAATCAAGGACATGTGTAAAATTAGGATGGATACCCCAAGAAGGGTTACCTTTAGATTCTAACTTGAATTCATACTCATGTGAATGCATCTCAAAATAGCTACCACCTTCCTCCTTGTCTATTTGATTGCCTTCAAGATCAAATAGTTCTTGTGGTGCAACTACCTCTTGTTCTATAGTAGGTTCTTGTGCATCTACTACATTAATTATTTTGATTGGATCATCCTCTTCTTCAAGGAGATCTTTTATTTCTTTAGGTAAACGCTCATAAGGAATAATCTCATCAATGGTGTCTAAATCATCACTGTCAGATTGTGGTGTTGTTGCCTCCTTTGGTTCAATCTATTCTAAGACATGTGGAGAGTTCTTGCTAAGATAGAAAGGCTTCTTCTTATATCCTAGACCTATTGTATTCTTGTTTGTTCGGCCATGATGGTGAAGAGGTAATAGAAGACCTTTACCTTGTAGTGCTAGAGTTCCTTTTCCTGCATATCCCATTTTTGTGATCAATTTGTCCCCTGGTCCATAGGACTTTTGAGGAATTTTTCTTGAGGTGGAATCACATCTCTAGACTGATTGGGATTGGGACTCATCCTTTTATAACCATTCAAGCATGGCTTCCTCTTCCTCAAACTCTTGTTTAGATACTTTCTCTATGACAAAGCTTCCATTAAATATGACCTAGGACTCTTCAACATTAGGTTTCACTTTGTCTAAAGGTTGTCCATAAGATTTTGGGGATAATGGGAGAGATGTGAGAGATAAAATAGGTTCCATTGTGTATTCTCCCATAACATTATCTTTGATTTTTACCTCTTTAGCAATGTCTTCCATCTTGGATGTTGAAGCAATGTCTAGTTGCTTAGTGGAAGATTCTCTATTATTAGGAACAAGTTTATCAGCACTTTCTTTCAATGTACTGCAAGTTGTAGACATGTCAGTTGGAATAATCACCTCTACTCCTTCATAAGAAAATTTTACACATTGATGGTATGTGGAAGGAATAGCTTTCATTTCATGTATCCAAGGTCTCCCTAGAATAATGTTGTAAGCCAAAGATATATCAAGAACTTGACATGTAATATCTCTGATGACTGGACCTATTCTGATAGGTAACACAATTGTGCCTTTGGAAGATCTTTCTTGTTCATCATATGCCTTGATAGTTATCTTATTTTTAGGATCAATGGTAGCTTTAGATAATCTGAATTGTGTGATCAAGCTGTAAGAACAAATGTTGAGACCGGGACCTCCATCTATCAACATGTGTTTGACACAATGGTTTTGGATCAAGACTTCAATATGCAAGGGCTGGTTATGCGGATGACTCAAGCAGTTATCATATTTCTCTAAAAAGGAGATATATTGGGGAGACGTCAGATGACCAACCATAGTCTGGAATCTATCTAAATCAAGGTTATCAAGAACATTGGATCCGAGCATAGCTTTGTCTAGAATGGGTCTATGAGCTAGAGATATGCGATGCTAGAGTTGTTGGACAATATTGTATGATGTTGGTCTTGTGTCTTTAGGATTTGATGATTTAGAGGCAGCCTTTTCTTTAGAAGAAGATGAGAGATTGAAAGACATCTTAGGGACATTTGATGAATCTGAATTTTGTCCTTGTAGATGTGCCTAAGATTATGATCGAGTAACTGCATTCATTGAGTGATTATCTCTATCCTTCCTTAGAATTGTGATGACATTACAACTTTTAGATATTCATGGTTCCACCATATTTATGATAGAAATGTTTCTAGAGTAAACATAATTGACTTTAGCACCCACATTAGTCTAAGAAGACAAATCTCCTTGAACATGTTTCAGAAATAGTTCTGTGAATGTTGTGTGATCATTATTGCTTTTATGATTGTCAATTACAATTTCTCCATTGTCAATCTTTCTTGTATGATGTGTTTTAAGCGTATGGAGTTATTAGTTTTATGACCCTTATTGTGATGGAAGTCATATAAATCATTCTCTCTCCACCATTTTGGTTTAGGTTTAGGATCAAAGAATTTTATCTTAGGCAAGGTGATGATGTTGTTGGCTAATAGAGTTTTCATGGCAGATTCCAAGGACTCTCCAAGAGGAGTAAACTTGCATTTAGGATCTGTAGCCCAAGGTTTGTATTTAGATAACTTCTTATTCGATTATGTTGCCTTTTCCTTATGTACAACAACAAGAACAAAGGCATCATCATAGATGACATTGTTTATAGTATTCCACTCTTTTTGGGAATGGCAACATGTACAAGTCTTTATCAAATGGAAAAGGGCATAGGGCCTCTATGGAGAACTCCTTGGGTTCCTTTTCTTTTTTGAGTTTGTTGAGTTTGACTTGCATGGCATGCATCTATTTCATGATAGTTGTGATTGGAGTTTCTTCCTCATGTGTAATGATATCTTCAACATTAAAGTTGGGAGGAGGTTTAGCCCCTTGACAAGCCAACTCTAGGAAGTACGTTTCTCTATCTTCCTTCAAGAAATACCTCATCATTCTCTTGAAGTCATCATCATTTTGATATCAAGAAATTTCAGAAGGTGTGGGTTCTTGATCTGCACCATGTTGTGAGTGATTTCCTTGGGAACCATGGTTTGTTTCTTCTTGAGACATAGTGTTGTTATGAGGACTACTAGTGATTGTTTGATGTGGGGTTTCCTGATAGCTTCCATGAATTGATACATGAGGGATTGCTTGATTTCCTGTGTGGATTGATGCAGGAGGAGTTACATAACCACCTTTCAAGAATAGATTTCCAAGAGTGTCTTCTCCAAATTTTTTTGTATCATAGGGTTGATGAACTATCTGAGAAATCAAAAAAGATGTCTTGGAAGAGGTTTTGGGTTGTTCTCTTTGTTTTCATGATGAAGCTCTAGTTTCCACCATTAACCTTAGGTGAAGCAAGAGAGCAAGATGAAGACAACTAAAGAATGACTTGACTCAAGAAGATCAAATGATGCAACCTTATCAAGATTGGATTGTTTGAAGATTAGATTGGATGTAAATGAAGGGTATTGTGCCCTAGTAGTATGGGTAGACACCCAAAAGATGGTGGACATAAGCTCACAACACTTAGCTATTTTGGGTGAAGATTGAATTTAAAGACAATTTCAACAGTTATGACACAAGATAAAAAAGACTCAAATCGATCAAACCGAAGGCTAAATCAGGCTCAAGAGACCACTTTAGGAAAATGATTGGATTCCTTCTAATTTTCACTCTATTCCTGACATAATGATTTTTTTGATAGAATTTGGAAGTAGGCTAGAAAAATTGGATTCCTAGCAATTTTGGCAAGTTTCTAGCTATTTTTCAAAAATTCTCATATGACTTTCTATAGGCTCATACGATACTGGGTAAGCTCTGGAATGACAATTGACAAGACTCATATGATAATTGCAAAAATCACACAATAGTTGATAGCAGGTTTTGACTTTTTGATTGTGATTTTTGACAAAACTTGTATGACAATATACCAACTCTCATATGACAATCTAGGGGTTCTGATACCACAAAGGCTCAAAAATCGCATGAGTTTCTAATCCTGTAGGATGATTTTTGACTCCAGAAGGAATTTTGAGTCAAATTTGGAATTTTTTTTTTAGTTTTCAGAATCAGTGTGTTTGTAAGATTTTCCATATTCAGGTTTGTAGATTTGTTTCGAGATTGTTCATTTTCAATAACCAAGTAAGTAAATAAGCACACAGAACAACATGCAAGTGATTTCAAGAACGTCTAAAAACAATAAACAGGGGACAAAGAAACCTTGTGCATGAACAATCAAGTGACTTAATGTGCTAATCCCTAGGAATTCTAGCTATGTGTGTTCCAAAAAGTTTTTTGATAATGCACATAGTCCTAGAAATTGAAAAATTGGCCTCACTAAGGTTTGTAGTAATGGTTTGACTCTACAACTTTTGTGATCTCAAGAGTGCAAACTCCAATCTAGGTGCACCAGGGTTTTGACACAATCTGATAATTTAATCAATTAGGAAATTCTAAGGAGAGCTAATAGCCCAACAAGAGACCACACCTATCAAGATTTCCTCCTCAAGGACATTTATATAGTGGCTATTGCTACCATGGTGAAAATGGATATTACCACTTGAGGTTCTGTCCACATGGTTGACCCAATTAAGGGAATGTCCACTATGGTTAACCCTCTCTAAAGGTGACTCATAGAAGATACCACATGGGGATTTGGTCCAGATCCAAGGATTTGAGTTTTTGATACTGCCCAAAAAGGGACTAGAGAAGAGTCCACTAGTCTTATCACTTTTACCCAAACATAGTAGATAGATTAATCTAACACACTAAGATTAAAATTATCTCACCAAGATTTTTGATGTCAACAACTATGCTCTATCAATCTCTCTAGAGAGACAACATATCAATCAAAAGCTAAGGACCAAACCAAGTAGAATGCAAGATAATCTCAGTATCCTCCCTACCTACAAGGGGATCCTTCATAAAGAGGAGCTTTGCATGCATGAACAAGCAAATGAAGCCCACTCTCTCAAGATCATCCACAAATAGTGTTCATAGGGCCTATTTGCTATGTGTAACATAGATGCAAAAAAAAAATCTATGTTTGTTTTATAGCCCAAAACTAAAGTGTGAATTATGAAAGCTAGAAAGTTACACAAGCTTGACATGTGAGAGTTCATTTTAGATCCAAATCAAAGTGTTATCAGATTGAATAGAATACTTAAGTTCCTCGCAATGCGCTTAGTAGATTTTTACCTATTTTAGCAATTTGTTGCACTTTTTCCTACCAAAATAAGAAAATACCAATTAAAAATAGAATATCTCAATTGTTAGGGTTAGCTGTTAGTCCAAATCCAAAAATCAAATCTAGAAAACTGCCTGAAAATTTTGAAATGACAATTGAAGTCTGATGGAAAAACTCGTACAATAGATAGTTACCTCCCGTACGACAATCTAGAAACTTGTATGATAGTGGGTGTCTTCCCACACAATAACTTAGCTCCCAAACAATAATGTATAAGTTCTAATATGAGCCTCAAAAATCTCAACTATCATATGACAGTCAGGGGGTTATGGTATGACTTTCTGACAAAAGTCATACGAAAAATGTATGGACAGAATCTAAAAATCATAGAAATGATAAAAAATGACAAAAAATTGATAGAAAATGTTAGAATATAAATGGAAACCCATTTTAGGGCTCCATGGTTGGCACTAGAAATGTGTGTGCGAAAATTGTACCTAGCTGTGGACACAACACTCCAGTAAAACAATAGAGGTTAGCAAATCAAAGTAATCTGTAGGTAATTGAAACTAAGCTAACCGGGCAATTTACTGCCTTCTAGTAGGTACGAGTATGGTATTCTTAGATTACACCAAGATAAATGAAAATGAAACACCTAAATAAAGGATCTAAATGCAAAATAATGAAAACTGTATGTATGCAGATTAATCTATTTTTTTTGTTTGTGATGCAATAAGAATGAAAATGATGCAAAACTGATAGCAGAAGGATTGAAACAATGAATGATGGCTAAGAGATTGACCCCTAGCGAACCCAAATTATGGGATTAAGTGTCTTACACCTATGAAAAGTGCATAAAAGGACAAGGTTCAAGGTTATCACAACCTTAGAATCACAAGAGGAACCTAAACACTAGGTCCTACCAAGTCCAAGACACCAACAACCAAGATTGGTTCCTAAGTTCTATTGGCTCAATCTATAAATTATCCCCATGAAGTGGTTATTTGGACTAGGGGTGACCCATCCACATGGGCTTGGACTATTTAGGTCCAATTCAAGTATTTCCAATGGTTCTTTCACTTAAAAGCAACCCATACAACTCCAAGACTAGGCTTGTAGCCCTACCTAGGAGAGTTTTTTGACCATAGATCAAAATACTTCCACACAAAGCATAGACTAAGTTGGAGATTATGATACCCTTTTTGAATTTATGGATCATATCCAAGCACCAAGATTTGAAGTTAAACTGAGAATGAGAAAACACCCAATCTAGGCAGGGCTAATAAGCCTAATTAGGTCTGCAATTGCACAACAAGTACTCTTTCCTCCAACCCAATTCCAAATCCAATTATGGGATCATTTGAGGGCATACAAAAGGAATCTAAATCCATATTTTTAGGTCTTGGTGCATCCCCAACATGGAATTATGCTGACTATCCTTAGTCACTTGTAGGTGCACACATAGAGATGTACACCTAAGGCATCATGGAAAATTCACTCCCCTCCAAATCTCCACTTCTAACTTGCATAATATGAAATTACATGAACAAAACTTAAATTCCACCAAGGGGCATCAATTTCCCATGATGGAATTGGTCCAAACACTCAAGCCCTATTGAAAGCCCTAGTTTTAGGCCTTCAATCCAGGCAGTCATAAAAAAAGCTTGATAACTTCCAAACTAGGATTGATCACAACATAAAACCAATTGCATATGAAATTATATTCAAGGAAAAAACTTTTTGTTTCAAGGATTCATGCTCTCCTGTCCATACCACTCTAGTTTTCCTTGGGAATTATAGAGAAATGTTTATATTTTATTGATTCAAATTGCCAAATTACATGTTATTACCTTCCACCTACCTGAAAGGGCTTATGAAGGATTCCCCCATTAGTCACAACCAAATTTCAAACTATATGACCATTGGGTGGTTAGATTACAACTTTTGGCAAAAGTTGTCAAAGTTGCTTAAGCAACTTTTACAACTTTTTAGCATTTTTGCATTCTAGGTGACCAAAATTGGTCTAAGCCTAAATCTAATGATCCAACATGGATCTTAATTATTAAAGCATGAAATTAGCCAAAGTCCTAAGGTTCCAGGCCCTTTGACCATCTTTTACCATAGTTTACCAAGGGAGTATACTTGTGCCAATATTGGATGAGTCATCATTTATTATGGGTGTTCCTACACCATACTCCCCTTGAGTTTAAAACTCAAGTTCCTACTTGAGGTTAACTGTTCCACCAAAGTTCCATGTTGCTTGATCTAGTCTTCGGTCATCCAAGTTGCATCTATGTTGGGGAGTCCCTTCCACATAACTAGGTACTGCATGTATTTCTTGGTTTTGGTTTGTTTTAGCAACTTGGTGTCCAATATTTCTTCTATCTCCACTAGTTTTCTTTGAGGGAGGGTAGTGACATAGTCTTCATCATCCATATCTACCTTGTCACCTTGTTCTTTTGTTTAATCTATTGTGCCTTTGTAAGGGGTGAGGTCTACAACATTGAAGAGGTAGGGGGAAGAGAGATCTCATACACATTCTCACCCATTTTGTTGAGTATATTGCATGGCCCTACTTTTTTCATGTGAAGTTTGGAATATCTTCCCTTAGGTAGTCTCTCTTTCCTTAGGAATGCCCATGCCTTATCTCCAACCTTGAAGTGAATTTTCCTTCTTCTTTTGTCAGCATGTTCTTTATATTTCAAAGTGGATGTTTTTAGTGTTTCTATGACCTCATGCTTCACCTTTGTGATGATTTCTGCCAATTCTTAGCCTTGAGCACTAATTTTGAATTCAAATGGTAGTTCTACCAGGTCCAATAGTCCTTTGGGATGAAGGCCATATACTTCTTGGAAGGGGATCTTACCTATTGACCTATTCATGGAATCATTAAATGCAAACTCTGCCTAGCGTAGGAGTGTATCCCAAATTTGAGCATATTTTTTGGTTAGGCATCTTAGGAGATTGCCTAAGGATCTATTTGCTACCTCAGTCTACCCATCAGTTTGTGGGTGATAGGCAAAGCTATAGGTGAGATTAGCTCCCAATTTCTTGAAGAGTGTCCTCCAAAAGTGGCCTTGAAACTTCACATCCTTGTTAGATATAATTGTTTGAGGAAGACCATGGATCCTAACTACCTCTTTGAAGAAAATATGTGCAATGTGAGAAGCATTGTTTGTGCTTTTACATGGTACAAAATGGACCATTTTACTAAACCTATCTACTATCACAAAAACACTATCAAAACCTTGTTTTGTTCTAGGCAACCCCATTACAAAATCCATTGAAATTGACTCCCATGGTCTAGAAGGAATTGGTAAGGGTTGATATAACCCTTGATTTGTTGATACACCTTTAGCTTGCTGACAAATGGGTCAAGTTTCTATGAACTTTTTGACATCATTGTTCATCTTTGGCCAAAAATATCTTCTTATTACCATGTTTGTTGTCTTGTCGATGCCAAAGTGTCCTCCTAAGCCACCATAGTGCTTCTCCCATATAATATTTGTCCTCATTGAACATTTTGGAATGTATACTTGAGCTCCTTTCAATAGGAGTCCATTCTGAATCAGGTATTCTGAAAAATGAGTATGGTATCTTCCAACCATCTTTGTGCAAACTTGAAAAATTTCTGCAAAATTAGGGTCATCAGGGTATAGATGCTTGAGGGAATCAATTCCCACACTTTGAAGTTGTATTTCTTCAACTAGACCAACCCTCCTGCTAGGGACATCTACAACTTTGTTTGCTACACCCTTCTTGTGCTTGATGTTGAAGGTGTATGCCTATAACTGTTCCACCCATTTAAGATGTCTGACAAAGAGTTTTTCCTATGAATTCAGAAAACTTAATGCATGATTGTTAGTATATACCACAAATTCCTTTGGGATTAAATAGTGCCTCCATTCCTTGAGGGCTTGGACCATGGCAAAAAGTTCTAAGTCATAGGTTGAGTATTTTCTTTTGGCTTCATTTAGTGTCTCAGAGAAAAAGGCAACTACCTTACCTTCATGACTTAGGATTGCACCTATGGCCAAGTTACTTGCATCTATCTCCACAGTGAAGACTTTGTTGAAATTAGGTAGGACCAAGATAGGATATTGGGAAACTCTATTTTTCAAGTATTGAAATGCATAATTTTCTTGCTTTGTCCAAGAAAACTTAGTCTTTTTTCTACCTTTAATGGTATCAAGCAATATTGGTGCACACACTTGACTGAATTTTTTGATAAACTTTCTATAGAAGGTGGAAAGTCCATGGAATCTTCTTACATCACCTTGGTTCTTTGGTGGAGACTAGTTGATGATTACTTCTACCTTCTCAGGGTCCATCTTGAGGGTACCTTGTGAGATCACAAATCCTAGGAACACAAGTTCCTTCATAAACATGCACTTTTCCAAGTTGATCACCAACTTGTGTTGATGGAGTCTTCCTAGTACCTATTCCACATGATCAAGATGTTCCTCCTTTCCATGACTAAATATTAGTATGTCATCAAGGTAAACAACAACAAATTTTTCAATAAAATCAATGAATATTTCATTCATAAGCCTCATGAAGGAACTAGGGGCATTTCTTAACCCAAAAGGCATTACTAACCATTCAAACAAACCTTCAGTAGTTTTTAATGTTTTCTTCCATTCATCTCCTGGTTTGATTCTGATCTCATGGTATCTAGACTTTAAGTCTATTTTGGTGAAATGGCAAGCACCTCCAAGTTGGTTCAATAGGTCCTCAATTCTGGGCATGGGAAACCTATATCTTATAGTGATCTTATTTAGGGCTCTATGATTGATGCACAACTTCCATTTTCCATCCTTTTTGGGTGCCAAGACTGATGGCACAACATAAGGACTGAGGCTCTTTTGAATAAGTCCTCTTTCCAATAGTTCACTGACCTATTTTGCAATCTCTATATGCTGCAGTGGTGTCATCTTATATGGGGTTTTGTTAGGTAAGGATGAGCTAGGTATCAGATCAATTTGGTGACTGATATCTCTCAAGGGAGGGAGGCTTGTGGGTAGATCACTAGCAGTGACATTTTTATACTTCTCAAGTAGTTCCTTAGCTTCCTTTGGTATCAGGTTCCTTTAGTGTTTTCAACATCTCTTTTTCACCCATTATAATGACTGTAGATTCCTTTTCTGATTTTCTATCAGGTAGGGGCTTCATAGTGAAAGTTTTTCCATCCTTGGTGATAGAGTAGGTGTTCTACCTACAATGGTGTATGGAATCTACATCAAATTTCCAAGGCCTACCTAGAAGGATGTGTGAAGCATCCATTTCAACAACATCACAAAGAACTTTTATCTCTAAAGTCTGCAATTGAGAAATCTATCCATGCTTGTTCTATTAATAGAGTTTGTTGGCCCTTTGTTAATTAAGAAACATGATAGGGAAAAGGATGTGGCTTTTTAGGAAGGTTTAGCTTTTGAACCATTTCATTTGAAACAATATTTTTAGTTGAACTAGAATCTATGAGTAAGTTACATACCTTCCCATGGCATTTGATCTTTGTTCTGAAGAGGTTCTTTCTTTGTGGGGGCTCTTGGTTCTATGGTACTTGGAGGAAGACTTGTCTCATCATCAAACATACTCCTTCCTCTGGCTCTAAGTCCCTTGTATTTGCATTTTCTTCTTGATTATATTCTTGGATGAGTTGTGCTCTCCTCTCACCTTGATTGTTGTTATTTCTCTTCTCAGGGCACCTTCCTACATGATGTCCCAGCTGATTGTAGTAGTATCATTTGAGAGGTCCATTTCCTCTCCCTAAATTTTTTCTTCCCCTATTGAAGGGTCTCCCTCCCCTATAGTTCCCTCTTGAGTTTGAATAATTGTTTTCCTTGTGTCCTTAGTCAAGGGTTCTATTGCTGCTACCACCATTTTTTCCTTTCTTCCAAGAGGAGCCTCTTCCTCTAAAGTTCTTCCCACTGTCATTGGTCTTTCCCTTGCCAAACTCCTACTTTCTCTTCCATTTTTCCTCTACCTTTAGTGCCATTTGATAGCACTTTCTGACTATGGTAGGGTAGTGTAGGCTAAGTTCCTCTTGAATGGATACATTCAAGCCATTCATATATCTTGCTAATTTTTCTTCTTCATCTTCTACCACATTTGTCTTCATGCATAGTTTTAGGAACTCCTTGGTGTATGAGCCTACATCCATGTATTTTTTCTTTAGACTTTTTTTCCTCCTATGGAGTTGTACCCCATAATCTTCAGGTACATATGTCTCTTCAATCAAGGCTATCATCTTAATCCATGAATTTATCATGCTCTTCCCATTCTTTACCCTTTTTGTTTGGATGAAGTTCCACCAAGTTAGGGCTTCTCCCTTCAACTTGGATCTTGCTATCTTTACCCTTTGATTTTCAGGGACATCCACACATTCAAAGAATGTTGTCAAAGCCTTTGTCCAATCCAAGGCTAAATCTGCATTCATGGACTTTAAGGCATCAATGAGAGGCCTTTGGTCTATAGGGATGTACCAATCAAGATTATATTCCTCCTCTTCACTCCCTTCTTCATTTTCAAACCCATCTTCTTTGTCCTTGTCTAGCTTCTTCTCAAGTTCTTGAAGCCCCTTAGTTAAGGCTATGTTTTCAACCCTTTTCTCTCTCACCATCTTTTCTAATTCACTATTTGTGACCCTCACAAGGATCTCTTCATCCTCAGGAGTAGACATAGCTCTGATACCACTTGATGCAAAAATGACAGTAAAAGGATTGAAATAATGAATGATGGCTAAGAGATTGAGCCCTAGGGCACCAAAATTATGGGATGAAGTGTCCTACACCTATCAAAAGTGCATAAAAGTACAAGGCTCAAGGTTATCATAACCTTATAATCACAAGAGGAACCTAAACACTAGGTCCTACCAAGTCCAAGACACCAACAACCAAGATTGGTTCCTAAGTTCTATTGGCTCAATTTAGAAATTATCCCCATGAAGTGGCTATCTGGACTAGGGGTGACCCATCCACATGGACTTGTCCTCTTTAGGTCCAATTCAAGTAGTTCCAATGGTTCTTTCACTTAAAAGCAACCCATACAACCTAGTTGCTTCACAAATCCAAGACTAGGCTTGTAGCCCTTCCTAGGAGAGTTTTTTGACCATAGATCAAAATAATTCCACACAAAGCATAGACTAAGCTGGAGATTATGATACCCTTTTTTGAATTTAGGGATCATATCCAAGCACTAAGAGTTGAATTTAAACTAAGAATGAGAAAACATCCAATTTAGGCAGGGCTAATAGGCCTAATTAGGTCTGTAATTGCACTACAAGTTTTTTTCCTCCAACCAATGCCAAATCCAATTATGGTATCATGTGAGGGCATAAAAAAGGACTCTAAATCCATATTTTTAGGTCTTTATGAATCCCCAACAAGGAATTATATTGATTGTCCTCAATCTCTTGTAGGTGCACACATAGAGATGTACACCTAGGGCATCATGGCAAATCCACTCCCTTGCAAATCTCCACTTCTAACTTGCATAATATGAAAGTACATGAACAAAAATTTAATTACACCAAGGGGCATCAATTTACCATGGTGGAATCAGTCCAAATACTCAAGCCCTATTGAAAGCCCTGGTTTTAGGCCTTCAATCTAGGCAGTCACACAAAAAGCTTGATCACTTCCAAACTAGGATTGATCACAACATAAAACCAATTGCATATGAAAGTAGATTCAAGGAAAAAACTTTTGGTTTCAATGAGTCATGCCCTCCTAGCCATACCAGTCTATACACTCCAGTTTTACTTGGGAATTACAGAGAAATGTTTATATTTTATTGATTCAAATTGCCAAATTACATGTTATTACCTTCCACCTACCTAAAAGGGCTTAGGAAGGCTTCCCCCATCAGTTGCAACCAAATTTCAAACTATATGACTATTGGGGGGTTAGATTACAACTTTTGGCAAAAGTTGTCAAAGTTACTTAAGCAACTTTTACAACTTTTTTGCATTTTTGCATTCTAGGTTACCAAAATTGGTCTAAGCCTAAATCTAATGATCCAACATGGATCTTAATTAGTAAAGTGTGAAATTAGCCAACATCCTAAGGTTCTAGGCCCTTTGACCATCTTTGACCATAGTTGATCAAGGGCTTATACTTGTGCCAATCTTGGAACTAGGCCTTACAATTTGGTCTAGATGCCTAGGAGAGAGATCTAACCTAATCTAGATGTTCTTAGGAGTTGGATGCGTCATCATTTATTGTGGGTGCTCCTGCACTAGAAAAACTTGATATGAGACTAATCTAGAATGAATTGAAATGATATGCAAATTAATCTAACAATGATATGCTATGAACCCTCAAAAACAATAACAAAATCCTCATAATCGCCTTGTGTGCAAGAGCTTGATTCTTCAAATGTCAATTCACCAAAGTAAGTATGCAAATTCGAGGGTGGTTATCTGTGAAGGGATGAGCCTTGATTTTATAGAAATCTAGGGCTTAAGAATGCATTGAGAAAAACTATAAATCACTCTTGATAAATTCAAGTTGATTTTTGAGTTAACAAGAAATTAGAAATAATTAACTCACAAAATCATGTGAAAACAACTTTTTGACTCAAATCAGAAGTTTAGATCAGCTTTTAACTCAAAATAGATGTTGAGTTTCTAAAAGATAACAACTTGAATTGATTTTCTAATTTAAAGTTTAACTTCTCTTTGAATGTGCATAATAATTATGAATTAAATTAATAAATAAATAAATAAAGTGATTTATCTTCAACTTAACTAATTTTTGAATTAAAGCAATTGATTTATGGGTTAATCAATTATTAAATCAAAATTTTATTCAAAACTATATTATTAAATATTGACAACTGACACTAATTAATTAAATAAGAATTTAATCAATTAGTCATAAGAATTTTGATTTATTGTCAAAATTAACTAATACAATTCAGGAATAAATATAATTAAATGTAATTAAATAATTAAGTGGCAGAATTAAATCTGATTAATCAAATATTCAGAATATTCAATTAATCAAAATTTTTAGGATAAATATGATTTATCACCAAGTAATTATTAAATCAAAGATAATTAGGAAAAATAGGAATATTTCAAGGAATATTCCCTGATGCAGAATTAGGATAATCAATTAGAATTAAACTGATGTGCAGATGTGCCTTAGGTTAGGACTTTGATGTCGATTTCATTCAGATTGTCGATGTAGGAGGCTAATAAACCTATAGCCCATTTTTGGGGTATTACACTTTCATTTTAAGATGATACAAAAATAGACACAATGTTTGAAATCTAGTCTGAGTAATCAATAGAGCCGATGAATCTAGAATCAAATAATCTTTTAATTCCAGCCTTAACTAATAAAGCAATTCGTGGATTCATCTTTCAAATTTTATGCTTCATAGGTTTTACATTCAAGTTGAGAACAATATTGTGAGTAACAATCTCAGAATCTATACCTGGCATATCCGAATATGTCTAAGTGAAAATGTCTTTAAAATCAAGTAAAAGGGAAACCAACTAATCACGTTCATCCTAATTCAAATATTTCCCAATTTTTATCATCTTTTCAGTCCTTTTCATCCATTTGAATCTCAATAGTCTCAATTATTAGCAAATCACTTTGTATCAAAGAATCCATTAGTAAAGAAGAAATATTGTGTTCATCATGTTCTCCAAAATAAGCATCTATACTTTAACAATAAGGCTTCTGATATTTGTGATCAAACTTAGGTAAGTCCTCATAAACCCCTAAAAAATCCACTAAGGATTCATCTTTGGGAAAGATATCCAAAGTAGGTCTTTGATTAATGTCAAGGAGGAGCGAGTTAACCAACTTCAACTATCCACCACACATATGATTAACATTAAGAGGAAAAACCAATGATTGTCTATAAGGATTGAATCCCAATCCATATGTATGATCATAAATTTCATTATCCAAAGGCACTTGCATACCTTGCTTGTATTTACCATATCCTTTCCCATTAAATCTTGACTTCTTGAGAAGATGATAACCAGAACCATATCGATCAGCCATATCAAATGGAGTCCAAGGAGTGGCATATGTCATAATATCATAGCAATCAGGTTTTATTGTTTCAATTATTTCTTCAATTGAGGTGGCAACAAAGTTACTTTTTAATTCCTTAGAAACCAGGGAAGGAGTAAATTTTTTTTTTAAAAATTCACTTTTTTGTTTCATAAATTCCAAATCAGAGACCTTATATTCTCTAATGAAAGTAGTATTAAAGTCCAATGTCCCCCAATCATCCTCATTATAGGAAGAAGATGGAGCTTCGGTTTGTTTTATCTCAGGTTTCTTTTCAATCTCTTTATTTGGTTGAAGAGGCTCAAAAACTTTAACATATTCTTCATTTAAGAAAGGATTTGATGGATCATTTGCATGTAATGTTTACATTAAGTTGTTATAGATAAACCTAACCTTGCAATGAAGAGTAGAAGGAACTGCGTGCATAGTATGTAACCAGGGTCTACCTAAAAGAAGGTTATAATTGAGAGGTCCAGGTATAACGTGAATAGGTGTATTTAGAATAACTAGACCAACTTTAATAGGTAAGGTAATAATGCCCAAAGTTATTTTTGCAATATTTTCAAATCCACGCATAGGGACATTACCAGGTTGAATAGTTGTGAGATAAGCCTTAATTTCCTTAAGCATATCCATGCTACAAACATTAAGCCTAGATCCATTTTCAATTAACATTCTATGAATGATACTCTGATTAATAGAAACAAAAACCATAAGAGCATCATATTAATTCTACACATCAAGAAAAGGTAGATCATCATCAGAGAACACAATAGTAGGTAAAGAAGGCATAGTATGCATGCACTCCAAAATATAATGAGTGTTCTCTTGATTAGGAGGTGAAGTAGGAAGAGTAGATAAAGCCTTTTGCAATGCCTCGTGATATGTCAGGGAAGTTTGAAGCAATTCCCATAAAGATATCTTAGCATGAGTAGTGCATAATTGGTCAACTAAGTCATACTCCTTAAAGGTAGAAGGAAACCTAGGAGCTTGAGGAAGCACAGGTTGAGAAGGTGGTAAAGAAACTAGAATAGTAGGCTGAGGGTTATCCCCTATATGATAAGCATGTGAAATGGAATCTGTGTTATCAAATAAATCCAAAGGATCCTTAGGTTTACACTTAATTGTTATTCGATGACATCCTTTTACCATCAACAAAGGTTTAGGATATATCATTTTAGGTTTATCAATGTTGCAAATAGTGGAACATGAAGGTAACCATGCACACACCCTATGGTAAGGGTCAATTGAAGAGGTTGTGGAGGAGCATGAAAGAGGAATAGGATCAATAGATATCTCATTTGAAAAATTTTCATCCTCACTTCCATGTACCTAATTAAGGAACCTATCCTCTTGTACAATAAAAGCCTCATCAAAGTATTCAAAACAAGAATCATACATGTTGAACACAAAGTAACTCTATGAGCCTGAAAGATTTTTTCTTTTTTTTTTAAGGAATTTTGCAAATTTTTTTGTATTTTTGAAATATAAATGGAAGAGCATAAAATTTTTTTAATTTCATAAGCATGTAAGATCTATCATAGAGTGCAAATCTAATACCAAAATGTAATGTGTGGAAATGGGTATAGGTAGGGTTTTAATAATGTCCCTAATAGAGATCCTAAACCAATATTCCACACAATACATATGAATTGAAATGATAAATAATGTAAATCTGGAAATGCTTGAAATTAGATAAGATGAAATACATATCTCATAATAAAGCTAATCTAGAAATACGTATTTTTTGGTGTCGGTGTTTAGTTTCTGGAAATTCTGCAACTAGATCTGGGATAGGAAAAAAGGGTAACCGAACATAATAACCCAGCCAAAATAACCCTGGACACAATAACCCCACCATAATAACCCAAGGTCACAATAACCCAGGGTCATAATAACCCTTGGTCAAAATAACTCATGGTCAAAATAACCCATGGACAAAATAACCCATGGTCATTTTAGATCAAGTTAGTATGCTAAAAAAAGGGATTGTGAGGCACCATAGAGGATATTTAGATTATTTTTAGACCATATATCCATTATATACCCCTAAAATAGCCTTAAAACATCTTTAATATGCTTAAATAACTTATAAAATGGTAAATAATTATAGAAATAAAGACAAATTTGTGAGAATAAGCTAAATAAGAGTTATTATGAAAAGATAAATCAAAAGGCATTATGAAGAGGCATTAGGTGGATATATAAAGTGGTAGAATTAAGAGAAGTAAAGGAAGGAAGAAGGGGAGAAGAATTAAGAGGCAATAGACAATCACCCCAAGTTTCCAATCATAATGTGAACTGCTATTCATCTATTCAAGATGATCTTCCAAAAAACAATAATTCTATTGAGAGATGGCATAGAGGATTTAGTGAATTACTTCAATCGTCGCATAGCTCAATCGGGAAATTCATCAAAGTAGTGAAAAAAGAATAGGGTCTTCAACATAATAAAATAGAGAAATATATGGTTGTACACACTACACAACCAAGTTGGAAAAAATATCGTGAACTCAAAGAAAGATTAAAAAGACTAGTTGATGGTTATGAGAATAATAATATTTTAGATTATATAAGAGGCATTTCTCATAATTTGACACTTTAATTGAAATTTTGAATAAATTTTTTTTTTAGAAATATACTTGTAATTCATAAATTTTGTTTTCCTTTCTCTATAATCTTATGGTGTTATTTTGTCTATGGGTTATTTTGTCCATGGGTTATTTTGACAGTGGGTTATTTTGGATTGGGTTATTATGACCATGTGTTATTTTGTCCTTGGGTTATTGTGGCAAGGTTATTTTGTCTAGGGTTATTTTGGCTGGGTTATTATGTCCTGTAATCGAAAAAAGAGATAGAGAAAACCCAAAAATATTTTTCAATTCTGAGGAAGGTCGACTTTGACCCAAGGACAGGGGTAAGATCTTACCTTGGGGCACAATCTTACCCCTAAAATTCAACCTTAACCTTCACTACTTTGATGGAAATTTTGTTCATGGATCCCATAAGTTTCACGAAAAGGGTACCCAAATCCACTCTGTAACTCCTAAAAAAATAATTGTAGATATCTAAAAATGGTGTTTGGGGTGGCTAAATAGGGTTTTACCTTAGTCAAACCCTCATTTTGGTGATCTCAACCTCCATGAATAGCCAGATGTAATAGAAGATGTGTGTGCATTGAATGTGTAATGCCAAGATCTAATCCTCTAGATTGAAACCCTAGCATGAATTAATATGGAAAAACAATGCATAGATTTGAATATAATAAGAAAGCATACCAAGCCCCCAAGGCTAAAGTACTATCACCAAACTCACAAACCATAATTTCTACCCCATGATTTTATCTTTGAATGCTTGAATATTGAAAAGGGTTGATCAAGAAAGAAGGCATCTTTCTTGCTCCAAAGGAATGTCCATAATGGTTTGTCCACAAAAATGCTTGATATCCATAATGGATTGATCTTATATATCATCCTCTTGCAATCTTGCATCATTACTTCACCATCACTTACTTGCTTCTCATGATTTGTTCAAATAAATGCAAAAGAGAGTGCTTATATAGTGATTTCAAGGTGAGGCTCCTTGAGCAATGTCAGGGCCCATAATTTGAATTTCACCTCTAATTATGGTCCAATCACAATAACCAACTAAGGAGGAAAAATAATTAAATGAATTTCAAATTAAAACTCTTCCGAATTCGGATTTGTAGGCCCGACATTGATTTTGGGGCCCGCTATGAACCAAATTTGTAAAGGGGGATCAGATCCCAATAAGGGTCCAGGATGACCTTGACTTTAACCTATGTCAAAGTCAACCTTGAACTTTACCTAGGTCAAAGTTGACCTCGATCTTGACCCAGAGGTCTAGATCCAATCAGTGTTAAGAACAGGAGGTCCCAAGGATGTCCAGAGACTTGGAGTAGTAGGACAACATGGTAGAGTGCCAGGAGAAGGCACAAAGACCTAGAATGGTTGAGATGAGGACTAGGAGGACCTATACCTAGATCCTACCTAGAAAATAGAGCCATAGAGAAGGGAAATCAAGGAGAATCCTTGGAATCCTAACCCTAATTTCACCTAGAATGAAAGAATCAAGACAAAATGCATCCTAAATACAAATCTATCATGAAAATACACTGAAAGAGGGTGCTAAACCTATCAAGATGGAAGTGCTTCCATTGTTAGATGATACAAAAACAATCAGAGGAGGAGGTGGAACACAGGCCTAAATAATGGAATGTGGTGTTACCACTTGATAGTCAACTTCCAATAGATAACAGACGATTCGCTAGGATATTTCTAGCAGATTCAGCTTTGTCTTAGTATTTCAAATTCCATGAGACAAACCAACATTCAGAGTTTCAATATGCTAAATTCAAGAAGGCTTCCAATTTGTTCTAGAACATGGTTGATGAATCAATTAATCAAGAGGATACACAAGCCATAGGGTATGAAATATTTCCCACCACAAGATATGACCAATGCTTAACTTTCGAGGAGTTTTCTTTCCCACCTGAGTTCAAAGCTTATGAGGATCATCAAGGAATATTTCCACTAGCTTTGACTAATGGATGAGTGGATGAGATAGTAGGTTCGAATGAGTATGGAAATGAATCAGATTTCTCTTTCTCTCCACTAGAAAATAGTGTGTTGGTGCAAGGTACCAATAAAGTTCAAACATTTCATTAGTCACAAGGGAATGCAATAAAATTTTGTCAAAGAAATAATAGGAGGAACGATGAGCCTCTAACTTCTATTCCACCAAATAATTTTAATACACCCCAACATTCTAATGCAAGTAATTTTTGTCCAACTATCTGAGAGATGCACCAAAGTATATAAAAGATAGAAGTAACAATAGTAGTGGTCAAAATGATGGTATCCCATAAAGTACATATGGAACTCAAGGATATGGTAAAGATAAAACTATGAATAATCTTACAAGAAATGATAAGTTGAGGAAGCTTGGGAAGAGTGTAAGAAGAGATGAAGAAGATCAAGATTAGTTTACCACTATTCAAGTTGTTGAGAGTGATTGAAATTAGAGATACCTTCCTCAACAACTTAAAAGATAATAAAGGGAAAGGATCTTTGACTCAAGTTTCTACAACAATGGGTTAAAGTTCCTTGATGGCAAGGAGACCTCTTCCTAACATAGTAAATGTGATTCAAGAGAAAAATCCTACATAGAGCAATTCATACAGAGGTCTCAATGATCTTAATAAGCAACATGAGCCTCAACCAGTGTATGTAGCATAAAGTTCAACACCAATCAATCAGAATGTACAAGGAAATTAAAACTCAACTAAGAGTCATGAAACAATGAAGGTAGACAAATCAACACAACTACTTGAAAAAAAGATAAAGCCTAAACCCATATACAAGACACTGATGGTCTTTTATTAAGGGAAAGGTGAGCCAACACCCTTCTTTCTTTCAATAAGGATATTTGGGAAGTTACTTCATAATTTTTTGATAGATTCAAGAGCATTTAGCAAGGTTATGCCTTTGGCAATTTGTAGAAAGTTGGGAATTTTCCCGAGAGGATCAAATAAGGTCACTCAATTAGATAAAAATGAGGTACCAGTAGTAGGTGAATTAAACAACATACATATCTAGTTGGCATCAGATCCTAGGATGGAACACCTCATGGATATATCAGTTGTGGATATAGCATATTACTATAGTTTAATCCTAAGAAGAGATTGGGCTAGAAGGTTAAATGGTTATATGGCCACTGAATTTTCTCACATGTAGCTCCCATGGAAAGGATTCCTGAACTAGATTAGAATTGATAGCACTCTCAGACTAAGACTGAATCTCACTAAATATGGAGAGAAAAATGAAGTGTTGTTTGCTAAGATGGATCTTAGCATCTATAAGCCCAACTTCAGAGAATTTTTGACATTCAATATTGTAAGTAGAGAAAAAGAGTCCATATAAATTCTAGTCGAACTAGATCTGGATACTTCATTAGATGAAGGTGAGGGAATGCTTAAAAATTTCAAGAACTTTGTATTGAGAAAAACATGACAAGGTATTGAGTTGGGCAATAGAACCTTAGTTAGAGATTTGTTACTACCCAACTAGTTTGGAATCCACAACACCTTCCATTTGGAGGTGTCTTGTTCCATGTAAAAAATTTCCTTAGAACAAGTAGAGAAAAGAATCCTAGGAGCATTAAGGAGAGACAATTAGGATAGGAAGAAAAAGGTTGAGGTTTTACAAGTAGAAACCATGGAAATTAGTAAGGCAGGTGAAATAAAGAGCCAAACCACATCACCCAATATAGAGATGAAAATTAATGATGAATCAAGTAATCTTGAGGAATTCAAAAAGTGATCATCAATGGAACAACAAAATTTGGATGCTAAGGTTCGATGGTTCCGAAACCAAGTAGGGAGCCGAAGCGAGATTCAAAATGACTAGCCCAATAGGGGAAACCTTTTTGGTAGTCCATAGACTACAGTTCCCATGCACCAACAACATGGTCAAATATGAAGCTTTGATTCTAGGCTTGTTGTGTGCGATAAAGAAAGACACAAAATTGATTCATGTATATGGAGATTCATACTTGGTGATAGAGAAAGTAAAGTAAAAGTTTTCATGTAATGTGTTGGCTCCTTTTTCCATTCCAAACATATATACACTTTGCATGACAACTTAATTGTCTTTGACTCTCTAAAACTCACTCCAAATATATTGATAAAAAGCTCCAATTAACAAGGATCAACAGAATGATCCTCCTACACTTTGAGCCTTGATCCTCAAGTGAGTATACCTATGGATTCACTTCTTGAAAGGAATCAATAAACTTATTTGCATTTACTCAACACAAATATTGTTCATTAATATCTTTGAAATATTGATTAAAAGATTATATCATATATAAATTTATTGATGATAAATAATTTCTTCCTAACAACAAATCGATGTCTTATTCTAGGGCACAAAGTCAAATACAACATACATCAACATAAAATTTAACTCAAAGACACCTAGAACCTAGAAAAAATTCTTTGAAAATTCTTCCTCTCACTCTCACTCTCAAACATCAGATTCTCACAAGAACTATGAATTCTCTAAAATTATTCTTAAGAATTTACCTCTCCCTTGAAAGGAACTCAAAAACAACTTCACAATCTAATTTTTAAACTATACATTAACTTTTTTTGCATCATTAACATATAAGAATTCAAGATCATAACAAGAAGACATTCACAAATTTGAGATGGAATTCCAATGTATTCTCATTAAAAAATTTCAATAGCAGTACATTGATAGTGATAAAATGTCAGAAAAAAAGTTGGAGATAAAAATTCTCTTTCTATTTAGTTACTAATTTTACCATCCTTATTCAAATAAAAAAACTAAATATATATAGTACACACTAACCACCTTGGAATCTTGGAAGAACCAAGATGCAACAAGCTTCAGATGGCTAGGAGAAGAAAAAGCACTAAAAGACAAAAAATAGTTACAATCATTAGAAAATAAGGAGAGTAAGCTAGAGGAATATCTTTCCCAATCATATCATATCATCAATAGGTGGCACCTTTTTCTGCATATGTTCAAAGTAGCTTCAAAAGTTGTTACATGGATAGTGACCCCCATCTAGCTAAAATACATTGTCCTCTTCATGATACTACCCTTCATGTTCTCAATGATTAGGTGCTAGATGTTTCCTAGTCCTCCTCCATTTCCTTTATATCAATGGTTTCCAACTTCTTCTTCTTGGGCTTAGTGCTTATGTCCCATGATGAAACTTTCTCCTTAGTAGGCTAGGTGTACTCTTTCAAACTCTGCAGTAGTTTTACTTTCTTGTCCCACCTGCAATCCATTATGGCCTAGGCTTCAGCTATGAACTTGGTGCTATCATCCTGCACTTTGAAAACATCATCCAGAATGTTGTTGAATCAACTCATGTCCAAGGTTCCATCATTATTCAGGATGGCAACCTTCTTTGTTAGTAACTAGTCCATATTTGATTTCCACTCCTCAACACCTATGATGTTGCCATCATTATTATAAATTGGAGGCACAAACTTGCTGAAATCAGGACTGAACATATCCATCTTAGCTCTGACCTAATTGGCCTTACCTTTGAAGGACCAAGTAGTACTATTGAGCTCAATTTTTTCTCCCACTTCTCTAATCAATTCTAGGATTTTTGGCCTATGTGGCTGTAGCAACTCAAGTTTCTCAAAAAGTTCACTTCTTCTAGACCATATGCTAAACAATGTCTCCAAAGTAACCATAGAATCTTTTACATTGTCATTTATCTTTTGTAAAAATATATATGAAATATGGAGTAAGTGTTAGAAAGTAAAGACCACCAAGATAACTGAGAGGGGAAGGGGGTGAATCAATTATCAGATAATTATAACTTTTACCAACTTCAATAACTTTTAACCATGTAAGCAATATAATTACCAACCATAGAAATATATTCATACACAATGACACAATAACACAAGATATGTTCACTAGGGAGCCTCTTGATCAGAGAGTAAACCCCAGTGGGAATGATGCCCACAAAAGTTGCACTAATATGAATATTCCTTGTGAAAGGATGGACTCTGTTAGGAGTCTTATGAAATACATTTAGTACATATGAATCCTTGTTAGGATATTTTGAATCCCTGTTAAAAGATTCTAACCTTGTTAGGAGTTATGGAAGATAGAAGGACCCACTACCCAAATAGCTTCAATGGCAAGATCACTGAACACATTGTCCAACTAACCTTAAGATTATTCATCAGAATAATATCAAATATGTTACCTCCTCACTATGCCAAACCACACTCACTGCTACACCAGATCCCAATTTCAGATCTTTGTACTTCGCATGTGTTCCTTCACAATTTCACTTTCACAACTTCATTGGCTCTTTTCTTCACTTTATGCATACATTTGCATTCAACCATAATCAACCATGCTCATTTCTTCATTACACATTACAACAAGGAAAAAAATTCCTTCCTTTATACCACACTCAAGTAATTACAAATGAGTCGGCATATAATTACAAAATAAAAGTTTCCACACGCTACATCACAATTACACAAAACTATCAGCTTCCAAATACAGTAACTCTTCACTCGTGTGACCTAAAAGTTTGTGGTATCATCCACATCACTATCAATGTGTCTCAAGCTTCCCTTTAACTACACAAAACTAGATTCCATCCTGATTAGGAGATACCATCCAGTTTCTACAAACTGCTACTTAGGAACACTGCTTGAATACTGCTTCCACGAAAATGCTCATAACTTTCATAAATAAATGAATTACTATCTGTGATCTTAACCATAAACATATAATATATCAAAGAGTATATCCTCAATGTCACATAGCTCCAACTGCAATATCCCATGTGTGTTAATCAAAACATTGTCTGCTTCTTTGCGAGTCTCTAGAAGATCACTGTGTTGACATCAATGACAATCATAGTCATGAATGCAACAACTACTACTACATAATGGATGCCAAACATTTAGCATTCATTCCTAACAATCTCCCCCATTGGCATTGATAGAAACATAGATGAAAAACATCCAATGTTCCAAAAATGCAATACTGCAACACTGCTACTCTGACAAACATTTTCGAATCCTCTTCATCCCTAAAATCTTGCTTCATTTTCCTATTCAGTTCTCTCCAACAGATGGTACAAGTGGTTTCTAGTTTTTCATGAATAATTCTCCCCCATTGACATCAATGATAAAAATTTCATCACAATTTCAACAATAACTCCAATGTCAAAAGACACTGTTCAAAAAATACATTCACAAGAGTCCTCATGACTCAGCTCAGATACACATACTCCCCCATAGAGGAAGTACCAACATCCAATCCAGAAGAAAGATAGGGCTTATATACCACTGGACAGATGCAACCAACTACATCACTACTCAAAAGTAGGTTGGGGCATAACCTAAGCATACCTCTTAGATACTCAAATGTATCCTTAGGCAAAGGCTTTGTAAATATGTCTACTATCTCTTCTTTTGTGCTTATGTACTCCAATCTGACTTCTTTCTCAGCAACTTTCTCTCTTACAAATTGATACTTGATCTCTATATGATTTGTCTTAGAATGTAATAAAGGATTCTTAGACATACTAACTGTGCTGGTGTTGTCACAATGTATGAAAATAGGCTCAACAAACTTAATTCCAATATCCTTTAGCATTTTTTTCATCCAAATTATCTGGTTACAATTGTTTTCTACTGCTACATACTCTACTTCTACTGTGATCTGTGAAATATAATTCTTCTTCTTTCTTAGCCAGGAAACCAATCTTCCTCCAAGAAAAAGGATCCACCACTGGTGCTTTTCTTATCATCAACACTGCCTCCCATATCAGCATCTATATATGCACATAGGGTAAAATTATCATATTTTTCATAACACAATCCATAGTCCATTGTGCCTCTTAAATATCTTAGTATCCTCTTTACTGCTGCATAATGTGATTCTCTAGGTTCAACTTGAAATCTTGCCACAATTCTAACTGAATGTGCTATATCTGGTCTTATGTGTGTCAAGTACTACAATCCTCCAATCATGGATCTATATTTCTTCTAGTCAATTGCCGGTGTTTCATCTGTGCTAGATAGTTTATGTCTTGTAACCATAGGTGTTCCAACTAGTTTACAGTTCTCCATTCAAAATATGTTTAGCAAATCATTCAAGTACTTTGTTTGACTTACAAAGATACCATCATTGTTTTGTGTTATCTATAATCCCAAAAAGTATTTCATCTCACCAATCATACTCATTTTAAATTCTGTCTTCATTTCATCAGCAAATTTTTCACTAGCCTAATCTTCTCCTCCAAAAATAATGTCATCAACAAAAATAACTATAATCAACAATCCATTTTCAATTTCTTTTGTGTACAAATTGCTATCTGTTGTTCCTTTAGTAAATCCCAATTTTAACAAATACTTATCCAGTCTTGCATAACAAGTTCTAGGTGCTTGCTTTAAACCATATAATGTTTTCTTCAGCTTACATACCATGTCTCCTTCTTGAGTCAAAGGAAAACCTTTAGGTTTCTCAATGTAGACTTCTTCTTCCAATTCACCATTCAAAAATGTGGACTTCACATCCATCTGATACACTTTAAATTTCTTAAAAGCTGCATAGGCCAAAAACATTCTTACTGCTTCAATTCTTGCTACTGGTGCAAAATTTTCTTCATAGTCAACTCCTTATTTCTATGAGTATCCCTTACATACTAATCTTTCTTTGTTTCTTACTACTTCTCCTTGTTCATTCATTTTGTTTCTGAATACCCATTTAGTTCCAATCACATTTTTGTCTTTAGGTCTAGGGACCAATTCCCATGTCTTGTTCTTTTCAATCTGATCTAGTTCTTCTCTCATAGCATTAATCCAATGTTCATCTTCACAAGCTTCACTAGTAGATTTAGGTTCAATTTGAGAAATCAAACATAAAAGTACCTTATTCCAAGTCAGAACTCCTCTGTCAAAACTTCCAATAACTTGTTCAATAGGATGATGTCTTGATAAATACCTGTTCGGTGTCAGTCTCAGATCTTGCTTCAATTGTAGATTCTTCTCTAGATTCCTCTCTAGTTTCTTCAGCATGACTTTCATTCAACAATTCACTGTCAGTCTCATAGAATAATTCAATAGTTTTAGTGTTAGGCTTAGGATGAGCTTCTTCATCAGATTCATAATCAAGCATTCTTTCCTAAATTTTGAACTTTTCATCAACATTAACATTTGCACTCTCAATAATAGTTTTAGTTCTCTTATTGTAACATCTATATGCTTTTCTCTTCAAAGAATATCTAAGAAAAATTCTTTCATCACTTCTAGGATCAAACTTTCCAATGTCATCATCTCTCTTTATATAACATTTTCTTCCAAAAATTCTAAAATACTTAACTGAGGGTGCATGTCCAAACCATAATTCATAAGGTGTCTTGTCTGCGTCTGCTCTAATTTGTACTCTGTTCATTGTATATACTATTGTATTCACTACTTCTGTCCATAATATCTTCACCAAATTATTATCAAATAACATAGCTCTTGCTACTTCGGTCACTGATTTGTTTCTTCTTTCTGCAATACCATTTTATTCAGGTGTTCTAGGGGCTGAAAACTATCTCTTAATACCATTCACTTCACAAAAGGTGTTAAACTCTCTAGAAGTAAATTCACCACCTCTATTAGATCTCAAACATTTAATCTTCATTCCATATTCATTTGAACTTTATTCTTAATGATCTTAAACTTATCAAATGCTTCAGATTTTTCTTTAAAAAATGCAATCCACATCATTCTTGTAAAATCATCAACAAGAATCATAAAATACCTTTCTCCATAGAATCCTCTAGTCCTGGTAGGACCACTCAATTCTTTATGAACAATCTCCAACTTCTCTTCAAATGTGAACTTCTTACTAGGAAATGAACTTCTCTTCTACTTAGCCATCACACATTCTTTGCAAATCATATTAGTAGGCTTCATAATTTTAGGCAAATCCCTTACTGCAAGTGTAGTACTTACTTTCACAATGTTATCTAAGTTTATATGACAAAACATTCTATGCCATAACCAACTATCATCAATCTTAGTAATCAAACATGTCATCTCAGTAGGATTCAACTGAAATACATTACCTCTAGTTCTAGATCCAGTTCCAATCAGATTTCCATCTTTATCCTTTATCAAACAAGTTTTCTTAGTAAACCAAACTTGATATTCCTTATCAACTAATTTTCTAACACTCAAAATATTATGTTTCAATCCATCCACAAAGTAAACATCATCAATATTGGTCTTTCCATCAAGAGTAATAGATCCTATACATTTAATCAAACAAGGTGCATTGTTTCCAACTCTCACAACTCCTCCATCATAATTGTTAAACTTTATGAATTTTTTCATGTCTCTAATCATATGACATGAACAACCACTATCTATGATCCAATCAAATTTCTTTTTGACTTGGGAAACTAATGCTTTTTATTCCTTAACATCAATTTTAGGATTCTCTTCTTTAATTGCTATAAATCCTATGTCACCATTATTCTCAGTATCAATTTCACTCAAAGTTCTTTCTATACTAGCTGCAAGATCTTCATCATTAGCATAAGAACATTCCTTAGATCTTTTAGGCTTGAAATTATTTTTGTACTTTTTAACTCTCTTAGGATATTTAGATGCAAAATGACCATATTCTTGACAAGTCCAACATTTAAAAATTTTCTTACCGTCTAGTTCTTTTTTCACAAGCAAGGTAATACCTTCTTCAATATTTTTGTCTTCATTTCTAGATCTGCTACTGCCAGCATAATATCCACTCACACTGATCCTTCTTGACAAAGTAGGGTGAGCATTAAGAGCACTGAATGCTATCTCCATTCTAGGCAAGTCTCCTGATAACCTCAGATTCATTTCTACTGCTTCCAATCTTCCAAGAAGAGTCTCTCTTGTAAAGTTCATAGTACAAGGTATAACTTGTTCAATCATCTATTTTGTATGCTTAAATACAAGATTCAATGTCCTCACTATTTTCCATATCACTTCATTCTCTATCTTTGTTCCTCCACAAGATTTTATCCCTGTAACAATTTCTGACATTCTACCAATATAGCTTCTAACAAATTCATCTTCCATCATTCTTATATCTTCAAATGCACATATCCAATTATGTAATCTAGCTTTCTTTTCATGTTCATCACCTTCAAAAGTAGAGTGTAAAGCTTTCCAAATTTCATGAGATTTTGTTAAACATTTTACCTGACTATACTCATTCTCAAGAAGTGCTATCAAAAGTACTTCTCTTGCAAGTATGTTACACATGAATAGATCTCTTTCATCACTAGAACATGTTTCAAGATTGTCTTCTTCAATGATAGTCCTATCATTCTTTGTAATAAACTAATAACCTAGTCCTAAACATAGTAGATGCATCTTCATCTTCTCTTTCTAGCTGTCAAAATTTACTCCATCAAACTTACGACTTCCTTTCCCTAAATTCGCCATGGATCTCCTTAAGTTGTTAAACTTTTCTTTCAAGGACCTATTGCTCTGATACCAATTGTTAGAAAGTAAAGACCACCAAGATAACTGAGAGGGGGGTGGGGGAGTGAATCAGTTATCAGATAATTATAACTTTTATCAACTTCAATAGCTTTTAACCATGTAAGCAATATAATTACCAACCATAGAAAGATATTCATACACAATGACACAATAACACAAGATATGTTGACTATGGAACCTCTTGATCAGAGAGTAAACCCCGATGGGATGATGCCTACAAAAGATGCACTAATATGAATATTCCTTGTGAAAGGATGTTCTCTCTTAGGAGTCTTATGAAATACATTCAGTAAATATGAATCCTTGTTAGGATATTTTGAATCCTTGTTAAAAGATTCTAACCCTATTAGGAGTTATGGAAGATAGAAGGACCCACTGCCCAAACAAATTCAATGGAAAGATCACTGAACACACTGTCCAATTGACCTTAAGATTATTCAATAGAATAATATCAAACATGTTACCTCCTCACTATGCCAAACCACACTCACTACTACACTAGATCCCAATTTTAGATCTCTGTACTTCGCATGTCTTCCTTCACAATTTCACTTTCACAACTTTATTGGCTCTTTTCTTCACTTCATGCATACATTCGCATTTAACCATAATCAACCATGCTCATTTCTTCATTATACATTACAACAAGGAAAAAAATTCCTTCCTTTATACCACACGCAAGTAATTACAAATGAGTCAGCTTATAATTACAAAATAAAAGTTTCCACATGCTACATCAAAATTACAGAAAATTGTCAACTTCCAAATACAATAACTCTTCACTTGTGTGACCTCAAAATTTGCGCTATCATCCACATCACTATCAATGTGTCGCAAGCTTCCTTTTAATTGCACAAAACTAGATTCCATCCTGATTAGGAGATACCATCCAATTTCCACAAACTGCTACTCAGGAACACTACCTGAATACTGCCTTCACCAAAATGCTCATAACTTTCATAAATAAATGAATTACTGTCTGCACTCTTAACCATAGATGTATAACATATCAAAGAGTATATCCTCAATGTCACATAGCTCCAACTACAATATCTCATGTGCGTTAATCAAAATACTATCTGCTTCTCTGCGAGTCTCTAGAAGATCACTGTGTTGACATCAATGACAATCATAGTCATGAATGCAACAACAACTGCTACAGAATGACTGCCAAACATTTAGCATTCATTCCTAATGCTAAGTCCATCTTTCCCTTTATCACTTCAAACCTATGTTGTAAAATGTCAAACAAAGCATTGAGGGCCACCTCCATCTTAACTTTATCTAACTTGTCAATTGCCACATCAGGTACCTCTGCCACTGGAAGCACTATAGCTTCAATTTCTAGGATTGAAGGAGGGATAGCCTTCAGGGAAAACTTTAAGAAACCCCCTCCATAGAAAAAGTGTAAAATCTTGGCGAATCCTACATTATTTTGGGTGGAAAAAAATAATATTGTCGATGATTTGTTTTAATTTAAAAACATAAAATATTAATTTAACTGGTGAATTTTTTCAATTGTATGAAAATTCTATAAAATCCTTGTGAATCTTTCATTGTTGAAGAAAATCATGGCTAAAAGTACACATAGCTAGCAACCATCATTTCACCATTCTTGTTAAATGGATCCTAATTAATTATTAGACTTGAAGGTTAAATTTTCCCACATTCATCATTGTAATTTCCCTCCAAATTATTGAATGGGGGTTTTGCGGCAGTGCCTCGAAAAGCTCAAATAACTTTTAATATTTTAGTAAGGTGTCCTAAGCTAATGTTATATCATCCAACATTTAGTAAACCTATTTTTTATAATCGTTGGATGATCCTAAATCAATGACATAAACCCTATTTTGGGCCAAACTTTTAAAGGACACCAAGTTCTAGAGAAAGGCCCCGAAATAAAGACGTGTCCACATTCAAATTTATTTCAGGCCAAAATTTGAAAGGATAAAAAGTCCCATGAAAAGTCTCTGGAATAGGGACACATGTCAAATATATGTACTTAACCCATACCCTAACTTTAATTTTGACCACATATTGGCAAATATGACCATTGATTAAGACAAGCTTTGGAAATTGTACGTGAAAATATTCAATTTAATGTGTGGAAAATTAGATTCTATTAGTGAAGCCATTGTTGAAGTACAAATAAGTCCATATCACTATTGGCGATTGGCCTATGCATGGGACCCAATTTTTATAAAGTGCTGGCAACATGGCCACCCTGAAAGTCTAATTTTTTTAGCCAAATTATGGGTCCCCAATGAGTAAAATTAGCTAATTGGTGAATGTTTGCCACTAAAGTTATCCCTGATGCCCTTGGATGCTTCTTCAAGTTTGATCTTCATCTCCTCAAGCTCATCATCTAGAATCTTAATTTTCATAACCCCTTTTTCTCTATCTTTAGCCAATAGAATGGATTCATCAAATAAATTTCCATACATGTTGGAGAGTTGTGTAGTCTTGGCCTCATTCAAGTGATAAAATTGAGTCATTGCCTTAGAAACCTCAAGATCACTAGTTTTCTACACTATCTAGATGATCTTATCTCCATCCATCTTATCTTCAATACTGCCAAGAAAAGGTTTTTGAGTCCTAGGGGCAAGATACCACATTGCCAAAGTTTAGGATCTTGAATCATATCTACACCCTCTTATCATCTCCCCAATTTGGGCTTCATATGACAAACCACCTTGTGGTTGTCTCCTTATCTAGTCAATTATAAAGGAAGTGGTCAAGTCCCATCCTGGAACTAATAGCATTTCACTTGATTTAACCAAATGTCTAACCTCCTCAATAGATATCTTTTCTCAAGAAGGATCATATGAGGCTAGGGCCTGTAGGGCCTTAATACTTGGTGTAATACCCCAAAAATGGGCTATAGGTTCATTAACCTCCAACATCTTCAATTCGAATGAAATCAACATCAAAGTCCTAACCTAAGGTACATCTGAACATCATTGAATCCTAATTGATTATCTTAATGCTGCATCGAGGAATATTCCTAGCAATATTCTTATTTATCATAATTATCTTTAATTTAATGATTTTTTGGCGATAAATCACATTTATCCTAAAGTTGATTAATTGAATATGATGAATAATTAATTAATTAATTTAATTTTGCCACTTAATAATTTAATTATATTTAATTGCATTTATTCCTAATTAATATTGTTTTTATTTTGACGATAAATCAAAATTCCTACAAATAATCAATTGGATATTTATTTAATTGATCTAAAATAAAAGTTGTCAAATTTAATGATTTAATTGGAATAAAGTTTGATTTAATAATTGATTAACCCATAAATCAATTGTTTCAAATTTAAAATCAGTTAAGTTGAGAATAAATCACTTTATTTTTAAATTAATTTATAATTAAATCATGCACAATCAAAAAAAGCAAGCAACTAGAAATTACCAATCAATTTTAAAATTGAAACTCAAGATCTGATGATGAGTTGAAAAAAATACAAATAAAAACTAAAGTTCTATTTTGAGATAAAAATTGCTTTTGCACGATTTTATGAATTAAATATTCTTAATTTCTTGTTAACTCAAAAATCAACCTGACTTTATCAAGAGTGATTTATGGCTTTTCTCTTGCATCCTCAAAGCTTTGGATTTCTATAAAATCAAGGCTTCAGCTCTTTTAAAATCATCTCTTGAATTTGCACAATTACTCTAGTGAATTGACATCTAAAGAATCAAGCACTTGTGACAGGTGAATTTGTGAGATCATTCATAATTTTCATAGTTTTTGCATAGTTTTTCATATCATTTAGCATATCATTGTTAGATACTTTTACATATCAATTTCATACATTCTAGCTTAGATTCATGCAGTTTTTCATCCTATTGCATCTAAAATACAAAAAAAAATAGATTAATTAGCATTCATATTTCATTGCTTTCATCATTTTAAATCCTTCATTTAGGTGTTGCATTGTCACTCGCACCTACTAGATGGCAGTAAATCACTTGGTTAGCATAGTTTCAATTACTTACAGATTTTGGGTTTTTTTTCCTAACCTCTAATATTTTATTGAAGTGTTGTGTCTAGAGCTAGGTACAAAATTCACACACACACTTGGTTCTGCATCATTAGTTACCTGATTGGAAACCTCTTGTTGCTTTCTCCAAATCAAGAAGTTTTTGAATTCATGACTCTTGATGAAATCATCATCACTTATGAGCTCTTCTTGATACATTTCTCTCTCATCTTTGCACAACAACAAGGGAAACTCAACCTCCTCTTGTGTGTCCACTTTTTTACCTTCTCTTATATTTTTCCTTAGGTGATGGTAATAAGGCCTATCACTTGGCACTAAAGGAGCAACCCTGTCACTCCTTTTACCTATAGTATGTGCTCTTGAAGTGATGCAGGAGCATCTCAGGTCCTTGGAAATCTTGTGTCACCAAAAATATGTTTTGTTTGTTCCTCTGTTGCTTGGTTCCTTCTTTGACTAAGTTGGTTCGGTGTTTCTCAGTTTCGTTTGTTCTCTGGTGTTGGTTGGTTATCTCTTTGGTGCTTAGTGAATTTCCTTGGTGCTCAGTGATGCTTTTCTAGCACTTGGTGACCCTTTCTTATCGATGGGTTTCTTTTGAGTTCTTGTTGAGGCTAACTTTTGCAGTTAATTATGGTCATAAATTTTATGTTGGCATCTATGATTTAGAAGCATGTTGATCTAGATCTAAATATTTCCTACTATGATTGATGGATCTGAAGGCCAATTTGTTTAGTAGCCTCTTGTATAAATATAGTTTTTTGGCTAGATTTTAGGAAGAAAGTTGGGATAGGAGATAAAATCTAGGAGATTGAAGATTTTTCTCAGATCCTCACATGTTGGAGGATGTCTGTACTTGATTGTAATATCTAGCCTAAATTAGGAAGGCCTTACAACCCAATGTGTATGAATCAATTTAAAGATAATATATGAAAGATATCCTACTTTCTCTCTCTCACTTCTTGTGTTGTTGCTTTTGTGTGTTGTTATGGAAGGTGGATTTGGTTAGGATGTGCCTTTGGCCCCTCTCCTTGTTTTCTCTTTGCTTTAGGTGGTATCAGAGCTAAGTTTGAGATTTGGATCTAGGTTTGTGAATCTAGGTCTGAAGGTTCCTTCTTGTAAATCCTAATTGATATTTGTTGTGGGGTAGCATATTGTGATCTGACCTAAAATTGTAGAGAGTTTCAAGATGGTTTGTGGGAGGTGAGAAGCAGATCCAGGATTGGAAAACATATTTAGACAACTTGCTGCTAGGTTAGAAGTTGTTGAAATAGCCTAGTAGAGAGGAAGACGTCTTGAAGATGTTAGTGAAGATGAAATTAAGGAATAAAAAGGTGAAGCTCAACCTGCACCGGTGATGGATCAAAGTGAGGATGTTAGGAATGAATGCTAAATTTTTGGTAGCCATTCTATAGCAGTTGTTGTTGCATTCATGACTATGATTGTCATTGATGTCAACACAATGTTTTACCAAAGACAGACTTGCAGAGAACCAGACAATGTTTTGATTAGCGCACATAGAATATTTTTTAGGAATGAATGCAAAGTGTTTTTGCAGTCATTCTGTAGTAGTTGTTGTTGCATTCATGACTTGGATTGTCATTGATGTCAACATAGTGATATTCCGGATATTAGCAGGAAAGCGGGTACAATTTTATTTTGTGCACATGTTGTATTGCAGATTGGCCTTTGCACAGTTGATGGTATGTTCTCTGGTGTGTTATTAACCTATGGTTAATAGCACAAAAAGAAATTCATTCATTTGTAAGAGTTATGAGCATTTTGGTGAAAGTAGCGTTTAGACAGTGTTTCTGTGTAGCGATGTTCAGAAATCGGAGGATATCTCTTAGCTGGGATGAAATCTAATTTTGCGTAGTTAAAGGGATGTTGGAGACTCATTAATGATGATGTGGTTCATAGTGCAAACTTTGAGGATATGTTTGGAGAAAGTTACAGTAACTGAAAGCCGACAGGTTTATGTGAATTTTGTGTGTAGAGTGTCGAATTTATTATTTTGTATTTGAGGACTGACTCATTTGTAATTATTTGAGTTTGGTATATAAGAAGGAATTTTTTCCTTATTTTAATGTGTACTATGAAGATTGTGATGTGAATATATGCATGAAGTGAAGAAAAGAGCTAATTCAGTGATGAAGGAAGACTTGTGAGTACAGAGATCTGGAATTGTGATCTTGTGTAGCAGAGAGTGCAGTTTTGGCACAGTGTGAAGGAGGTAATATATTTCATATTATTCTATTGAATAATTATAAGATCTTTTGGATAGTGGGTTTAGAGATCTTGCCTTGAAGCTGTTTGGGCAGTGGGTCCTTGTGTCTTCCATAAACTCTTAACCGGGTTAGAATCTTTTAACAGGGATTCAAAATCTCCTAATAGGGATTTATATGTACTGAATGTATTTTATAAGACTCATAATAGGGTCCATCCTCTAACAAGGAACTTTCATATTAGTGCATCATTTTATGGGCATCATTCCCACTGGGGTTTACTCTTTTCAAGAGGTTCCCTAGTTAACATATCTTGTGTTATTGTGCAATTGTGTATGATTATCTTTCTATGGTTGATCAGTACATTGATTATATTGTTTAAAGTTGTTGAATGGATAAATTATAAAATAACTAATTCACCCCCCCCCCCTCTCAGTTATCTTGGGGATCTTTACTTTATAACAATTGGTATCAGAGCAGCAAGTCCTTGAAAGAAAATTTTAACAACTTAAGGAGATCCATGAAGAATTTCAGAAAAGAAAGCCCTAAGTTTGATGGAGTAAATTTTGACAGCTGGAAAGAAAAGATGAAGACACATCTATTTTGTTTAGGACCAAGATTGGTTGATTACAAAGAATGAGAAGACTATCATTGAGGAAGACAATCTAGAGGCAGGAACTAAAGATGAACTAGATCTATTCATGTGTAACATACTTGCAAGAGAAGCACTTTTATGAGGACTACCGGAGAATGAATATAGTCAGGTAAGATGTTTGAAAATATCTCATGCAATTTGGAAAGCTTTACATTCTACTTTTGAAGGTGATGAACATGCAAAGAAGGCTAGATTACATAATTGGATTTGTGCATTTGAAGATATCAGAATGATGGAAGATGAATCTATTAGAAGCTATATTGGTAGGATGTCTAAGATTGTGACAGGAATAAAGTCTTGTGGAGGTGATAAGATAGAGAATGAAGTGATATGGAAAATTCTGAGAACTTTGACACCAGTATTCAAGCAGACAACGTAGATGATTGAACAAGTGATACCTTGTACATCGAACTTTTCAAGAGAGACTCTTCTTGGAAGATTAGAAACAGCAGAGATGAACTTGAGATTATCAGGAGAGCTACCTAGAATGGAAATAGCATTCAGTGCTCTTAGCATTAGACCTACAAGAAGTACTAGTGTGAATGGAGATTATGCCAGTAGTAGCAGATCTGAGGAAGATAAGAAGATTGAAGAAGGTATTGCATTACTTGTAAAAATAGAACCAGATGGTAAGAAAATCTTTAAATGTTGGACTTGTCAAGAATATGGTCATTTTGCATCTAAATGTCCTAAAAGAGTTAAGAAGTATAGAAGCAACTTTAAACCTAGGAGATCTAAAGAATGTTATTATGCAAATGATGAAGATTTTGAAGTAGGAATTGAAAAACATTTAAGTGATAGTGACAATGATAACTTTGAGGAAATAGGATTTGTAGCAATTAAAGAAGAAAGTTCTGAATCTAATAAAAGAGAAGAAAAAGCATTAGTTTCACAAGTTGAAAAGAAATTTGATTGGATTATAGACATTGGTTGTTCACATCATATGACTGGAGATAAAAGAAAGTTTTTGAAGTTAGATAATTATGATGGAGGAATTGTTAGAGTTGGTAACAATGCACCTTGTTTGATTAAGGGTATAGGATCTATTACTCTTGATGGAAAGACTAACATTGATGATGTTTACTTTGTTGATGGACTAAGACATAATCTACTAAGCGTTGGACAATTGGCTGATAAGGGTTATCAAGTTTGGTTTTCTGAGAAAACTTGTGTGATAAAAGATAAAGATGGAAATCTTATTGGAAAAGGATCCAGAACCAGAGGTAATGTATTTCAGTTGAATCCTACTGAGATGACATGTTTGATAACTAAGATTGATGACAGTTGGTTATGGCATAAAAGGTTTTGTCATATAAACTTTGATAATATTGTCAAGGTGAGCACTACACTTGCGGTAAGAGATTTACCTAGAATTATGAAACCTACTAACATGATTTGCAAAGAATGTATGATGGCAAAGCAGAAAAGGAGTTCATTTCCCAATAAGAAGTTCACATCGGCAGAGAAGTTGGAGATTGTTCATACAAACTTGAGTGGTCCTACTAGGACTAGAGGATTCTATGGTGAAAAGTATTTTATGATTCTTGTTGATGATTTTACAAGAATGATGTGGATTGCATTTTTGAAAGAAAAATCTGAAGCATTTGATAAATTTAAGATCATGAAAAGTGAAATTGAGAATGAATCTGGAATGAAGATTAAGTGTCTAAGATCTGATAGAGGTGGTGAATTTACATCTAAAGATTTTAACACTTTTTGTCAAATGAATGGCATTAAGAGACAACTTTCAGCCCCTAGAACACCAGAAAAAAATGGTATTGCAGAAAGAAGGAACAGGTCAATAACTAAAGCAGCAAGAGCTATGTTGTTTGAAAATGATATGGCTAAAACTTTTTGGAGAGAAGCAGTGAGAATGTTTCTAGCATATGCAACTTACAAGAAATTTAGAGTGTATCAAATGGATGTGAAGTCAGCATTTTTGAATGGTGAATTGGAAGAAGAAGTCTACATTGAGCAGCCTAAAGGTTTTCCTTTGACACAAGAAGGAGATATGGTATGTAAGTTAAAGAAAGCTTTATATGGATTAAAACAAGCACCTAGAACCTGATATGCAATATTGGATAAGTATTTATTGAAATTGGGATTTATAAAAGGAATAGTAGATAGTAACTTATACACAAAAGAAATTGAGAATGGTTTGTTGGTTATAGTTATATTTGTTGATAATATTATCTTTGGAGGAGAAGATGAAGCTAGTGACAAATTTGCAGATGAAATGAAGACTGAATTTGAGATGAGCATGATTGGAGAAATGAAATATTTTTTGGGATTACAAATAACACAAAGCAAAGAAGGTATATTTGTAAGTCAGACTAAGTATTTAAATGAATTATTGAAAAGATTTAGAATGGAAGATTCTAAACCTATTGGAACACCTATGGTAACCGGACATAAGTTATCTAGCAAAGATGAGACACCAACAGTTGAGCAGAAAAAGTATAGATCTATGATTGGAGGATTGTAGTACTTGACACATATAAGACCTAATATAGCACATTCAATAGGGATTGTAGCAAGATTTCAAGCAGAACCTAAAGAATCACATTATGCAATAGTAAAAAGGATACTAAGATATCTGAAAGGAACAATGGATTATGGATTATGGTATGAGAATTTTGATGATTTTACTTTATGTGCCTATACTGATGCAGATTGGGGAGGCAACATTGATGACAATAAAAGCACCAGTGGTGGAGCCTTTTTTCTTGGAGGCAAATTGGTCTCTTGGCTAAGTAAGAAGCAGAATTGTACTTCACAAAGCACATCAGAAGCATAATATGTTGCAGCAGCAAATAATTGTAATCAGATTATTTGGATGAAGTAGATGTTGAAAGATATTGGAATAAAGTTTGATGAGCCTGTTGTTATACATTGTGATAACACCAGTATAGTGAGTATGTCAAAAAATCCTATTTTACATTCTAAGACTAAACATATTGAGATCAAGTATCATGTTGTAAGAGAGAAAGTTGTAGAAAAAGAAGTAAGATTGGAGTACATAAGTACAAAGGAGTAGATAGCAGATATATTTACAAAGCCTTTACCTAAGGATACATTTGTGTATCTAAGAGGTATGCTTGGGGTTATGCCTCAACCTATTTTTGAGAATTGATGCAAATGATTGCATCCGTCCAGTGGTATATGAGCCCTATCTTTCTTCTGGATTGGATGTTGGAACTTCCTTTATGGGGGAGTTTATGAGCTGAGTCATGAGGACTCTTGTTATTGTATTTTTCTGAAAAGTTTCTTTTGACATTAAGTTGTTGTTGACTTAGTGATGGAATTTCTGTCATTGATGTCAATGGGGGAGAGATATAAATGAAAAACATTGTGGATTGTATGAGAGAGCTGAATAGGAAAATGAAGATAGATTTGATTTGATATTTTGTAGTGATGTTGCAGTATTGGATTTTTAGAACATTGAATGTTTTTCATCTATGTTGCCATCAATGCCAATGGCGGAGATTGTTAGGAATGAATGAAAAGTTTTTTGGCAGTCATTCTGTAGCAGTTGTTGTTGCATTCATGACTTGGATTGTCATTGATGTCAACACAGTGATATTCTAGATATTAGCAAGAAAGTAGGTACAATTTTGTTTTGCGCACATGTTGTATTGTAGATTGGATTTTGCATAGTTGATGGTATGTTCTTTGGTGTGTTATTAACCTATGGTTAATAGCACAAAAATAAATTCATTCATTTGTAAGAGTTATGAGCATTTTGGTGAAAGCAGTGTTTAGACAGTGTTTCTATGTAGCGATGTTCAGAAATTGGATGATATCTCTTAGCTGGGATGGAATTAGATTTTGTGTAGTTAAAGGGATGTTGGAGACTCATTAATGATGATGTGGTTCATAGTGCAAACTTTGAGGATATGTTTGGAGAAAGTTACAGTAACTGGAAGCTGACAGTTTTATGTTAATTCTGTGTGTAGCGTGTAGAATTTATTATTTTATATTTGAGGACTGACTCATTTGTAATTATTTGAGTTTGGTATATAAGAAGGAATTTTTTCCTTATTGTAATGTGTACTATGAAGATTTTGATGCGAATATATGCATGAAGTGAAGAAAAGAGCTAATTCAGTGATGAAGGAAGACTTGTGAGTACAGAGATCTAGAATTGTGATCTTGTGTAGTAGGGAGTGCAGTTTTGGCACAGTGTGAAGGAGGTAATATATTTCATATTATTCTATTGAATAATTCTAAGATCTTTTGGACAGTGGGTTCAAAGATCTTGCGGTGAAGCTGTTTGGGCAGTGGGTCCTTCTATCTTCCATAAACTCTTAACCAGGTTAGAATCTCTTAACAAGGATTCAAAATCTCCTAATAGGGATTTATATGTACTGAATGTATTTCATAAGACTCCTAATAGGGTCCATCCTCTAACAAGGAACTTTCATATTAGTGCATCATTTTGTGGGCATCATTCTAACCGGGGTTTACTCTTTTCAAGAGGTTCCCTAGTTAACATATCTTGTGTTATTATGCAATTGTGTATGATTATCTTTCTATGGTTGATTAGTACATTGATTATATTGTTTAAAGCTGTTGAATGGATAAATTATTAGATAACTGATTCACCCCCCCCCCTCTCAGTTATCTTGGGGATCTTTACTTTCTAACAATATTGTAGTTGGAGCTATGTAATGTTGAGGATATACTCTTTGATATGTTATATGTCTATGGTTAAGAGCACAGAGAGAAATTATTTTATTCATGAAAGTTATGATCATTTTGGTGGAAGTAGTATTCAGGCAGTGTTTCTGAGTAGTGGTTTTTGGCAATCGGATGATATCTCCTAATCGGGATGGAATCTGGCTTTACGTAGTTAAAGGAAAGTTAGAGACACATTGATAGTGATGTGGATGGTAGCACAAACTTTGAAGTCACATGAGTGAAGATTTATTGTATTTGGAAGCTAACAGTTTTATGTAATTTTGGTGTAGCATGTGGAATATTTTATTTTCTAATTGTGTGCCAACTCATTTGTAATTATTTGAGTGTGGTATAAAGGAAGAAATTTTTTTCCTTATTGTAAGTAAGAAAAATATTGATATGTGATGTGGTATGCATGAAGTGAAGAAAATAGCTAAGTATGAGAGCGAAATTGTGAAGGAAGACATGCGAAGTACAAAGATCTGAGATTGAGATCTGGTGTAATAGTGAGTGCGGTTTGGCATAGTCAAAGAAGAGGTAACATATTATTCTATTAAATAATGAAAATATTATTTGGATAGTGAGTTCAATGATCTTATTCTGAAGCTATTTGGGCAGTGGGTCCTTCTGTCTTCCATAACTCTTAACAGGGTTAGAATCTTTTAACAGGGATTCAAAATCTCCTAACAGGGATTTATATGTACTGAATGTATTTCATAAGACTCCTAAAAAAGTTCATCCTTTCACAAGGAATATTTATATTAGTGCATCTTTTATGGGCATCATTCCCATTGGGGTTTACTCTTTGATCAAGAGCTTCCCTAATCAACATATCTTGTGTTATTGTGTAATTATGTATGAATATCTTTCTATGGTTGGTAATTATATTGCTTACATGGTTTAATGTTGTTGAAGATGATAAAAGATATAATTATCTGATAACTAATTCACCCCCCCCCCCCCCCCCTCTTCTCATTTATCTTGGTGGACTTTATTTTCTAACAATTTGTATCAGAGCAGCAGGTCCTTGAAAGAGAAGTTTAACAGCTTAAGGAGATCCATGGAAAATTTTAGGAAAGAAAGCCCTAAGTTTGATGGAATAAATTTTGACAGGTGGAAAGAAAAGATGAAGACACATCTACTATGTTTAGGACTAGGTTATTGGTTGACTACAAAGAATGATAAGACTATCACTGAAGAAGATGATCTTGAAACATGCTCTAATGATGAGAGAGATCTATTCATGTGTAACATACTTGCAAAAGAAGCACTTTTCACAGCACTTCCAGAGAATGAATATAGTCAAGTAAAATGTTTGAAAAAGTCTCATAAAATTTGGAAAGCTTTGCACTCTACTTTTGAAGGTGATGAATATGAAAAAAGAGTTAGATTACATAATTGAATATGTGCATTTGAAGATATAAGAATGTTGGAAGATGAATCTGTTAGAAGCTATATTGGTAGAATGTCAAAAATTGTTGCAGGGATAAAATATTGTGGAGGACCAAAGACAGAGAATGAAGTGATATGGAAAATTTTGAGGACATTGACTCTTGTATTTAAGCAGACAACACAGATGATTGAACAAGTTATACCTTGTACTATGAACTTCACAAGAGAGACTCTTCTTGGAAGATTGGAAGTAGCAGAGATGAACCTGAGATTATTAGGAGATTTACCTAGAATGGAGATAGCATTCAGTGCTCTTAATATTCGCCTTGCAATGTCAAGAAGCATCAGTGTGAGTGGAGATTATGCTGGCAGCAGCAGATCTAGAAACAAAGAAGACAAGAAGATTGAAGAAGGTATTGCCTTGCTTGTGAAAAGAGAACCAGATGGTAAGAAATTTTTTAAATGTTGAACTTGTCAAGAATATGGTCATTTTGCATCTAAATTTCCTAAGAGAGTTAAGTAGTACAAAAATAATTTCAAGCCTAGAAGATATAAGGAATGTTATTATGCTAATGATGAAGACCTTGAAGCTAGTATTGAAAGAACTTTAAGTGAAAGTGATATTGAGAATAATGATGAAATAGGATTTGTAGCAATTAAAGAAGAAAATTCTGAAACTAATGTTAACGAAGAAAAAACCTTAGTTTCCCAAGTTGAAAAGAAATCTAATTGGATTATAGACAGTGGATGTTCACATCATATGACTGGAGATATGAAAAAGTTCATAAAGTTTAACAATTATGATGGAGGAGTTGTTAGAGTTGGTAACAATGCACCTTATTTGATTAAAGGTATAGGATATATTACTCTTGATGGAAAGACTAATATTGATGATGTTTACTTTGTTGATGGATTGAAACATAATCTTTTGAGTGTTGGACAATTAGTTGATAAGGGATATCAAGTTTGGTTTATTGAGAAAAATTGTGTGATAAAGGATAAAGATGGAAATCTGATTGGAACTGGATCTAGAACCAGAGGTAATGTATTTCAGTTGAATCCTACTAAGATGACATTTTTTATTACTAAGATTGATGACAGTTAGTTATGGCATAGAAGGTTTTGTCATATAAACTTTGATAATATTGTGAAAGTAAGTACTACACTTGCAGTAAGGGATTTGCCTAAAATTATGAAGCCTACTAACATGATTTGCAAAGAATGTGTGATGGCTAAGCAGAAGAGAAGTTCATTTCCTAGTAAGATGTTCACATCGGCAGAGAAGTTGGAGATTGTTCATACATACTTGAGCGGTCCTACCAGGACTAGAAGATTCTATGGAGAAAGGTATTTTATGATTCTTGTTGATGATTTTACAAGAATGATGTGGATTGCATTTCTAAAAGAAAAATATGAAGCATTTGATAAGTTTAAGATCATTAAGAACAAAGTTGAGAATGAATCTGGAATGAAGATTAAATGTTTGAGATCTAATAGAGGTGGTGAATTTACTTCTAGAGAGTTTAACACTTTTTGTGAAGTGAATGGTATTAAGAGATAGTTTTTAGCCCCTAGAACACTTGACCAAAATGGTATTGGAGAAAGAAGAAATAGATTAATGACTGAAGCAGCAAGAGCTATGTTATTTAAGAATGATTTAGCGAACACATTTTCGAGAGAAGCAATGAATCAAATAGTATATACAATGAACAGAGCACAACTTAGAGCAGACATAGACAAGACACCTTATGAATTATGGTTTGGACATGCACCCTCAGTTAAGTATTTTAGAATTTTTTGAAGCAAATGTTATATAAAGAGAGATGATGATATTGGAAAGTTTGATCCTAGAAGTGATGAAGGTATTTTTCTTGGATATTCTTTGAAGAGAAAAGCATATAGATGTTACAATAATAGAACTAAAACTATTGTTGAGAGAACAAATGTTAAAGTTGATGAAAAGTTCAAAATTTAGGAAAGAATGCTTGATTATGAATCTGATGAAGAAGCTCATCCTAAGCCTAACACTGAAACTACTAAATTATTCTATGAAACTGATAGTGAATTGTTGAATGAAAGTCATGCTAAAGAAACTAGAGAGGAATCTAGAGAAGAATCTATAGTTGAAGAAAGATCTGAGACTATGACATCGAACAGGTATTTATCAAGACATCATCCCGTTGAACAAGTTATTGGAAGTTTGGACAGAGGAGTTCTAACTCAGAATAAGGTACATTTATGTTTGATTTCTCAAATTGAACCTAAATCTACTAGTGAAGCTTGTGAAGATGAACATTGGATTAATGCTATGAAAGAAGAACTAGATCAGATAGAAAAGAACAAGACATGAGAATTGATCCCTAGACCTAATTATAAGAATGTGATTGAAACTAAATGGGTATTCAGAAACAAAATGAATGAACAAGGAGAATTTGTAAGAAATAAAGCAAGATTGGTATGTAAGGGTTACTCATAGCAAAAAAGGATTGACTATGAAGAAACTTTTTCACCAGTAGAAAGAATTGAAGTAGTAAGAATGTTTTGGGGCTATGCAGCTTTTAAGAAATTCAAAGTGTATCAGATGGATGTGAAGTTAGCATTTCTGAATGGAGAAGTGGAAGAAGAAGTCTACATTGAGTAGCTTGAAGGTTTTCCTTTGACCCAAGAAGGAGACATGGTATGTAAACTAAAAAAAGCACTATATGGACTAAAGCAAGCACCTAGAACTCGGTATGCAAGACTAGATAATTATTTGTTAAATTTAGGATTTGCTAAAGGAATAGCTGATAGCAATCTATATACAAAAGAAATTGAAAATGGTTTGTTGATTATAGTTATTTTTGTTGATGACATTATTTTTGGAGGAGAAGATGAAGCTAGTGACAAATTTGCTGATGAAATGAAGACTGAATTTTAAATGAGTATGATTGGAGAGATGAAATACTTTTTGGGATTATAGATAACACAAAACAATGATGGTATCTTTGTAAGTCAGACAAAGTACTTGAATGATTTGTTGAAAAGATTTGGAATGGAGGATTGTAAATCAGTTGGAACACCTATGGTAACTGGACATAAGTTATCTAGCACAAATGAAACACTGGCAGTTGAGTAGAAGAAATATAGATCCACGATTGGAGGATTGTAGTATTTGACACACAAGACTAGATATAGCACATTTAGTTGGAATTGTAGCAAGATTTCAAGTTGAACCTAGAGAATCACATTATGCAGTAGTAAAGAGGATACTAAGATATTTAAGAGGCACAATGGACTATGGATTGTGGTATGAAAAATTTGATGATTTTACCCTATGTGCATATACAGATGCTGATTGGGGAGGCAGTGTTGATGATAAGAAAAGCACTAGTGGAGGAGCATTTTTCCTTGGAGGAAGATTAGTTTCTTGGCTAAGCAAGAAGTAGAATTGTATTTCATAGAGCACAACAGAAGCAGAGTATGTAGCAGCAGCAAACAATTGTAACTAGATAATTTGGATGAAACAAATGCTAAAAGATATTGGAATTAAATTTGTTGAACCTATTGTTATATATTGTGACAGCACCAGTATAGTCAGTATGTCTAAGAATCCTGTACTACATTCTAAGATAAAACATATAGAGATCAAGTATCATGTTGTAAGAGAGAAATTTGTTGAGAAAGAAGTCAAACTGGAGTACATAAGCACAAAGGAACATATAGCAGACATGTTTACAAAGCCTTTGCCTAAGGATACATTTGAGTATCTGAGAGGTATGCTTGGGGTTGTGCCCCAACCTGCTTTTGAGTAATGATGTAGTTGGTTGCATCTGTCCAGTAATATATGAGCCCTATCTTTCTTCTAGACTAGATGTTGGTACTTCCTCTATGGGGGAGTATGTGTATTTGAGCTGAGTCATGAGGACTCTAGTAAATGTATTTTTTTGAATAGTGTCTTTTGACATTGATTTGTTGTTGACATAGTAATGAAATTTATGTCATTGATGTCAATGGGGGAGAAATATGCATGAAAAACAATATGAGAAAAAACATGAGATAACTAAACAGGATAACAAAGCATGATGAAGAGGATTTGAAGAAGCAGTGTTGCAGTATTGGATTTTTGGAACATTGGATGTTTTTCATCTATGTTTCCATCAATGCCAATGGGGGAGATTGTTAGGAATGAATGCTAAATGTTTTATAGCCATTCTGTAGTAATTATTATTGCATTCATGACTATGATTGTCATTCATGTCAGCACAGTGTTTTACCGAAGACTTGTAGAGAAGCAAACAGTGTTTTGATTAGTGCACATGGAATATTGTAGTTGGAGCTATGCAAGATTGAGGATATACTCTTTGATATTTAATATGTCTATGGTTAAGAGCACAGACAAAAATTCTTTAATTCATGAAAGTTATGATCATTTTGGTGGAAGCAGTATTCAGGCAATGTTCCTGAGTAGCGGTTTTTGGCAATCAGATGATATCTCCTAATCGGGATGGAATATGGCTTTGTGAAATTAAAGGGAAGTGAGAGACACATTGATAGTGATTTGGATGATAGAATAAACTTTGAAGTTACATGAGTGAAGATTTATTGTATTTGGAAGCTGACAGCTTTATGCAATTTTGGTGTAGCATGTGGAATATTTTATTTTTTAATTGTGTGTCAACTTATTTGTAATTATTTGAGTTTGGTATAAAGGAAGGAATGTTTTTCCTTGTTTTAAGTAAGAAAAATATTGATATGCATCCTTGTGGTGGGAGCATCCACAATTGGATCAAAAAAGGAAAGGCAAAGAAAAAATTAAGTTATGGAATAAGATGGTAAATAAGTTGAAAGGAAAGTTCTTACCATGCGATTATCAGATTAACCTAGTTAGGCAAATGCAAAGTTTAAGGTAAAAAGATAGCTTGGTAAAGGATTATACTGAGGAATTCTATAGATTAGATATCAGATCTGGACATGATGAAAATGATGTGGAAATAATTTTTAGGTACCTAAATGGTTTGAGGAGTTCCATCGAAGAATAGATTAGTTTGGTTAAAATGGAGAGCATAGAAGAAGCCTATCAGTTTTCTTTGAAAGCCAAGGAGAAATTGAATAAAAGACATAAGCAAAGGAAAAGGCAAAGAGGTAGAGGTGGTAGATTCCCTAGAGGAAGAGGTAGATCTTATGGTGAAAACAATAGATTTGAACCAGAAAAGAAAAATCTGGACAAAGGCAATACTAAGTGGAAAGGTGAAAGTTAATCTAGAAGAAGAGGCAATAAACACCGAGCTGGTTATGGCAGGGGTGGATTCCAAGGAACTTGGTACAATTGTGGAGAAGAAGTACATAGATCATTTGAGTGTACACAAACAAGTAAAAAAAGTTGGTAGTAGCAAAAATGCCTTGGTACAAGAAGATTCAACGAATGAACTTGAGAAGGAAAGTATCTTGATGGTAAGAAGAGCACTTTGGAGTGAAGGTAAAAAGGAAGATCTGGTAAGGAAAATTTTGTTCAAGACCAGATGGTAAGGAAATTTATCATTGATAGTGGCATCTCAGAGAATTCAACATCTAAGGAAATGGTTACAAAGTTGCAGTTGGAAAGGTTGAAACATCTAAAGCCCTATCATATTTCATGGATCAAGGATGAGCATACACTCTTGGTAAGTGAACAATTTTATGTGAATTTGAAGATTGGAAAGTACTATGTGTAGACACCTAAATTTGATTACATAAATTCAATAATTTTATTCAGGTTTCTCCTAGGACATCATATTAATTAAATATTAATATTTGGTTAATTTATGTCATCCCCTAGTTAATTAATTTAATTAATTAACAATAGTCCAATTAATTATATAAATGACAAACCTATATTCTAATAATTAATTAACCCCTATTCCTCTATTAATTTAAATAGATACACTAATCTAATTAAATTAATTCATGAGACCTAATTTTTCCTCTCACCTTGAATTAAATAAATATTTAATTTAACTCTCAACCCCTTCACACATACTAATCATCTTTAATTATCTAATGACCAATGATTAGCTAATCTAACCCTCCACTCATTCTCTCTTCTCCCATCACATCCTCCTACATTTCCCACTTGCCTCCTAATCCAAGCCTAATCACACCCTAAACATTTGCACAATCATAATCCATAGAATAAGAAATCCTAAGCCCAACCAAGTCAACCCTCACGTCACATCCTCACATTCACCAATTCCCTCACCTCATGTCAACCTGAAATGCTATTACATCCCTCTTACACACTCCATCCTTCCTCTTACACCTTTGTCCCATCTCACATCTCCCAAAATGGTCACATTCCCCCATTCCTTCCAACCTCTCCCATTGTGACACTTGTCACAATGAGATGCATTTGAGAAAACACAATCCATGTGCTCTCTCTCAAATGCATCTTGGCCCTTCATTAGGTTTTCATCTTGGCCATTCATTCACTCTTCCATTTTCCTATGAATTGAGTCTCCTCTTTCATTTTCATCCACCATCAAAAGAAATGTTATAATGCTAGTTTGAGAGCCAAAAACATCAAAAGCAACATCATAATGCCAAAATCATCCTACATCCTTGAAGCTTGAGAAAATTTCATGAGCACACATATCTCCATCATTTGGACATCTCTTAAACAAAGAAGGTTTGCATTGTTTTGGTTTTAGTTCAAGCTTTCTTTGGTCTAATATAAGTGTTTAGCTAGCTTGTATTGTTGAATGTTTAGCTTAGCTTTATATTCCTTAACACTATATTTTGGGTAATACATTTTGGCATGCCCAGTGGGACACCCACCACCAACTCTATGGAAGCTTTCATGTGTCTTCCAAGACATGTTCAGATGGTAAGTGGGATCATTGCACAGAACTATCTCACCATCTTAAAAAACTAAGCATAGGAGGCTAATCCCATTCCCCCTCACCTACGCCCCTTTGACCCCATAAAACCCATCCATATCTCCACCAACATTGATCCCTTCATCATCCAATTTATCCATGAGCCAACCATGAAAGTATCACACACAACTTTTCCTATCCCACATCTCCTACAACCTAGTGCAATAATGCCCACAAACCATAACATAATTCAAAGTAATCCTTTCCCCATCATGGGCCCACCACCACTGTCTACTTCCTCACAAGTAGCCACACAACCACAATCATCCACACAAGAACCACTACCCCCCACACAAACTATCACACAAACAATACCTACACCTGTTGCAAGTCAAGCTCCTGCATCATGATCCCTCCCAATAGGAGCAATGCAAGAAAACCTATTTGCGTCTACCCGGTCCATTTCACAACCTCACTCCATGAAATTTCCCCCTCCAACTTTCCTCAATGGTATGTAGGCCCAAAAAGTTACCTTCACAAAAGGAATGCCACCCATGACATCCCAGAATCCTTCACTTACCTCACAAACTGCCACTTTCACTCCCACATTCACAACAACCTCCACATCACAACTCTTGGCAGGACTTGGTGCCACTTGGAGCCTCAACCAAGCACAACTACATGCCATGGATGTACCTACACAAGGTCACATGTACCAAATGACTCATTAGCAACAACCCATTCCCCTTGTAGTGCAACGACCACCCCCACCACCTTTCGTAGCATCTTTTCCCACCTTCACCAACTATCTTTCTATGCCACCAGCTGCTCCGCAAGCTCTCCCTCCATAGTCACAACAACTCAGCTCTACCCATCCTACTGGCTCCCTCATTCAACCTCCCATAATACATAGCCAAGCATCAGTTCCACCCTTTAGTAATGCAGGTATGCACTCTTCGTACATCGACCAAACCCAATGATGCCAAGCCCAGTAGCAACCATTCTACCAACCTCCTCCACAACAATAGTACTTTCTAACACAACAACCCAACCCTCTCATCCCAAAACACCAAGCCACACCATATCCTCTACAACAACAAGCCTCAACCCTACACCAGTAGTACGTTTCCCAATAGGTCATCAAAAATCCATTTCAAGAAAACTACCCCACCAGAAAATCTCCATATCCAATTCCTTAATACCCTATGTATATCCCTCCATATTTTCCCACACCATTGGATATGTTCCCCATGGGAGTACCCACTCTAGTACTTGTCAGTTTGGAATGGGAAGAAATGAAGAGTGCTATCAAATAACTTCAAGTTGGCACTAGGGGAAAAATGTTTAAATTTGAGGAGGTCTATCCATACCTTTTTGATAGTCAATCACAACACTCCCCTTTTTGAAGAATTTTGAAACACCCAAGTTTGATAAGTATCGAGGGAAAGGAGATCCAATCACCCATCTCAAAGAGTTCTACATGGCCTGCCAAGATGTAACATACAACAACATTTACCTCATGCACCTTTTCCCCAAGAGCTTGGGAGGGTCTGCCCTTGACTGGTTCTACAAAATCCCTTATGGCTCCATTTCCATATTTGCAAAACTCTCAAAGAAGTTTGTGGCCCACTACGCGCACAACATTGAAAATGAGCTCTCCTTGTTAGACTTATGCAATACCAAGAAAAAGGGAGGTGAAACTCTAGCTGAATTTCTACAAAGATGGAAAAACCTTACTGTGAGGTTGCCATGTCAACTACTAGAAAAGAACCTTACCAAGATCTTCATTGATAATTTGCATCCGAAGTTAACCCACTTTATGCAAATGAATTGCATACAGACTTATCAGGACATAAAAGGGAAAGGAATGGAGATCGAACGTGGTCTCTTAGATGATGGTACCACAAAAAATTACAAGGAGAGCTCCCAAGACAGACCTAACAATGACCGATCCTCCTACTGGAATAAAAATAAGAATGTGGTCACTAATGGAGCCACAGATACCAAAAATATCCAAGTTGTTGTAAGTGGTCCCAATCCACCCCCTCTGACATACCAACAACAAGCATCTACATATCAATAACAAGCACACACTTATCAGCCACTGCCTTGTCCACCACCTGTTAATCAATCCAATGCCATATATGTCACCCAAGGAAAAAATAAACCCTGTGTCTAGAAAAATAAAAAATTCATGTTTACCCCTCTCAGAGAACCACTAGACGTTATCTTCCACCACATGGCCAGTGAAAACTTGATTGTATATCTACAGACCCAACCCTTTGGTGAGTCAACACCCAAAGCATACTGGTACAAGGACAATGAGTATTGTGATTACCATTGTGTTAAGGGACATGCCACCATAAAGTGCATGAAGCCCAAGCACTACATCCAAGACCTCATTGACAAGAAGGAGATCACAGTTGATGCCCCATCCCAAACATCACCAAATGCCAACCTACATATCTATCAAAATGTGTTCCCTCAACACAATGTAGGCAAAAATTAGACCAATGCTAACCCTCCCCCGACCATGAACCAAGGTAAATACAAACAAGGAGACCATGGTGATGGGAAAGACTATACCACTGCCTACATTAATTATGATAAATTTGTTGGTTATATCTCCCAGGTCAAATCTGATGTGAATTTAATCCATGTCAAAGGTGCTAATAGTCAATGTGCCATTACTACCTGCAAAGGCCAGATATCTATTGTCGGTCCTAGTACTACAATCATCCCTAGTACATAGTACAACCTCTTGGAACACCTTGGGAACATGCCCACATATATTTCCATCCTTGATCTCCTCTGCACATCACCCCTACACTAGGAAGTCCTCAATAATTCTCTCCAAGAAACTCATGTCCCCACAGACATCAACACTATTCAATTCAAGAACCTTGTAGGGCACCTATCCACTCCCTCCACCTTCTCATTCCAACCATCTGATATGCCATATGTTGAACCAAATCATAATCTCCCACTCCGCATCATTGTCATGATCAATGACTTCATCGTAAAAAGGTTCATGATTGATAATGGTTTGGCCCTCAACCTTTGTACATTAAAATTCATTGAACAGGTTAATCTCATAGAAGCAGACATCTCCCATGATGTAATCACTATCAAAGCTTATGAAAATTTGGAGTGTACCTCTGAAGGTACTATTTTTCCCCCCATTAAGATTGGCCCCATGGTCCAAGATACCATATGTCATGTTGTTGATCTTGACCTCCCTTACAACATCCTCCTCGGCTGCTCATGGATCCATTCCATCCAAGCTATGCCCTCCACTTACCATCAATGCATCAAATTCTCATATCATGGCACTAAAATCACCATCCACACTAACCCCCATGTTTTTGCATACTATCATGCAATTGAAATGTCATTTCCCCACTCCACTCATTGCCTAGGAATAGATATTGGCACATCTATTGTCAGTTCATCCTAATCCCATTGCAATCCAAAAATAATCCTCGCCTCCACCCTCTCCAGTGTCAAGATTAACAACAAAGGTTGCAATGAATACAATCTTATTGATGCCTTTATAGTAGGGGCTTGACCCCTAGACCCACACACTCAGGGACAACCATGTCATCAAACCAAGGTACCTCAAGAAGGCCCCAAGATTAAGACATTGGGCTCATCTACTTTCATTGCCAACAGGATTTTGAATGGCCAAGAGCTGGCACCCGATATCAATCAATGGTTGTACAAAGATCCCCCGCATCCTGATACTGAGTTCCTTGGATACTTCAAGGAAATATATCCCATACCACACAAATGGGCTATTGAGAAATGGGATTATCAAGGAGGTGGTCTAGGACCCAATGAGGTAGGAATGAAAGATCCCATGGAAGCATCCAAAAATCCACAAAGTCAGGGGCTCAACTTTAATGTCCCTCTCCTACACATATGAGGGCCCAATGTCATGAGTACGGGCACTAATTTTCTCAATGCAGCCCTCTTGAATATCCAAAATGAAATCATAGAAGTTGAAGACATCCTAGAAGAGGAAGATAAATGATCCTATGATGATATCTTTGATGATGAAACTTTCTTGGAAAATTCTATCCTTTGCCAACTTGCCATCAACCTCATTGACCTTCCCCTCATTCACCTTGACCTCATAGATTGGGACCAACCAAGTGTGGTACACATCGATGAGTTCTAAAGGGAGGTCAAGCTCCTACACTTCATGGGCACCACAAATCAAGAATCATAGTGGGGGCAAGACTTAGTAGAAGTCTACCAGCTCAACCAACGGGGATATTTTGGGAAAGAGGAAGTCTCCAGTCTCAAAAATAAGAATAAAAAAGAAAATAATGGATCTTCATGTGAAAACCCCTCTAGGACACATCCTAATTCATAACTAGTAAAAATAAAGGGCGTATCTCCTAGTGAAAACTTGTCTGAGGCACTAGAGGATGGAGACTTGGCTCTTCCACCCATCCAGGACTATCGACTAGCACAGTCAACCATCATCATCGAGGAAACCAAACTAGTTAACTTGGGTATAAAAGAATGCCCAAGAATTAGCTACATTGCAGCATCCCTAACTGAAGCTGAAGAAATGGCCCTCATAACACTTCTCCATAAGGCCACCAGAAACTTTGCATGGTCATATTCTCACATGCCCGGACTTGACCCAAAATTCTCATTGTCCATCATCTGGCCATGGATCCTAATGCTAAACCCCTTAAACAAAATCTAAGGAAAATGCACCTCAAAGTGGCCCTTTTGGTCAAAATTGAACTAGAGAAGCTCTTAGATGCCAAGATCTTTCGAGCTATAGACTACTTTGAATGGATCTCCAAAATGGTACCAGTTGTAAATACCTCAGGAGATATCAGGATCTACATAGACTTCAGAGACCTCAACAAGGCATGTCCCAAGGAGGATTTCCCCTTCCCCAACATTGATATGATTGTTAATCTTATATTAGGCCATGAGATGTTGTCACTTATGGAGGGCTTTTCCGGATACAATAAAATCTGAATAGCAAAAGAATATCAGCATAATACAACATTCACTATGTCATGGGGCACCTTCTGTTACAACATGATGCCATTTGGGCTCAAAAATATGGGAGCTACATACCAATGAGAAATGACCACAATTTTTCATGATATGATCCATAAGATCCTTGAGGACTATGTCAAGGACATCCCTGCAAAATCCAAAACAAGATATGAACACCTGGACATTCTTGAATGAGTGTTTGACTATCTACACTAGTATGGACTAAAACTCAATCCAAAGAAATGTGTCTTTGGTGTCACATTTGGAAAATTAGTGGGGTTCATTGTATCTAGGCAAGGCATAGAGATTGACCCAAAGAAGGTAAAAGCCATTTTAGAGATGCCTCCCCACAAAACACTCAGACATCTAAGGAGCTTAGAAGGAAAGTTGAAATCGGTTTGAAGGTTCATCTCCCAACTAGCTGACAAGTGCCATCCATTCACACATCTTCTATGAAAAGATACCACCTTCAAGTGGGATCCCATCTATCAGCGTAGTTTTGAGAACCTCAAAGAGTACTTGGAAAAATCACCTATCCTTTTACCACTAATGCAAGGTAGGCCCCTCATTTTTTACATATACGCAACTATGATAGCATTGGGGGCACTCCTAGCCTAGCTCGATGATAATGGAAAAGAAAGGGCTATTTACTATATCAGCCATACACTGGTAGGCTATGAGTTAAATTATTCCCCAATGGAAAAAACATGTGTAGTTATGGTCTTTTCCACTCAAAATCTTCACCACTACATGCTTAGCCACATAGTAAAGCTAATTTCCAAAGTTGACCCTCTCAAGTACCTTCTCTCAAGAACTACGCTCACATGACGAATGGAAAAATGGGTCATGCTTCTTATTGAATTTGACATCTAGTACATCAATTGAAAAGCCATCAAGGGATAGGTTATTGAAGACCATCTCACTAATGCACCCTTAGCGGATGCATACCCCCTAGTAATGGAATTCCCTAATGAGCACCTTTGTTTGGTCAAAGAACAACCTCAATGGAAGCTATACTTTGATGGTTCATACATAGCACATGGATTAGGGGCAGGGATACTTTTTGTGACCCCTCAAGGAGACCATCCCAAAATCCTTCAAATTGGGATTCTAGTGTACAAATAACATCTCTAAATATAAATCACTCATCATAGGACTCAAGATGGCTATCCATTAGAATATCACAAAACTACAAGTTTTCAGGGACTCTCAATTAATCATCAAGTAGGTCCTTGATGAATTTTAGATAAAGGATGACAAGCTTTTGCCTTAGAAAGAGCTTGTAGATAAACTCAATGAACATTTTGTCAACATACAGTTCACACAAGTACCAAGGGTCCAAAACAAGATAGAAGATGCTATGACAACAATCGGGTCACTATTGGAAATTGCCTATTATGCTACACAATATGAGTTTATAGTTGAGGAGCTACACATGCCCTCTTTCAAGAATGCTAACTCTAACATGGTATGTGTCTTGGTCGGTCCCCAGTCTCCATGGTACCATGACATCCATGCTTATCTAAAGAATGGTATCATATCTCCTCACCTCACCAATACCCAATTCCAAAACCTCACTCACAAAGCTTCTCGCTGCACCCTTGTAGCCAACACCCTATATCATTTTCAGTATCATAATGTCCTCTCCTGATGTTTAGACTTGAATGAGGCCATGTTGTATTTACAAGAGGTTAACGTTGGCATTTGTGGTGCCCACACAAGTGACATTGTCCTTGCCAAGTAGCTGTTTAGAGTTGGGTATTACTAGCCAACAATATAACAAAACACTTGTGAGTTTGTAAAGAAGTGTCTACAATGTCAATAGCATGCTAATTTGATCTATGCATTGACACAAAATCTATAGCCTATTGCACCCCCGTGGCCTTTTTCATGTTGGGGTTTCAATCTTATTAGCATGATCACCCCCCATTCTTCTAAAGGACATAAGTACATAATAATGCCCACTAATTATTTTATGAAGTGGGTTGAGGCCATACCCCTAAACCTAACCACAGGTGTCCAAATCTCCAAATTCATCCTCTACCATATCATTTTCCATTTCGGCATCCCCTCCACCATCTTCATAGATCATGGCTCTCCATTTGAAAATAAGCATGTCAAAGGGCTATGTGACCAATTCCACATCCACCAACATTTTTCTAGCCCCTACTTCCCACAAGGAAATGGCCAAGTAGAGGCAACTAATAAAACCATCTTGAAAATCCTACAAAAAGTTGTCAATGATTCAGAATGCGACTGGCACCTACAAATTAATCCCGCCCTCTAAGCCTATCACACCTCATTTCGTACCCCTATAGGCACCACCCCATACTCCCTGGTATATGGTGCTAAAGCCATTCTACCAATCAAGGTCAAAATCCCTTCATTTCCTATGTCCATGAAGAACTACATCATAGATGAAGACTACCATGTGGCATGTCTTACTCAGCTGGACCTCCTAGATGAGAAGCGACAATAGGCCTATGATCACCTCATCATCTACCAAAACCACCTCAAGTAGAGCTTCAATAAAAAGGTACACCCCAAAATATCTAGGTAGAGGAAATGGTCTTAAAAGAAAATCAAAAAGTACAAGCTAACTGAGAAAAGAAAGGAAAGTTCAAGCCCACCAGGTTAGGTCCCTATGTGGTGACAACATGTTTTAGCTCTGGGGCATATCAGTTATCTATGCTTGAAGGGGAGCCCCTCAATGATCCCATAAATATCATACATATGAAGCAGTTCTATGCTTGAACCATGTATATGATCCTGAAAAATCTATTAAAAAGAAAAAAAACACAAAAAAATGAAAAAAATAAAAAAAATCATTAAAAAAAGTGAAGAGAAATAATTGTCCAATGGTGAAAACCTGGTAAACAGGCACCTTGGTAAAGTATGTGAGTGAAAACCTTGAAACACGTGTCATACATAGTGGACTGTATCATTATCTATCAAATTTCCATACCTCCAAAACTCACTTGCCATCGCTTACCATCCCGTTTCACCCATCCCTTGTTCCCAAGGTTCCATCCCCATTTTGATAGCAAAAGAGAAGTACCATCCCACATCCTGAGCTCCCTGTATATACTGAAATCCAACCCATCCCATAACATTGAGCTTTGTATATATTTGTTGCTTTTTTTCCTTATCCTGATTTACCTAAGCTTCTGTAAATATCCATTGTATATAGTGTCTCCAATTTTTTATATATCACCATGTGTCCTCAGTAGTACCTTTTGATTGTAGAATGCATAGCCCGTCATGACCTCAATATCAACAACATTTCTTAGCAAGTATCCTATGTCACTATAATTCTCCAAAGTTCATCATTTTCCCTACACCAATTAAATTTGCAATCAAACCCATCAATCAGGTCCTTGTCAGATGTATCTTTCCTCCTATCTAACCTAATCCCAACATCCACAGTCGATCAATATCTTTTGGCAAAGGAAGTCTTTTGGTATTATCACTTTGGTTTCATGATTCTTGTTTGCATTTATCAATTGGTTTTGTGGTCACAGTTGACTATTCCCCTCGAAAGTCATCACGATCCTTTATATCACGGTGCGCTACAACGGGAGGCATTTTTTTGGGGCAAGGTCTTTTGCACTCTTTTGTTTCTACCTATGAGTCAGTCAGACATAACTCTTGCATGGTTCACATGTAATCCTTTTGGGTTACCTGGTGCACTTAGGAAATGTCATTTGTTTGTGGCTTCTCCAACATCATTTCTGTACACACTCAAATGGTGCACTTCTCTAAGTCATTATATCCAAGGGAATCCATAAAGAGAAAACCTTAAAAAGTGACCTAGAGCTCTCTATGCATGGAGTTACAAGATTATTTTAAGTTTTCTCTCAGCTAGAGCTATTAAGCTAATGACCTTGCTAGTCAACCACACAATGAGAGATTCAAATGAAGACAAGGGAAAGAATGCCAATATCCCCAAGAATCAAAATGAAGTGCAATGCAAAGCTATACTAAGAATGAAGATGCAAGCTATGCAAGCTATGCTATGAAATGAAATGAAGGTACAAGTATTACAAAGCCTCCTAATTAAGCTAGATGAATTAATCTAAAGCATAAAGGAAACTAAGCTAATATGAAGCTATGAATGCCATGACAATGTAAGAAATGAAACCATGATAAAATGTAGATGTAAAAGCCAAGAATGCTCCAAATCTTCAAAAGCTCCAAAGTGACCTAGAAAACCTGCATCATAACATTAGCATAAAAAGATTGATATGTAAATGAGGAAAAGAGCTCTTCTTTTATAGGAAATGAGAAGGAATGGACCATGGAGATTAAGAGGAAAAATATTTAATCAATGGTGGAGCATCAAAGAGGAGCAATCCATGTGCACAAATATCTTTCGATGAGAAAATAAGAGTTGACTTTTGTGTCCATATGAGATAAAAAGTACTTTTCTTCTTTTTATAAAATAAGAATAGTGCTTTATTTGTGCAACTTAGGATAAGAGGAAAAGGTGGGGGGCACAAATGTCCTCCAATGAGAAAATAAGAGTTGACTTTTATGTCCATATGAGACAAAAAGTGTTTTTCTTCTTTTTATAAAATAAGAATAGTGCTTTATTTGTGCAACTTAGCATAAGAGGAAAAGGTGGGGGCTTTTTATTTAATAAAAGGGGAGGAAATATTCATTTTAATAAATAAAGACTTAGGATAAAATGGTTAGCCCAAGGAAAATAATAAAAAATGATAAAAATAGGATTTGATCAAGGAAATTGATAAAATTGATAAATGCTGATTTTTAAAAATATTGATTCAGGGATTTGATAAATTGCTGAATGAGGGCCCAAAGTCTAGGCGACCATTTTAGGGTGCATACATTTTCCCCTCTTTGAATAATGTGTGATCATTCTGGAAACACATGTGGTCAAAGAAGAATTAAAATGTGAGATTCAGTTGGGATCACAAAACAATCCAGACATGTGATCATTTTGGGAACAAGCCAGGACAAAAATAAACTGGCTAAAAGACAAGACCAACACTGTTGCTATTAAGTGATAGTCAAGTCTAAAAATAAGAGATAAGAATCAAAAGATAAGATCAACACCATTGCTGTTAAGTGATAATCAAGTCTCAAAATAAGAATCTCAAGCTGAACTGAATGATAAAGCTGAATCAAAGATTAAAGCTGATATGTACTGCCCCCTCGAAATCAAAATCAAAATCAGGTAGAAGAGAAGCAGCAAATTGATAAACTTGATCAAGTCACTAGAAATCATAGTCGAAGGTGATAGGATGATAGGATAATCATCAAGCAGTGAAGACATGCCCCAGTTTGACTTGAAAAGATATAAAATGAAGATAAAGTCAAACTCAAACCTTAGAGAGATGAAGTGAGTGAAAATGAATGAAAGACTAGAAGGTTGAAAGAGATGGGGATGAAGAAATGAAGATTCCCCAGCAAAGATCGAAGGATCAGGCCTCAAATGGTCAACCAACTAAACAGAAGAGGGTGAAATTTTGAAATATGATTTTGACTATCAAGATGAACTCAGATTTCAATTTCAAGTCTGAAAATGGATCTAGGACATCGAAATTAGCTAGGAGTGCAATTTTGGGGCAATTTTGAGATGTTTTGAAAATTAGGTCAAAAAGTCAAAATGCTATATAAGGGGCAGGTTGTGATGTGAAAGACAAGGAGCGAAAGAAATGATCGAAAAAAGGAAAGATGAGCACAGTTGACTGACTAGTCCATGAAAGATAAAAGGAGAGCACTCTCTATGTACAAAATGCAAGACTAATCTAACATGAACCTAGAAATGCAAGCTACTATGAAAAGTGGTTGACTTACAAGGTCACAATGCCAATAGACATCTAATAATCATCATCGAGCTTTATTGGTAGCATCATAAGATCATATAACACACACTAGTATGACTATGTGAATCTAAATATGATCTATATCAGATAGAATGTGGGAATCCCACCTAGGCATCGAAGACATGTAGGTTAAGATGACTAGTGCAGTGAGATTACCTAAGTTTAGTATAGCAAGATTATGCTGGCATCAAGACATAAGAAATTCAAGATGGCTATAAGCATGCACTCACAAACAATCAAGGATAATACCTTGTAGATCCTATTGTCAAGTGGAACAAGTATAGATGCTAATGACAATTGGGACCAACAAAATATACCCACAAGCAGAGAAAGAAATAAAACATGTTCTCATGCCCTCAGTCTTCTAGCTATGCATCATCAAAAATGATCATAGGGAGAGAACACTCATCAAAGAAATCATCATAGACAGCACACAAAGAAATAAAGTCAAACAAGCCTCAGTGAGTCAAGTGCTTAAGTGTGTGTGTGTAGGTCATAGAATCAATCTTTGAGTATCACACCTGCTAGTGGAAATATCGCATCATTCTAAACTGTAGGGTAGGATATTTGATAAGTGTTGAGAAACACTTGACGCAAGGGAAGTGTTAAAAAAACACTGTTTGGGGTGGTGTTAAAAATACTGTTTACAAGATGTCTTAAAGACTAACACATCCTAGAGACCAAAGCTAACATAGTTATGGCCCCTAGACAAAGACAAAGACCAATTCCAAACCAAGGCAACAAGGTCAAGGCATGATGGAGAAAGGCTAAGTGTTGAGGACACATGCTAAGAAACAAGGGTGCAAAGGCCTCAAGTAGCGCCTATTTCTAGGTTTCACTACTTGGAGAATTTTTTTTTTTTCAATTTTTTTGTATTTTTGCTACCAAAGCGCCTGTTTCTAGGTTTTCACCAAGGCACTTTTTTTATTTTTTTTATTTTTTATTTTTTGTTATTTTTTTATATTTTTTTAGGACTTTATATGCTTTTTAGGATTTTTTCAGCATCATATATGAATTTTTTTTGGAATTTTTTCAGGATCAATAAGATATGTACAAAGGATGCCCCTAGATAGAGTAGGCATCATGGATAGAACTTCTTGAGGTGCAAAACATTGATAGGATCAGGGAGCTATTCCCCCTCTAGATCAGATAGTAAATAAGCACATGTACCAAAAGTTATAGTAATGATGTATGGTCCAAGCCAATTAGGTTTGAACTTCCCCTTTTGCTCTCTATTTTGTTGGTTCTTAGGGTTTTCACCCAAAACAAGATCCCCCACTTGAAATTCCCTAGGGCAAACCTTCTTGTTGAATGCTTTGGAAATACACTTTTGGTAAACTCTCATGTGATCAAAAGATGCTTTTTTCTTTTCATCTAGAAGTTCTAGTTCTTGCAACCTCATGGCGCGATAGTCTTCATCTGTCACTAAACCTTTGAGAGAGACTCTAAGTGAAGGGATCTCTACCTCTAAAGGTAACACTGCTTCAACACCATAAGTGAGGGCAAAAGGTGTAGCCCCTGTTGGAGTACGAATACTTGTTCTGTAGGCCCACAAGGCTAGATTTATCTGTAGGTGTCAATCTCTACCATTCTTGTGCACTGTTCTATGGAGGATTTTGAGAATGGTCTTATTCGAAGCCTTTGCTTGTCCATTTCCTTGTGGGAAGTAAATGGAGGACCAATGCTATTTTATCTTAAATTTCTTATAGAGATGTTTAAGGTCCTTATTTTTAAACTGGCCTCCATTGTTAGTGATTATCTTAGAAGGCACTCCATACCAATAGATGATATGATTCAAAATAAACAAAGAAACTGTCTTGCTTGAGGCAACAGAAAGTGGGACAACTTCTACCCATTTGGTAAAGTAATTAGTAGCAGTAATAATGAGTTTGTGTCCACCTGATGAGTTGGGATGAATCTTCCCAACAAGATCAAAGGCCCAACGCTGAAATGACCAATGAGAAATAGAAGGAATAAGCTCCCTGCCTAGAGCATGTATCGGGTTTCCATGTTTCTGACACTTTTCACAAGATTTAGAAAAAGCTACTGCATCTGTCTGCATGGTAGGCCAATAGTATCCCACTCTAAGAAACCTTCGGGCCATGGCAAGACCATTAGAATGTCCTCCACAAATGCCTTCGTGAATGTCAACTAATGCTTGGTTGGACTCCTTTTCTAAACACCTAAGAAGTGTCGCATCTAAACCCCTCCTATATAGATCGCCAGAGATAAGGGTGTGGTGAGAGGCATTACAAACAAGGTTTCTTCTTTCAAAATGATTCAAGGTTTTGAGAATAGTACCATCATGGAGATATGAATAAATGGCACCATAACGAGATGATTCATGGCTAACCAAGGTACAAATGACATGGCTTTTTGAGGAGTCAAAAATAGGGTAACATAGCTCTTCCACTAGGAATTCATATCTGGACTCATGTTGTTCTAGCTGAAGAAGTGAAGCCAATGTAGCCATAGCCTCAGCTACTTTGTTCTTTGCTCTAGGGATTTTTTGAAATGTAACAAAGATGAAGTATCATCACAATGAATCAACCATTTTCTTATAGGGTACTAGTTTTTCATCCTTTGTTTGATATTCTTCATTAACTTGGTTGATAATCAATTGCAAATCCCCATAAATGTGCAGCTTTGTAATTCCCCATTCTATGGCCATTTTCAATCCATTTGTCAAGGCTTCATACTCAGCAATGTTGTTTGTGCATGGGAACAATAACTTTTAGGACTTAGGAATAGTATATCCATGAGGAGAAACAAACAATACTCCAATGCCTAAACCATTTTGCATGAAAGAACCATCAAAGAACATCTTCCATGTTCTTGTAGTCATATACATGATGTGCTCATCTGGGAATTCAACTTGAATGGGTATACTGTCTTGAATGGGAAAATCAGCTAGTTGATCAGTGATAGGTTGTCCTTTTATATCCTTACACTCAACATACTCTATGTCAAATTCTAAAAGAATCATCATCCATTTAGCAAGTCTACCTGTGAGAGCAGCTTTACCAAGCATTTGAGAGGATCAATTTTAGCTATGAGGTGTATTGTATGTGCAAGCATGTAATGTCACAAATTTTGAGAAGAAAACACCACCACAAGGCAAGATTTTTCAATACTAGTGTAGTTGACCTCATATGAAACAAGTGTTCAGTTGACGTAACATTTGGCTCTTTCTTTTCCAGTATCATCAAGTTGAGCCAATAATGCCCCCAGGGAAGATTTTGTTGCTGAGACATATAATATAAGTGGTTTTCCCAGGGTAGGAGGCATTAAGATTGGAGGATTAGCCAAGTACTATTTGATTTGATCCATGTTTTATTGACATTCCTCATTCCAGACACATTTAGCCCCTTTATGCAAAGTCTTATTAAAGGGTTGAGCTCTATCATCCAGTTGTGAAATAAACCTCCGTATAGACTAGAGGCATCCTTGAAGACTCCTCATTTGACTAATGTTTGTGGGAGGTGGCATATCCATTATTGCTTGAACTTTTTCTGGGTCCACCTCTATTCCTTTAGTTGAAATGATAAATCCTAAGAGTTTGCCAGAGGTAACTCCAAATGCACACTTTTTTGGATTTAACCTGAGTTGAAACTGTTCCATATGATCTAGAATTACTTCCAAATCGCCAAGGTGTGTATCCCTTTTCTTGGATTTCACCAAGGTGTCATCCACATAGTCTTCCATATTCTTATGCATCATGTCATGGAAAATAGTAGTCATAGCTCTTTGATATGTAGCTCTAGCATTTTTTAATCCAAATGGCATGATGTTCCAACAATAGGTTCTCCATGCACAAGTGAATGTAGTTTTCTCTTGGTCTTTAGGAGATATTTTTATTTGATTATACCCAGAAAAGCCATCCATCAAAGAATAGATCTCATAGCCCGTGGTCATGTCCACTATCATATCTATGTTTGGAAGTGGAAAATCATCCTTTCGGCATGCTTTATTAAGATCTCTAAAGTCTATGCAAACACGAATGGACTTGTCATGTTTTGAAACTGGTACAATATTGGATATCCATTCGGCATAATCAATGGCTCTTATAAATACTGCACTGAGGAGTTTTTCTAATTCAGCTTTGACAAGGAGAGCTATGTAAGGATGCATTTTTCTCAATTTCTATTTTACTGGTTTTATTCCTAGAGCTATGTACAAATGGTGCATAATGAGACTAGTGTCCAATCCTGGCATGTCTAAGTAGTTCCAAGAAAAATTGCTTTTCTTTCTTTGTAGGAATTTGGTATATGCCTCTTTTTCTTATGTGGATAAAGACTGAGCCAAATGTACAATTTGTGGAGCTATTGGTGTGTTCAAATTAACTGGCTATGTAGGCTCAATAAGCACTGATGACCTGTCTTGAAGATAATTGGGAAGATGATCAAGTACCCCATCCTTAGGTGCCTCAGGGAGGTTTTCACCTTCGGATACATCTTTTATTTTTACTTTTTTTTGTTCTGATACCACCACATAGTCATTTTCACCATCAAAACTCTTTTCTTTTTATTCTTTGACTGAGGTACTTGATATCCAGCTCTGTCATACTTGTAGTTGGTTCACTAGTGGAAGAGACTACAGGTTCAAGGGCATTCAGGTAGCACACTATTTCATAGTCATTTTGAAAGGTTAGGAGCTAAGGCTCTTGATAATGCTGAGACCAATCAATTAAGTGAGGATTGGCAAGGGGTAGGTCGATGACTAGTTCAATATTGTGTATGTGAATGGTATCATCTTTGGTGATTGTAGAGTTAGGATCTTTCAAGTACCCCTCTAAGGTACCCAAATCAGGACTTATCCTACTAAGTGAAGCATCGTGCACTAAAGCGACCCATGGATTCCAATCTTCTAATCCTACACTAGACTCATTAGCTACCTCAAATTGGGAACTATATGTATGGACAACAACAATGTCATGTCAACTATAGAACAATCAGAAAGAGTCTCCCACTCATACTCATGTGAGTCTGTATCTGAATCCCGACTAGGATGCTTACACCAACCATATTTGTTAGTCTTTGAGGTGGAAGAATTGATGTCACCAAGAGTAACACCCTCTTGAATGCCATTTGTGTATAGGATAGGATCCTCAACATGATCTTCAATAGTGGATTGTTCTTGTTCTAGTTCTGAAACTGTTGGATTATCAACTATAGTATCTAAATCTCCCCAAAGGAGATTGGTAGAAGGGACCCAATCTTCGCACCTATCTTGTTGATTTTGCAAATTGGGCATGTATTCATCATCACTATCCATCACAACTAGGATAGGGGAAACTTTCTTGTTCTCACTTTCAAAACCTAGGCCAACTATTGTCTTGGATCTGCATCCAAAAAGAGCATGATTGAGAGGTTCAGCCTTCGCATCTAGTCTGTGACTGAGAGGACCATGACCTAGGTTACCCATATTTTTGACCAAAGTATATCCTCTCCCATAAGCCCTAGGAGATGGACAAAATTTTTCATTGTGCTTGTATTTTTCCTCTTTGTAAATCGAGTCTCTAACAGCTACTTCCTCTTTTTCATCCTGAATGGGTATTGAAGACTCTACAAATGTATCAAATAGAGTCATTGCTAAGGACAAGAGATGCATCTCCTGTGAAGGTTTACCATAGGACCTAGGTGAGACTAGTAGCTTTGTGAAGGAGTCAATGTGATAACCACCCATACCAAGGTCTATGGTTTTGAACTTATTCTGACATTGTGTCGAAGTTGCATCAAAATTTTCTACTTCTCGATTAAGAGGAACATGGGTCCCCATTGAAATTGTATCAACAGATAATGTGCTATCCCTAGGTATACAAACCTCTACTCTAGTATAGGGGAACTTGACACATTGGTGGTAGGTGGATGACACCACTTGCATGTCATCGATCCACTATCTACCAAGCAAAATATTATAGGCTAATGGACCAGCATCAACAATTTGGAACAAGATGTCCTTTTCAATGGGGCCAATCTTGACAGGAAGGATGGCCAAGCCTTTGGAGTTTCTCTCTGCCTCATCATAGGCTTTGATGGTTATTTTCTTGTGAGTATCAATAACTTGCTCTGAGTAACCCAATATTTTCAGCAAACTCAAGGAACAAATATTGAGCCTAGCACCCCCATCAATCAACACACACTTGACATGGGTCTTGTGAATCGTGACTTCAATGTGGAGGGAAATATTATGTGGATGGCTCAAGGCTTTGTCATCTTCTTCAAAGAATGTGAGGTAATATGGGCTGGCAAGGTGATTTACCATGTTTTGGAATTGATTAATGTCTATATTGTTAGGGACATTGGCTATACCCAAAGCATCTTCAAAGACACACTTATGTCTTGGAGACAACTCTAGGAGCCCAAAAATTGAGATTTGAGCTAGTGTTCTTTGGAACTGATCAACAAGATTGTAGCTCATTTCTAGATTAACCGCTAACTTGGTGGTGACATTCTTGGATGTCACTTATTTTGGTTTGCTAGATTGGTTAGAATTAGGACCTCTAATGACTACAAGACCTTGACTTTGGCTTCTAGTGACAACATTAAGAGCTTGAGATGACCTTTGAAAGTTAGGACCTCTAAGCACCACCACGGGTTCATTATCAAATATAGGAGAGTCCACATCATGACTATAAGAATCTTTGTTTCGCATCATGTTGACATTTTCATCCACAGCTTCAAGCATATTGATAACATACTCTACAGACGTATAGGTATAGTTGATTGCAAGTTTTCCATCTTTGGGTTTAGAGGTTTCCCCCTTATCATTTTTAGGCAAAGGTTCCTTAAATGCTTTATGATCTGCATTGGTCTTCAACCCATCAATCTGAAGTTTACCATTTTCAATAAGATCTTGAATGAGATGTTTAAGTTTCCATCAGTGCTCTATGTCATGACCAATGCCATTATGAAATATGCAGTAAGCTTTTTCATTCCACCAATATGGCTTAATGTCAGGTATGTGAAATTTTGATGGATCTTGTGGTTGCACAAGATTGTTATCAATGAGCATTTTGAAAACATCTTCATAAGAATCCCCAAGCTTAGAGAACTGTCGCTTCTCCTTTTTAGGTCTTTCTTGATATCTTTGTTATGCTCTTGTTGGTTTGAGGATGTGTTAAGCTTCATGGCTTAAACTACACTAGATAAATGGACACCTTGATCCTTTGGTTGGTTAGAGTCAACAACTCCGTCATTGACTACTTGCTTATTTTTATTTCAGTGTGAGTTCTTGCCTTTGTCCTTATGATTGTTGTTATTATTTTGACTATTGTTGTTATTATGTTGTTTAGTCAAAATATCTTGCTCTTTTAAGACATCCTCTATTATACATGTAGTTTTGACCATGGTGTCGAATAAGTCAAAGACCATCTTCCAAACCTCATACCGCATCTCAGGTACTAAATTTCTCACAATGATATCAATTTTCTCCTGTTCAGGGATTGTCCTAGAATATCAAGAGCATAATCATCTCCACCTTTGTAAAAATGTAACAAAGGATTCCCCTTGATTCTGTTTCAAATTACACAAATCGAGCATGGTGACTGATCTTGATAAATTGTAGGCAAAATGTTGCACAAATATGTGGACCAGTTCCTTAAAAGTTTTGATGGGAGGGGTTATGTTGGTAAACCACTCCATAGCTTGACCTTTTAGACTCCTTGGAAATAATCTCATCAGATAGGAATCTTCATGGTGGAATTCAAAACTCATGGTATAAAACTAGCACACATGATCATGTGGGTCACCATTACCGTCATATTTGTCACATTAGGGAAATTCAATTTTCCTAGGAAAATCCATCATGCTCACACTCTTATCAAAAGGATTAGGAAAAATAGAATCAAGGTTGAAGGAATTCTTGGGAGCCATCCTCTTCTCCATCATCTTCTTGATTTTCTTAATTTCCTCTTCTTGTGAGGGACTCTGTTTCTTTATTTTCCTATCCACATCAAAGTTATAAGGGACCCTCGCATCCTTGTTGATTAGGCTCTCTAGGAACTTATCTTTATTTTGCTCAACATATTTCTCCACATATTGTTGAAAAAGTGGTTCTTGTTGCACTCTCATAAAGTCTTGAGCTTCATAATTTGCACTACTTTCTCCATGTTGAGAGCCATGATGAACTCATTAGGAGGGTTGTCTTGAGTTCCTAGGAGGCGTATGTCTCCTATAGTGAGCATGTTGTAAAGTCCTTCCTCTAGGACTAGGAGATCTTGATGGTGACCTTGAATATTTTTTACCTCATGGGGCTCCCAAGGGAGTAGATGGTGGGGAGTTGGTCCCACTGTTGGTACCCCTATTGTTGAATTGGGCATTAAGTTGTTGGGCTAGGAGCCTATCTTGTTCTTCTTGTGTGGCCCTTCTCTCTATGTCCAACAAGGCTCGTTGTTCCTCCTCTAGGAGCCTAAATTTTTCTTCTTTTGTAGCTTGTTCATTTAAAAATGCTTGTTTTTCTCACTCAATACTTTTTAGCCTCTCACTTGTATATCTTGAAGTTATTTTTAGTGGAGAGTTTGGCCTTGAATGTTTGAACAAGTTAGCTGCATTCACATGAGCATCACAAGATTGGTTGTTTTGGTCTTCATGTTGTGACCTTGCATCTTGGTGAGCTTGTGCATAATGTCTCTCAATTCATTGATGAGCATCCAGATACCTTGAGTTAATAGGAGGTGATTCAGGTTGATTGTCATCATTGAATGACATGTTACCCCTATGTCTCTGAAAAATGTCATCAAGAGTTTGATCTATCATTTCTCTTTGTCTCCTAGTCAAAGTGTAGCTCATGTCCATATTTGATTGAGAGGATGGTACAAAAGTACTCAACTCACTAAGGCTACTCTTAGGCTCAAACCAAACTTCTGAAGCATTCCTAGGAGATTGATCAAAGGTGGGTTCCTTCCCCTTTCTCCTTTGACGAGTTTGCACTAAAGGTAATTGTTCAAAAACTACTTGAGATTGTTTTCCTTGACCCACTTGGTATCTTGTTGTAACCAGCATGAAAGAAAAGACCCTTAGTGAAAAGATAACCTTATGACTCAGTAATTATCAAACTAGGATAGTGAAAATATTCAATTGTCCAAAAAGAGATATGGTAAGATAGAAAGCTAACAAAAGGTATAAATCAACACTACCACAATGGTGCATAACAAAAGGATTCCAGTATCCTAGCACATATGGATCAAGAGGATGATTTAACCAAAATATATTGAAATTGAATTTATATGAAAGTGGATTTGGACAAAATAGTACTCAAAATCTCCAAGTGTGCAATCAAAGAATCTAAAGGTGAATCTTTTCAACACGGATGATTCCTAACTTACTAATGACAAGCAAAATCTTTGGTGAAGTCAAAGATTACTAACTCAAGATGTCTAGAGCCAAAAACATGAGGTACAAATAAGCTTTCAGTTGCAAGGTATGAAACTTACTAAAATTTGGTCAACTAAGAGAAGACTAAAAATTGCATGAATTAGGCAGACAACAAAAAGATTTTGGGTGACAGTTCGCCTTAAGTAGGGTGATAATTTAAGACCAAGCGATACTTCAGGTTAAGCAGGGTGATACTTTACAGGAAAGTGGGGTGATATTCTATCAGGGGTGAACTATCACACAATATTTCCCAGGACAGAGGGTGATACTGTTCTAGGGTCATATGACTCTTTGACCAGTGAAGTGCAAAATCTTAGTTTTAAGGACTGTTTGTTCAAAATTTCAATTTGAGGGTTGATTTTTTCAATCTCAATCATGGTGACAATAGTAAATTGACAGGTTTGCAAATAGTAGGTGATCAAACATATCATAAAACACTTGAAACAAGGGTGAAAGCAACCTTGCCAAGATAAGCACTTGTGATATCAAAGCAATAAAATCTTATGAATGCTACCATGATGTTGAATATGCAAGAACGTTTACACAGGTATATCACAATGAAAACACTTCAAGCACTTTTTAGCCTAAAAAGACAATGGCTCAATACTTAAAAACTTGGCCCACACTTGATGCTCCATTGCCTCACACAAAGTGGTTGCCCACAATAGATATTGGCTTTGTCGTGGAAGTGCCAATGACACAACCAAAGGAACACATATGGTGAGTAATCTTGGGGTGATCCAGGTTATTCCACTTGGATCAATCCTTGCACCAAGAAACTAAGTGGAAAAATAGGGTGGCCTCTATCTATGGTTCTTAATAAGGGCTTCCATTTGTAATACCCCTCTTGCTCCCTAAAGGGACTCCTTACCTTGCGGCAAGTAATGGACCTCATGGCGTCAAGAGTACCTTAAGCATTCTTACTTGACATTTTCCTCACAGTCACAATCCCATGAGCTACTCACATCAAGCGAAAAAAAGTGCTACGTCTACCAAGGTTTTGTGTCTTTGATAGCCTTGAGATTATAGTGGGTTGGAATAGCTCAGTATTAGCTTGTTCCCACTTGGGTTGTTCCTCTTCATTTCTCAAGAGAAGGCTCGCTAAAAGATTCTAAAAAGCTAAACAAAGAGTGGATCAAATTATGAGATTCAAGGTTTTTATTTCACCACAAGGGTGAAGAGTATACTCCCCTATCTCAAAGCTTTCTCCCAAACACACCAAGAAAATGTTCAATTACCCTCTTATTTTCAAAATCCAAAGATGGGTCAAGATTTTTTGGTTCACCACAAGGGTGAAGAGCATACTTCTCCTACCACCCAAGAATTCTTACAACAAGATATTATGTTCCTATGAAATGAAACAACTAGTAACTGCCACACTTGAAAATGAAATAAACAACAAGCACTTGATTGGGTTTTTATGCTTTAGGTAGCCCTACAAAAACTATTATTAGCCCTTGTGCATCTGAAGCTTTGACATGCATTCTTTTAAGAAAATGATCAAGCAATGAGAGCACCTACAAGCACAAATTGTTGGCCCCACAAGGTTAGCAAAATCAAAATCCAAATGAAATCTGCAAATTAAAGCTATCTAACCATAGCAAACTAAACCCACAAGCTAACTAGATCCAAATCCAGCAAAAAAAACCAAGAAACAACTCACTGTCAGGTACAGGTGATAGTATAGTCACCAGAAATATCATGTGACACTTTACAATATACTGGGGTGACAATATATTTCTGGGCGATACTTCGCTTTACTGCAGGTGACAAAATATCTCACACAGGGTGACAGAGTTTCTCAAGTGGGGTGATACTTTTAACTGGTAAAGTATCATGTGACCATAGGTGAACTATCACATGATACAGGAAATTATCATGCGATAATTTGAGACTAAAAAATCTGAGAGCCGAAAATGAAGCTAAAATTTGATGCAAAATGCAAAAAATTAAAGACAAAAAAATAATGCTCTACCCCACAGTGGGTGCCAAAAATGTACACACTCAAATGGTGCACTTCTCTAAGTCATTATATCCAAGAGAATCCATGAAAAGGAAACCTTAGAAAGTGACCTAGATATCTCTATGCATGGAGTTGCAAGATTATCTTAAGTTTTCTCTTAGCTAGAGCTATTAAGCTAATGACCTTGCTAGTCAACCACACAATGAGAGATTCAAATGAAGACAAGGGAAAGAATACCAATATCCCTAAGAATCAAAATGAAGTGCAATGCAAAGATATAATAAGAATGAAGATGCAAGCTATGAAAGCTAAGCTATTAAATGAAATGAACATACAAGTATTAAAAAGCCTCCTAATTAAGCTAGATGAAGTAATCTAAAGCATAAAGAAAACTAAGCTAATATGAAGCTATGAATGCCATGACAATGCAAGAAATGAAACCATGATAACATGTAGATGCAAAAGCCAAGAATGCTTTAAATCTTCAAAAGCTCCAAAGTGACCTAGAAAACCTGCAGCATAGCATTAGCATAAAAAGATTGATATGCAAATGAGGAAGAGAGCTCTTCTTTTATAGGAAATGAGAAGGAATAGACCATGGAGATTAAGAGGCAAAAGATTTAATCAATGGTGGAACATCAAAGAGGAGCAATCCATGTGCACAAATATCCTCCAATGAGAAAAAAAGAGTTGACTTTTGTGTCCATATGAGACAAAAAGTGTTTTTCTTCTTTTTATAAAATAAGAATAGTGCTTTATTTGTGCAACTTAGGATAAGAGGAAAAGGTGGGGGTTTTTTATTTAATAAAAGTGGAGGAAATATTTCTTTTAATAAATAAAGACTTAGGATAAAATGGTTAGCCCAAGGAAAATAATTGAAAATGATAAAAATAGGATTTGATCAAGGAAATTGATATAATTGATAAATGCTGATTTTTGAAAATATTGATTCAAGGATTTCATAAATTGTTGAATGGGGGCCCAAAGTCCAGATGACCATTTTAGGGTGCATATAGTTTCCACCATGTTTCTTTTGGGATATGTGTGTGATGCTGGGGCAACCCTTGCGTGTCTTTTTCATGTCTATCCTCTGCAATGCAAGCAACATGTACTCAAGTTCCTAGTAACTTTGGGTTGTCCCTTCTATTGCTATATCAAAGTAAGTTCTCAAACTACATGGCGGTATTTCCCTCTAGAATACCCTGCGCTCAAGCTTTGATTAATATCAAACCCATTTCCTTATCCAATCTCAAAGATCATCCTCAAAAATCCCCCATCACAATTATCCTCACATCCTTCTTTTCACCCATAAACACCTTGCCATAATGCAAACCTATTCTCCCATCCCCCCATCGCTCACATACCTAACCCATGGAATTGATTATTTAAATACCCCTATATCCATCATCCCCTCTACACTAACCTCTTTTCCCATTAATGAGGGTTCAATCAAGTAGTGATATGTTGCACCACCTCATTGCACCTCTAAGTCTTCCATATGCATTCATATGTTCTCCTCCACCTTCCTACATGCATTTCATTTCATACCACTATCCTAGGTTGCATTGTCTTGCCTCATTCCATTTCATTAGATCCCTTACCTCATTTTAGGTGCATTCTTAATCTTACATTTGTTAATCCATTTTAGGTTCACTTTAGATTCATTCATTTGTTATCATTCATTTAGTTCCTCATTTCTCATCTTGAATTGTTAAAAGATCATCTTCGGCTCATTCATTATCATTCATTTTGTTCATCTTAGGTTCATTTTTATCTTGCATAATTAGGGTTCATTTTATATTCATCTTTCATTAGCATTCATTCTCATTTAGGTTCATTTTTATCTTACATAGTTAAATCATTTTAGTCATGCATTCATTCTCCATTTAGATTCATTTTTAATCTTGCAATTTTAATCCATTTTAGGTTCATTTAGATTCATTCATTATCTTTCATTTTAGTCATGCCTTCATTCTCATGTACGTTCATTTTATTTTTCATGGTTACTCCATCTTATGTTTTATCTTACATCATTAGATTCATCATCTGAGGTCTATTTTAATTTTGCATTGTTAAGGTTCATTCTAGTTGCATCCATTGTCTTTCATTTTAGGTCCATTTTAAGCTTGCATTATCACAAGTTCATTTTAAGTTCATTCATTATCTTTCATTTAGTTCATGATTCATTCATTATTTTTTATTTTACATTGTTAACACATTATATCATAGTATGCATAAAACATCCATATAAAGAATCACATCACATCCTGCATCCACAAATTGTCAGCACATGCATCATATATAAACACATCATATTGCATATCACATAAGAACCTTGCATCCTGCATCACATACGTGTCAGTCTCACAACATATAGAAAAACAACATCACATCTTGCATCAACCATGTCAGTACATCATATACATCCACACATCCACACATTGCATATCATATCCCACTTAGCTCATCATGTCTATAAAAATCATAAAAAATAATAGTATAGTGCAATCCTGACCCAAAGAATGAAAGAATAATATATGTCACAGTCCATGTCCAAAAGTACATAACATACATATACACAAGGACTATGCCCTCTATCAATAAATAAGTACAATGTCAAAATTGGCTCTGCAGCATATCACTGCCTATATGCCTCTCTTGATGGAGGCTGCATATCAAAATCCCTATCTAAGGGGTCTACCTATGCTGGCACCTATAAGATTATCAACCTGCCCACTATGCCCTGTATACCTGTGCTATGCACCTCTATGGACACCAGTACATCCCCTATGTCCATCTCCATCCATGTCCCCCGTCCTAATGCCTCTGCCATCTACACAGAACTGTCGGTCGATCACTGATGACTCTGTGTATGGCCTAACTGAAGACTCTCACTTGACCTATGAGATGAACCAACCATAGGTATGATGTCCCTATCTTCTAGCTACTACTGGCCCCTGCACCTGAGCTCCCACTAGCCCCTGACTTTGTGACCAATGGGTGACTCAAACGCCTATAATGTTGCACCCAGTCTAGAGGCACTGCTATGTGGTACACCCCCCTGTACCACCTGATCTACTCACTCATCCTAATGAGCTCTCACTGGAGGTGAGATACCTCCCCTGAATGCTCATGGGGCTCCTGTGTGGTGGTGTCCCTCTCCCCCTATAGTCGATCTTGCTTTGATCATAGACCATCTCTCTCTCTTCTCTCAGCCTATCTCTCTCGATCACTAGAGCATCCCTATCCTACCGCAGTCGCTCCCTCTCATCTACCATTACCAACCCCTCCTATATGGATTGCGCTAAATGCATAATCAAACTATCTCTCTCTTAAATTAGGTTGTCCCTCTCTGCTGCCAAGATGTCCCTCTCCCCTCTCACACCATCCCACTCACCCTACACATCCTGGAGCATCTGGATTTTCTGATCATATGCAGCTTGTAAAGATACTAGATGCCCTGCCATATCATCTCCTCCGCCTCTAGATGATCCTACTCCTCTTGCTGGGGGTGGCCCTGGTAGTGGTGGTGGCTCTACCAATGGTGGTAATTCGGTCAAGGGTAATGGTCCTGTAGGTACTTGTGCCATAGGTACCTATCCCCCTCCTCCTCTGTATCCTCCTCCTCCATCTCCCCCCCATCCATGTCCATACCATCCTTGTCTTCATCTCCTCTCCCACCTCTATCCATGTCTCTATCTTCATCTCCTCTACCACCTCTATCCCTACCTCTGACTCTCCCTCTCCTCCTCCCTCCTCTCCTCCCCTGGCCTTTGTAAATAGGCACAGTGGCTCCCTCACTATCTGGTAATCCCAATCTCCCTACTAGCCTAGGTGGCCAAAACTATGCCACATATGTAGTGTAGTTCCCGGATCTACTAGCCCACCCACCCAATCCCACTGGAATGGCTCCATGGCCTGATACTCAACCAACAACCCCACCCTATCCTACACCGGCCCAAACTCTAACACCCTCTCATGTGTGGCATGCTAATACCACCACTTTGGCCTTGACACATCCTACCTAAACCCAAACTATCGGCTGACCCTGTCTCGTCTATGCTGCTCCACAATGTAATCCCATTTGCCTATAATGAAAGTTGGCAGGGGGGTATATGGAAGCTCCCATGCATCCTCTGCCCATGACGTCTGTCCTAGGTATGGAAACCATGTGATCCCGTCCCAATTACTATCTAATATCTCTCTCCAAAATTTAGTATCTCCCCCACCCTAGTATGTCACCAGGTCCCCCCAACTATAGGTCCTTGGCTCCTCTACCTGGCTATCCACTCAGCCTAAGGGCTATAGAACTGCTATGTACTTCCATGCCCAAACTTGCAGGAGCAACACAAACCTGAAGCTCCTCCTCATAGTCCCTACTTTGTGGTACACAATCTGATGTAAATCTTAATACATCTTCATGAGCATCAAGGTCCCCATGCTGCTGACCCCCCTGCATCTAATATCAAAACTATCCTAGGGATTAGCACTAGTGTAATGCTCCTCCCACCTATGTATGAGGAAATATACCCCAACACTAATCCACACACATAAAAGAAAACTCATCATGTTGTTGGCCCTGCTGCTACATGCTATGATAGAGCTAGTTATCCATGTGATAGGAATGACACTACTTTCAGCCCTAGTAGCGGGGCCACTACCTGCATTTTTGTATACACTCCCACCACCATGGGTGCACCTCGCACTAGAAATTAGAAGATGTGGTACACATCCTCCAAAGTCATGGTCATCTCCCTAGTTAGTAGATGAAACATCCCCATCTCTGAGTGCCACTACTCACAGAGTGTTGTCACCAATTCCATAAATGTCCACCTCTATAGAATACATGCCAAATATCCAAGTCCAAGTGCATCCACCCATGCCCACTCCACCGGTGTAAACTGCTCTGCTATTAGCAATACCACTGTGTGTCACTCATGACTTGTCAACTGATCCACTGACAATTGCATCCAAGATAAACCAATGCATCAATCTTTCTTCTATATGAAAACCTAAGTTCTTTTTCTAGCATTCCCATGAATTTTCTTTTTCGCGCATCCCGCAAACCTAATTTTTTCCCCACATTCCCACAGAGTTTTCTCTATCCATGTTCTCATGGAGACTCTTTTTCCCACATTCCCATAGAGACCCTTTTTCTTTCAATCCTACCACTACCCACCCAGTGGCACAGGAATGCATTCTTGAGCCTTTTTCTCATACTCTCAGGAATGCCAACTTTTGGCCCCCCATTGCCTTGGTTGCAGGAATACGATCCCACAAGAATGCCTTGTAGAACCGCAGTCCCGCAACAAATTTCCCCCACCCCCTAGATTTTTGCATTCTCGTGAGAAACCCTTTGACTATCCCTTTATCCCCACCCTGGCACTTTCTGTAGGAATGCATTCCCACAAGTGCAAATGCATTCCTGCTAATCCCGCACTTGCAGAAATGCTAGTTTTCCAACTAAAACATACAATAAATACACTAAAAACATAATGAAAAGCCAATTTTTTCAAGCCTACCTCTCGGTCTAGTCCACCATCCACATTGCATGATGTTTGAATGGTGAGTTGGTCACCCTCTTTGTGCCATCTCATCCTCTCTTATCAGAGCTCAAATATCTCAATTTCTAAGCTCTTGGTGTGCAAATGAATTGTTTTTTACCCCTCTGACCCTTATAAAAGCCCTTTTGAGCCCTCGTTTTCACCCCCAGATGCCTTTTTATCCCCTGTTTCTTCCCCTCATGCAAAATCTTGCCCCTCATTTTCTTTTTCACCTCGCTTTTCCTCATTCATCCCCCTTCTTAGCCTGCATCATGCCTTTTTCTATTTCACCTTTAAACCTTTCGAGACGTCACTCGGGCCCCTTTTTCTTTCCCTGTCATCCTCTCGAGGGGGCATCACCTAGTCTAACTTTTTGGCCCATCACCGGGATAACCCCGTTAACCAGTATGTTCTTCGTGTTGTCTATTATTGCTAAAAGCATCTTCGAAATAGTGTTATTTTAAACACTATGTCAAAAAGGGGGAAAATGTAGACACCTAAATTTGATTACATAAATTCAATAATTTTATTTAGGTTTCTCCTAGGACATCATATTAATTAAATATTAGTATTTGGTTAATTTATGTCATCCCCTAGTTAATTAATTTAATTAATTAACTATAGTCTAATTAATTATCTAAATAAAAAACCTATAGTATGATAATTAATTGACCCCTATTCCTCTATTAATTTAAATAGATACAATAATCTAATTAAATTAATTCATGAGACCTCATTTTTCCTCTCACCTTGAATTAAATAAATATTTAATTTAACTCCCAACCCCTTCACACATACTAATCACCCTTAATTAGCTAATGACCCATGATTAGCTAATATAACCCTCCACTCATTCTCTCTCCTCCCATCACATCCTCCTACATTTCCCACTGGCCTCCTAATCCAAGCCTAATCACACCCTAAACATTTGCACAATCATAATCTATAGATTAAGAAATCTTAAGTCAAACCAAGTCAACCCTCATGTCACATCCTCACATCGCCAAATTCTCTCACCTCATGTCAACCTTAAATGCTCTTACATCCCTCTTACACACTCCATCCTTCCTCTTACACCTTTGTCCCCTCTCCCAAAATGGTCACATTCCCTCATTCCTACCAACCTCTCCCATTATGACACTTGTCACAATGAGATGCATTTGAGAGAGCACAATCCATGTGCTCTCTCTCAAATTCATATTGGCCCTTCCTCAGGTTTGCATCTTGACCATTCAGTCACTCTTCTATTTTCCTATAAATTGAGTCTCCTCTTTCATTTTCATCCACCATCAAAAGCAAGTTATAATGCTAGTTTGAGAGCCAAAAACATCAAAAGAAACATCATAATGCAAAAAATCCTCATACATCTTTGAAGCTTGAGCAAATTTCATGAGCACACATATCTCCATCATTTGGACAACATCCCTTCAACAAAGAAGGTTTGCATTGTTTTGGTTTTAGTTCAAGCTTTATTTGGTCTAATCTAAGTGTTTAGCTAGCTTGTATTGTTGAATGTTTAGCTTAGCTTTATATTCCTTAACACTACATTTTAGGTAATACACTATGATAATGTGTTATGTGATATCATGCCTAGATTGTTTTCATATTTTTTTTGGTAGACGTTGGCAATATGATAGACATGCTATATATAATGGGAGATTGCATAAGTATACTATTTGGGTTGATGGGAAAAGATAGATCTTGTTACCCTTGATTGAAGAACCTGTTAGTAATATTTGCACATCTATGAAAATTTTCTTTATGGAAGGAAGAAAATTTGTTAAGGATTTGAAGAAGAATGATGTATGTTTTGTTGTGATTCCTGACAAACCGAGTGAGAAAATAGAGGATAGTATACCTGAGGATATTGATAAGATACTCACTGAGAATAAGGAGATCATTTATGATAATGTACTTGATGGTTTTCCACCTAAGAAAAGCATTGATCATTGCATGGATCTAATCCCTAGAGCTAGTTTACCAAATAATGAACCACATCGGTTGATACCTACCAAGAATCAAGAATTGAACTGACAGATTCAAGAGCTATTACAGAAAGGTTTGATCAGAGAAAGTTTGAGTCTTTATTGCAATACCTATTGTATTGGCACCTAAGAAGAAGGAGAATGGTGAATGTGTACTGATTCCAGAGAAATAAAAAAGATAACAGTGAAATATAGGTTTCCTATGCCGAGAATGGATGACATAATGGATAGTTTGACTAGAGAAAAGTATTTTACTAAGATTGATTTGAAAAGTGGGTATCATTAGATTAGAATCAGAGAAGGTGATGAGTGAAATATGAATTTTAAGACAAGAGAAGGTTTGTATGAGTGGTTGGTTATGCCTTTTGGTTTAACCAATGCACTGAGTACTTTTATGAGGTTGATGAATGAATTTTTGAAGAAATTCTTGAGTAAATTTGTGAATTTTTACCTAGATGATATTATTGTTAGGAATACTCCCGAAAGATAATTGAGAGGGGGGGTGAATCAGTTATCTACACATTTCAATTATTTATCCAATTAAGTATACTTAAAATTTAAGCACAAACACAATGAAAGAACACTTAAACACAACACTAATATTTTTATTATGGGGACAACCAAATAGGTAAAAACCCCAGTGGGAATTAACACCCACAAATAAAATACACTAGTATATAATGATCCTTGTTAGAAGATCTTACAACCTTGTTAGGAGTTGATCTTTATAGTGCAATAAGTACAGTGACCTGGTCAAGATTTGGACCCTGTTAGGAGTCTTTTATAAATAACCCTATTAAGGGTGAGGATGCAATGTCTAAGAGATCACTACTCAAAGGCTGCAACCTTCTGAATAATAGATACACACTATATCTAGATCTTGGTGAACTAGGAGGTAGACCTATTGTCTTGATTAGTTCCAATGAATAGCACACTTAATCTTCTCTGTCACATAGACCTCTTCTTGATGGCACAACACTTTTCACTCTCTGCGCTATACTAATTATTCATCTCCATGCCATAATTCTAGCAATCACAATTGACTGACTATAAGTATCTTCCCTCTAAATTATATAATCAAGTCGACCTATTAGAACTACCTTGAAATCATATTAGAAAAACCATAACACTCTCCAATAACATCTCAGTCGACTCTACTAAGCACGTAACAAAAAATGGGACTTGTATAAATCAATACATGCTACACATTATTGGCTCTACAAATTGACTATTACTTTCTCCTCAACCTGAATTACATTATGCACTCTTAATCAAACATTCTTAACTTTTCTCCAATCACTAATCCAAGCACATATACCAAAATGATAGGTGCAACTCCTATACCAATATAATCTTTGTTAGCTCTTCTAGATAAACATAGGAAACTACAACTGGTGAATAGCGACTACATAACTTTGTGTGTGTGAATTTGTACCTAGCTGTAGACACAACAGTTCAGTAAAACATTAGAGGTTAGCAAAAATTGAAACCTACAAGTAATTGAAACTATGCTAACCAGGTGATTTACTGCCTTCTAGTAGGTGTGAGTATGATGTTCTCAAATTGAAATCGAGATCAATGACAATGCAACACCTAAATGAAGGATTTAAAATGATGAAAGCAATGAAATATGAATGCAAATTAATCTTTTTTTTGTGATTTTTGATGCAATAGGATGAAAAAATATATGAAATTAATCTAGAATAAAATTGAAATGATATGCAAATTAATCTAAGAATTATATGAATTGATAAGCAAAGATATGAAAAACTATGAATTGATCTCACAAAATTACCTATCGCAAAATTTTTGTTCTTTAGTTGTAAATTCACCAGAGTAATTGTGCAAATTTGAGAGATGTGAGGTTGAAAGCTTGAGGGATTTAGAGAGGGATTTGTGAAGAGTTGATGCAGGGGAATCCATGGTTGGAGCAGGGGCATTCTGTGTGCTCAGTGAAACTACATAAGTGTTTGTGTTTTGGCCGGTTTTTACTCGGTTGTAGCCTTGACCTACGGCCTCGGTCATTGAAGAAAGCTCGGTCACTTAAGGAACTCAGTAGTCTCTGGCACTCAATGAATAGGGTACTTGGTCATGCCTGCAGTGCTCAGTCGACATTGGTGCTTGGTGATGCTTGGCTCGCTCAGTTATTTCACTATTGCTCGATAGATCTAACCTGCCGATGGAGTTCTGTGTGATTTGTTGGGCTGACTTGGTGCATTTATTATTTGTATCTTTTGTTGGATTCTCCTAAGTGGATTTGGAGGCCGACATGTTGTATTAAATGTCTGTATACATTTTGTAAGCTGACTTGTATGGTGTTTAATATTTATTGGGAAGGGTTTGGGTTTTTATCTTGCCGACTTGTGTCTAATGATTAGTATTTAAGGGGAGCTTGGATAGATGTTTGAGGGGGGAAAGTAGAGAAAGACAGTTCTTGGTAGAAGAGCATAAGCTTGGAGATGCGCTACTGAAGCTAGAGTTGGTGAAGTTGTGGAAAAGTTGTTTCCATGAACTTGCAGATCTGATTCCTATCAAATAGTTTGTAATTGCAGAGCTAGTGATTGCATACTTGGGAACAAGGAGGTTTCTTGGAGGTTTGTGAGCTCAAGTTTAGATCTGCCTTAGGGTTTCCATCAGCTTTTGATTGTCTTTAGAGCTCGACTAGCTGGAGTTTGTATTGGATCTATTGTAGATCTTGTAGAATTGTTTACTGATTGTAATTGGCCCTAACCTAAAAGGTCTTATAGTTGGGCATGTTAATGAGAATTAGAGTTAAACAATTGGTTGTGTTGTGTTATGAGTATTCTCATGTGTTATTCTAACTTGCTGCAAGGTTTGGACTATCCTTGGAAAAGGAGAAACTAACTAATGCAGAAGATGAACAAAAACTGTGGAACCTAAGAAGAAGACAGGTAGAGTTATCTTTAAAGGTACTTTCTATAACTATGGAGAGGAAGGACACCATTCTTTTGAGTGTACACAAAAGAAGGTTGACCGATGAACTACTATGGCAAATGAGAACATTTAGAATGAACCTGAATCAGAGAACTTGTTGCTTCAGCAAACATTTCTCGGTACAAAGGATAAACCTTGTCAGAGGAGTAACTTGTTTAGGACCCGATGCAAGTCTAGAGGTAAACTCTATGATGTTATTGTTGATAGTGGTAGTACTGATAACCTTGTTGCTGAGGACATGGTTAGGAAACTTGGTTTGAGTAGAATGAAACATCCATGTCCTTATAGAATTGGTTGGTTACAAGATGTTCATGCTTTGGAAGTAAGAGAACAATGCTTCATTGATGTTCAGATTGGCCAGTATAAGGATCTTGTGTTATGTGACATTGTGGACATGGATAGCTATCATATATTGCTCGGTAGACCTTGGTAATTTGATTGCAGAGCTATGTATAATTGTGTGAAGAATGTCTTTACTCTTGAGAAGAATGACAAGAAGTTTTTATTGATGCCTTTGATGGATACAAATCTCAATAGAAGAAGCCTAAGTATTGGTAGCTGAGTTGAGGTTGTGGATCCAGAGAAAATGAATGATTAGTATGGAGAATCGACCTGTGCATTGTCTAGAAAAGACTTGAAGAGATAGAGGAAACAGAAGTGAAAGAAGTTGCAAGGAAAAAAGGTGGAGGACTTGTATGTGAAGAGCTAGTTCGCGGTTCATGTGTTGAATCCTGGAAGATGTTCTTCTCACATATGAACATCTTTTGGAACCTGGGGTGTCTGATGCAGGGGCATCCATGGTTGGAGCAAGGGCATTCTGTGTGCTCAGTGAAACTGCATAAGTGTTTGTGTTTTGGCCAATTTTTACTTAATTGCAGCCTTGACCGATGACCTTGATCATTGAAGAAAGCTCAGTCACTGAAGGAACTTGGTAGTCTCTAGCGCTCGGTGAATAGGTTACTCAGTTATGCCTGTGGTGCTCAGCAATGCTTGGCTAGCTCAGTTATTTCACTGTCGCTAGGTAGATCTGACTTATCGATGGAGTTCTATGTGATTTGTTGGGCCAACTTGGTGCATTTATTATTTGTATCTTTTGTTGGATTCTCCTAAGTGGATATGGAGGCCGACATGCTATATTAAATATTTGTATACATTTTGTAAGTTGACTTGTATGGCATTTAATATTTGTTAGGAAGGGTTTGGGTTTTCATCTTGCCGACTTGTGGTTGATGATTAATATTTAAGGGGAGCTTGGGTAGATGTTTGAGGGGGGAAAGAAGAGAGAGATAGTTCTTGGTAGAAGAGCATAAGCTTGGAGATGGGCTACTGAAGCTTGAGTTGGTTAAGTCATGGAAATTTTGTTTCCATGAACTTCTAGATCTGATTCCTATCAGATAGTTTGTAATTACAGAGCTAGTGGTTGCATACTTGGGAACAAGGAGATTGCTTGGAGGCTTGTGAGCTCAAGTTTAGATCTTCCTTAGGGTTTTCAGCAACTTCTGATTATCTTCAGAGCTGGACTAGTTGGAGTTTATATTGGATCTGTTGTAGATCTTGCAAAATTATTTACTGATTGTAATTGGCCCTAACCCGAAAGGCCTTACAATCAGGCATATTAATGAAAATCAAAGTTAAACAATTGGTTGTGTTGTGTTATGAGTATTTCATTATGTTTTTCTGACTAGCTATCAGGTTTGGACTGTCCTTAATTGGATCCACCATTCTTTGACCTGTGTCAAGAGTTGAGCCTTGTTTTTATAGAAATCTAGGGCTTGAGGATGCATTGAGAAAAACCATAAATCACTCTTGATAAACTTAGGTTGATTTTTGAGCTAACAAGAAATTAAGAATAAATAAAATCATAAAATCATGCAACAATAGTTTTTATCTCAAAATATAGCTTTAATTTTCTTTTTCAACTCATCATCAGATGTTGAGTTTAGAAAGTTAACAAATTGAAATTAGCAGTTGTTTTAAAGTTGATAGTTTTTATGATTGTGCATGATTTAATATGAATTAATTTAATAAATAACATGATTTATTTTTAACTTAAATGATTTTAAAATTAAAACAATTGATTTTTGTGTTAATCAATTATTAAATCAAACTTTTATTCAAAAACTATATTATTAAATATTGGCAGCTAACTTTAATTAATTAAATAGGAATTTAATTAATTAGTCATAAGATTTTTGATTTATTGTCAAAATTAAATAATACAATTTAGGAATAAAAATAATTAAATGTAATTAAATAATTAAGTGGTAGTATTAAATCTAATTAATTAAATATTCATAATATTCAATTAATCAAATTTTAGGATAAATAAGATTTATCACCAAATAATTATTAAATTAAGAATAATTATGATAAATTAGGAATATTTCTAAGAATATTCTGATGGAATATGGATGAAGTGACTGAGAGGGGGGGTGAATCAGTCAACCTTAAAATACTTAACTATCATTTCTTTCCTGGTCCCTTAGGATATCTTAATGAATATTATCTGTTTAACACTCAGTAAATAGATTGCAATAACTTTGTAGATGCAGAAAGTATTAGCAAAATTATCTTTGTATATGATTAAGATAGCAATTAAGAACACAAGAGACACAAGATTTAACGTGGAAACCCAATATGGGAAAAACCACCAATGTATCTAGATACTGATTTTCACTTTTCTGAAGTGATGCCTGGTTAGAAGCCAACCCGGTAAAAGGTTACAAAACACACTGTTAGGTGTGACCTTGTTAGAGGATTTAAACACCCTGCTAGGAGTGGCCTGGTGAGAGGACTTGAAAATAATTCAATGGAATTGTCACCTTGTTAGAGGATTTACAATATGGTTTTTAAACCAACTCGGTTAAGAGATTTAGAATTCACTGTTACAATGATAAAAAGGTAACAATGAAAATGACCTATATAATAATGCAACTGTCTTGCTAATTACAGATCTCTATTTTGCATAAGTGTGATCCTTCCTGATCGATTATATCTCTGCTGCTCCTCAAGGATATCTGATCATCCTTCACAAATTCGCACACACCTTTCTTGTCTTTCTTCTATATATCTTCTGCTGTATTTCTTGTTTATTTTTCACATTTGACCTTTTATTTATATGATTTTAGATTTGTCAAATCGACATTACTTAGTATAACAGTCGGCTGAATTAAGCAAACTTTATTTGCAAAGATCCTTCAAGGGCCGACAGTGCTCAATGACCATAACTTTTTACAATCTTTCGGAGACCGAGGGAACTCGGTAAATACTGACAATCCATTTTCTTCAATAACCGACTGAACTCGGTAAATGCTGATTTTTCTTTGATAACCAAGTGGACTCGGTAGACACTGATTTTCTTCGATAACCGAGTGAACTCGGTAAGCACTAATTTTACTGCCTGGTAGACCAACTGAGCTCGGTAGGTACTGAATGTTGCAGATTATGACATTGTGTGACATCAAAGACAATACATAATTTGAGTAGCAATTTTCTTCAGACAATTGTTTCCAACAATCTCCCTCTTTGGCATTGATGGCAACACAATATGTCATAGCATAAGAAATTTGAAAGAATTAGCTCGGTTCAGATTCAGATCTCCCTCTGTCAGCAAACTTCTTTTTTCTTAAAAACTCTTCCTTCTGACTATTGAAAATTTCTTGAAGTAATAGAAAAGACATAGCAAACACTCCCTCTTTGACAACACATGCCAAAGACAATTCACATATTACCGGTGTAAACTAATGTACCTCAAGTACTGATTCATATGCAATGATTCCTTGAATATGCTGCATCAATATGTTGATTTTCAATCCTGTGCTAGTTGATGCATCACTAAAACTGTATTTAGTGAGCCTCGGATAGGGGAATGACCCCTAACTTACCTCTTAGATACACAAATGCATCCTTAGGTAATGGTTTGGTGAAAATGTCTGCAATCTGCTCTTTTGTATGAATATATTCTAATCTGATTTCCTTGTCCTGCACCAATTCTCTAACAAAGTGATATTTAATAGCAATGTGCTTGGTTTTGGAATGCATTACTGGATTCTTCGAAATGTTTATTGCACTGGTATTGTCACAAAATATAATAATTGATTCTTTGATTTCAACCTTCATACCTTGTAATAACTGTTTAAACCAAACAATATTTGAACAATTTACTGCAGCAGCAACATATTCTGCTTCAGCTGTGGATTGAGATATGCAATTTTGCTTTTTACTGGTCCAGGATACCAGTCTTTTTCCAAGAAAAAATACTCCACCACTTGTACTTTTTCTGTCATCAATGTTCCCTTCCCAATCAGCATCAATAAACACTTTTAAGTCTAGATTGCCTCCAAATTTATACCACAAACCATATTCTTCAGTTCCTCTTAAGTATCTTAAGATTCTTTTGATTGCCATCATATGATTTTCCTTAGGTTTTGCTGAGAATCTAGCTACTATACCGACTGCTAAGGCAATATCAGGTCTTGTATGTACTACATACTACAACTTTTCAATCATAGATCGGTATAAGGTCTGATCTACATCTTTTGAATCATCATTTTTGGTAAGTTTCAGTCCAGTACACATGGGTGTACCAACTGGTTTTGAATCTTCCATACCAAACTTCTTAAGTATTTCCTTAATGTATTTAGATTGAGTAATGTATATACCATTCTTGCTTTGTTGAATTTGAAGACCAACAAAGAATTTTATTAAACCAAACATAGACATTTCAAATTCTTTGTTCATTTGCTCTGAAAATTCTTTGCACTGATCATCATTTCCTATAAATATAGTATCATCAACAAATATTTCTGCCAATACAATTTTGTCATCCGGTCCTTCTTTAATATACAGATTGCTGTTATCATTGGCTCTTTTGAAATTAATCTGAATCAAATAGTTATGGAGTCTTTCATACCATGCTCTAGGAGCTTGTTTCAAACCATACAATGCTTTGTGTAACCTACAGACCATGTCCTTTTTATCTAGATCAACAAAACCTTCAGGTTGTTCAATGTAGACTTCTTCATCTAGAATTCCATTGAGAAATGCAAATTTTATATCCATCTGATATACCTTAAATCCTTTATGTGCTGCATAGGCAAGTAGAGTTCTTACACCTTCTAATCTTACAACAGGAGCAAAAGTTTTACCATAATCTATACCTTCTTCTTGAGAATAACCTTTACATACCAATCTAGCTTTGTTTCTAGATACTTGACCATCTTCATTCAGCTTATTCCTGAATACCCATTTTGTTCCAATTACATTCTTATCTTTAGGTCTAGGTACAAGAGTCCATGTTTTGTTCTTTTGTATTTGTTCTAATTCTTCATTCATTGCTTCAATCCAACTTTCATTATTCAATGCATCTTTGATATTTCTAGGTTCAAAATCAGTAAGCAGACATGTACTTTTTAGCTTGCTTCTTGTCATAGTACCATCTGATTTGTTTCCAATAATTTGATCTAGTGTATGATGTCTTTTGACATATTTGGCTAGTGTAGGTTCCTTATTTTTTGAATGAGTCATGTTGTTGTCTTCTAGGATCTCTTCTTCAGGTTGCTCAGGCTCGGTAGATATTTGCTCGGTAGCTTCAGGCTGAGACTCAGTTTGAATTTCTTCCTATGACTCGATTTGAACTTCTTCCTGTGACTCGGTAACTGTGCTCGGCTCGGTAGATATAGTTTCCTCATTGATAATTGTGTCTGCCAATGTTTCAGGTTCAATGTAAATGAATCTTCTGTAGTTTTCAGGTTCCCTTTTGCTTTCTTCTTCAGTCTTTTCTGCAAACTCATCAAATTTTACATGTATACTTTCTATGACTTTGTGAGTAGATAAGTTCAGACATTTGTATGCCTTGCTTTTGCTAGAATATCCTAAGAATATTCTTTCATCACTTTTCACATCAAATTTATTTCTTCTGGATTCTTTTAAGATATAACACTTGCTACCAAATACTTTCATGTAACTTACATTGGGTTTATAGCCATACCATAATTCATAAGGAGTTTTGAATGTGTCTTTCTTCAATTGTACTCGGTTCAGGGTATGAACTGCAGTGTTGATAGCTTCCTTCCAGTACTTTATAGCGATGTTCTTTTCTATCATTAGAGTCCTTGCACAATCCATAATAGATCTGTTTCTTCTTTCTGCTATTCCATTCTGCTCAGGAGTTCTAGGAGCTGATACCTGTCTTTTGATTCCTCTTTCAATGCAAAAATTGTTAAAATCATGAGAAATGAATTCACCACCTCTGTCTGATCTTAAGCATTTCAATCTTTTCCCTATTTCCTTTTCCACTCTTGCCAAGTACCATTTGAATTTTTCAAATGCTTCTGACTTTTCTCTTAAGTACATAACAGTCATCATTCTAGAATAATCATCAATGAAAAGAATAAAGAATTTATCTCCAGTATAGCTTTGTATTCCAATAGGTCCACATAAATCAGTATGCACAATTTTCAAAATTTCTTTAGACTGATAGTTCTTACTCTTAAAACTAATTTTACTCATTTTGCCAATCTGACAATTCTTACATAGACCAGTATCAGGTTTCTTCAAAGTAGGAATGCCTCTAACCTTCTTGAATTTGCTTATTTTCATCATGTTATCAAAATTCACATGACATAACCTTTTGTGCCATAGCCAACTTTCTTCAATTTGAGCAATAAAACATGAATATTCACTGAGATCAAGATAAAATAAGTTACCTTTTGTTTGTTTGCCTGATCCAATGAGTTTTCCTTTTTCATCCAGCAGTCTTGCTTGACCATTCATGAATTCAACCTTGAAACCAATGTTGATTAGCTGTGCTACACTTAGAAGATTATGTTTTAGTCCTTCAACCCAATAAGCATTATCACATATGAGTTCTTTGGTTAATGAGATTCTTCCTTTTCCTTTTATACAACAAGGTTCATTGTTTCCGAATCTTATATTGCCACTATCACAGTCTTCTAGGTATTCAAATTTTGTCTTGTCACCAGTCATGTGGTGTGAACATCCACTGTCTATTATCCATATTTCATCTTTGCTTATATGAGAAATAAGTGCCATCTTATCTTCATCATCATCAGATTCATCTTTTATAGCAATAAAGACAATTTCTTCTTCACTATCATCAGAATCTTTAGCTATAAAACATGTTTTCTTACCTTTATCCTTGAATGATTTGAAATTCTTTTTGCCATAGTACTTGTGACTTCTCTTCCCTTCCTTGGCCTGCTTGTTTGGGCACCTAGCTGCAATATGTCCAATTTTTTCACATGAAAAATAAATTAAAGGAGTTTTACCTTTATATTTACCTTTCCCTTTAGAGTACTTCTTTGCAAGTAATGCTTCTACAATTTCAAGATCACTATCAGAACTTTCTTCTAATACTTCTTCACTTTCTGACTGAACTTCTTTTATTTTCTTGTTCTTCTTTAGTGAAACCTTGGCCTCAAATGCTGACTCAATATTTTTAGAATTTGGAACATAGTTGTCATAGTTGTCTAATTCAAAGGCTGTCAATCTTCCAACTAAAGCATCCAAAGTTATATTGTGGTTTGTTTCACATTTTCTTTCTTGAATAGCTGATACTCTTATTGCATAGATAGGGAGTAATGTTCTGAGTACCTTGCTTATAACAGTTTCATCAGAGATTGTTCCTCCAGAAGCTCTAATTGCACTAACACTTGCTTTGATTCTTTCAACATATTTTGCAATGTTTTCATCTTCCTTCATATTCATCTTGTCAAACTGTCCTCTCAGGCTTTCTGCTTTGGCTCTTTTCACATTTGCATCTCCACCATATATTTTCTTCAGATTGATCCACATTTCATATGCAGTAGTGCATTCTTTAATATCATCAAATTCTTCATAGCTGAGAGCTGATGCAATGTCTATCATCATGGTGTTATGAGTCTTTTTCTCTGCAATGTCTTCAACAGTTAATGCGCCAGTAGGAACTGTGTATTCTTCATCAATGTATTTGCATCCTGAATCACCAATGGAAGCCAGATGAAGTCGCATGAGACCTTGCCATGCTAAAAAGTTATCTTTGTTGAGCTTTGGAATTTCCCTCTTGTAAGACATCCTGATCTTTAGCTTAGGTCCTTGAAACCCTTCCTGCAAGCACCAAAAGCTCTGATACCAATTGATGGAATATGGATGAAGTGACTGAGAGGGGGGGCGTGAATCAGTCAACCATAAAATACTTAACTATCATTTCTTTCCTGATCCCTTAGGATATCTTAATGAATATTATATGTTTAACACTCGGTAAATAGATTACAATAACTTTGTAGATGCAGAAAGCATTAGCAAAATTATCTTTGTATATGATTAAGATAGCAATTAAGAACACAAGAGACACAAGATTTAACATGGAAACCCAATATGGGAAAAACCACCAATGTATCTAGATACTGATTTTCACTTTTCTGAAGTGATGCTTGGTTAGAAGCCAACCCGGTAAAAGGTTACAAAACACACTGTTAGGTGTGACCTTGTTAGAGGATTTAAACACCCTACTAGGAGTGGCCTGGTGAGAGGACTTGAAAACAATTCAATGGAATTGTCACCTTGTTAGAGGATTTACAATATGGTTGTTAAACCAACTCGATTAAGAGATTTAGAATTCACTGTTACAATGATAAAAAGGTAACAATGAAAATGACCTGTATAATAATGCAACTGTCTTGCTGATTACAGATCTCTGTTCTGCATAAGTGTGATCCTTCCTGATCGAATATATCTCTGCTGCTCCTCAAGGATATCTGAGCATCCTTCACAAATTCGCACACACCTTTCCTGTCTTTCTTCTATATATCTTCTGCTGTATTTCTTGTTTATTTTTCACATTTGACCTTTTATTTATATGATTTTAGATTTGTCAAATCGACATTACTTAGTATAACAGTCGGCTGAATTAAGCAAACTTTATTTGCAAAGATCCTTCAAGGGCCGATAGTGCTCGGTGACCATAACTTTTTACAATCTTTCGGAGACCGAGGGAACTTGGTAAATACTGACAATCCTTTTTCTTCGATAACTGACTGAACTCGGTAAATGCTGATTTTTCTTTGATAACCGAGTGGACTCGGTAGACACTGATTTTCTTCGATAACCGAGTGAACTCGGTAAGCACTAATTTTACTGCCTGGCAGACCGACTGAGCTCGGTAGGTACTGAATGTTGTGAATTATGACATATTCCCTGATGTAGAATTTACAATAATCAATTAAATTTGATAATGTGCAGATGTGCCTTAGGTTGGAATTTTGTATCGATTTCATTTGATTTGAAGATGTAGGAGGTTAATGAACCTATAGCCCATTTTTGGGTATTATATTTTTCCCCTCTTTGAATTACTATGTGAAGTGTAGTGGTTCAAAGATAATCTGTGTATGATATTGAAACTGATTTGAAAGATGAACCGATTTCGAGACAAAAACTTATTGAAAGATTTAAAAATGCAAGATTTAGGTCCTGGTCGACTAAAGATAATGTTAACTATAACATCAATGAATCGGTGATTACAAAAAAGTGCCAAAACGCTTGATTCTGAACCTTATGATTGCGAAGAAGTGAGTGACTGATTCCAAACCTGATTGTCCAAAAGAATCATAGTGGTATCACATCCTGAACCCGTCAGTTACGAAGAACCAAGGAAATAACACTAATGAACCAATGGTTATGAAAAGCTGATATAGTTTACAAGATAGATTAGGATACTAGATTGATATAGATCTCGATGAATCTGATATGCCCCAAGTGATGATAGATTTTCACCAAGCAATGAGGACTTTTGATGAGTCAGTAACTAGACGTGGTTGTTGTCTTTATTACTGAGGAAAGATTGATTACAGATTTAGATTTACCGACTTGAATGATAACATGCCCCTTTCAGGATTAAAATTGAAATCTGACAAGAAAAGTCAGCATTATAGTTTAGAAGCATGTTAATTGATTTGAGAAGTGGTTATACAGGTTTGAGAATGTGTTTTGCATCGTTTAGAGGTCCTGGAGACCAAGTTTGACTAGGTTAAACCATGAGCTGACCATAGTTGACCAAGTTGAAATTTTGATAGTTTGATCTAAGATAATCAGTTAAGTTGAATTATGGATTTGTTTGATGATTGAAGGTCGATTATGCGAGTAATTAATAATATGAATGATCTCAGATTTTGATTTTGATCCTAAAAAAGGATTCTACTTGCTGTTTCATTGGAGGAACCTTCATACAATTCTTAGTCCTTGTGTCATGTTTAGCAATTTTGGTTTTGAAGAATTGTTTAAGTGTTCAAGCAATTTGTCAGATCATGCAAAGTGCAAAATGAAATGCAGAATGAAATGCAAACCTAGGACTTAGGACCTAGTCGTTGATCATGTGTCAATTTGTTGTCATCATTGAACTTTTAAGTAACCAGATAAATCAATACAATGCCCACTAGTTATGAAACCATAGAATATAAATATCAATTTGTATGCACAGGAATCAATACAACACCCACTAGTTAGACAACCATGGACATATGAATATTGATTTTATTTTTGGAATGCCATATTAGATATACGCACCAAGGCACAAATGCTAGGATGACCCAAATATCATGTCTGTTTATATATAGCAATTTGTATAAGCATCATAACATAAACATTGTGATGAACAGAATACATCTTGCATTCAAACACATCAAACAGTCAAGAGATCATTCTAAATCTAGTGTGAATTACCTGTAGTGACCCTTTATTGTTCACATCCTTAGGAAAGATCACATTTCACAGTAGGAGAAAGAACTCACTCAAAAAGACAATATTTAGATCAAGCTTCTTTGAATTTTCCAGGTATCAATGGTCGAGGTATGCATGGCCATCCAATTCGAGATAGAGGCTCTAATAGACAAACACCATTTCAATCCAGAATTTCCAAAGTTGTTAGATTTTCACATACAAGTAGAAGACAAAGAAAAGATTATGCCCCCAGTCATCATTCTCTAAATATTGTAAAGGACATCATCGAATAGCTCAAAGGACACAATATGCAAAAATCTCAATGCGAATCAGTAAGTATAGAAGGAGATAAAAGCATGTAAAAAGAATAGATTTTTTTCAATTTGTGTTTGATTGCGTTGTTGTAGATGCAAAATCCTTTCTAGAGAGGAGACTAACTGACTGACTTGGATGAAGCTTCAAAGGACTCTGACTAGATATGACTTGTCTAAGGTATACTGGAGACTATATGATATGACATTAATGGCCCCCTAGTGTTAAGCATTGATAGGATACAGATGCTTGAGCTGATTGGTGTATAGACCAACTTTATTGAAACAAGGATATATACAGACTAAAGCAGATTGAAAGTTGGGAAAGACCAAGATTGTGTTGATAGATGGAGTATTTTGAAACAAGTGGTGCCCATTTGCCGTGTTTTGACCATCTTGGTAGAGATTCTATTTTTTCTACCAAGGTGTCTATTTCCAGGTATTCACCAAGGCACTTTTTCTTTTTCTCATTTTTTTTGTATTTTTCATTTTTCTAATTTTTTTTTATATTTTGGTATTTTTTGATTTTTTTGTGAATCATCAAGGTACCTATTTGCTAAGTTTTCACCAAGATGTTCATTTTTTTAGGATATTTTCAAATTTTTAAGATTTTTTCAAGACATTTTACCATACATTAAATGCCTTAGGCATATAATTTCTTTAGATGGAGAATGTTGATTGGTTCTCAGAGCTATTCTCCTTCAGTTGTTGAGAGTTGATAGACTCCAAAGCCAAAAGTAGAAGTGATAACAAAGGGACCTAGCCAGTTGGGTTGAAACTTCCCCTTGCGCTCTTTATGTGATTGATTTTTTAGATTCTCTCTCAAGACTAGATCACCAACCTGAAATTCTCTATGTCTAACTTTCTTGTTGTGGCTTATAGACATTCTTTTCTAATATACTCTAAGATGATCATATGTTTCTTGTCTATGCTCATCTAGTAGTTCAAGTTCTTGCAACCCAGATACTCTATAGTCATCATCAGTTACTAGACCATGCATTCTGATTCTTAGTGATGGGATTTCAACCTCAATAGGCAGTACCACTTTAGACCCATAAACTAAAGCGAAAGGTGTAGCCCCAGTGGGCATTCTGATACTTGTTTTATAGGCCCAGAGAGATTGATCATGAGATGTTAGTCTCTTCCTGTCTTATTAACTATACGGTGCAAGATTTTCAATAGATTCTTGTTAGAAGCTTTTGCTTATCCATTCCCTTGAGGATAGTAGATAGATGACCAATGTTGTGTAATCTTGAATTTGGCACATAGATCATCTAAGTCTCTATTCTTGAATTTTCCACCATTATTTATGACTATAGAGTGTGGAATACCATATCGACATATGATGTAGTTTAGAATGAACATAGAAATTTTCTTGCATGTTGCTTGAGTCAAGGGGACTACTTCTACCCATTTTGTAAAATAGTCTGTAGATGTTATGATATGGGTATGTCCATTAGAAGAATGAGGATGTATGGATCCTATAAGATCAAATTCCCATTGGTGAAAAGGCCAATGTGTAGTGAAGGGAATTAGATCTTTCCATGGAGCATGAATTAAGTTACCATGTACTTGGCACTTTTGACAGTTCTTAGCAAACTTGATTGCATCTTTCTCCATTTCAAGACAATAGTACCTAGCCATAATAATCTCTCGAGCTAGCATTAAAATGTTCGAGTGTGACCCACATATACCTTCATGGACTTCCTCGAGTGCACGTTGAGACTCTTCCCATTCTAAACATCTAAGTAGTGTACCATCTAGACCTCGTTTGTATAGATCGTTACCAATGATGACATACTAGGATGCATTGTAGATAAGGTATCATTTCTCATGGCGATTGTAGGTATCAGGAATGATTTGATCTTGGAGAAAGGAGAAAAGGTTTTTGTATCAAGATGAATCATGACCAAAAATAGTGCAGATCATGCTGGTTTTAGGGGAATCATATGCAGGATAAGATAGTGCTTCAACCAGGAACTCATAGCGTAGCTCATATTCAGGTTGTTGTAATAGAGTATATAGCATTTTCATTGCATCGACAACCCTGTTCTCTGTTCTAGGAATTTTCTCAAATGTGATAGATATGAAATATTTCTTTAGATCATCTACCATTCTTTTGTATGGAATGAGATTTTCATCTTTCATTTGGTACACATCATTGAGTTGATGGATAACAAGTTGGGAGTCCCCATGAATGTGTAACTTGTTAGGAATAAGGTGTCTCAACCTTGGATAATTCCTATTCTTATTATTTGTTTTGTAAAATGTATTTCTTGCAAACAATGTAATTAACTATGAGTGTACATGTCTAGTTGGCATGTTGATGTGTCACTCCACTTGAGGTGTCAGCATCTTGAATTGTGTGTAAGGAGATCATGGCTGAAACAGTTATGACGAATTCTTATGAAACGTAAGAGCTATATCTGGAAGATTCAATGATAGGTGAAGACATGTGGCAACTGATAAAATTGAGTACTATACACTCTTCCCCAATCTTGGGGTTCTGTAAAAAAATTCAGGTTCCTATTTTCTTGGAGAATGGTAAAACCCTAATACGGCTATCTTTAGAGGTTGCCCTACAAAAGGAAGCACATGATATAAGTGTTTTTAGGGTTGCGAAGATAGGTGAAGTAAGTGTATTGTTGGAACGTTTTATGCTACCGTGATTTGTCTTCAAGTTTTGAGAAAATCTTCTAAAAGAACTTGCATTGCAAGTGTATTGTAAACTGTAATTGTTTTGATTAATACACTGTGCAAGTTTTGGAGTGCTAGGGTTTTTAATGAAAGGTTTCCCCAGGGTAAATCATTGTCTCATTCTCTATTTTTTGTATGCATGGTGTATGGTCACAATATCTTTGTTAAAGTAGTTAACGAATCTAAAATTGTAAGGATTTAAAAGAATTTGCACAATACTTTCCTTTAGAGATTAGTGTAGGAAGTTGTTTCCACACCTGAGTTTCCTTACATAATTTAGTCACTCTGCACTCAATTTTTAGCTTCATACCATTAAGAAGGGCTTCATATTCAATAATATTATTTGTGCAAGGGAACTTTAATATGAATTCTTTGGGTATTCAGTACCCTTGAGAGTGATAAATAATATACCTACTCCAGATCCATTTTGTGTATAGGAGCCGTCAAAGAATAATTTTCATGATCTAGAAGATAAATTCATGATAGAGGAATCTGGAAACTCCATTTACATTGGTGTATCATCAAACAATGGTGCTTCAGGCAATTGATCAATAATTACCTATCCTTTAATAGCTTTTCTTTCAACATATTCAATGTCAAATTCACTTAAGAGCATGACCCATTTAGCTAACCTACCTGTGAGGGAAGCTTTTCTTAGTAGGTACTTTAGTGGATCAATCTTAGCTACCAAATGTGTTGTATGGGCTAACATGTAGTGTCTCAGTTTTAGTGATGCAAAAATCACAGCTAGACAAGCTTTCTCAATCATTGAATAGTTCTTCTCATATGCAACCAATGTTCTACTGATATAATATATAGCCCTTTCCTTTTTATTCTCATCATGATGTGCTAGCAATGCCCCCAGTGATGTATCTGTGGTGGAGACATATAGGATCAGTGGCATCCCTTGAATAGGAGGTATCAAGATAGGAGGATTTGATAGATATTTCTTGATATGGTTAAAGTTCTTCTCACAGTCTTCACTCCACACAAAAGTCACACCTTTATGTAATTTTTTTGTAAAAGAGTGTGAGATATCTCCAAGCTGTGATATGAAATGCCTGATAGATTTTACTCTTGCTTGTAATGTTCTCATTTGACTAATATTCTTTGGGGGTTGTATCTCTATTATAGCCTTTACTTTAGCTGGATCAACTTCAATTTCATTCTTTGCAACTAGGTATCCTAATAGCTTTCTAGAAGTGACACCAAAAGCACACTTATTAGGATTTAGTCTAAGACTAAATTTTTCCATTCTATCTAGTATCTTGCTCAAGTTGTTTAGATGTTCATCTCTAATCATAGATTTTGCTAAACTATCATCAACATAATCCTCCATAGTTCGATACATCATGTCATGAAAAATAGATGTCATAGCTTTCTGATATGTAGCACCAACATTTTTAAGCCCAAATGGCATGACATTCTAGCAGAAGGTACTCCATGCACATGTGAAAGCAATTTTCTCTTGATCCTCTGGAGCAATTTTTATCTGATTATGTCTAGAAAAACCATCCATCAAGAAATACATCTCAAAACCTGCAATCATGTCCACTATCATATCAATGTTAGGTAGTGGAAAATCATCCTTAGGGCATGCTTTATTCACATCTCTAAAGTCTATGCACACTCTGATTGATTTATTTGGTTTAGAAATAGGTACAATATCTGAGATCCATTTAGCATAGTCAATAACACAGATGAATCCAACTTTTAGTAGTTTCTCTAATTCAGCTTTGACCAAGAGTGCAACATGTGGATGCATCTTTCTTAATTTTTGTTTAATAGGTTTTACTCCAGGAGAAATAGATAAATGGTGCATTATAAGATCAGGATCCAACCTTGGCATATCTGAATATTTCCATCCAAATTTGATCTTCTTTTCTATTAGGAATGTAGTTAATTTTTTCTTTTCTTCTTTTGATAAGGATTCTGCTACATGGATCAACTGGGGTTCCTCTTCTGTTCCCAAGTTGATAGATTGAGTGGGCTCAATTAGAACTGGAGATCTGTCCTATAAATGACTCAGAAGGACATCAAATATCTCATCCTTAGGTGCCTCAGAGAGGTTTTCACCTTAGGATACATCTTTTATTTTTACTTTTGTAGGTTCTAAGACTGCCACAAAGTGGTTTTCACCCTCATAACTCCTCTTCTTTTTTTTTTATTCTTATTCTTTTGACTAAGATACTTGATGTCCGATTTTGTCATGCTAACACTTGGCTCACTGATGGAAGTCTTCATAGGCTCAACTGCATTTAGGTAGCAAGCAAGGGCATAGTCATTCAGGAAAGTAAAGATACTTTGGCTCGAATTTGTGGAAGATTGGTCAAGAAGGTCAGGATGTTGGATAGTCAAAGTGGGAAAAGATTGGGAGATAGTGTTTATGGATATGGATCTGTCATCATTGGTCCTAACCCGACACTCGAGTTCAAAGGTGATATTACAACTCAAAATGCTTAATTCGTGTATAGGCTCAATTTCATTATGGGAGTCCAATTCAGCCATAGGTGGATCAGACTCATTAAGCTCATTATTTCACTCTAGACTTACATTGGGTTTAGGTGCATATTGGTGAATAACATCAATATGTTTTTCTATGATAATCTCATCTTCCTCTGGAATGACTTCCCATTCATAGTCATTTGATTCCTCATCTATGCTTCTAGGAAAATTGAGACCATGAGTAAAGTCAGGGTGAATACCCCAAGAAGGGTTACCCTTAGATTATGATTTGAATTCATACTCATGAGAATCTATCTCAAAATAACTACCACCTTCCTCTTTATCTATTTTATTATCTTCAAGATTAGTTGGTTCTTGTGGTGCAACTATCTCTTGTTCTATAGTAGGTTCTTTTGTGTTTACTACATTGATTATTTTTACTAGATCATCTTCATCTTCAAGGAGGCCTTTTATCTCTTTAGAAAAATTCTCATAAGGAATGAGCTCCTCAATGGTGTTTGACTCATCACTATCAGACTATTGTATTGTTTCCTCCCTTGGTTCAATCTGTACTAAGACATGCATGGAGTTCTCCCTAAGATACAAAGGCTTCTTCTTATATCCTAGATTTGTTGTATCCTTTTTGGTTCAACCATGGTAGTCAAGAGGTGATAGAAGGCCCTTATCTTGTAGTCCTAGAGGTCCTTTTCTAGTATATCTAATTTTTGTGATCAATTTGTCCCCTAGTCCATCTGATTTTTGAGGAATTCTGCTTGAAGTGGAGTCACATTTGTAGACTGACTGAGAGTTAGATTCCTCTTTATACAACCATGCAAGAACAACTTCATCTTCCTCAAACTCTTGTTTAGATACTTGTTCTGGAATAAAGCTTCCATTGAATAGGACTTGGGATTTTTTAGCATTAGGTTTCACTTTGTCTAACGGTTGCCCATAAGACTTAGGGGACAATAGGAGAGATGTGAGAGATAAAACAGATTCCATTGTGTATTCTCCCATACCATTATCTTTTATTTTGACCTCTTTTGCAATGTCTTCCATCTTGGATTTGGATGCTACATCTGTTTTCTTAGTGGAAGATTCTATGTTATTAGGAACAAGTTTATCTGCACTTTCTTTCAATGCATTGAAAGTTGTATATATGTCTGTTGGAATGGTTACCTCTACTCCTTCATAAGGAAACTTCAAACATTGATGGTATGTAGAAGGAATAGCTTTCATTTCATGTATCCAGGGTCTCCCTAGAAGGATGTTGTAAGCCAAAGGTAGATCAAGAACTTGACATGTAGTATCTATGATTATTGGACCTGTTCTGATAGGTAAGACAATGGTGCCTTTGGAAGATCTTTCTTGCTCATCATATGCTTTGATAATTATCTTCTTTCTAGGATCAATAGCCATTTTTGAAAATCCTAGTTGTGTGATCAAGTTGAAAGAACAAATGTTTAAGCAAGCACCCCCATCTATCAACACACGTTTGGCATGATGATTTTGGATCAAGACTTCAATATGCAAGGGCTGATTATGCGGATGACTCAAGGAGTTATCATCTTCCTCTGAAAAGGAGGTATACTACAGAGACCTAAGATGACCAACCATAGTCTAGAATATGTCTAAATCAAGGTTGGCAGGAACATTGGATCCGAGCAGAGCTTTGTCTAGAATGGCTCTATGAGCTGGAGATATCCAAAGCAACTCAAAAATGGAGATTTTTGCATTTGTATGCTGGAGTTGTTGGACAATACTGTATGATGTAGGCCTCGTGTCTTTAGGATTTTAATATTTAGATGTAGCCTTCTATTTAGAAGCAAATGAAAGATTGAAAGGCATCTCAGGGACATTGGATGAATCTGGGATTTGTCCTAGCAAATGTGCCTAAGCTTGTGATTGAGTAACTGTGTTAGCTGATTGATTTTCTCTATCTCTTTGTACAATTGTGATGACATTGCAATGCTCAAATGGACATGGTTCAACCATATTGATGACAACATTGTTTCCAGAGTAGGCATAATTGACTCTAGCACCCATATTAGGTTGAGAAGAAGAATCTTCTTTACCATGTTTCAAAAAGGGCTCGGTGAATGATGTATGATCATTATTGCTTTTATGATTGTCAATCGTGATTTCTCCATTATCAATTTTGTCTTGTATGAGGTGTTTCAAGAATACACAGTTATTGGTTTTATGACCCTTATTACAATGGAAGTCATAGAAATTGGTCTCTTTCCACCATTTTGGTTTAAGTTCAGGATCAAATGGTCAGATCTCAGACAAGTAAATGATGTTGTTAGCCAATAGAGCTTTCATGGCAGATTCCAAAGACTCTCCAAGAGGAGTGAATTTGTAGTTAGGATCTGTAGCCCAAGGTTTATAAGTAGATGGTTTCTTGTTAGATTTTGTTGCTTTAGCTTCAAAAGCTTTGATGGCTTGGGTGCCAATAGTGAGATTAAAAGTAGGTGCCCTAGAAGGGGGACAGATATTATCAACAACATTGTCTGTGACAATGCCTTTATTCTTGTTCCATTTTTTTCCTCTATCTTTAGAACTAGATCCAAATTCATACTTATCCTTTTGAAGTGATATGTCTCCTTTTTGCATAAGTACTTTCTCAATTTTGATTGCATTTTCTACAATCTTATCAAAGGATGTATTATTTTGCATTTGCAAGTGGTAGTTGAGTTATGGAACAAGATTGTTGATGAATATTTTCAGCTTCTCAATTTCTGGAATGGGTCTAGCATATAGAGAAAAAAATTTCCTCCATCTTTTGAGAAAAGTCACAAATGGTTCTCCCAAGTATTGTTTCAGATTGCAAATGTCGATCATGGTGACCACATGTTGGATGTTATAGGATTATTATTGATAGAATAGTTTGATTAAATCCTCAAAAGTTTTGATAGTTGGAGGAATTTTAGAGAACCAATGAATGGATGACCCTCCCAGAGATCGAGGGAAAAGATGCATTAAGTAAGTTGGTTCGTGCATGAACTCTATAGATTGAGTACAAAATTATTTGACATGATCTTGAGGATCAAAGTTTCCATCATACTTATCATACTTAGGTATCTCCAATCTTTTAGGGAATAGCGACATGTACAAGTCTTTATCAAATGGAAAAGGGTATAGAGCCTCCATGGAGAACTCTTTAGGTTCCTTTTCTTTTTCAAGTTTGTAAAGTTTGACTTACATGGCATGCATCTATTTCATCATAGCTATTATTGGAATTTCTTCCTCATGTGTAATGATATCTTCAACATTAAAGTTGGGAGGAAGTTTAGCCCCTTGACAAGCTAGTTCTAGAAATTATGTTTCTCTGTCTTCCTTCAAGAAATGCCTCATCATTTTCTTGAAGTCATCATCGTTTTGATATCAAGAAATTTCATAAGGTATGGGTTCTTGATATGCACCATGTTGAGAGTGATGTCCTTGAGACCCATGATGTGTCCCTCCATGAGACATGTTAGGAGTTTTAGGACTCCCTGGAATAGATTGATATAGAGATTTTTTATTGACCCCTTGGATTGATGGAGGAGGGGGTATATAACCAGTTTTTAATCAAAGATTGTCAAGACCATCATCTTTGTGAAGACCTGAATTGTAGATTTTGTCAAACGTTGGATCCACATGAGTAGACAGAGGTAAGGTATGAGATGCTTCTCTAGATTTCTTGTGTGATGAAGCTCGAGTTTCCACCATTAACCTTGGGTGAAGCAAGAGAGCAAGATGAAGACAACTGAAGAATGACTTGATTCAATAAGATCGAATGATGTAACCTTTTCAAGATTGAATTGATTGAAGATTAGATCGAATGTAAATGAAGGATACTATGCCACAGTAGCATGGGTAGATGCCCAATAGATGGTGGGAACGAGCTCTCAACACTTAGCCATTTTGTAAAAAGACTAAATTTTAAAGATAATTTTGACAAGGTTTTGACACAAGATGAAAAAGACTCAAATCGATAAATCAGAAGGCTAAATCAGACTCAAGAGATCACCTTAGAAAAATGGATGGATTTCTTATAGGTTCTACTCTATTTCTGACACAATGATTTGTTTGACAAAATCTAGAAGTAGGTTGTAAAAATTGGATATCTGACAAATTTTGGAGTTTTATGACAACTTTGACTTTAATTTTGATATGAGTTTTGAAATTTTAGTATGACTTTTGACACTAGAAAGGATTTTTGCTTCAGATTTGCAATTTTTCAATTTTCAAAACCAGTTTGTTTACAAGTTTTTCTCTGTTCAGGTTTGCAGATTCATGTAATAGCTCGGGATCATTCATTTTCAATAACCAAATAGATAACAAACACACAGAACATCAAGTAAAGGGAAGCAATCAATCATCTGAAAACAATGAACAAGGGCAAAAGAAACCTTGCACATGAACAAGCAATAGTGACTTAATGTGCTAATCCCTAGGAATGCTACTTATGTATGTTCAAAACAAAATTTCAATAATGCACATAGTCCTAGAAAATGAAAAATTTATCCTCACTAGGATTTGTAGTAATGGTCTGACTCTAAAACTTTTTTGATCTCAAGAGGGTGAACTCCAATCCAAGCACACTAGGGTTTTGACACAGTCCAAAAATTTAATCAATTAGGAGCTTTTAGGGAGATCTGATAGCCCAACAAGAGACCACATTTGTGAAGATTTTTTTGACAAGGACATTTATATAGCGGCTGCTGCTACCATGGAAAAAATGGCTATTACCACTTGAGGTTTTGTCCACATGGTTGACCCAATTAATGGAATGTCCACTACGGTTAACCCTATCTAAAGGTGACTTACAAAATATACCACAGGGGGACTAGATCAGATTCAAGGATCTAGGTTTCTAGTACTATCCAAAAAGGAAGTAGAGCATAATCCCCTAGCCTTTTGACTTCACCAAAACAAAGAAGATAGATTAATCTGACATGCTAAGACTAAAATTATCTCACCAAGATCTATGATGTCAACAACTTATGGTCTATCAATCTCCCCAGAGAGGCACTGTATTAATCAAAAGCTGAGGATGCAAATTAGGGGAACATGAGACAATCTTAGTATCCTCCCTACCTACAAGGGGATCCTTCAAGAAGAAGAGCTTCGCATGTAAACAAGTGAAAGAAGCCCACTCTCTCAAGATCATTCAAAAATATTGTTCATAGGGCCTAATTACTATGTGTAACATATATGCAAAAAGTAAATCTATGTTCATTTTAGAGCCTAAAACTGAAGTGTGAATTATGAAATTTGTAAAGGAACTCAAGCTTGACACAAGAGAGCTTGTTTTATGTCCCAAAATGAAGTGTTATCAGATGTAATAGAGTACTTGAGTTCCTCACAACATGCTTAGTAGATTTTACTTGTTTTAGTAATTTTTTAGCATTTGTCTTCTATCTTTTGTACCCACAAGATGTACATGCACCTGCACCTACAAACCACTCTTATGAAAAACTTACCTATTATTGTATATGAAACCCATTGTTATAAAAATCTATCAAAAAAAAAACACAACTTGTCAACCCCACGTGGTAATCTTGAAATGAGTGGCTAGACCATAAGCAATAGGACACTCATGACTGTATACCGTCTCCAATTTTAGAGGAGCAGTCTCTTTGAATTGTGGCTTCAATACCTTTTCTCCTTTCTTCTTATTTCCCTTAGAGGGTTTCTCTAGGAGTTGTTTCATGGGCACCAGTTTCATGGGGAATAGACGGGCAATCTAGGCCTTAGTGACCTCTACGACATGTCGGGCTTTGAACTCAATATCATCATTCTCATCCTTGTCCACCTCTGGGTTCAAGATAGCCCCTATATACACCTAATTTATGTTGTATATTGGATCTAGGATGTCTTCTGAGTCAACATCTCTCGCCATCTAAGGGATCTTCAATGAAAGAGTGGTCTATGCTAGCTCTAGAATCATCCAGCAATAGTCACAGACTCTGACCTCGTAATCATCAACATAATTGATCCAGTGATCCTCGATATGTGCCTCATGGATATAGTGCATCCCCATTATGTGGTTGAAAGTACCAATGGGATCGAACCGATCTCTTATCAAGTTGTATGTTGGTAGTGGGAATTCATCCCACTCCCAAGACAGTGATTTCCAAATCTTCATATCCAGAACACAGTGGGGCTAATAGAGATGGGGAAGTCCCAGTAGTGTTTCTTCTTATGCTTTATGTGCTCATGGGCATCTGACAGCTGCCTTGCTATCTCCAAAAGAACCACTCTATCAGAAGGGTACCTAGGTAGCTTCTTTGGTACCAGGGTGCTTCCCGCCACTCGAATGTATGTGAATGTCTTGAACTGTATGTAGAATGCCCTGAGGGCCTTTACTTTTGTTGTTGCTTCAAGGGACATCCTTTTGGCATAATCTCCTTCAATGGAACGTATAATAGCAAAGATGAAAACATCATTGACAATCTGGAAGTCTAGACTGTTAAGCGTGTAGAATTCCTTCCTCACCAACTAAAGATACATCATGAAAGGCCAAGTGTTTGGATCCCCCATAACTCTAGTCTTGGTTAGGCTTGGATATACTGCCCTGATAGCCAGTAGGTACACAACATAGGATGTCATGTAGAAATGAGGATCATTTTTTACTCTGATCAGCTACTTGTCTAGATTGTCACTTAGGATGGTGGCCCAATCAAACCTTGCATGTCTTTCTCTTATCTTCTGGATGACTAGCATCATCCAAGGCTCGGACTAAATAGATTTTGCAAACCTGTACACCCTGCTAATCATTGTGATCGATGTCTTGATATCTTCCTGCATGTATCCCATTCTCATATCAATTATATCTAGCTTGTTCTTTGGCATGGGTTGCATGAGGTATTCATTATTTACTATGTCGTGGGCCCTGGTCACATCCTTATTGTAGAACTCCATTCCCTTATTGATGTTGAAGTGTTATCATGTTGGCTATACTGATTTATATAACTTAGTACAGTGTTGTCATTATGGAAACAAAGTCATATAGTAGTTTGGAGTCAGCACACTTGATGAGAAGATCAGAAATCGGCTAAGTGTTGAAGACTGGACAATGTACAAAGTACCTAGAGATCAAAGCATCAACACACATGTGTACGACTGAGTTATGGTATGCGCCCTAGAAGGTAAGTTGGTTAGACTATATTCATGCTTAGTCTATGAGCGTATGATTAGATACGCAAGTATGAGAAAGTTATAAGACAATTGAAGTTACACAGCCAGTGTGTGCCAGAGAAGAACAGAGTAAGCAGCCGATTGTTAGCATTTTGATCTGCAGTTATATATTCTAATGTTGTAAAGGCTATGCGCCTATTGTAATTAGGTTGCTGACATGTAAATATATTTATTTTTAAACATACTTGAGCCAATTCAATTGGAAGCATTGTATGTAATCGGTTAAATTTCCAACCTAGTTGTTTGTTTTGTATGCGCATATAAATATGAGATGTGCCTATTGTAATTAGTATGGATGTTGATATAGAGTTGTGATCAGAAAAGTAGAAGTGTGCGAAGAGTCTATAAGATGTATTAGAGCTTTGCAAGAGGTCAAAGCATCAGCGCATCAAAGGAACTGATCAGACAAGTAGTGTTACAATGACAGTGCATCCAATAGATATAGTGTGTATCTGAGATCTGAAGGTTGTATCCTTCATCACTTGAGTAGTGAGCTCTAGGACAGTGCGTCCACACCCCTAATAGGGTTTATTGTAAAAGACTCCTAATAGGGTCTGACCCTTGACAAGGTCTACTGTACTTAATACATTGTAAAGCAACTCCTAATAGGGTTAAAGATCTTCTAAAAAGGATCATAAAACACTAGTATAGAATATTAGTGGGTGTCAATTGCCACTAGAGTTTTTACCTATTTGGGTTTCCTCGTAACCATATTAGTGTTAGGTGTTGATTTCATATTTTATGGTTATGTGGATGTTCATTTCAGTACTTAAGCATTTAAGTTTAGTTTAAAGATTAAGTGAAAAGATAAAATACAGTGAACATTGATTCAGCCCCCCGCCCCCCCCCCCCTCTCAGTGCTCTCATTCCTAACAATTGGTATCAGAGCTCTGGTCCTCAGCAAAGAAGTTTAACCACTTGAGGAGATCATGGACAAAGCAGAAATGAAACATCTGAAAAGAAATCTAGAAGTTGCTCTTGAAGACCTAGAAAAATCTGAAAAAGAAATTGAAGAACTAAAAGAAAAACTTAGTGATGCTCAATTAGTTATCAAAAGGCTAAGAAAGGATTTGAAAGAATGTTCTACTAGTGATTTAGGGATAATGGTCAAGAAGCTGAATGAAGAAAATGCATCCTTAAAAGAACAGCTTGAAGAATTTGATGATAAGTTGATTAACAATCAGAAAGTCTATGAAGAATAGGTCAAAGAGAACCTTCAACTCAATGAGGAATTAAGGCAAGCAAACATGGAAATCTTGGAGCTAAGAAACAGCAAAGAAAGCTTGAAATATGAATTGGAATAAATAAAGAATCACATTAGCTTGAAATATGAATTGAAATAAATAAAGAATCACATTGACAAATTACACACTAGTTCTGATTTGATAGAATCTCAATTGTATGCAAGAAGAGCTAAAGGAGATACTAGCTGCATTGGATACAATAAAGCACAAAATTAGATTGATAACATGCAAACAAGAATAAAAGAACCAGAAGGCACCTCAAATGCTAAGGAGACTAGAAGTCAGACTAAGGATCATATTGAACCACCTAAGAATGAGCACAAGCCAGTAGACCGCACTTGTTATGCATGTAACAAGCATGGACACATAGCGAGGAACTATACAGAGGTAAGACCTTTTAATGGTTACTGTTATTAATGCAATAAATTTGCTCATAAAGTTATGAATTGCAAGACAAGTAAAAAGAATAGGACTCAGTATGATCAGAGAAATCATAATCAGTCAAATGTTACATGTCAGATATGTAACTATAATGATCACTTAGCTAGACAATGTAAAATGGTGACTCATGTCAACACGCTGAGGAATATAAGGCCTCCACTCATCTGTCACTCTTGTAACAAGGCTGGACAAATCTCAAAGTTTTGTAGATCAAGGATGAAAGGTCAAGAAAGCCCTAAAAAGCCCGAAGAACCAGTATTGGATCCCGAAGGAGAAGTCAAGTTTGTGAAAGCCTAAGAGGATGCGAGCTTGATTTGGTCAGAAGAAAAGAAGGATGAATCCACAGTGGACGCACCCTCTACATCTAGATGAATGGCCCTCAGGGTCATAGGGGGAGCTAATTTAGCTCTAAACCCCTACACGGCTCATATACTCACTTTCAGAGTATGCACCTCTAGACTTAAGCTTTTGGAGACTATCAGAACCAATTTACAAGAGCGAACTAGCTGATTGTTCACCAAATGAAAGTTAGGAATTTTCAAGTAATAGCCTAGTTTATGCAACAAGCATTAATGGCAGATTTTCTACTTTAAAGTACACAGAAGTTAGAAGATCTCTTATTGCATTCATATTGAGAGCAATTATAGAGCAAAAGAGCCCTAGCATTTGATTGATAGGATTGCAGGTTGATTCATCAAGTGACTTGTTGGGCATTTGATCAGTTGCGGAAACCCTAGTTTGCCGTGTTAATTTAGAATCTCTTGGAAACCTTTGAGAAAGTGTTATAAAAATGACCTAGAAGGGGCATTCTCTTGCACGCCTATGGGCATTATGCATGTCGAGGACATCAAGGCATACATTTACTGTAAGAAAGAGCCAGTAGGATTGGACAAATTAAGGGCGCACATGGAAACAATGTTAAAACCAAACAAGATCTTCATGGATGAGTATGCGCAGTGGAATAATCTTCCTATAGTGGAGTATGCTACGGCATATGAGTTCTACGAATCAGAATGGATAAAGATTCTTCTAAGAAGAATTCATTATGACCTATTTTGGATAGGTGAAGCGCCAGTCAGAATTACTAGTGACCTAATTCATGAGATAATAGGCCTCTCTAAGACTGGCGCCCTTCTTCCAATCGGAAAATATGTCAGAAAACTTGTTGAGAAAACCTGTAAGTCAAGAAGTGATAGGCACGGAATGACCATAGAGCCTATTGAGAAAGATGACATCAAATTGATGTCTATGAAACTTGGTTATAGATTCCAACACACCAACAAGGTAAACAGTGTGTTTGTGGCCACAATTCTCGCAGCTATAAGAATTGTAAATGAGAATGGAAAGTTTAATTTGTGTGAGATCCTACACACACAACTGATAGATAACATTAAGGCAACAAGCATGATAAGACCAAAATATTCATATTTGGGTCTCTAATCATATATATGTACTTCCACATTGTTGGAAAAGTGTCTAATTTGTATCTAGACAAATCCATTCCCACAATGCCACAGATATCTCTCAATCCATGTATTGAGAGCACCTTGAAGGACTACATGCCACTAGAGTTGAAAACATTCAGGGCTAAGATGCAAATGAGCTTTAGAATTCCAAAAAAGATAGTTGATAAGTACAAGGATACTATCTATTTTATGGTTGAGACTGACACAACATGCATGGAGGCAGTTGAACCAAGAGCAAAGTGGATTCATCCACTACAATATGAAGTGGAAGAGCCTATTCTAGAGGCTTCTGATCAAGTTTTGTTGTCAGCACCTAAAGACCCTAATGAGCCAAGATGCGGAACCTATGAGGAGAAAACAAGAGAAGTTGATGTAGTGTTAAACAATGCAACAACAAAAAGGAAGGTTGCTAAGGTTACTGTTACCCAAAATTTCTTATCATACAATTTTGGCCTATTTTCACTTGCAAAGGAAATCCACAAGGTTTTATGGCTTGCGCCCTTGGCCCCGTGTTCTTCAATGTGTCATCATGCTCTAGTTCTGATCGTCATGTTCTAAATCGCAAAGACCAGGGAGATATTCAATTGTCAAGGTCTACAGGAAATAGCTTATTTCATATCAGATGGTATCAAAAAATTTCTAAGTATAAAAACCCTCAATGTTTTCCATTTCTCTAATGTCTTTTTAGTTTTGAGAAACCTTGGTTGTTTTTTACCTCTTCACACTTCTTCCCTGATGTCGACATTTCCTATGTGCGTTGTTGCAAACAAGTGGGGCCCAGTTCTTCAAGGATGCAATCGCTTGATCTCCAATTTTCTAGTGGTTGAGTCTTTATTTTGGCGACTAGGCAAATGTCCAGTCACTTGATCTCTTATTTCTAGCGGTTAAGTGTTTTTCATTCAGTAACCCAGTGTTTTCACAGTCGCGTGATCGCATAACCCTGGCGGGCGGTTAATGTTATGTCTAGCGGTCTCAGTTCTGAAGTGGTTAAAATGCAGTCAGGATCAATGATTGTCATGATACCGCAAAGAAAAAGTGCTCGAGGGTTAATCTTCTTGACATTATGATGACCATCCGATCTTCTAAATGAAGGAGTCTTATGTCATGGTGGGACCAGTGTCAGGTGTCGCAGGTGGTGCTCATTTTCGGTTGGCCAAAAGATGGTGACAAGGGCATGTTGGTAGGCCTGAATTTTTCAAGTGATGATAGTGCAATAAGATCTACGATTGTCACATGATCATAAGGAATATTCTTCCCCTTTGCGATCATGCGACCACCATCTGATTAAGGCTGAAAAGTTAAGTATGGTTGTGGGTCTGAAGTGTCGGTCATGCCGAGGTGTTCGTTTCTCATTGGTTTGTGACTAATGATGTGGTTGGTGACTTCTCAGGGCCTTGTAACTATTTTGAAGAATGATCTAGGCCGTCTGATTTACTAGTAAATGATGACATCAACTGTCGTGTTTTAAACTTGGACCTAGTAGCCATTGGAGCCCGAGTTTGTACCTCTCCATGAAGTTCCCTACCAGTGTTTGATCTAGTGAGCCATGAGCGACAAAGGGGGTAGCTCAGATTTAATTATTCTAGGATGGTTGCAGTTGGGAAAATGATGTGAAGATTTGGGCAGCCATTGCATGTTGATTCTTGCTTCCTGAGGTACTATGCCAATTTAAGTAATAGTCGCTGGTGGATGAAAAGGGTTGGCGCCACCTGTGACCGTTTATGTTTTTAAAATTCAAATATCTGTGACGGTCAAATTTGAACAATTATAGCGAACCTGACTTGCAGAAAGAAAGGTCATGGCGGTGGCATGAGGTTTTCAACTTGCAGCAAAGTAGATGGATCAAAGCGGCTCGTTTGCAGACAGTTATGGCAATGGGAAATACATGTTGGCACATATTTGATCGACCAAGATATTTTGAGGAGGCATTTATGATCAGAAGTGACAGAGTTAGGGTTTCGATTATTTTATGAAAATCTATGTACCCCTAAAAGTTTGACTCCTGCCTATGTGCAAAGGATATGTATATATTTGTTTTTTGGAGCTTTTAGAGCTTAGAGTTTACAATTGTAAAAAGAGTTTCTCTTTCTTAGGAGTTGTTCATGGCATTTGTTCTTCCCTCTGGCTCTTATAGTTTGTAATCTTTCATTGATTTATCAGACTTAATAGAGGCTTTCTGTGGCATTTGTTCTGCCCTCAGGTCTTTCCCTTGTCTGTATTTCTCTTATTGGATATAATATACTAGCTTTGTTAGAGGAATCTTGGAGTTCCAAAGCCCTTCTTTCTTTCAAATTATTTGTGTACTAATGTGTCTAATTTGATTTGAGTGATTTTGTGGGTATACTTCAACCCCTTGTCATTCTGTCTCATTCCTGTGCCCTTTTGCTGAAGAGAACGTTTGCTTGCAATTCATAGTCTGTGTCTTTTGTTTAAGCCTCTCTATGAAACACTTATGCAAGCCTATTTAGAAAGATTGTGTTCTATTAGATCTGAGAGCCTTCATGCTAACTTGGTCAGTGTATTGTGTTCATTTCAGTTTGGTGTATCACCTAGTAGGTAGTTTGCTTTCAGTCATTTCCCTTTCAGCATTCCTTCTATCCCTTTCCCCTCAAGAGTTTATTTTCTTGTCAAGAGAAAATTAAGGTGATTATCCAAGAGGAACCAGCCTAGATCCTGGAGGTCTCATCTTGGTTAGCATAGGTCCCACAACCTAGAGATGATTCTCATGTTATACTAGTTTATCAAGACTATGAGGCTTGAAAAAGGTGAAAAACTTAGAGTATAACAATTTTGGCATGCCAGGTGGGACAAGAAAAAGAAGTCCATCTTCAAAGATTATGCTATCTCTGATATACTAATTGCATAACACATACCTTAGAGGGGTTAGCAATCAAGTATATCTGGTGACTCCATTGGTGTTAAGAGCAAGCAGACCATAGTTCTGATAGAGCTTATGGAAAAAATAGATTCTTGTTATGGCAAGACAACTTGCATTCACACCCATTAATCATGGTAGTCCATTAAACTTTTCCCAACACCATGATGTGCCTTTGGCAGCACTAAATAGTCTACCTGATTTCACAGGTGAAGGACAAACAACAGCTTTTGAACATATAAGAGATGTGGCTACCATCTGTAGTATACACAACATCACAGAGGAAGATGCCGCCACCAAGTTGTTGGCTGCCTCCTTTAAGGGTAAGGCCCTGGAATGGTTTAGAAATCTGGCAGTTGGCTCCATTACTTCATGGGATAGACTTGGAGAGCTCCTTAACAATTATTTTGAGGATGAATTAGTCTCCTTGTATCTAGTAGAGCAACTCCAAATTATTAAGAGAGATCCCCAATAACAGATGACAGATTTCAATGGCAGATTCCTCAAGACATGGAATAGGATTCCAGTTAATATAAGGCCTTCAGCAGATTGTGCTTTCCTTTATTTTCTGAGAAGCCTAACTAGTGATATATTTGTCATGACTCAATCTTTAGGAGGTTCTTCGTTACCTCAGGCTTTCAACCTAGCTGTCAAGGCTGAAAATTTCTTAGTTCAGGCTGGTATGATAACCCCAAGGCCACCCATGCCTATCTTTCCCAATCTTTTGTCCACTACACATCTACAAATTCCTCCATTTACTCCTATACCTGCATTAATGGCACCTCACGCCAACACTAGCTATGGGGAATCCAAAGGTGACCTTTCTCAAGAGCTACTCAAATTAAAAAGTAGTCAACAAGAGATGAGAGGTGATCAACAAGCAACAAACCAAAAGATGACAAGCCTGTTGCGGGCTCTAACCAAGGAGTCGATCACTATAAAAAGGTAGAATCAGGAGGTTAGACCACCTTATCAATAACAAGACCAAGGTCCTAGCCAATAGTACCAAGCTCAAGAACAACCATACCTGTAGAATAGGCCACAATATCAAGAAAAATATCAAAGTAAAAGGCAAAATTTGGTAAGAAGGCCTTTCCATCCCTATAATCCAGTCAAGAAGATAGTCCCAATACAGAATATCCAAGTAGCTGGCAGTCATCCGAACCCATTTTTTAAGGAGGCTACAGATTTTCCACTTGTTCTCTTGAACTATGAGCTTCCTATTAGAGAAAGGTCAAAAATGTTACATCAGGAGGTCATTGTTGCCCCAATGCAGAAAGGCTCACCAGATCAACTGGAGGACAATGGAAACTTAATACAGTCTTGGAGACCCTCCTAGACTATGTACCCGAGTTACATGATGCCAACTCTTTTTAAGGAGGAGATCCAGAAGGAGATGCCTCATGCCGCTGATGAGAACCTAGAAGCCTTGCAGACCAAATAGGAGACTCACAAGGTTCAAATCCCAAGTTTCTTGCCTAAGCCCATTCATGACCCTATCCCAAATTTCCAACCACCTCATTTTATCCCTATAAAGGAGACACCTAAAAGTTTTGACTTCCCAAGTGACAATGAGCTCATCCTATAGCAGATAAAGCCCTATGAACCAATTCCTAAAGAGCCCCCTACACATCATAGCATTTCAGGCCACCAAATCTCAATTCCAGATCTTTGTACTTCGCATGTCTTCCTTCACAATTTTGCTTTCACAACCTCTTAGACTCTTTTCTTCACTTCATGCTTACATTCGCATGCAACCAAAACCATGCTCACACTTCTTTCATATTACAACTACATAAAATAAGGAAAAACATTCCTTCCTTTATACCACACTCAAATAATTACAAATGAGTCAGCACACAATTACAAAATAAAAGTTTCCACATGCTACATCAAAATTACACAAAACTGTCGGCTTCCAGATGCAATAACTCTTCACTCATGTGACCTCGAAGTTTGCACTGTGAACCACATCATCATCAATGTGTCTCAAACTTCCCTTTAACTGCACAAAACCAAATTCCATCCCGATTAGGAGATATCATCCGATTTCCACAAACCGCTACTCAAGAACACTGCCTAAATACTGCATCTACCAAAATACTCATAACTTTCATGAATCAATGAATTACTGTCTGCACTCTTAACCATAGAAAAATAACATATCAAAGAGTATAACATCAACATCGCATAGTTCCAATTGCAATATCCCATGTGCGCTAATCAAAACATTGTTTGCTTCTCTGCTAGTCTCTAGAAGATCACTGTGTTGACATCAATGACAATCATAATCATGAATGCAACAACAACTGCTACAAAATGACTACCAACATCCAACATTCATTCCTAACACCCCCTACACCTCATAGCATTTCAGGCCACCAGAAAGAAGATGATTTTTGTCTTTTAGGTGTACTTTTTCATGATGATCATGAGGAACAGGTAGATTTGTTACGTGTTGATGAATTAGAGCAGCAAGACAAAGATTGGGAAGAAGGTGGAGAAGGTGAGATCTTAGCTTATTTATTTGAGGAGATGCCTTCTTACATTGAGCAGGATGAGGTAGTACAAAATTTACTAGTTGGGCCCTCTAATTGTGAAAAGAAAGATGATACAGTTGTCACTGACTTAGAACAACAAGATGATTTTGATTTGATAATTGACGCTTTTTGCTCAACTCTTGTTGACGTTCCTCATCTTCCTGAAAAGGATAATGGCTTGTGTGTTCTTGAGGAAGAGGTTGTGTTTCAGGGGGTTAATTATGTTCCAACTACAGAAGAGGAAATGATATGGAAAACTATCATGGAAAGGCAGAGTCTTGATCAACATGTTGAGGGCATTCATAAGGTGCATACTGAGCAGCAAGGGAGGCCTGGTTTCATACTCTCGAGAGGGTGCAGTATCAGATATCTAGCTCATATAGGGTGAAGTGAGGATTCAACAAGGGGTGATGTCAAAGGTCCATTCCTTGGAGACCAGGAGCTTATTCGGCCTTATCAGACTCCCTGGGAGGACAACACCTATGGTCTCATCAAGGTTAGTAGTCTGGACTACCAATTTCAAAAGTTGATATGCCAGGTAGTTCAGTATGTTTTTGTATTCCACTTTCTCCTTGTTGGCATCAAATGTGCAAAGTATAAAACCCTAAGGAGGATGGGGAATTATTTCAATAGTCCAGTGAATGGTTTTTTTTTACCATTTTTTGTACTGGTTAGTTTAGGATAGGTAGGTTTCCCTACTTTCTAGGTTAGTTTTCCTATTTTCCAAGAAGTGCTCGAGCACATTTTTTTGTCCCTCCCTCCAATTTGACTCTCTGTCAAAAGGTTTTTTGTGTTCAAGAGATGACTCCTATGCCCAATGGACTGTGTCAAGGCCACTTGTTTTCATGTCTAGCAGGCTAATATCCAGCAGAAATCATCAAAATGTTACCCAAAATTTCTTATCATACAATTTTGGCCTATTTTTGCTTGCGAAGGAAATCCACAAGGTTTTATGGCTTGCGCCCTTGGCCCCGTGTTCTTCAATGTGTCATCATGCTCCAATTCTGATCGCATATTCTAAATCGCAAAGACCGGGGAGATATTCAATTGTTAAGGTCCACAAGAAATAGCTTATTTCATATCAGAGGGTATCAAAAATTGTCTAAGTATAAAAACCCTCGATATTTTCTATTTCTCTGATGTCTTTTCAATTTTGAGAAACCTTCATTGTTTTCGACCTCTTCACACCTTCGCACTTCTTCCCTGACATCAGCATTTCCTATGTGCGCTATTGCGACCAAGTAGGGCCTAGTTCTTCAAGGATACAGTTGCTTGATCTCTATTTTTATGGCGGTTTTGTCTTTATTTCGGCGACTGGGCGATTGTGCAGTCACTTGAACTCTTGTTTATGGTGGTTAAGTGTTTTTCATTCAGCAACCCAACATTTTCACAGTCACGTGGTCACGTAACCCTGGCGGGCGGTTAATGTTATGTCTAGCGGTCTCAGTTCTGAAGTGGTTAAAGTGCATTCAGGATCAACGATTGTCATGATACCGCAAGGAAAAAGTGCTCGAGGGTTAATCTTCTTGGCATTACGATGACCATCCGATCTTCCAAATGAAGGAGTTTGATGTCATGGTGGGACCAATGTCAGGTGTTGCAGGTGGTGCTCATTTCCGCTTGGCCGAAAGATGGTGACGAGGGCATGTTGGTGGGCCCAAATTTTTTAGGTGATGACAGTGCAATAAGATCTACGGTTGTCACATAATTGTAAGGAATATTCTTCCCCTTTGTGATCATGTGACCACCGTTCGATTAAGGCTGAAAAGTTAAGTATGGTCGTGGGTCCGAAGTGCTGGTCATGCTGAGGTGTTCATTTCTCATTGGTTTCCGACTGATGACATGGTCGGCGACTTCTCAGGGCCTTGTAACTATTGTGAAGAATGATCCTAGGCCGTTTGATTTACTAGTAAATGATGATATCAATGGTCATCTTTTAAACTTGGACTTGGTAGCCATTGGAGCTTGAATTTGAACCTCTTCGCGAAGTTTCCTACCAATGTTTGATCCAATGAGCCATGAGCGACAAAGGGGGTAGCTTGGATTTAATTTTTCTAGGACGGTTGCAGTTGGGAAAATGATGCGAAGATCTGGGCAATCATCACGTGTTAATTCTTGCTTCCTAAGGTACTATGCCGATTTAAGTAACAGTCATTGGTGGATGAAAAGGGTTGGCGCCACCTGTGACCATTTATGTTTTTAAAATTCAAATATTTGCGAGGGTCATATTTGAACAATTATAGCGAACCCAACTTGCAGAAAGAAAGGCCATGGCGATGGCGTGAGGTTTTCAACTTGCAGCAAAGTAGATGGATCAAAGCAGCTCATCTACAGACAGTTACAATGATGGGAAATACATGTTGGCACATATTTGATCGACCAAGATATTTTGAGGAGGCATTTATGATCAGAAGTGATAGAGTTAGGGTTTTGATTATTCTATGAAAATCTATGTACCCCTAAAAGTTTGACTCCTGCCTGCGTGCAATGGATATGTATATATTTGTTTTTCGGATCTTTTAAAGCTCAGAGTTTACAATTGTAAAAAGAGTTTCTCTTTCTTAGGAGTTATCTGTGGCATTTGTTCTACCCTTTGGCTCTTACAGTTTGTAATCTTTCATTGATTTATCAAACTTAATAGAGGCTTTCTGTGGCATTTGTTCTGCCCTCAGGTCTTTCCCTTGTCTATATTTCTCTGATTGGATATAATATACTGGCTTTGTTAGAGAAATCTTGGAGTTCCAGAGCCCTTCTTTCTTTTAGCTTATTTGTGTTTTATTGTGTCTGATTTGATTTGAGTGAGTTTGTGGGTATACTTCAACCCCCTGTCATTCTGTCTCATTCCTGTGCCCTTTTGTTGAAGAGAACGTTTGCTTGCAGGTCACAGTCTATGTCTTTTGTTGAGGCCTCTCTGTGAAACACTTATGCAAGCCTATTTAAAAAGATTGTGTTCTATTAGATCTAAAAGCCTTCATGCTAACTTGGTCAGTGTATTGTGTTCATTTCAGTTTGGTGTATCACTTAGTAGGTAGTTTGCTTTCAATCATTTCCCTTTTAGCATTCCTTCTATCCCTTTCCCCTCAAAAGTTTATTTTCTTGTAAAGAGAAAATTAAGGTGATTATCCAAGAGGAACCAGTGTAGAACCTGGAGGTCTCATCTCGGTTAGCATAGGTCCCACAACTTGGAGATGATTCCCATGTTATACTAGGTTATCAAGACTACAAGAGCTTGAAAAGGGTGCAAAACTTAGTGTATAACAGTTACCTCAAAGATCTTGAGAATTCATGGAGTATCTCAAGTAGACCTAGACAAAGAAAAGGAACAAAAGATTGCTTTGGAATTAGAGAGTGTAGATGCAGCAAAGGCAGAATCAGATGATCCTAAGTTGAAGAAGGTGAAGATAGAAAAATCTGATGATCAAAAAGGTAAAACTGATGTTACTCCTGCACCCAAAGAAACCATTGACCTTACTACTCCTCCTGAGTATAAGGAAATGCCTAAAAGGAAGAAAGAGATCAGCATTGGTCATCCATCCTCAAGAGTAACAAGGAATAGAAAGAACTCACAAGCACCTCCTGAAGTAAGTTTCAAACCTAGTCTCAGTGTGCTAAGTGCAAGAATAATTAATGAAGGCAAAATTGATCAAGTAGAGAAGTTCTATGAGAAATATAGTGAGATTGATAAATCAGAGATACATGAAATTATTGTCAAACACATGTTGAAGTTTAAGAAGATGGTCTTAGAACTAAAGACTATGATTCCTGATAATGTATGGAATATCTTAGAATTCCAAAAGAGACAAACTATTGAAGAGGATCTAAGGGTAAGAGAAAAGATTCTAGATGATACCCTTCCAGTATTTTCATTAGAGAAGAAATCCTTGTTGCTAGACTTGGTAAAGCCACATCTTAGAACTAAGTCAAGGACCCTACACATAATGGACAAGAACTATGATCTTGTTGCCAAGGAAACAGAGAAAGTCTTTGAGAAGGTCTTTATGAATAGGCACATGTATCTATCTACTGCGCCTACAGCACAAGTACCCACAATGGTTGCAAAAGAGTCAGAGACCATCAATGTACAATCTACAGGTCCACAGGATTTAGCACATATAGTTGTTACATCCACAAAGGCAAAAAAGACTGCGCCCATGACAAAGACACCTAAGGATTATTTTGTCTTTATTGACAATGTGAAAGTTACCATGGTGGCCACAGACATGGATCTAGACAAGTTTGAAGAGGCATTTGTAAGCACTCAAGAAGCTGAGAACTTGTGTAGGAACACTCCTCCCAATCAACAAGAAGAAATACTGATTGAGGATATAACAAATGAAAAAGAAGAAGAAAGAAAGAAGAACAAACAAAAAAAGAAGTTGAAGTAAAGAGAAAAGAAAATGAACCATCAACTGAAGTGATCAAGGTAAAAGAGGAAGTTATGGATAGTACTCCTATCACTCGACTTCCCTCAACAGCATTGTTGTCAAGTTTGACACCTGACACAACTAGTTTGGATTCATGGGGAGAAGAAGACCTGATGAAGTTCAGTGTCTTAGCTATGGAGAAAGCCAAGGAGAAACAGGTGATGAGGAATCCCCTCTTTGTAGAATCAGTAAACATCTTGAACAACTTGTTACCAGCAGACAAGAAAGTGTCTAAGGTACACTCTGTTGATGATGTGAGTACAGTCATTTCACAACTCAAGAGTAACTTCTCTAGCCTAGAAGAATCTGCATCCTTAGTTGCTGAAGAGAAATATTTGAAGAAGGGGCTCATTGAATTGGTTAGCAACTATGCACTTGACCTGAGCTCACTAAAGACTAGTCAAGCATCCTTGAAGGAGTTTGCAACAAAGGGCAGAAAGATCATTGCTGACTGTATGAACCAAGACAAGCTGACTGGTGATCTATACAAGAAGATTCAAGAGGTTAAAGCTATGATAGACAGCATAAGGAAATCAATGGAAGATCTATCAGTTGATGTGAACATGTGTAATAATGTCTACCAAGGCCAAATAGATAAGATTGAAAAAGCTGAGAAAGAGATGTCAAAGATAAGGGTAAGACAAACACAGCTCAGGAATGCTCTTGTGCCCTCACTAGATATACTCTATCAGAATATCAAGGAGATCGATGCCACCATGGTGACATATGATCAAGGTCCTAGCACAGATTTGGAGAAGATGGAGAAGCTATAGTACGCATTATGCACCCATCTACAGATTGTAAATTCACTGATCACATTTTGGAAGGAGATCCAAAACCTGTAGATAGCATATCCAGATGTTCTCCCACAGTGAGTATTTGTAGGTACAATTTTGAAGCACCTTTGTCATTAATGTCAAAGGGGGAGTAATGTATAGAATATGGAGTCATATATGTAAAGAAAATGTACAGCAAAAAGTATAAGGGAGATATAAGTTAGAGTATGATTATTAGTTTTTGTACAGTTAGTCACTATGCCATATTCATTTGTTGCCATCAATGACAAAGGGGGAGATTGTTGGCAAGTTGGCTATACTAATGTATATAACTTAGTATAGTGTTGTCATTATGGAAACAAAGTTATATAGTAGTTTGGAGTCGCACTTGATGAGAAGATCAGAAATCGGCTAAGTGTTGAAGACTGGATAGTGTACAGAGTACCTGAAGATCAAAGCATCAACGCACGTGCGTACGATCGAGTTATGGTATGCACCCTGAAAGATAAGTTGGTTAGACTATATTCATACCTAGTCTATGAGTGCATGATCAGATATGCAAGTATGAGAAAGTTACATACAGTTGAAGTTACACAGCCAGTGTGTGCCAGAGAAGAACAGAGTAAGCAATCAACTGTTAGCATTTTGATTTGCGGTTATATTCTAATGTTGTAAAGGTTATGCGCCTATTGTAATTAGGTTGCTGACATGTAAATATGTTTGTTTGTAAACACGCTTGGACCAATTCAATTGGAAGCGTTGTATGTAATTAGTTAAAGGGTCGACCTAGTTGTTTGCTTTGTATGCGCATATAAATATGAGATGCGCCTATTGTAATTAGTATGGATGTTGATATAGAGTTGTGATAAGCAGAGTAGAAATGTGCAAAGAGTTTATAAGATGTATTAGAGCTTTGCAAAAGGTCAAAACATCAGCACATCAAAGGAACTGATCAGACAAACAGTGTCACAATGACAATTCATCCAGTAGATATAGTGTATATCTGAGATCTGAAGGTTGTAGCCTTTACCACTTGAGCAGTGAGCTCTAGGACAGTGCGTCCACACCCCTAATGGGGTTTATTGTAAATGAATCCTAACAGGGTCTGACCCTTGACAAGGTCTACTATACTAAATACATTATAAAGCAACTCCTAAGAGGGTTAAGGATCTTCTAACAAGGATCATAAAACACTAGTACAGAATATTAGTGGGTGTCAATTCCCACCAAGATTTTTACCTATTTGGGTTTCCCCATAACCATATTGGTGTTATGTGTTGATTTCATGTTTCATGGTCATATGGATGTTCATTTCAGTACTTAAGCATTTAAGTTCAGTTTAAAGATTAAGTGAAAAGATAAAATACAGTCAACACTGATTCAGCCCCGCCCCCCCCTCCCCCCCTCTCAGTGTTCCCATTCCTAACATGAAGTTGTAGAACTTGTCAACCCCTTTGGGAAGGTGGAAGACATCCTCGATATTATCTAGCCTTAGGTCCAGAACCACTTCTCCAACACTATTCTTCACCATCCGTTCATCAGGTACATAGTGGTTGGCTAGAGTGTTAATCAGATCAGATGACAATATGGAAACTGGGTGAGTTGCTTCGTTCACCAAAGAGCAGTGTACCAAGAGCTGCATGTTTTGGTGCGCGATAACACCAAAAGGCAAAATTGAGGACTTAGAAGATTTTGACAAAGGGTCTGAGAATTTCGGACCGCGAAGTTTTGAAACTAGGGTTTGGTCTATTGGACTCGAAAACGAGTCCGACGGTGAGTTTGACCACACACTCGCCAAGGGGATGAGAGGGGACTACCTCACAACCCCCGAAATAAGACCAGATGACAAACAAAACCCTAAACAAGAAGGGAAAACCGATAACCTAGCTAAGACCAAAGGAAACGAGAAACCCTAACCTAAAGGCCAAAAAATAAACAAAAATGGAAGAGAAGAGAGGGAGAAGAGAAAAATTGACCTCGAAAAGGACAGAGGACGAAGATCGACAGGAGAGATAGAGGCAATGAGCAAGAAGCAAAGACGCACAAAGAAAACTCTGAAAACACAACAAGCGAGAGCGTAAAAGTGAGTTATAAAAACCCATTCCGCCTTATATAGGCAATACCAGAGGCTGACGTTAGCATCCCCGTTGATCAGCCTTTTAGCCTTTTAGGAGTGTCGGACCTCCGAAAGGCCGAAAAGGTCGAAAGGTCGACTCCCTTTTGGGGAGTTGGACCTCCCAACACTTCGACGTCCGAAAGTCTGACAACTGCCTGTGTCTGGGAATTCCTAAGGCAAGAAGATTGGCCGCTGCTCAAGACTTTCGCCAATTCGGACCTTTTGCACTTTCAGACATCCGAAAGTGCGAAAGTTCGACAAGACCAAAAAATAAGAAAACTAACTGAAAACAAAAGGACAGAACAAACCAAAAACCTAAAGACAAGCTAAAAAGAGGGGGGGGCCTGAAGCCAAGAGGCAAAAAGGGGAGCGTGGTTGTGGAACCACAACAGGTAGTTTCAAAGTGAAGTTGGATTTAGTGAAAATCATACACCTACTTCAGCGCCATTGTGGTCTTCCAAACCCTCTGCGGGCTTCATTTCTTGCAAGCCAAGCAAAAGATTAAAAGTGAGAAGAAAAGTAATATCATGAGTAAACAGAGAAAAATGAAAAAATGATGAGAAAGTGAAAAATCAAAGTGAAAGTGAAAAGTAGAATTTGGCTCAAGGGTGTGCAAGAATCTCTACCAGTGCTATAAAAATAATCACTAAAGGGATATTCATGTTTGTGGTGCCACAACGATAACCTCATCGGGGCTATGGACGCCTGATTGGCAACGAGGCTCTATCCAGGATGCTTTTGAAGTAGGGATATTGAAATAACTAATTTTGATGAATCTGAGAGATTACTGAGTTCTTGTCGACAAGGGAATGAATACACTTGCACATTGTTGGCTTGCTTCCAACACCCCAAGTTTTGAATTTTTAAAATTTATTAAAGGGCAGCATTTAAGGATGTGTTAAACTTGAACTTAGAACCTCAAGGTTCAAAGTTCAAAGTTCAAAATGTGTGAAGTCTATCAATTCAAAGTTCAAATATTCAGGGTCTGACTTCAGAGGGTGAGAAGTTTAAAGTTCAAATTCATGAAAATCTCCGGCAATATGGTATATATGGGTACACTTGTCTCATGTTCAAGAGAAGTCTTTCACCATCATACATAGTAGTGAAATCAAGTGGTTGAACTATCATATGTGACTGTCGAATGGAAAGTAAAGCTGAAACAGATAAGAGAATTGTTTAGTTTTGATTTTGGGACACTTGAATATCATTAAGGGGTATAGTATTTCCTTATTGTTTAAGAACATTAAAATCCTTTGCAAGTCCAAGATACATTATAAAAAAATTCATACAGTAAAGCAAATGAGGATCTTCTGACAGGATTTCTTAAACAGTCAATAATCTCAAATTTTCTGATGCCAGAAAATCAATCTTAGTGTGGGGGGCATAACTCTCATTTCCACCGTTGGATTTCACACAGTTTTGGATATGTTGTGTAAAGGCTAGTTGTGCAGACTTCCACTGGAGCGATTTCCAAAATTATTCCTACAACAAAAGTTATTTGCTACAGACCGCAGGTATGTAAAACTGTCATGAAAATGACAGTTACGTTTTGTGACTTTGGTTGTCTCCAACAAAATGTCACATGTCCAAAATCAAATTATATATATCATTAAAAATATATTAAGCTATGTTATTATAAACTTTCAAATCAATAGCTTATAAAAGTATCAAATGCAAAAGGAGAAAATCATTGAGAATTGAAAGTGAAAGGAAATTTAGCCTTTTCAAGAAACGGTTACAGGAACCGAAAGGCAATTGAGAAACATTATTTATTGTAAAAATTTAGACATATGAGGGGTTCTTCTTTCTCGAAGAGTCAATCAGCTACAGGGAAGACAAAGTATTTTAGAAATAAAATTTGTAACAGAGAGAGTAGAGGTAAAAGAATATGTTTTATTTTTTGAGCAGCTTTAATGAAGTTGTAAAAGTAAAATGATCTGTAGGTTATTTTGCTTTGTATTTAGAAATAAGGAGAAATTGATACATCAGATCTGTGCATCTGAATATTTTTTTCTTCGATTGAAATTGATTAGTTCGTCATTTCAATCGTATTTTTTAGTATTGTTCTGCATCATCAAATCAAGTATATGAATATATCATGAATCAGTTGGTTTCTGATGTACTCATGCTTAGTAATTAAAATATTTAACTCATCCTTAATTTCTCTGTGTTTGGGAAGACTGAATAGATGATCAGTTGATCATTCATTTGTTTTCTCTGATCTTTTCTATTGTAATCACATTCATTTCATGTTTATGGATGAATGTCAAAAAGCCTTTTGTATCTTCAGGTTAAAGATACACTATTATTTAATTCACTGAATATCTTTCTAGAAGGGAGTTGTACCTTTGAATTCAGAGGAGGGTTATCAACCAATGATAACTCGTCCAACTGTTAGTACATTTTGTTCTTCTTTTTGGGCATATTGAGTCATTATTTTCTTTTCTTTCTAAAGGACAAATCTATATACTAACACACATACATGAGTAACTTATGGTCAAGGTTCTTAGGTCTAACTTGAGAGTTATTTCCCTTGTTGAGTGCTCGTCCTTATCACCCGATTTTTGGATAGGTTACCCGAAGATTCCAAGTTCTAAGTTATTTTGTTCGTGAAATCTTCAGGAACATTTCTTTAGTGGAGTCGCCAGATGTTGTGAGGTTCTCACAACACCACCCATCGCAAATGAGGACCCCCCCCTCCCCCGTTTTTGTGACCTTATTGCTATCAACAGTTCTACTTTGAGTAATTTGGCGTTTGGTTGAGATGTGAAATGCTGTAATTGAGTAAAATTGAGAAAATTGACTAAGTATCAAAGTGAGAGTGGTTTGATAAAATTTGGCTAAGTCTAGGAGATGGAACAAAAAATAGAAGTTGGACTAAGAAGAGATAAAATTTGGCTAAGTATAAAGTATTTTAGAGATGAGACATATTTCGCTACCCATGTAAATGTTGTTTCATCTTGGGGCTGGGACATAACTTGCTATCCATGAGAATTTTGCTTCATCTTTGAGCTAAGACATGTTTCACTACCGATGTAATTTGTGTCTCATCTTGGAGCTGAGCCCTTTCTCTTGCCTCTATTTTGTGTCTCGTCCTGGAGCTGAGCCTCCTTTCGCTACCTCTGTATTTCGTGTCTCATCTCAGGGCCTTATTTAGGTCCTCAAAACCATCATCCAAGTCATGGTATGGCCCAAATTTGAAAAGGGCAATGATATTGCTTACATCAACCCCTTTAAACTTGACAATTTAATCACAAAACTCAAAGTTTTGACTCCTCAAAGCAACGGTTATACCAAGAAATCAAATCAGACCTACAAAGCAATAGAAGATGGATCGAAATGGCCTTAAGCCTCCCTATATATAAAGCGATGTGCATTGGGAGTAAAGTCAGGCCTAAATCTTATTGGCTAAAGCCTTAATATGAAACGTGACACATAAAATTATGAAAATCTGGTGTCAAAAATTGAAATTGCAAGCCTTATAAAGGGTAGCATGTGGGCCTAACTCTAAAATAAATAAAGACCTCAAATCTGATCCTTACAAGCTTAACATGTGGGCTAGGAAGATCACAATGTGTTTGAAATTTAAATTAGGACTATCCCTATCCCTAGCATGTAATTAATTTAAGTCAAATCGGGCTCAACTCTAAGAGATCTACCCTATATCCCTAACGTGTGGCCTTGGGACTGCATATCAAATTTACATTTGAATAAATGGGACCTAAATCAGTCCCAATTATGTAATGTGTGGGCTAGATATGGTATAGACCAGGCCCTAAGTCATTTACAATCAACCCCTTGCTCCCAAATATGATCTCTAAGCATATAACTTATAGGTAAAAACAAGTGGGGACTCCAAAATTCAAGGCATGGACCTAAATCTGGGCGCAAAACATTAAAATTAGACCAAGCATAAAACATGTAAGGCCTAATTAGGCCTAAAGTCGAATTTGCATGGACCCTACAGCCTAACGTATGGGCTCTAAAATCAAGGCAGTGATCCCAAATGAAACTTATATGTGGAGGCACAAAACTCGATGCAAACATTAATTAAGCAAGGATAAGCCTCACATTTAATGCAAGGCTTTATCGAATTCAATGGTGAGCATCAATTGGGCCCATGTATACCTCGAACTTACCCACATTAGGGCCCTAAATTTGAAATTGAAATGATAAAATGAAATAAGTTTTATGCAAGGGAAATCATTCAATGCAATTGAGGCATTTAATATCTGATGATAAGGATTAAATATCATAGCATTGCAAGGGAAAATCAAGCTCTATATAAACAAAGCCATTTCTATAATTCAAGGATCTTACTTTAAATCAGATTGCAAGCATAGCTGAGAAATGTTGAGCCAGCTGGGGTAGATTATGGTGTTTTTTCCTAATCATTTCATTGTAGCCTTGCATAAAGGAGTTGATAAAGTGTGACTTACATCATTTTTTTTTTAAATTGTAGGTTCACAATTTACCAACATTCAATTGCAAACGCTCAAGATTTTAAGAGTTTACCATTAGAATTGAAGTCTGATTTTGATCATCATACACGATTTCAAGGCCTGGATTAAAGAAAAGTCACCATAAGGCTTGAAATTTCTTTCTTTTGTTGCTATAAACAGTGACTTTCAGAGCCACTTCACTCTATGTCAAACTTTGTTATTGACATCCCAATCCTATTTTTTTATTAATATCATATTGAAATTGGATTGACAAGGGTGTTGGAGCATCTAGGATAGAAATTCAATCAGATTCTCAATGTTTCCATATCATTTTGTACCCTAGATTGACTAGATTTTAAGTCTGATGTAAATAACAAAAGTTCTAATTTTAGTAACTTGACTTGTGCTAACCCCTGATTTTGAGAATAAGATTTGATTGAAGCAAAACAAAGTCATGATTATATTGTTTGTTGTAGGGCCAATCATGAAGAGAAGAGCTAAGAATATCTCAAGGCCAGGACCTCAAGCCAAGGAGACAAAGGACATGCCAGCCCAAGGCGGAATGGGAGATGATCAAACACCAAAAAGAAAGGAGGTCAGATCTACCAGCGAAAGAAAGAAGCACGAAACCAAAAGTTCAAGAAGGATAGAAGATGATGTTGATGAAGAATGAAAGAGGATTCGTCAACAATGAGATAAAAAGGATCAAGACATCCAAGGGAGAAACTTAGAGGATTAAGACAAGAGAGAGACTCTAAGACATCCAAAAGGCGAAGAAGATGAATAAATTTCAAGAAGAAGCAATTATGAAGATGAGCCATCACAATTGAAAGATCAACAAATAATTTCTGGTCAACGGGTAGGGGGTATTTAACAAGTTTCTAGATGAGTTTGCTAAGGTGGGAGCCATTTGCTCGACCAATAAAAACATGACAAGTGTCCCTATGGAAAGGATTAATAAGATTGTGTCCAGGTTCATTTATTGTGAAATAGAGGATGAGGGTAACACAATTCCCAAGGTGATGAGTTGGCTTCTTCTACATGTTCTCTCTTCTCATTGATCCACATGTCATTGATCCTTATCCAGTTATTATGGATTTGAATTTTCTTATTGGCCCGTGAAGGCAATGTAAATTTCTATTGGCCTACGTGGTGGTGCTTAATTGTAATTGGGTGGGTATTAAATATTTGTAGCAAGTGGTTATGGAAACCCTAATTAAGGCTTTTGTAGATTGATCTCAGCCTTTGATTTTAGATTTTTGTCTCTTAATCTTGGCCACTCATTGTACTTGAGCCTCTATATAAGGTCATTTGCTCATTTGTAAAAGGGAAGATTGAAGAAAATTGTTGCTTAAGTAATGCCAAAATTGCCCTTCCTATGATTGTTGTGCTTTGCATGGTGATTGAGTTGGAACACTTGGTGTTATTGCATGGTTTCTACTTCCACAATTAAAATAGAATTTTATTTCAAAGTTGTTAGAGTAAGAGTAGAGGTAGATAGATTGTATGGTGATATTGGTGGATGTTTGATTGGTTGACACTATAAAACTAGGCCCCTAGCTCCTTGTAGATGCAAGGGTGCCTTGTGTGGTAATCTAGTAGTTGTACTCAAGTTCAATTAGCATTATATCATTAATTTGTACTCCAAGTTGGATTGAGGGGAAGGTGTTGATATGAAAACCATTTGAGATCCTTTGAAGCTTTCCACTAGGTGGAGTTGAAGTCAAAGGCAAGTCTCCATTTGGTAGGAGTCCTAGTCCATCCATTAGTATTCTCATCCATAGTTAGAAGTAGAAATAGTCTAGATAGGAGTTGAAGAGAAAAGTTGGAAGTGATATAAATCACGATTATATTTTTATTGTGAAGACAAATCTTTAGGAGTCCAAGTAAGTTGACATCCTTGAATAAAAAACATAAGCCCGCATAAGTGATTAATCAACAAATCACATCATTTCAACTGAGTTAGATATCTATAGTTGTAAGGAAAAGAGGAACCTTGGAGTCATTCCATGATCTTCATTGCAAAGCTTAGCATGGGAGATGACTTATTCACAAGGAGGGTTTAATGCTCTATGTTTCTCGAAACATTGAGTGTTTAGTCATGCATGCTATGTAAGTGGAACAAAACTCACATCAACACCTATCTACATAATGATCACCTTTTCCCATGAATATGTAGCACTTTTATTATTAATTAATCTATTAAATTACTAATAGAACACATAAGATCAAATTTCTAGTAACCTTTAACTAGTAAAAAATTAGGTCTCTTGCAGGACACCCTCTAATCTCCTCCAGAGAATAAAACCATGAAAAAGCAACAATAATGGACATGGCGTTTACAACTCTTTTTTCACGTATCCATAGGCTTAGTTGAGTATGTAGCTTTTGGCATCAATGCCCCTAGAAATATGCTCACTAGACTTTGTTTCTAGGAGCTATTTTGATTGATTGACATAAGAAATCTCTGCATTATTATTCACTTTGTGGAAGCTTATTAGATATACAAACATATATAATTTATTGCATGGTAGCAACATTCTATCCTTCAATTTTTCCCAATTGCTACCACCAAATAATAATTTTTGATAAAACTATTTTTATCCTTTCATTTGTTGTTTTCTTTTAATTCTTGATAGCCTTGTTTTCCCTATCATTGGAAGGTGCTCTCTTAGAAGTTAGCATCTATTTGCAATCATTGAGGGATGGGAATCTCACAAGTGGAAAAGGCATGGCCTTTAACTAACAATATAAGAATTTCATTCCATGGATCCATAAGCTTTAGTATATGTTTGCTCTGTAATTTAGAAGTTTAATTGTGTTGTCAGCAACAGTGATTGCCATGTGGGTGCCTTTCTTCAATGCCGCGGTGATGTGTTTGATAGGCACCATCTCATTTTGGTGACTAACTATTTACTTTCCAGTTCAAATGTGCCTGGCGCAAACCAATGTTCAAAGATGAAGCCCAAAATGGGTACTCAATCAATCTATTAGCTTAATTTGCCTCCTTGTTCAATCACAAGAATATCTAAAGACCTCAAACACTCTCTTTCACTTGAGTTATTAGAGAAGCTCACGCGGCTTGTACCCTTAGACACCTATCCTATTAGAAAGGATGTACAATAAAACTCTTCTAATAAGTAGTCATATATTTTCATTGCAACAAATTATGTTTCCTTTTACTAGAAATGTCGTGTCCCCAAAGTTCCTAAGTTGCCGGTACGGGTACGGGCACGGGTATGGGTACGTGGGTACGGCAATTTTTTGGGAGGGGGGTTTGGGTACGTCTAGGTACGTTGGTACAAAAAACATATAAAATATATATATATATATATATATATATATATATATATATATATATATATATATATATATATATATATATATATATATATATATATATATATATATATATATATATACAGCCTGAAAAGTAGAAACAAAAATTAAATTTAGAATACAACATATCAAGCATATGTTAAACAAAACTTATAACTACCATAAATATTGCACTAACACATTTATAATGATTTACAATAAGTCTAGTTTCATATTAGTTTGTCAAAACTTGAATGTTATGATAGATATATCATATATCGAATTCATTGTTTCACACTAGTTCAGCTGGTAAAATAATACAATTAGTAATCAGCGTCATATGGGTCATCAAGAAAATCAAGATTTGTGGAACCACATGCAGCCCCAATATCACTTCCACAGCGAGAACCATGTTCGTTGTTTGACTCCACAGAATGTAAAGATTGTGTGGCAACTGAAAAATCCAGCTCAGCTCGCTCAGGATCTACATCCCACAACTTTGTGCCCCCTTCCTTGTACTGATTTTGTTTATGAGTAAGAAGGCGCAAGTTGGAATGCACATAAACCAACTCTTCCGCCTTACTTGCTGCCAATCGGTTGCGTTTCACTGAGTGGATAAAGGAGTATGTACTCCAATTTCTCTCAGCTAAAGAAGAACTAGCAACCTATTGAAAATTTGACACAGTGTTCGAGAGTTACAAGTATAAAATTAACTTTAAATCTGAAATTAACAATTTTTTTTAATTCAAAATAGTAAACAATATAATAATAAATTTAGAGAGAATAATAAAAATTAAGAAACTTACTTGCGATAAAAGTTTGATTGCAAGAGTTTGAAGGTGTGGTGATGTATAGCCATTGAGGTACCACCAAGCATGAGCATCCTTTGTATACTTGTCACGGATAGCAGCAACACTTTGACCATTGGAGGATACAAAATCAACAAACTCAACTGTAACTAAATCCTCCATTTCACAATCACGGAAGAGTTTAGTAAGTGTTGTTCTACACCCATCACTAACTTCTCCATCTCTGTATGGTGGTACCCTTGTTGGCTGAGAAAGAATTTCATCACTATAAAATTTTGGAGTCAATGCAAATGCAAGATGTAGTGGGGTGGTCATTTTGTTCCACCGCTCAACACAAATTGACTGAACTTCTTTGAAGAAAGTTTCTTCAAGATCTTTCTCTTTTCTATTGATGATGTCTCTCATTTCCTCACTCATCGAGTCAATGCCATCGTATACCATTCCCAAACATGGGTGATCCATGTCTGTAAAACGAATCATGCTCATGATGGGCTCGGTGAAACTAAGAAGATATTCCACTCTTTCCCACCAAGTGTCATCTAGGATCATATGTTTTACATTTGTTGCCCTTTCTGTATTGGATTGCCTCCATAGAGACCAGCTTTGACCAATAACCATGCTAGCAAGTGCCTCTCGCACCAACACAAGTCGCCTCAAGACAATTGTGTTGGATGCAAATCTAGTGTCAACAACCTATTAAAGTATTAAAAAACAAAATGAAAATATGAAGAAGTCATTATCAAATTTAAAAAGTAGATTAATAATTACATTTGAATGTAGAATTTAAAAGTTGTAGTGTTTCAATTACCTTCAGCAACTCCAACTTTGAATATGATCTAAAAATAGATTGTGACATGTTATGGTTCGTGATGAACATCTGAATCTCTTCAGCCTCAGCATAGATTTGTTTGATCCAATCTATTTTCTTACCCAACTTTTGTAGCATTAAGTTGAGAGAGTGGACAGCACAAGGTGTCCAATAGATGTGTTCAAACCGTGTCTCAATCAACATACCTACAGCTTGACAGTTCTTTGCATTATCTGTTATTACTTGGACAACATTTTGAGGACCCACATCCTGAATGCATTGTATAAGGATATCAGCAATAAATTGTGCATCCTTCACCTGTCCCTCACAATCCACAGCTTTCAAAAACATTGCCCCTTTAGGGCACACTGCAATCACATTAATTAACAGCTGATTTTTGGTATCCTTCCATCCATCAGAAATAATTGACACCCCTGTTTGTTTCCATGAATTTCTAATGGGAGCCAATGCATTGTCTATGCTTTTAACCTCCTTTGCTAGTAAGGTGCTACGCACCTTCTCATAACCTGGCCTTGTCCACCCTTGCGGAGCCTCATTTGCTTTTCTCAACATATCCTACCAATATGGTGAGCGTACAACATTAAATGACAAGCCATTTGCATATACACATCTTGATCTGCAATCTCTCTAGCCTCATTCTTGAATGCTCTCTCTAATGGCCCCTTGCTTCTCTTCGTAGTAGGTTCTTCTTCAATTCTGCCTAAGAACGGGTGGTTCTCTACTATGATATCAGGATAGTCACTACGAGATGGAGAAGGTGGGGGCCTCGATCTACTTCCTTTTCCGTTGAACAAAGGATGGCTTGTGGCACATCCAACTCTTGCATTTGCTTCCTCCTGCTCTCTTATGAATCCTGCTATTTGTTGAGGTGGTAATCCTTCCTCATTCGGTCCTATACATGCTTTGATACCCATTTGGGGAATGACACACAAATGGGCTTTCACGCGGCTATAGGAGCTAATTTTCTCCACATGACAAAAATTGCATTCCCAAACAAATGTTCCACCTCCTTTTACTTGGCTTTTTATTGTGACATATTTCCATAATGATGAATTTGGGTCGGTCTTGAATTTCGGTTGAGCATTAGAAGTTGCCATTATACTATCTACAAGAGTCAAGTCAACAAGTTAAAAAAAGACATATTAATAATACAATATTAGACAATGAATTTAAAATAATTAATAATATAATACTAAAAAATTATAAATGTTATAGTTAAAATAATAATATTAAACAATAAATCATTTTGTATATTTAATAATATTTATTATACAAAATATATTTACTATTAAAATTTTAAAAAATAAAATAAATTTTGAACATTAAATAAGAAATATATATTAAGATTACAACATTATAATTTATAATATATTAATAAATATATTATATTATTATATAAATATTAAATAATAAAAATGTATTATAATACTTTAATACTCTAAGAGTTTAATCATATAAATTTTTAAATTAATAATATTATAATACCTGGACATTAAATTTTTAAAAAAATTACAGTTTGAAATTTAAATGTTATATACAATTTAAAAACTTAAGAAACTTACAATATTATATAAATTAAACATAAAATATTATAGCATTCACTATAAAATATACCGAAAAACATATTAAACATTCAATATAATATTAATATAAAATATACCAGAAACCGGAAACGTATTAAACAATCAATATACTATACAATATAAAATAATAATTATGGTATATCGTATATGATATATCCATTCACTACGGCAAGTTAGAGTTTAAAAATTAAATACAAAATAAACTGGGGGTTTCGAGAAACATACCGAACGGCGAACAGGTTGCAGATTTTTATCGCAAAGTGACTCCTTCTCCACGCGAACAGGTTGCAGGTCGCAGTCTACAGTTACAGTCTACAGTTACAGTCTACAGGTCTACAGTCTACAGTTCGCAGTTGCAGGTCCCAGCGGAAAGAATGAAAACTTGTCGCAGTCTACAGGTCGCAGTTGCAGGGCCCAGCGGAAAGAATGAAAGTCTTTTGCGGCAGAAAGATTAACTAGACGAAAGTGAAAACGCGTAGGATATTTAAGATATTTGTTATATTGAAGATATTTGTTAGTTTCTAGGGTTTTCGAAAGTGAAAAAAGGCTTTTAAAAAACACGTCACCGGAAAAAAACGCCAAGTCAACAACCGGAATCGAAGTCAAATTGCCACGTCAACAAAAAACGTTTGCATACGGGAGGAAAAAATAACATACGTTTCCGGCTTTGAAAAATCGAACCCTGTTCGATTCCACAGGGTTTTTGGTACGTATCCGAATCTGATACGTACCGTACCAGTATTTGGAAGACAAATGAGAAGTACCGGTAACTAACAGTTCAGGCAAAACCAGAACTGTTCTTCTCCGCGCTAATGGTTTTGCAATTAAGGAAAAACATAATTATATTCGTGTTGCATCATTGTCACTATACTTCAAAACAGTTGTTAGATATAAAATATCTTTTATATATTTTTTTATGTAGAATGTTTACTAGTGTAAAATTTACATAATATGGTAAAGTTTCATTTACAGTTTTTATACTTGTTTCTGGCATTTCTCTTTATAACTAATTTATCAAAATGTTTATGTTTAAAACATTTTAAATAGAATTTTCTGAAATATAAAAACTTACAAAATCTAATATCTATAAGAATCCATTACACCGTGAGATCCTATCCACCGAGTCAAGACTTTTCTCCAGACAACTATAAGAAGTTAAGAACTAACTACCGCCCTGGGACCCTATCAACTACACTCCAAGCTCTCTGAAAACTCACTGCCACCATGTGACCCCATCCTCTAGAGTCCAGATTCTTCTACCGACAAAAACCAATTACCACCATGAACTCCTATATCATTTACAGTTCATATTATTCTCCAAATGCTGAAAAAACAATACTTTTATGCTCTTGGCCCCATAGACTGATGGTCTCGTTGATTCGTTAAATATTACTCACTCATTCATACCTATTCAATGTTGTCCAGATGCCCCCTAAAAAAGGCAAATTGACAGCTCTATAGAAATGTCCTTGTAAACTCCATGGCACATTCATACCTATTCAAAGCTGTCCGCCCAAAAAAATGGAATATTCTTTTCAAATTGACAACTCTATAGCAAATATCCGTGTAAACTCTATGGTACATCCGCAATGGCCGGCTAGAAACTTGTCTGCACCTTCACAGAGGTTTCCTTCTTTCCTCGGTGTTTTCGCAGTAGTTTAGGTGGGACTCATCCGGTAATGGATTTCCTGCCTTCCCCTTTTTCACGGCAAAAAGCGTTCTCTGTTCTCAAGAAATTCGCTTTGCTTAGATCTAAAACTGAAGAATTCACTCGGTTGATTGAGGAGTAAGATGGCATCCAGACTCTACCACTGCAATAATACCAGTGAAAAAGTAAGGCTAATGATGTAACAAAAGGTATGTAGTTACTTTTTACTCAAAATCTGTATTACGTATGCCTTTTCTGTACCCTTTACATTGTTTTATTTGCAGAGGAAAGTAGATTTAATTTTCATAGGGCTCTGACTAAATATGTATCTGCTCATAAAATGCTCAACGGTCAAGTAGCATTTCATTTGTTGTTGGTTACCATGTCACATTGATCAGCTAGGGGAAAGGACCCAGTAGTGGCCTAGGCTAACTTTGCGCACCTAGAACTCCTAAACCGTAAGGTGGATTTCGTTGATTTTTTCGGCATGTCTCCGGAGGTGAGTTAAGAGCTTAAAGCTAAGGTTTCAGCTTTTGAGTATTCACAGATCTCTCTGTAGAGATCATGGAGCGCCAAGTGGTCTAAAAGTACCATTTTAAAACGCTTGCCTGATACCCACCATGTTTCTCACCAATAACCGATCACTCAAATGACCCAGTACTTGTGTTCAAATGGCCCAATACTTTTGATCAAATGATCCAGTAATAATTATGAAATGACCCAATAATAGTGGTGCACAAATGAGCCAATTACTAAAAAAAATGATCCACTATTAGTACATGTGCGTTCAGCTATTGGGTATGTTACTAACACTTATTGTGTTTTTTTTGTGGTTAGTTATTGGGGCTCTCTATGACACAGCTATAACAGTTATTGGACCCCCTGTTTGCTATTGGGTCCTTTCCCCTATAAGAATTAATTTTATATTGAAGAAATGTGAGGTTGCCAAATGTCACCAGGTTCAGATTATCAATCACTAGGCTAGTACAAGTTAAAAAGGGGTATTCTGAAACATCTTTGTTGTATATGTCTTCAAAGTGCCTGTTTTGCAGCGCCACTTTAGATTCGTACAACTATGGTGGAGGAAATGAAACTTCTATGGTTTTTTTTAATATTGTAGGGGAAGAGCACTATATCCGTACATTCTAATTTTGTGCACCTTTAGAATTTAAGCTATATGTTGGATTTTGATATTTTTTTTGTTGTTTTTGTATGCGAGTTAACTGTTTAAAACTAAGGTTTCAGCTTTTCGGTATTCAAGGATCTCTCTATAGAGATCATCGAATGCCAAAGGTTCAAAAAGTGGCCATTTCAAAGTACTGCCCATTACCCACTTAAAGATGCACCAATAACCGTTCACTCAAAAATGCTAGTACCTGTGGTCAAATGTCCTGGTACTCATACACAAATATCCCAATAGTGGAGCACAAATGGGCCAATTACCAACCGAAAAAGCTAAAAAATGATCAGCTATTGGTACCTGTGTGATTGGCTATTGGTACATGAGTGATATTTTTTAGGCTGTTTTCATATTACTAATTGAGGGGTCATCATAACAAAAACATAACGGTTATTGGACCCCTGTTGGTTACTGGTGCTCTCCCCCTATCAAGTTTTGAAAAGTTTACAATAATCGCAGGCTCTACCAAATCAACAAGGAAAATAGAGGAACTGGTTATAAGGGTAAGGTTCTATGGAGGGGGCTTCCTAAAACAATTGAGTTGGTGTTCCCGAAATTTTTTAGTAATACTTTAAAGCTGATGGTTCGATGAATTTAGTAGTGCAGCTCAACTTAAAAATTTAAAGATGTTAGTGGTCTCATAAAGAATGCTGTGAGTAAAAAATAAAATAAAATAAAATTATTTTCCTTTTATTTGTTTTCTGCATAATCTAAAATATTAGCTAACTAATAAATGGCAAAAAATAAAATTCTAAGTTATCATGGCAATTTCTAGCCCCACCCCAATTTCATCTCTGAAATATGGAATCCTAAAAAGTAGGGACTGCTATTTTCCAGAAGAAAATTTCGAATAATCCTGTCACATAATTTTTTTGTTTAGATAATTGATGCATCTAAATGTTGTTGATACATGCTCTTTTATCTCAAACCTCACCTCATTGATTGACAAATTTAACACTTTAGAGCAAGTACAAATAAGATGATATATTCTGTTGCAGTTCTCAGAAAACAAAAATTACTTTCCCAAGATTTTTTGTTCTAAAACTCAATTCATATGAAGAGTGACCTGAGCTCCGTATTGGGGCTTAAGGAGGAGTGATTGCACAGGGGCGTGAATGTAATTAGGTGAAATCACAAACGAAAGTCGTTGCAGAATCATAGCTAATATTATTTTCACCTCTAGCAGTGCGTAGTTTTAAACAATGCAGAAACTTGGGCCCAATGTAAATGGCAGCTTGGTGTTAATTTAATTCAACAACAAATTAATGAAAGACAAACAACAAAATAAAGATTCAATATAATAAGACACAGATTTACAGTGGTTCGGCAACTGTCTACATCCACTCTTTGATAGACCAATCCTTTTATTATCAACTGTTTTCAGAGGCATATAATGCAGCAACAGCATTCTTTTATAGACAAATATTATTCGGAATATGAACAGCCAAAAGATTTAGAGGGAAAAACTTGACTGTTGGGTTTCACATTTTACAATCTCCCACTTGAAACCCAACCAATGCTACTGCAAGCAATCTCACATCAACCTGAGATATTAAAGATATGTGATTTTAATATTGCCAAAGTCTGTTCACAAACACTTCGAATGAGTCGTTTCCAGGTTGTATCGGAGTTAAAATAATCTCTACCAAATTCTTGCATAATCACATTTTTATCCACCTTTAGTAGTCTTAAAAACCATTTTTTGAAATACCATTAATTTTATCTGACATAAAAATCATAGCAGTTGCTATATCTAAAAACTGCAAAGCAGAGGATGCCATTTTTCTTAGAGCTGTAGGGGTAACAGTGGTAACAACAATCATCCTTACTGACTTGCTCTGCCCCAATGCTTTGAGAACAATTATTCTAACTTCTGACATTTGCTGATGCTGACCTAGTTTCAATAATTTTATTGTTTCTTGGTTATCATCAAATTTAGCTTGTGGGTGTCCCAAATTTGCATGATTATCATTAAATGCAGCCTGTGAAAGAACAAAATTTCGTTGATTATCACCAAGTACAATTTGTGATTGGTCCAAGCTTGACTCATTATCAACGGATGCATCTGGCGTGTACCTTAATTTTGGCTGACTATCAAGCAAATCATTTGCAGATGTCCTATATTTGGCTGACTTACCATAAGAAGTCCCTCTTGGGAATCAATCTGAAACTTCACAGGCCTGTCACTAGGCCCACCTCTCTCAGTAGCATCCGTAAATCTTCAAAACCAAAGTTCTTCTGTAAACATTGCTGATTGAATATCCTCTTGAGGGAGCTTCCTGAATTATTTCGTTTCAAAAGTTGGCATGGGACAAATAACTCCCACTTTAGTGCGACTCTCAACTACATATAGGCTATCCATTTTACAGCCCCTAGCAATCACCAAAGCCCCCTTCTTTACCTTCCATCGATTAGATTCAAAACTGATGATATACCCTAGAGAACCAAGTTGCCCAGCCGAAATCAAATTGTGTTTGAGCTAGGGAACATATTTGACTTCTTTTAACAACCAACTATTCCCAGTTTTTAATTTCACAAGATTCATTATTACCCAAAACAACTTTACCAAAGTCACCAATATGCAGATTTTCAAAATACTCCTTATGTTAAGTCACATGAAATGATGCTCCAGAGTCAAGCACCCAGACATGGTTTGCAATTTTTTCGGTGGTTAGAATAAGAATACCTGGATCCTCTTGGCATGCTACATTGGCTTCCTCTTCTTTTTCAAGATCCAAAACCTTCTTATATGTCCGACAATTCCTTTTGATGTGGCCTTGCTTGCGACAAAACCAACAACCAGTCTCTCTACTTCTAGATTTTGACCTTGCTTGTGATTTGTCACGATCACTTGAGTTATTCCCTCTTTCTCTCGGTCTGCCTCTATCATCTGCAATCAAAACATTACCTGTAGTTGAAATCTCACCCTCGCTTTTCCTTCTCATTTCCTCACTTAAAATTACACCAACAACATCATCAAATTTTAATGTATTAGTACCGGAAACAGAGTTACTAACTGCCATAACCTTGCTATTCCAGCTATCGGGTAAAGAGGACAGAATTAATAAAGCCCTAACTTCTTCATCAAAACTAATTTTAACAGAAGCTAACTGACTAGTAACTGTATTAAAATTATTTAGATGTTCTGCTACAGAACTTCTTTCAGCCATTTTCATATTAAACAATCACTTAATCAGAAAAACCTTATTTGATGCTGAAGGTTTCTCATATAGCTTATCCAAAGTACTCATTAAATCAGTAGTTGTTGTAGCTTTAGATATGTTAAATGCCACAGACGGAGATGAGCACAAATGAATTGTTCCTAGTGCTTTTCTATCCAAAATGTCCCAATCTTCATCCAACATGGCTGAGGGTTTCTTTGCTTTACCATGTAATGGACGCCACAAATCTTTCTGGTATAGCAAATCCTCCATCTGCATTTTCCACAAAGGATGATTCTGACCATTAAACCTTTTAGCTTTTACTTCTTCAGTTCCCATTGCTTCCACTCAAACTCGAATCTCTCCTATCAAACAATCAAGCACAACCTGCTCTGATACCAATTGTTAATTTAATTCAACAGCAAATTAATGAAAGACAAACAACAAAATAGAGATTCAACATAATAAGACACAGATTTACAGTGGTTTGGCAACTGCCTACATCCACTCTTTGATAGAGCAATCCTTTTATTATCAACTGTTTTCAGATACATAAAATGCAGCAACAGCATTCTTTTATAGACAAATATTATTCAGAATATGAACAGCCAAAAGATTTAGAGGGAAAAACTTGACTGTTGGGTTTCACATTTTACACTTGGCAGCTTTTGAAATTCTCTGTTCGAACCGATTTGGATTGAATTCATTCACACTGTTTCCCCACAAAGCTTGATCGTGGTGGATTTGAAGAATTGGGATCTCAAGCTGAGTACCTGGAGAAATTGAGAACCTTCCGAGCATAATTTGCTTAGATGTCTCTCATGTTCTTGTCACTACTGGTTGATGAAGTCTCAAGGATTCATTAAATATCATTCCCACCAGCAATAACATGGATTCAAGAAAACTAATCTACTAATCAAAGTTTCTGTCTTGCTCTGAAAAGTTAAAAATCTGAAAACAAAACCCTATCTCTATAATCTATAGGCTTCAAAAAAATCTGAAAGGAAAAACCCTATCTTTTTAATCTCTGGTTTTTATTAGAAAAATTCTCTTTTAAATAGTTTAAACTTCAAGCCCAATGTTGAAGAAAAAGAGCACAATCTATTGGAACATAAATAATGTGAAAACAGAACGCTATCTCTATAATCTCTGGTTTTAAAAGAAATCTGTAAACAAAACGCTATCTTTATAATCTCTGGTTGTCATTAAAACTATTTCAAATAGTTTAAACTTCAAGCAGAATGTTCTAGAAATAGAGCATATGACCTAGAATCACTATTCGAACAATCAATTCTAGAAAAGGTTAATTTGTTAAAGCTTAAGAGTCTCTTTTCAAATTGATATACTAATCAAAGTTTTTGCCTAACTCTGTAAAATTAAAAATCTGAAAACAAAACCCTATCTCTATAATCTCTGTTCTTTTCTAAATCTGAAAACAAAACCCTATCTCTGTAATCTTAGTTCTTTTTTAAATCTGAAAACAAAACCCTCTCTATAATCTCTGTGCTTTTTAAATCTGAAAACAAAACCCTATCTCTATAATCCCAGTTTATTATTATTCAACTTGCATTATTTTAAAATTTAATTGATATATTGAACAATCAATTTTTCAAGTCTTTTTCACATGAGCAATATATACAAAAAAAGAGTAGAAATGATGAGATTGCGTGAGCCCCAATACCCATTGCTTCCAATTGTAGTGCTATCGCCATCTCAAGGGAGAATTTTGTGATGGGGTTTGCAATCCTGCTAGTTTTTAGTAAGTGTGCAATGACAAATTCCAATACGTTGCCATAATCAATATGCTCTGAAATACAGGGTCTTGCAAATTCATCAAAAGACATTCCTTCCTTGCTTTGCATAGTAAAATGAAGCATCTTCAAGACAACTTCACTGTCCTCAATACACACTGTACCATCCTTTGAACAGAACATATAAGTACCAAAGGGTCTATAAGGATCTCCAAGACATCCCTTCGTTGCTTTGCATAGTGAAATGAAGCATCTCCAAGACAACTTCACTGTCCTCAATACACACTGTACCATCCTTTGAGTTTGAACAGAACATATAACTTATAAGTACCAAAGGGTCTATAAGGACTTCGAAGATCAGAATCCCCAATATTTTTCTGTTTCTACTAACATAGCTTCCAATGCAATCACCAGATTTTTCCAGTTGTGTGGGCATTGTAACTGATTTCCAAGAGCCTCTGTTTTAGGCTTCTTGAAAGCGCTATTGCTTAACTCTGCTTGATCACCGGTTCTTTCTTGTTCTGCTGTGCATTCCCCGCCTTCATCAGCGTGGAGAGCAATGAAATCAATGAAGAATGCGACAAAATACTAAAAAATATGGCAAAGCTTGTAAAGGAAGATAAAATATTAGTTCAAAATATCACATGATAATACTGGAGCAAAATTTTAGAAGGGAAACATTTCCATAAGAATGTTTGAATACAATCATTTTTACAGAATTTGTTTGCCTACTATTAAAAATTAATGAATCAAATGCCGAAACCCTAGCAAATATTCACAACAAAAGGGAAAAAATCAGCAAGAAATTACGGAAATTTCAAAATACAGCATCAAAGACGTTAAAATTGTGTACAGTGAGTTAAAACAGTCTGAAGTAAATAGAAACATGGCTTGGAGACTTGTGGTGGATGGAAACGAAGCAGCAGCACAAGCACAAAAGATTTGTCTAGTCTTCAGAGGTACCTTCTTTATTGATCTCGTCAAGAATGGCAATGAGAGTGGCAATGAAGGCGTAGTCCGCACCAGGCTGCACGATCACCGAAAACGTGTCCTTCCCCAACAACACATTTGCCACCGTGTATTTCCTCTTCATCTGATTCAGACAGTACAAAACACAGCTTAGGGTTTTATCTCCAAATACAACAGCACAACCAGAGGCAGAGTATCAAAATCAGGGCCAATTTCACTGTATCAAATCATCACATTGTACCAAAATTAGGGCCAGTTTTCACCGTTCAGCTCTACGACGATTCGGTCGCCCTGATAAATTGTGCAGGATTGCTCGAAATAGTATATCTATACATGGAAATCACAGAGTTTTTCGTCCTTATTGTCGGCCATGAACACATCAAGCGCCGTTTTCAGCTGAAACACTGACGATTTCTTCGCAGCAAAGAGAAAACTCTCCTCATCGGAGTTGTCACCCGTGAAAGCCTTCCATCGGTTGTGCATCGAAAACGTGTGCAATACAGCGAAAATCAAACCCTGAAATCTAATTCATTGACATTAATCAGGGTTTGATTTTACCTTTGTTTCATGGTGAGCAGAGGATTTCCGGCGACGTTCGGAAAAGGCAGCGGTTGTGCAGGCTGAGTACCTTTCCAGAAGGAAGGTAGGAACTTCCAGAAAGAATGTAGGAGCTACCAGCGGAAGCTTTCAAAATTCTGTGGTAAGGAAGCTTTTACATTTTTTTTAATCGTTATAATGATTTTTCAGCTTATTCAAATTAATAGAAATTCAGAAAAATTATATTTTTAAAAATAAATATTAATAATCAACTATTATTATGTTTTGGTCTAATAAAATTTAATATTCTATTAGTCAAAGTATACCTGTCTGTTAATTGAACTAATAATAAGATATATCAAACTTACTCAAGTTTCATATGACTATGATACTAGCAGTCACATACTTTTGTGCAAGTCAAACAATTCAAGAAAAGTACAATAATGAATAGATTATAAGACAATAAAATTACCATTTAAAAAAATGTCACAACATTACATGAAATTTAGCTATTTAGGAATCATTCATTCTATTGTAGCAGTTCTTATCACAAACAACATTAATATAGTGATCTTGTAACCAAATTTTATTCCCTTCTAAGAAACAACTCTCTTCTAACTATCAGAATATTTATGAGTCATTAGCCCTGTTATAAAAGAAATTACATTTCAATTTCAAACTATTTCACTTATTACAATCTGTAAATGAATAGATATTCATCCTATTCAATTTAATGGATGAATATCACTACCAAGAAACGGATATGCCACAAGAAGATTAAATTAAATAAGTGAGATGCTATGGTAGAAGCATCTAGCACACAATGTGTGCTGAAACACTAAACTTGGATTTCACATAATGGATTAATCAATATAAGAATAACCAAAGTTGAGAAAAAAATTAATACTCGTATCTCAAAATGAAAAATGCATGTATAAAAATGTCATTAAAGAATTTTGACAGATTGTAACCTGCAAATAAATTGTTTCTTCCCTAATCCTTTTCTTTTTTTAAATTTATGTGAAAAAAAAAAATTAAAATTAAAATAGAAATAAAAACAAAAATCGCATATAGGAAAAAAAATATGAGAAAGTTCCAAAATTATTTTAGAAATATCTGATTTTCTATTGAGATAACTAAAAAAATGTAAGACTAAGAGGATAGATAACATCAATTGAAGATTTTGTATAATGGAAAAAAAATAATAGCTGAGAGGTTGACAATTTTCTGACATAAAATTAATTTTTCAGTAATTAGAAGAAATATTATAAAAATATTATAAATCTAAGAATATCTTGTAATTACACAGGGCATATATATATATATATATATATATATTTCTCGTAGTCTTAGGAACTTGTCTTCGCTATGTTTTACACATGCATACTTATTATCTCGCTCCAAATTATTGTTTGAAGAAATGCTGCCAAAATATCCCCAATGGACCGAACCAACACTACTCAAATGAAGAAATTAAACGGCGGAGAACATTCTCAAGCTCCGCGTTGGACCAGAGGAACTGCAAATTTAGACACAGACGATTCCTCTCAACCCAACAAACTGATCCGCAGGTGAGTTACATTGTGTTTGAACGTTTCTTGGCTTTTTTTCGATATGTGAGCCCAACTTAAAACTCGATCTTTATTTCCATTATCAGTGACCATGGACAAAAGTTTTTGGCTAAAGATGTATTTCTAAGCTACAGCAGTGAGCAAAAATGTCTTGTTAGGAAGCTATACAGAGACCTCACAAACCAAGGTGTGTCCTGCTTCTTTCATGAGAATCGTGAATGTTTACCAGTGGGAGAAGATCCCCCGCCTCTTATAGTTGAAGCCATAAAAACATGCAAAGCAGCAGTTTTGATTCTCTCAAAGGATTTCCTCGAAGCAAAGTGGCTAATGCTTCAACTCTCTGCTTTCGTGGAAGCGAGAGACATAAATCGTACAAATCCCAATCTCAAAATTTTACCTTTCTTCTTCCTGATCTCACCGGATGATCTTAAAAACATTATGCCATATAACGAAAAGTGGAAACAGCTGAGCATATGCAGGCAAACGCGAGCCAAATGGCGCCACGCTTTGAATGCATTACGGCCAAATAATGAGTTAAAGTTCAGTGAAGGTGATGATGAAGTGAAATTCAGAGATGAAATTGTGAAAGAAATCTGGCATATACTATCAAAATGCTCGCCAAGGTGTCATATGCCTTGTAGGCAAGGACAATTGGGAATGTGTCAGGTGAAAAAATCTCATGAGCTTTTAATTTTGTCATCCCTATATGAATATAGTATTTGATTATTTTTCATCGGAATTAAGACCACAAGTGCCAGCATGGGCACGAAGCCCGCGAGTGCGTATTGATTATATTTAATGGCTACAGGTAGTTGCAGATTTCTTCAACACCGTTCAACCCAATTTATTGTTTGACAACCCCACTCAAATGAAGAAATCAAGCAGCGGTGAATGTTCTCAAGCTCCGCATTCGACCGAGGAAGCTACAAATTCTTGTCATCCCAACAAACCGATCCGCAGGTGAAATACATTCTACTTGAACTTTTCTGTCTTACATCGCCATATGAATCCAATTTTAAAACTCGTTCATTACTCAAATTAACAGTGACCGTGGACAAAAGTTTTTGGCTAAAGATGTATTTCTCAGTCACAGCAGTAGGCAGAAAAATTTGGTGAGGCAACTTTACAGAGATCTGACAAACCAAGGCGTGTCCTGCTTCTTTGATGAATATAATGAAAGTTTTCCGGTGGGAGAAGATTTTCCCCCTGGAGCCGCTAAGAGATACAAAGCAGCAATTTTGCTTCTCTCTAAGGATTTCCTCGAAACAAAGTGGGCAATGCAGGAACTGTCGGCTTTCGTGGAGGCTAGAGACATAATCCGTACAAATCCCAATCTCAAAATTTTGCCCTTGTTCTTCCAAATTTCACCGGATGATCTTAAAAACATTAGGCCATACAACAAGAAGTGGAAACAATTAGGGTTATGCAAGCAAACGCGAGTCAAATGGCAGCACGCTTTGAATGCATTACGGCCAAATAATGGGTTGAAGTTTGCTGAAGGTGATGATGAAGTGAAGTTTAGGGATGAAATTGTGAAAGTAATCTCGCATATTCTTCCAAAATCTTCACCAAGATATCGTATCCCTTGTGTGCAAGGACAAATACGAATATGTCAGGTGAAAACACCTCACTACCCTCTTTTGATTTTGTCACGCACATACGCGTAAGCCACGTTTATGCAAATGCGAATGTATTAAGTACATTAATTGGCTACAGGAGGTTGCAGATTTCTTCAACACTGTTCAACCTGAAATATTGTCTAAACCAAAGAAACCAAGCAGCGGAGAATATCCTCAAGCTCCGCGTTCAAAGGGGAAAACAAAAAATTTATGCAGAGATGATTCCTCCTGCCCCAACAAACTGATCCGCAGGCAAGATAAATTTTATTTGAACATGTCTGTCTTTCTCCGCCATATGAATACAATTTTAGAACTAACTTGTTATTTCACTTATCAGTGACCACAGACAGAATTTTTTGGCCAAAGATGTATTTCTTAGTCACAGCGGTAAGCAGAAAACTTTTGTTAGGCAGCTCTACAAAGATCTGATAAACCAAGGCGTGTCCTGCTTCTTTGATGAAGATCGTGAAAGTTTACGGATAGGAGAAGATTTTCCCTCTCGTATATTTGAAGCCGCTAAGACATGCAAAGCCGCAATTTTGCTTCTCTCTAAGGAATTCCTCGAAACAAAGTGGCCAATGCAGGAACTCTCGGCTTTCGTGGAAGCGAGAGACATAAGCCGTACAAATCCCATTCTCAAAATTTTACCCTTATTCTTTCTGATTTCACCAGATGTTCTTAAAAATATCACGCCAGACAACGAAAAGTGGAAACAGTTGGGGATATCTGGCGAAAAGCGAGCTGAATGGCACCACGCTTTGAATGCAGTACGGAGAAATAACGGATTGATGTTCAGTGAAGGTGGTGATGAAGTGAAGTTCAGAGATGAAATTGTGAAAGAAATCTGGAATTTACTTCCAACGCACTCACCAAGGTATCATGTACCTTGTATGCAAGGAGAAGAACGAATGTGTCAGGTGAAAACAATTTACTACCTTACTTTGCTTTTACCACGTACATATGCATATGTAGGCTCTCCGCTCATGTATTAGGTACATTTATCGGCTTCAGGAGGTTGCAGATTTCTTCAACACCGTTCGTCCCAATGAAAAGGGAATCCGCATCGCAGGATTGTATGGTAGAGCGGGCCACGGGAAAACTACACTATGCAAGGCTTTCTGCAACTTCAAATTGGGGGATTTTGAAGGTAAAGTATGTTATCTGGAATTTTCAAGAGGCGATGCTTTCGAAAGAATAAAAGTTGCCCTGCAGTGTCTCACTCACTGCCCTCCATCGCATCTCCAAACAATGACAAGCCAAGATCAGGTGAGCAATTCCGTTTTCTGTAAACTTTTGTTACAGGATTTTCTTCCTTCCAATATAGAATTCTGTATACGGCTCCAGTATTATGTAAATGACTCTAAACGAACGAAGACTTGTGAACAATTTTTGTAAGTATTCTGCATTTTCTAATAACTTACAGGCACAAGTTGAGTTGGATAAAAGAGGGAAGAGCCAAAGGGTATTGCTGGTTCTCGACAACATCTCAGCTGAAAGCATAGACGAAGCGACCTATTATGTTGAAGCAGGTTTCAGGAAAGATAGCTGCATCCTTTTGAGCGCAAGAACCGTAGATGTTTTAATAAAGCATTTCAAAGTGGAGTCACAGTCCTGCATGCGCGTCCCAAGCCTTGAAGAGGACGAAGCCATACGCATACTGTTGGAAAGGACATCTATACAAGAGTCCACGTTGGGGGCAACAGACAGAGCTTTGGCTTCAAAGTGTGCAAAGAGATGTTCGTTCAAAGAGGTCGGTTGGAGTGGTCAAACATTTCATCCGTTAGCCTTAAAAGCTTTTGGCGGCCACCTATTCAGTAAATATGGCTCACAATTGTCAAAATGGGTTGGATTGATAGACCAATCCGGTTTGGTAGACCAATCCGGTTATGGTTTGGATGACCTCTTGGCTGTGCTGGGCAAAAGTTTTGATGACATGCATCCCAAACACCGCACTGTATTCATGCTTCTCACCTTATATATGCAGCGCAATATGTCACCCAACAAAGCTACCCAGTGGCTGGCAATAATATGCAACAAAGAGATCGCATTTATACAGGAGGCAGTGAGTTGAATATTTGTTTTCTAACCCTTTTAGTTTGAGATTTGGGCGTTTTACTTGTTTAGTGGAAAACCCATTAAGCTCTCAATTTATATGTTGTTTCAGGTTGAGGATCTATGTAAAATGTCTTTTATTGAAGAATTTGGATCTATAATTCACATACATGACCTCTACATTGAATTCGCTCGAAGCAAAGCAAATGAAATGGGGAGATGGCTGTGGTGGAAGGGCGACCCAAGTAGTACACGTGGGTTGATATCATCAGAAGGCACAGGGTTTGAATTGGCTAAGTTGGAGAACTGCATGCATCGAAGACCGTCCCAGATTGCCCCCCGCGACCTTCGAAATCTATTGCTGCTTCAGCTCGTAGATGTGAAGAATATGAGCAAGCTTGACTTGCGCAGGATGGGCCGTCTCAGAAATATCACGTTACACAAATGCACAGACCTCGCCACGATTGAAGGTATGGATAATCTCCAAAACCTAGCGTGGCTTCAGATAAGCAAGCTAAATCCAATGTTTAAACTTCCTAAGCTAAGCAATCTGGAAAGTTTACAACATCTTGAGATCGACATTGGAATCAGCCGGGTGCTCAATCAGCTGGGAGATCTCACCGGTTGTGTTTCTCTGAGAGAAATTAAGGTTTGCTGTCCATCCCTCTTGGAGTTCCCAAGATTAAATGGTTTGCCGCATTTGGAGAATGTGGAATTTAGAGGGTGTGATAAAGTGAAGGGGCTACTCGACTGTAGTGGATGCGTGGAGCTTCAAAGTGTTGTCCTCGACAGTTGCTGCCAGATGGATTCCTCACCACTCCTCGTTGGATGTAACAAACTATCCAAAATTGTATTGTGGGGATGTGATGTGACTGCATGTCCAGAGATAGATGTACCAAGTGCTTTAAAAACAATGGAGTTGTTAGTTTCATCAGAAGCTGCCTCGGCGCCTAAAGGTTTAGAGTCTTGTTACGGATTGAAAAATCTTCGACTATGGAATATGGAGTATCTGAAGGAGCTTCCAAGTTTCAGACTTTTATCAGATTTGACTGTGCTTGAACTTCGTAATTGTGCTCTAAGGGAAACACCGGATCTTAGATCTTGTGTGTCGTTGGAGGATGTTTCCTTTTTCAAACTAATATATTTAGAAAGGTTTCCCAGCTTCTCTGGACTGACAAAGTTGAAGAACTTACGGTTGCATGATTGCTGGAGCGTTCAAGATCCTCCTGATATTAGTGGCTGCCATCAATTACAAGTACTCCATCTAGTCTTTAACGGCAATATGAAAGAACTTTTAAACATGGTCGAGTTCCCAAAATTGGAGGAAATCAAACTGAGTTGGCACTCTAAGTACGAGGTTACTTATCACAGAAAGTATTCTCACCCTTTTGAAGATCCTCAATCTTGTCTGGAGAATTTCAAAGACGAAAGCTTCCAGAACTCAAGTGATGCGGATATGTCTCTGCAAAAACTTGAATTCAATGTGGAAATTGTTCCGCAAAGTCTTGAAGGGGAAACGGTTACATATGGTCTTGAATTTGATGGCGATCTTCAATCTTTCGCAGAAATGGTTTCGCAAAGTGAACAGTTCCCGCTGAATCTTGAATTTAACAAGGATCTTCAATTTGTGTGGAGCACCATAGAGAAGAAACCTTTTTGCGAAGATGGTTCCACAAACACTTGAATATATATGTATTGCTTTTAATGCGATTATTATCATATCATGTGATCAAATGGTCAAATGATCATAGATGTATATTAATGAAATAGCATTTGGATTTGTGTGTTTGTAATCGTTTATTTTCAAATTAAAAAAAATTGAAGGCTGTGGAGCACATTTTGAATTAACGTTCTAGAAGTTTGTTTATTATCATTTACTACAATTTATATTTTTGTATTTCTAAATGCTTAGTTGTTGGCTTCCAATCATTTATCAAAATGGTTTCAAAGTGAGAAGATCATGAAAGAGTTGACTATTAAGTTAATTGTGTTTGTAAAAGCTTTAAAAATACTATTGAGAAATTGTGGGTGAAAGGTGTTCAAAGTTTTATGCTACAAGACTTGGGAAAACTTATTCAGAGTAATTAAATGAATCTTCGCCAAAAAAAGGAAAAAAGAAAGGTACAATTATCACAATTTTTGTCCAGCCCATTCAAGTTGGCTGGTATAGTTAAATTACGCCTTGAAAAGAAATTCAGTCAAATAAAAAACTATAGAATATTGTTGGGAGAGATAAAAGATTAAAACTGCTCTAAAACTATATTAAAAATGTATAGAAAAATAAAATAAATACACAATAAATGGGAACATATTTTTTTAATTTATAAAAAGAGAAATTGGGAATATATAATATTATAGCCTTATGAACTTCTATTTTGATATCAACACAATAATAAAAACATATATTACATGTGCTACCATAGATGTTGCATTGACAGTTTAGAAACTAGGCTGAATATTAATACTAGCAATTGCACCTTGGTGTGCAATGGGTATGTCAAAGAGGTACATCAAATGGTTGCCTTGCTCTCTCTCTCTCTCTCTCTCGCTATATATATATATATATATATATATATATATATATATATATATATATATATATATATATATATATATATATATATATATATATATATATATATGGGGTGAATCAGTACTTCTAAACATTTTCAACATATTTAAAATTTTCCTTTCTAACCATTTACTGATTCATTATCATTAGCATGCATCACATGAAAATAAATAAAATGTATATAATAATCACATAACACAATTATTTTGGTATCACAAAAATTTTTGTTAGAGGATAAAAACTACGGTGGGGATGACACCCACAAGACTTCACTACTATAGAAATAAAGTTGCTTGGTTAGAGCTACAATGCTTAGCTATTTCTAATAGCTTACCCTGTTAAAGGTATTAACCCTGTTAAGAGTTCTAAACACTGCTAAGTTTACTCTATTAAGAGATTTCACAACTCTAATCTAAGAATTGTACCTGGTTAAAGGATTTGTACATAATATTTTTTAAGATTTTATCGGTTAAGAAACTTATACAATTCTAATTAACTTTTAATCAACAATACAAAATGTTTGTCAGATGTGCATCAACAAATGCTATTCAAAATCTATGTGCTCATTAATTCATTACCTCATACTGTGTATCCATCATACTAACCAATTCAGTACTCAGTAGCTCAATTCTAAATCTATTATGCAATACTTTGTTATTCAGTAGCTTCATTGTTCATTCACCTTCTGCTCTGATCTACTTCATGTATGCAATCTCCAATTTCTCTTCACACATGCATATTGTTGCCCCACTTTTGTTCTCAAGGGTGAAAACAAAGGTGGATACCTTGTGTTAGATTGAGTCATGAATTTTGAGGCATTTAAACTGGAGTCTAAGTCTAGAATTCCCCAAGGATAGGTGGTCTTTATCGAATAACCCCTTCATACCTCTTTCTGATTTTAAGTCGGGATGGTTTTTGACTTCATCCTTAGGGATGGGTAACTAATAGTTCCTAATTCGATAAAGACTTTTATTCCTTCAATCCTACTGATGGCATTCATATGGATGAGAAGCTTCAAATTGACATCTCTTCTCTTTGTCGGGAAACTGAAATTCACCTTCCCCTCAGCTGGTTTCAGGCCATGAAGGTAATTTTCCACGAGAAGAGAACACTAGGATCATTAAGCACATATAAAAGGCCTGGAAATCGAGATTCATGGTTTAAGAATGAATCGGGTCTAGAAAAGTAGCTTAGCAAAGAAGTTGTAATGAACTTCCCCGCTTGCGGAGTTTCTCCTACAGAGGTTATTTTCTGGAGGATAGTGGAAAGTGTATTAGATATTCCATAAAGCTATACGTCTAAATTTTGAGGGAATAGGATCGAGCCCCTATTGCAGATAAAATAGTCTAAGAATGTGAGGAAGCAAGTAAGAGACCCTTTTTGGAGAATTCGCTGTTAACTTCTCCCTTATCGGAGAATCACCTGAGAAGGTTGATTTTCGAGAAGCGACAACTTGAGAAGAAATAAGCACAAGAAGTCACGAGAATTGAATGATCTAGTATGATGAACATAGTCTATTTTGATATTTAGAAAGAATTGATAAAGAAACGGATCCATTGCGGAGTTTTGGAAATTCACTTCTGAGCTTCTCCACAATCGAGTTTCATCCTTCGAAGTGAGTTTTTTTACAAAGGCAATGAGGGAAGAAGATAAGTAAAAATCCGCTATGCAAATTAAGTTACCGTTACAGCTACTCCAAATGGGTAAAAGTAATTTCTTAAGGTTGTTAATAAGGTGCATTTAATTCAAATCTTAACATTAGAACTTTAATAGATATTTTTGAAAATCTATCACTCATGTGGTGTGAGATATGGAAAGTAATGGTAAGGAGGCAAGTTGTTTATAAAAGACTCAAACAATCAAGCGGAGGTTACCATTTGTTCACATCTTTTTCATACGCCCTTGATTTCCCACAATTTTTCAAATCGTCTCACAACATTCTCCAAAGCTTTTAGCAGTAAATTAAAAGCATAATCAGAAGCTACAGCCACCAGATTCATGGGTTTCAATGGATTGAATAGGATTACATCTGAATGGCAAAATTTGACAGATACATCCCTCAGATTCTATGATCTGGGCAACCTGCACAAAAGATTGAATGAGGAGAACCTCCATCCCATGACACAGAAGCTCAAAAGTAGTGGCTTGGTTGAAGTTGTTGGATTTCTTGTTGTAGTGCAAGCTCCCGAGCTTATTTGGGAATGTATAACTAGATTCAATCTAGATACAAAATAGATTTTGATGTTGGATGACACAGTTCTCATCTCCATTGGCAGAGAGTTTGTGCAGAATAGTCTTCATATCCCAGAGTGAGCGGAGTTTTCAAATATGAACTTCTCGATCACAATTTCAGAATACAATAGAAGAAGATGAGATGGAGGAAAGAGATCATAAACTCGTGGTTTTGAAAGGCTAGGAGCAGAAAGGGAAAAGTGCCAAAGACTCTTTTTGGGACAAATCTGAAAGCTAAGATCGTTGACATCCTGGTGCTCCTTCACATAATACAAGGTGAAAGTGATGCATTGAATTTCATAGAACACTACTTCTTCTTGGTCCAGGTAATATGTGTTGAGCACCATTATATAGACTGGGCTCAAGTGGTAAGTGAAAATCTATCCAATGTCTTGAGTCTCGCCAAGTACCAGAATAAATTTTATATGTCTTCCTATTTGATCTATGTTTTAGCTACATTGCAAGTATGGCCAGGACTCCCTAGGCTAGAAGAATATGAAGATGATGTGAAAATTTATGATTTCTTTGCTCATTTGAAGTTACAAAATAGCTATGTCGAGTTCATTAGAGTTAATGACTCATTTAAAATAAGGTTGTGTAGAGAATTACAAGGATGTCCTAAGTAAAGGTTCTCATAAGAGGCCATGGAATTCATCACCCAAGTTGGGAGTTTCTTCATTCAATTTGCTAGTTTCTCATACCTTCATCTTGCAGGTTTTGAAGACTTTCCCATGAAGTTGCCAAGGTACCTCGATGACATGATCGTTCTAGTGGAGGTGATCTGACAGATGTTGCAAGTGAACCTGATCAGTGTGGGAATCAAGAAGAAAGGCTATGAATTCCCTGTTACCATTGGGGCTTACAGCTGCGCGTCAAGGTCAAATGCTAAGAACATGATCAAGGCGTTTAAGGGTAGATATAAGCCAGAGAAGTATGAGGTGCTGAGGCCACAGTTTGATCCAATAAGCTATGCCAAAGATCATCTGCAGATGGGCTCTGTAGTCAGACACATTCTCGAACTCGAAGACTATTGGGTGAATTGCAAAGACGAGTTGGAGAGCCGTGAGAGATTCTACTCCAGGTTGACCATTGAATGAATCAAGTTGTTCAATGTCAACATTGATGTTGAAGGCATTGTCAATGACAGAGAACATATGTATACTAACACATATCGAGATTAGATCAAGCCCTATCCTGTGAGCTTGGAACCAGTTCAAGGTCAAGCCATAGAAGATTTGGAGACCTTAACAGCTAAAGTCATCAAGAGAACTAACAAGTGGGACCAGTGGATGATGGGAAGGAAAAAGAGATCTAGGAAGCCCACCCGTCAATGGGATCCTATAGTCAAGCCGGTGAGTGCTCCTTCATCCTCCTCTTTGCCAGCTTCATCTGTAGCAAAAGGACCAACTCAGCCAGCGGGTGGGGATAATCAGCCACCCGAAAAGGAAATCCTACTTGAGAAGACTTGTGGGGCGGGATCATCTCCAATCATCAGTTCAAATGAAGAGGCCAAAGTTGAGAAATTCAACAAGCTAGCAAAGGAACCTGTTGGAGCCACATAACCATAACAGCAAGCCTAGGGAGGAACTATGGAAATAACATGCGACATTCCTAGCCAACAGGTCTCTCTCATTTTTGAGATTGGTGATGACAGTAGTAGTTCAAAAATTGATGAGATGGATGAGCACTTGGGGTCTCCTCAAAAGGAGAAGAGCGTGTCTTCTCTGAAGGTTAATCCTTTCACTTCCAAGCCTAAAGCTTCTCCTCGGGTTATCAAGAAGTTATTCGTAGAAGACTTACTTTATGTGACAAAGATCACAAGTGTAGAATCATGGATTGATAACACTTTGGAGCAGAAGAGAAAGAGGGTCGAGCTAGGTACTCCTAGTGGTGAAATGATCTCACAAGCAATGTAGGTAGGTCCAGCTGTGAGCAAGACCAAGAAGACTAGGACTCTGACCACTCTTGGTCGAGATCTAGATATAGGTCAACTGACCATGGAAATAGACAAGTTGCTAAAAGAGGGCATTTTAAAGACCTCACTACCTTAAATTTTTCATTCTAGTCTTTAGACGTGGGACTCACCCACCATGACACGAAAGTTGACTTGTGGAATTCTAGCAATGTCTTGATTGAACAAAGAGCTCGAAGAGCTCAAAATTACAAAGACTCAACTCAAGGCGGAGATCAAAGAAATGACTAACTTCATCAAGCATTTGGTCACTCCTGTAGCAAGCCTACCTGATTCTTTGACAACGTTTGATCCTACTTTAGCTGAGAACCAAGCGATACTTGCTAAGTTGTAGGAAGATAGACACTTTAGGCATATTGGAAGGAGGTGGATTGAACAACTCAAATCCGAAGGTCTGGTAACCATCAAGGAAGCTCAGAAATTTCATCTTACAATTAGAAGCAGAGAAATATTCTCTCAAAGGAGATATGCTAAAACTCACAACAAAAAGGTTGAGATGTGAAGAATGTATGGTGCTGCTACATTGGTTAGTCGCTATGAAGAATAAGGATGCCATCAAGGCTAACATATTGTAGAAAGGAGACGAACCTCTAATTGAGTGGCTCCAAGGAGTAGAATTCAAAATGGAGATGATAATCAAAGCGAAGATGGGGATGAAGTTGACCGAAGAGGAAATCAGCAAAGAGGAAAGTAAAATATTTATATATTTGACTGGTCTTCATTCCGAGTCTCAAGCTAGAGGGGATGGAAAGAGCCCAATTGGTATAACCAATATGCAAAAATCATTCTCTGACTACTTGGACCAGCTCATAGAGTTATCTGGGTCTCACCTAGATAGAATACCTGAGCTTCAGCAACTCAGTGGATGCATCTACAAATCCATGATGAAGGCACAACCCTAAAAAGATGCTACAAAATGCATAGAGAAAGATCATGCCCGTTGGCTAATAAGGTTGAAGAATGTGTACATTCTAGATTCTAAAAAGATGATTCCAATTCTTGCAGCCGCCAAAGCTCATAAGTCTAAGCTGGAGAAGGCGAACAGCAAATAGTTTTCCCCTCTTTCTTTTTGATACACATTGTATGATCGGTAAATGGCTACTTGTCATTTACCAACTCTGTAGAATATGAATCGATTTAGTTGATTTTGTAATGGCTTAACTCTTGAAGCCTATATGTAACACTTCAAAAATCAATGAAAAGGTCAGCTAATTTTTGGTGTGAAATACATCTTGTTGTGGAGTCAATATGGATTGTGTTTTGTACAATTTATTTACTGTTCCATGCATTCATGATTTTGGATGTTTGTTTTCCTTAAGTTGGATTAGAATTAGGAAATAAGTGGAGTTCTATTTCTATCTTTTAGTGCAACTAATTGACAGTAATTAGAGTATTACTTGGAGATTGGGAAAATATTCATTCACCTATTTTATATTAGATCCATCTATGTTGTTTACTGCATTTCATTAGCTCAATAGAATTCATTGTTGCATCACCACTGGTGTGAATTCATAAGCACTGTGAAATCACAGAGTTGGTTAAATTTAGAATCAAATTCATTGTCTGGATTAGTTTCTCACTAAGGGCTAGTTTGGTTACCTCTCCTGTTCTCTGATCAAGAACATACCCCATTAGGATTTAGGAACAAACAAAATTCATTGCATATCTTTCACATAAGGGAGCAGTACCTGTTAAAATTCAGAGGGAAGTTAGTTAAAAGAATAACAACTTTCCAACTATTTGTATTCATATTGTCTCTCAAAGGAGTTTGGGAAAACAAAGAGTTAAATCTAAGAAAGAGCAATCTGTTTACCAATAGATTTTTGGCCACTCTAATGGGGAGAGAAATGGTCGCTATACTAGAATATTTTCCATGAGGAAAATGGTGTTACCTCATGGGAACGTGTTCCCTGTGCTTTAACCCAATCTCAGCTTTCAAGATGATCAAGAAGACATAGTCTCATCCTTGAATACTTCCACCTAGAGATACAGAAGAAACACAGAGCTTTATAGGAACGCGAGTCAAGTTCTAGAACAAGAAGAAGCAAGAGCAGAAGCACTTGAAAGAGCAATTCAGAGAAGAAACCAACACAGAGAAAAACACAGAGCTAGGCCACAAAACTAATTTGGAGCTCTAGATCAAAGAAGGTTTCTCAAAAGTACCAAGGGGCAAGGTGGAAAAGACACTACATTTGAAAGGCTCGTAAAGCTTGACTTTCCCATAATAGACTTACCTCGTCACAAAGGTGACAAAAGAAGCTGGAGTAGACCACCCTCACCTCTGAAGACACAATCTTCATTGCCTACAACTTGTCAGGTATTAACTTTACACGGAGTAGTTGCTCCTCCTGTTATTAATTTTCTACAACATCATGCACATACAACCATGGTAGCTCAATGGGCTGCTACAACTGGTCTGTTACAGTTCACAGCATATCACCCTCTCCCTTTGGGGTCTAGAAAGAATTTTCCTAAGTTCTCAGGAGATGGGAAAGTGACTACAGATGAACACATCAAAGCCTTCTTCACAGCAACTCACATCTTGGGAATTGTGCATGAAGATATTATCGTCAAACTTTTTGTTGAAACTCTAGTTGAAACAGCGACAGATTGGTTTTATCATTTGGATGACGCTTCAATTATGAGTTGGGCCACTATGAGATCAGCTTTTGAAGCCAAATTTAAAACGGTCGAAGATGAACATGCCTTGTTGGCCCAATTGACTTCCATTAAGAAGCAAGCTTCTATAAGTATGAGGGAATTCATCGCTAAATTCAACAAAATTGCCAATAAAATTCCCAAGGTTGATAGGCTTACTCCTGCAAATTTGAAGATATTCTTTATGGGTGCCATGCCACTAGACATAAACTATGATTTAAGTGTTAGGAATGGGAACACTAAGAGGGGGGGGAGGGGTGAATCAGTGTTCACTATATTTTAACTTTTTACTTTAATCATTAAACTGAACTTGAATGCTTAAGAACTGAAATAAACATTCACATAAACATGAAACATGAAATCAACACATGACACCAATATGGTTATGGGGAAACCCAAATAGGTAAAAACCTTGATGGGAATTGACACCCACTAATATTCTACACTAGTGTTTTTTGATCCTTGTTAGAAGATCCTTAACCCTATTAGGAGTTGATTTACAATGCTTTAAGTACAGTAGACCTTGTTAAGGGTTGGACCCTATTAGGAGTCTTTTACAATAATCCCTATTAGGGGAGTGGACTCACTGTCCTAGAGCTCACTGCTCAAATGGTGAAGGCTACAACCTTCTGATCTCAAATACACACTATATCTACAGGATGAACTATCACTGTAACACTGCTTGTCAAATCAGTTCCTTTGATGTGTTGATGCTTTAACCTCTAGAAAAGCTCTAATACATATTATACTATCTTCGCACACTTTTTCTCTACTTATCACAACTCTCTATCAACTTCCATCCTTAATACAATGGGCACATCTTATATTTATATGCTCATACAAAATAAACAACTAGGCCGGCCTTATAGCCTATTACAAAAATTGCTTCCAAATGAATTGGCTTAAGTGTTCTTACAAAAAAACATGTATACATGTCAGCAACCTAAATACAATAGGTGCATAGCCTTTACAATATTACAATATAATCGCAAACCAAAATACTAACTGTCGGCTGCTTGCTCTGTTCTTCACTGGCACACACTGGCTGTGCAACTTCAACTAGTTGTATCTTTCACATCCTTGTATATCTGATTATGTGCTCATAGACTAAGCATGAATATAGTCTAACCAACTTAACTTCCAGTGTGCATACCATAATTCATCTGTATGCACATGCGCTAATGCTCTAAGTTGCAGGAACTTTGTACATTGTCCAGTCTTCAACACTTGGTTGATTTCTGATCTTCTCATCAAGTGTGCTGACTTCAAACTCCTATATGACTTTGTTGCCATAATGAAAACACTATATCAAGTCATATATATCAGTATGGACAACTTGAAAACAATCTCCCCCTTTGTCATTGATGGCAACAAAGGAATATGGCCAAGTTGCTAACTATCCTTAATACAAAACTTTTTGTCTTCTATACATTTACTTAGACATAATCTTATATCTCCCTATCCATATTCTATAAACAACTCCCCCTTTGACATTAATGACAAAGGTGTACCAAAAAAATGTATCTACATATACTCACTGAGGGAAAACATCCAAATATGTTGTCTTTAGGTTTTGGATCTCTTTCTTCCTAAAAGTCTGGAGATGGGCGCATAAGGCATACTGTAGCTTCTCCATCTTCTCCAAGTCACTGTTGGGACCATGATCATAAGTTACCATGGTGGCATCTATGTCCTTGATGTTCTGATTCAATATGTCCAATGAGGGCGCAAGAGCATTCCTTAGTTGAGTTTGCCTTGCCCTGATCCTTGACATCTCTTTTTCTGCCTTCTCAATTTTATCAATTTGTTCTTGGTAATCATTATTGCACTTGTTTACATTAGTAGATGTGTCTTTCACAGAACTCTTCACTTGCTCAATCATAGCCTCTGCCTCTTTTAATTTGAAATGAGCATTGGTAAGCTTGTCTTAGTTCATGCATTTTGTAATGATTCTTCTTCCCTCATCTGCAAATTCTTTTAGGGATGCTTGACCAAACTTGAGAAATTTTAGGTCAAGTGCAAAGTTACGAATCAATTCATTCAATCTCTTTTTTAGATACTTTTCTTCTGCAACTAAGGATGCAGACTCTTCAAGGCTTGATAAATTGCTTTTAAACTGAGAAATGATTGTACTTACATCATCAACAGAGTGTACCTTAGACACTTTCTTATTCGCAGGCAACAAATTGTTTAGTATGTTCACTGATTCAATAAGGAGAGGATTTCTCATTACTTGTTTCTCCTTTGCCTTCTCCATAGCTAGGACGTCGAACTTAATCAGGTCTTCTTCTTTCCATGAGTCCAAACTAGATGTGTCAAGTATCAAACTTGACAACAATGCTGAGGAGGGAGTGATGGGAGTGCTATCCATCACTTCTTGTTTTACCTTGATCAGTTCATCTGATGTTTCATTCCCTTTTTCATCTTCTTCTTCTTTCTTTTCTTCCTCTTCTTCTTTTTTCTTTTCTTCTTCTTTCTCATCAAATACATCTTCAATAAGCACTTCTTCTTGATGAGTGGGAGATGTGTTGCTACATAGGATTTCAGCTTCTTTTTTACTCACAAAAGCTTCCTCAAACTTATCCAAGTCTTTATCAATGGTCGTCATGGCTATCTCCATATTATCTATGATAATGGTGATGTCCTTGAGTGATTCTAACATGGGTGCAAACTTATCTACCTCTATTTGAGGTTCCACTATAGGTGCTGAATCTTGAGGACTTGTAGATTGTACCTTGATGGTCTTTGTTGCTTTGTCTTGCTCACTACGTGTTTGAGTGATGGGCGTGGGTGGAGGTTTCATGTGTTTTTCAAAGAATGCCTTCTCAAAGGCCTTCTCTGTCTCCTTTGTTATCAACTCATAGTCTTTGTTCATAATATGCAAAGTTCTCATCTTTGTTCTTAAGTGTGGCTTCACCAAATTCAATATCAGTGTCTTCTCTTCAACAGAACATATTGGAAGATTGTAATCTAGAGTTTGTTCTCTAATTCTGAAGTCTTCTTCAGTGGCTTGTCTCTTTAAGGTATCCAAAATCTCCCATACCTTATCTGGGATAGTTGTCTTCAATTCAAGAACTATCTTCTTGAATTTTATCATGTGTTTGATCAGCATCTCATGAATTTTTGACTTATCAATTTCATGATATTTATCATAGAACTTGGCTACCTGATCTAGCCTTCCTTCTTCTACCACTCTAGTCCTTAATACTTGAAGGCTTGGTCTGAATCCTACCTTAGGAGGTGCTTGAGTATTTTTCTTGCTCCTTGTAGCTCGTGAGGATGGATGACTAGTGCTGACTTGTTTCTTTCTCTTGACTATTGTCTTATACTCCAGAGGAGTGGTAAGGTCAATAGTAACTTTGGGTGCAGAAGGAGTATCATCTTCTTTACCCTTCTGACTATCATCTTTTTCAATTTTTACTTTCTTCATCTTTAGATCACCTGACTCAGCTTCCACTATGGATGCACTCTTAATTTCCAAAACAATCTTTTCATCCCTTGCTTTATCAAGGTCTTATTATGTTACTCCATGAATTCTGAGTATCTTAGATGTGATCTTAGTGACTTTCCTCTTTGTTGCTGCCCTATTAAGTTTAGCATCTACTTCTCTAGTTTTCTCCTCATATGTTCCCCACCTAGGTTCATTAGGATCTTTGGGGGCTGATAGTAGTACCTGTGCATATGCTTCAAGGACACGTTCCTCTACCTCATAGCCAAGTGGATCAATCCACTTAGTTCTTGGCTCAACAGCTTCCATACAAGTTGTGTCTATCTGTACCATAAAACAAATTGTATCCTTATACTTTTCCACAATGCTCTCTGGAATCCTATACCTCATTTGCATCTTAGCCCTGAAGGTTTTCAATTTCAAGGTAATGTAATCTCTTAGTATGCTCTCATTGGATGCCTTGTTAGATATCTGTGGCATAGTAGGAATGGACTTGTCCAAATACAAATCTAATACTCTCCCAACTATATGAATGTACATGTAGATGATTAAAGACCCAAACCTGAATATTTTGGTCTTATCATGCTTTATGGCCTTGATGTTATCAATCAGTTGTGCACACAAGATCTCATAGAGATTAAACTCCCCATCATCCTTAACAAGTCTAATGGCTGCTAGAATAGTGCCTTCAGACACACTATTCACCTTGCTAGTGTGATGAAACCTGTATCCCAGTATCATATACATCAATTTGATGTCTGCTTGTTCAATAGGCTCAATTGTCATGCTGCACCTATCACTCCTTGACTTACATGTTTATTCAACAATCTTTCTGACATCCTTTCCCACAGGAAGGATGGCACCTATTCTAGAAAGGCATGTCATCTCATGTATAAGGTCACTAGTGATTCTTACTGGTACATCACCTATCCAGAACAAATCATCATGAATTCTGCTCAATAATATCTTAATCCATTCTATCTCATAGAATTCATATACCATAGCATACTCAAATAAAGGGTGATAATTCCATTTAGCATATCCATCCATGAATTTTTTATCTAGTTTCAACATGGTATCCATGTGCATCCTTAACCTATCCAACCCAACTGGTTCTTTCTTGTAGTAGATGTAAGCCCTAATGTCCTTGACATGCATGACACCCATAGGCATGTGGGAGAATGCTCTCTCTAAATCATCTAGGGTTGACTTAAATGTGTTCTTCTTAAATACATATCTCTTCTTCTCTACAACATCAAAAACTATGGGAGTGGTCATGACTTACTTGTTAATCACTTTCCAACTGATCTCTGAGATAATCTGAAGATTTTTGAATTGGCCCAACGAACTAGGGTTTCTGCAATTGACCAAATGCACTGCTAATCACTGATAGATCAATCTCCAAGTCTTCACAATTACTTTTGAGGCTTTTTTTGCTCTTCAATCGCTCTAAATTCGAATGCAATAAGTAGTGAAACAACTTTCTATGTACTTAAAGTGAAAAATCTGCCATTAATGCTTGTCGCGTAAACCAAGCTATTACTTCAAAATTTCCAATCTTGAGTTTTGCTAATAATCAGCATGTGCGCTCTTGTGCAAAGGTTCCTTTATACTCCAAAAGCTTAATTCCAAAGGTACCTACCCTGAGAATGATTATACCAGCCACGCAGGGGTCTAGAGCTAAATTAGCTCCCCTAATGACCCTGAGGGCCATTCATCTAGATGTAGAGGGTGCATCCACTATGGATGCATCCAACACATTCTCATCAACTTTGTCCTTTCCTTCTATCCAAATCAAGCTTGCATCTTTCACAAACTTAACTTCTCCTTCAGGATCCAATACTGGTTCTTTGGCCATTTTAGGGCTTTCCTGCCCTTGTGTCCCTGATCTATAGAACTTTGAGATATGTCCAGCCTTGTTACAAGAGTGACAAATGACTGGAGGTCTTATATTCCTCGGTGCATTGACATGAGTAACCATTTTGCATTGTCTCACTAAGTGACCATTATAGTTACATATCTGACATGTAACATTCTGAGAACTTACATTTGTCTAATTTTGATTTCTCTGATCATGCTGAATCCTGTTCTTCTTACTAGTCTTGCAATTCATAGCTCTATGACCAAATCTATTGCATGAATAATAGTAACCATTAAAAGGTCTTACCTTTGTATAGTTCCTTGCAATGTGACCATGCTTGTTACATACAAAAAAAGTGTGTTCTCTAGGCTTGCGCTCATTCTTAGGAGGTCCACCATTGTCTTTGGTTTGATCTTCATTCTTCTCAGTATTAGTAGAGTCTTTTTGTGTATCCTTTCTTTCTCGCATGTTGTCAATCTGGTTTTGTGCTTCATTGTATCCAATACAACTAGTGTCTCATTTGGCTCTTCTTGCATACAATTGAGATTCTATCAAATCAGAACTAGTGTGTAATTTGTCAATGTGATTCTTTGCTTCTTTCAATTTAGATTCTAATCTGTCTTTGCAATTCCTTAACTCCAAGATTTCCAAGTTGGCTTCCCTTAATTTCTCATTGAGTTGAAGGTTCTCCTTGACTTTTTCATTGTAGACTTCCTCATTATTCATCAGCTTATCATCAAACTCTTCAAGTATTTCTTTCATAGATGCATTTTCTTCATTTAGCTTCTTGACCTTTGCTCCTAGATCAGTGTTAGAGCATTCTTTCAGATCCCTTCTTAGTTTTTTGATAACTAATTGAGCATCACTGACTTTCTCTTTTAGTACAATTTCTCTTTTAAATTTGTCCAGGTCTTCAAGAGGGGCTTGAAAATTTTTCTTCAAATGTTTCATTTCTGTTTTGTCCATGATCTCCTCAAGTGGTTAAAATTCTTTGTTGAGGACCAAAGCTCTGATACCAATTGTTAGGAATGGGAACACTGAGAGGGGGGGTGAATTAGTGTTCACTATATTTTAACTTTTTACTTTAATCTTTAAACTGAACTTGAATGCTTAAGAACTGAAATAAACATTCACATTAACATGAAACATGAAATCAACACATGACACCAATATGGTTATGGGGAAACCCAAATAGGTAAAAACCTCGGTGGGAATTGACACCCACTAATATTCTACACTAGTATTTTGTCATCCTTGTTAGAAGATCCTTAACCTTGTTAGGAGTTTCTTTACAATGCTTTAAGTACAATAGACCTTGTTAAGGGTCAGATCCTATTAGGAGTCTTTTATAATAATCCCTATTAGGGGAGTGGACTCATTGTCCTAGAGCTCACTACTCAAATAGTGAAGGCTACAACTTTTTGATCTCAGATACACACTATATCTACAGGATGAACTGTCACTGTGACACTAGTTATCAGATCAGTTCCTTTGATGTGTTGATGCTTTGACCTCTAGCAAAGATCTAATACATATTATACTATCTTTGTACACTTCTGCTCTACTTATCACAACTCTCTATCAACTTCCATCCTTAATACAATGGGTGGATCTTATATTTATACGCTCATACAAAATAAACAACTAGGTCGGCCTTATAGCCTATTACAAACAATGTTTCCAAATGAATTGGCTTAAGCATTCTTATAAACAAACAAGTATACATGTTAGAAACCTAAATACAATAGGCACATAGCCTTTAAAACATTACATTATAATCACAAACCATAATACTAACTGTCGGCTGCTTGCTTTGTTCTTCACCGGCACACACTGGCTGTGCAACTTCAACTGGTTGTATCTTTCACATCCTTGCATATCTGATTATGCACTCATAGACTAAGCATGAATATAGTCTAACCAACTTAAATTCTAGGTCACATACCATAATTCATCTATACGCATGTGTGCTAATGCTTTGAGTTGCAGGAACTCTGTACATAGTCCAGTCTTCAACACTTAGCTGATTTCTGATCTTCTCATCAAGTGCGCTGACTTCAAACTGCTATATGACTTTTTTGCCATAATGAAAACACTATATCAAGTCATATACATTAGTATGGACAACTTACCAACATTAAGAAGAGCACGACCTGCAGATTTAGACATTACTCAAAGAATAGCCGTTGAGTTGGAAGATGACATGATCTCAAGTGGCAGATGGAAAAGAGAAATGCAGATAGGGGTGAGCTCGAGTGGCACCACATTAACCAATGGGATGATGCAGAAGATGTCTAATGAAATCATTGCTTTAAAAAGGCAACTCCCTAAGTTCAATAATTCATATCAAAAACTGTTCTAGGATCAAAATAATAGAAATAATGATGGAAGGATGTTACAATTACCTGCTCCATAATAGAGGCTTGCAATTGAGGCTCCCCCTAAGAAAGGAAATATGTGCATATTTCATCTAATGACAGACCATAATGGTGAGAGTTGTCCTGAAATAGATTGCATGATGCAGTTGTTATCTACCAATGACTTAGACACTATGACACCAGGCAATGAACCAGATTCATGCTCGCATGGTGACTCTATAAATCTTTTTTTGAGTATAAATCTGATTCTGAAGAGTAGGGAGAGTTTTATACTACCATAGATGGCACCACCTGTGTAGTCCTAACTCATAGCCAAAAAGACAAAACTCATGTTGTCTTTCATTCAATGGGAACCAATGATGCATCTACTTCAAGTAAAAAGGAAAGCAGTCGGGAAAATGAAAATCTCAAAATTGGGTAAGAAAAATGACTCCTTTGATTTCATTCAGTTCTATAAAAATTCCAAGATCCAAATTTCTCCCATAGACTATTTAAGGTTGAATCCCACTAAATTGAAAAGATTCATAGATTACTTAAAGGGAGATAGTGTTAAATTGAATCATAATGTTACCTCTTCCAATGAAGATGATTCCTCACTAGAAAAACTATTTGAAGAATGGGAAACCACTGTGCTAGCTACCTTCCTAGGTCAAAAACCTGAACCATTTTATGTCTCCTTGTATATTAATGATTTTAAACTTAGCAATTGTATCATAGATTCAGGTGCCTCTGATAATGTGATGCCTTCCCCTATGGCCAAAGCCTTAGGCCTCACCATGACAAAAGTCCACAATAGATGCTATTCTATGGATGCTAAGCAAGTCCCTGTGCTTGGCCAAATCAAAGATGCCCAAGTAGCTCTAGTTGCCCATCCTGAAAAGAAGATGCTACTGACAATCCTTATTGCAGATATACCAGCAAGTTACGGGTTATTGCTCAGTAGGAGTTTTTGTAGAGATATGGGAGGGGAAATTAAGTTGGATTGGTTCTAGGTGGTAATTCCTATTGGAAATAAGAATGGTAAACTAGAGCCTGAGGAGAAGTCAAAGTTTAAAGTGCTAAAATCTGATGATTCGAAAGCTCAGATCCTATACCAAGAATTAGAATTTGGTAATTACATGATGTTTACCTAGGGCATTGTTGAGGAACCTAAAAGTGAACAAGAAGAAGTGGAGGCTTTTGAGAAAGAAAAGACTCCAAAAGTCTGGACACTAGAATTCAATGGTAGTTGTTCTTCTTTTAGGTTTGGTGCCAGAGTTGTATTAACTCTACCCTCAAGTGAACCTGAGCCAATGGCTTTCAAATTGGAGTTTGCAAACACCAATAATACAATTGACTATGAGGCATTGTTACTCAAAATAATTGTTGCAAAGGAAAAGGGTGTGAGAGTTCTAAAAGCTTGAGGCGATGCTGAATTGATTGTGCACCAAATCAAAAGCCAATACTCTATAAACAATCAGAGGCTGAAGATTTACAAAAATAGAGTATGGGATGAGATTGAAGGATTGGATGCCTTTGCAATTGAATATGTCCCTATAGAATTAAATGCTAAAGCAAATTCACTAGCAATCTCCGCCTACTTACTACTACCTCATATGAAATTTAAAGATAAGAAGTACCAGGTGGAAGTAATGTATAGACCATCAATGCTTGATAATGTAGATGATTGGCAAGTATTCGATGATGACAAAAGCTTGAAACTCTTCCTTAAAGGTAATGAGAGTTCCCTGGAAGAAAATCCATCCGACCTCCCACAAGATCATCCCAAGAAATGGAAAAAGGATGAACCAGGTGTGACTCAACTACAAGGTAATGTCATTCCCCCATATTTCATATCATTAGAGAAATTGTTCAATCACCATGATACTTATGTTAAGAAGAAGAGGATAGAGAAAGGTCTCACGACTAGAAAATATGAGGGGATGAACACTAGAAATGAGTCAAATCCTAGAATGATAAACATAGGTAAGTGTTGCACACTTGAAGAAAAGGTGGAAGCTAGGAGGCTTTTCCTTGCATATCAAGATGTCTTCGCCTAGAGTTATGAAGATTTAAAAAGCTTTATGGGAGGAAATTCCAAGCATCAAATTCCCCTAAAACCTAATGCTACCCCATTCAGACAAAAACAAAGAAACTACAATCCTAAAGTGGCAGACGCCATCTTCAGAGAGGTTGACAAAATGCTCATAGCCAGGATTATCTACCCTATCCACCACTCTACATGGATAGAAAATATCGTTCCTATGAGGAAGAAGAATGGAAAAATAAGGATATGCATAGATTTTAGAAATTTAAATCAAGCATCCTTGAAGGGTAACTACGCACTCCCCAACATGGATCATTTGTTGCAGACAGTTGCAGGGGCCGAAATGATGTCTATGCTTGATGGCTTTTCTGGGTACAACCAAGTCAAGGTAGAAGAGAAAGATCAACATAAGACTATGTTTACCACTCCTTGGGGCACATTTGCATATCACATAATGTCATTTGGTCTTATCAATGCTGGTGCGACGTTTCAAAGAGGTATGGATTTTTCCTTTGCTGATATGAAAGATAAGATCATTGCCATATATCTTAATGACTTAACTATGTTCTCTAAGGAAAGGAATGATCATATTAAGGACCTAGAGAGAGTATTACAAAGGTGTAGAGAACATAGAATTTCTTTAAATCCTAAGAAGTCAGTTTTTTGTGTTACTGTGGGAAAACTATTAGGTCATATTGTATCACAAGAAGGTATCAGGATCAACCCAGAGCGAGTCAAAGACATTCAAAGGCTAAGTTTTCCTATAAGTAAAACTAGAGTGAAATCATCCTTTGGTCAGGTAAATTTGCTCAGAAGATTCATTCCTAAGTTTTCAAAGATCACCAAATGTATTGTGGACATGATGAAGGGTAATCAGAATTTCAAGCGGAATGACTCTGGTAAAAGAGCCTTCCAAGATATAAAAGATGCTATAGCCAATGCCCTTGTCTTATGCCACCCAGATTATAAGAAAGATTTTATGATTTATTGTTACACATCTGAACATACCCTATCAGCCATCCTTATGCAAGAAAATGGAGAAGGAGTTGAGGCTCTTATTGCCTTCATGAGTATGCCACTAAAAGATCATGAGCTAAGATATTCTTAGACCAAGAAGCATGCTTTCTCAGTGGTGAAAGCTTTGAAGAACTTCAAATTTTATATCTTACATTCTCACTCAGTTGTATTTGTTCCTGATATTTCTATAAAGAGCATATTAACCCAAAAAGATTGGGATGTAATAATAGAGGGGCTTGGGTAGCCAAAACACAAGAATATGACATAGAGATCAAGCCTACTAAACTGGTGTGAGGCAATACATTGTGTAAGACTATGGCAGAAGGCAAGGAAGATAACCAGCCTGAAGTGGAATAGTTAGTTTTGGTGGTGAGTTTACAAGACCCATGGTTTGAAGATATTGTGTATTTCCTAACTTATGGTGAATGCCCTGAGGGATTGACAGCTAAAAAAAGGAGAAACCTGAGGTTGAAGGCTACTAAATATGTCATTTGGGAAGGTATGTTATACAAAAGATCTATAGATGGTACTTTTCTTAGGTGTGTAGATAAACAATAGCAAGAAAGATTGTTAAAAACATTCCATGATGAAGCATGTGGTGGGAATTTCTCATCTTCTGTAACTACATTTAAGATTTTGAGGCAATGTTATTATTGGCCAAGAATGTTCAAAGATGTCTATCATTGGGTGGCCAAGTGTGAGAAATGTAAGAAGTTCATAGGTTGACCCTAATTGGCAGCCCTTCCTCTCAGATCGGTAGTGATAGAAGGTCCCTTTCAGCAATGGGGCCTCGATTTTATCAGGCCTATCAACCTTGCATCAAGTGCTGGTCATACTTATATAATTACTGCAACTGACTATTTTATGAAATGGGTGGAGGCAAAGGCCACGAAGAAGACTACCTCCGAGGTAGTATGTGAATTCATCAAAGAAAGCATTATGGTAAGATTTGGTGTGCCTGTTAAATTAGTCATGGACAATGCAGCTTACTTTTCTTCAGCTGAGATTACCAATTTCTATTTTGAATACGGCATAACTACTAGTCATTCATCTGATTATTTTCCACAAGGGAATGGTCAAGCTGAATCAAGTAATAAGAACTTGGTAAATATAGTGAGAAAGCTTGTATCAGATAACCAAAGGACTTGGCACAAGAAAATTCACGAAGCACTCTAGGCTGACAAAGTAACTCTAAAGAGGGAAATTGGTATTTCTCCTTTTGAGCTAGTATACGGAGTTGAGGCAAGTCTTCCCCTGCCTCTAGAATTGGCTACTAATTAGTTGAGGATGCTAGTTTAAGATGGTGTCTATAAAGATGGGTTGGAAAAGTGAATTATGTATTTGAATAAACTAGAGGAAGAACGAGAGAAGATTGTTGATCACATCATAGAACATCATATGTGAGTGAAGAACCTCTTTGACAAGAAATCCAGGCCAAGGAAATTTATGGTTGGAGATTCAGTTCTGCTATGGGATAAATGAAGGGCACCTAAAGGGATGCATGGCAAGTTTGAGACACTCTAGAAAGGACCATTCATCATCCATTAGGCCTTTGAAAAAAATTCTTTCAAATTGGCGTATCCAAATGGTGAAGTACTACCCTTGACCTATAATGGTCAAGATTTGAAATTGTATCAAGTTGTGAATTGAAAGTAGCTAACCCCTACAATGTACAATAGTTACATTTAGTTCCTTTTTCTATTTTCCTTAGTTTAGTTTTTCCTTGTTTTGTCTTTCCATTCCTATCCCTTTCCTTTCCTTTAGTTTTGTTGTGAGCCACCTTTTCATTTAACTTTGCCAAATGAGAGATTTGGATTCCTTTCTTAGATATGATCATATCCAAGTCCCCAAACAGAGCCAATTGTTACCCCACTTTTGTTCTCAAGGGTAAAAACCAAGGTGGATACCTTGTGTTAGATTGAGTCATGAGTTTTGAGGTATTTAAACTGGAGTCCAAGTCTAGAATTCCCTAAGGATAGGTGGTCTTTATCGAATAACCCCTTCATACCTCTTTCTGATTTTAAGCCGGGATGGTTTTTGACATCATCTTTAGGGATGGGTAAGTTATAGTTCCTAATTTAATAAAGATGTTTATTCCTTCAATCCTATTGATGGCATTCATATGGATGAGAAGCTTCAAATCATCATCTCTTCTCTTTGTCACAAAACTAAAATTCACCTTCTCCTTGGCAGGTTTCAGCCCATGAAGGTAATTTTCCATGAGAAGAGAACACGGGGATCATCAAGCACATATACAAGGCCTAGAAATCGAGATTCACGGCTTAAGAATGAATTAGGTCTAGAAAAGTAACTTAGCAAAGAAGTTGTAATAAACTTCCCCACTTGCAGAGTTTCTCCTGTAGAGGTTGTTTTCTGGAGGATAGTGGAAAGTGTATCAGATATTCCAGAAAGCTATATGTCTAAATTTTGAGGGAATAAGATCAAGCTTGTGATGTAGATAAAATAGTCTAAGAATATGAGGAAGCAAGTAAGAGACCCTTTTCAGAGAATTGGCTGTTAACTTCTCCCTTATCGAAGAATGACCTAAGAAGGTCAATTTCTAAGAAGTGACGGCTTGTGAAGAAATAAGCATAAGAAGTCACAAGAATTGAATGAGCTATTATGAGTAAGATAGTCTGTTTTGATATTTACAAAGAATTGATAAAGAAATGGGTCCATTGCGGAGTTTTGGAAAATCACTTCCCAACTTCTCCATAGTCGGGTTTCTTCCTTCGAAGTGAGTTTTCTGACAAAGGCAATGAGGGAAGCAGAAAAGTAAAAATCCACTGTGAAAATTAAGTTACCATTATAGCTACCCCAAATGGGTAAAAGTAATTTCTTAAGGCCGTTAATAAGGTGCATTTAATTCAAATCTTAACATTATAATTTTAATAGATATTTTTGAAAATCTATCACTTGTGTGGGGCGAGATATGGAAAGTAATGGTAAGAAGGCAAGTTGTTTATAAAAGACTCAAACAATCAAGTGGAGGTTACCATTTGTTCACATCTTTTTGATATGCCCTTGATTTCCCACAATTTTTCAAATCGTCTCACAACATTCTCCAAAGCTTTTAGTAGTAAATCAAAAGCATAATTAGAAGCTATGGCCACCAAATTCATGGGTTTCAATGGATTGAATGGGATTACATCTAAATGGAAAAATTTGATAGATACATCCCTCAGATTCTATGATCCGAGAAACCTACACATAAGATTGAATGAGGAGAACCTCCATCCCATGACGCAGAAGCTCAAAAGTAGGAGCTTGGTTGAAGCTATTGGATTTCCTGTTGCAGTGCAAGCTCCTAAGCTTATCTAGGAATGTATAACCATATTCAACCCAGATACAAAATAAAAAAATTTGTCGAATGACATAGTTCTCATCTCCATTGATAGAGAGTTTGTGCAAAATAGTCTTCGTATCCCAAAGTGAGCAGAGTTTTCAAATATGAACTTCTCGATTGCAATTTTAGAATACAATGAGAAGAAGATGAGATGGAGGAAAGAGATCATGAACTCATGGTTTTGGAAGGCTAGGAGCATAAAGGGAAAACTGCCAAGGATACTTTTTGGGACAAATCTGAAAGTCGAGATCATTGACATCCTAGTGCTCCTTCACAAAATAAAAGGTGAAAGTGACACATTGAATTTCATAGAACACTACTTCTTGGTCCAGGTAATATGTCATGAGCACCATTATATAGACTAGGCTCAAGTGGTAAGTGAAAATCTATCTAATTCCTTGAGTCTCACCAAGTACCAGAATAAATTTTATATGTCTTCCTATTTGATCTATGTTTTAGCTACATTGCAAGTATGGCCAAGACTCCCTAGGCTAGAAGAATATGAAGATGATGTGAAAATTTATGATTTATTCGCTCATTTGCAGTTACAAAATAGCTATGTCAAGTTCATTAGAGTTAATGACTCATTTACAATGAGGTTGTGTAGAGAATTACAAGGATGTCCTGAGTGGAGGTTTTCCTCACAGGCCATGGAATTCATCACCCAATTTGGGAGTTTCTTCATTCAATTTGTTGGTTTCTCATACCTTCACCTTGCAGGTTTTGATGACTTTCCCATGAAGCTACCAAGGTACCCTGATGACATGATGGTGCTCCTAGAGGTGATCCAACAGATGTTGTAAGTGAACCTGATCAGGATGGGAATCAAGAAGAAAGGCTATGAATTCCTTGTTACCATTGGGGCTTATAGCTGCGCGTTAAGGTCAAATGCTAAGAACATGATCAAGGCTTTCAAGGGTAGATATAAGCCAGAGAAGTATGAGGTGTTGAGGCCATAGTTTGATCTGGTAAGCTATGCCAAAGATCATTTGTAGATGGGCTCTATAGTCAGACACATTCCCAAACTCAAAGACTATTGGGCGAATTGCAAAGATGAGTTGGAGAGCTGGGAGAGATTTTACTCCAGGTTGACCATTGAACAAATCAAGTTGTTCAATGTCAACATTGATGTTGAAGGCATTTTTGATGATGGAGAACATATGTATACTGACACATATCAAGATCAAATCAAGCCCATTCTTGTGAGCTCAGAACCAATTGAAGGTCAAGCCATAGAAGATTTGGAGACCTTAATAACTAAAGTCATCAAGAGAACTAACAAGTGGGCCTAGTGGATGCTGGGAAGGGAAAAGAGATCTGGGAAGCCCACCCCTCAACGGGATCCTGCATTCAAGCCGATGAGTGCTCCTGCATCCTCCTCTTAGCTAGCTTCGTCTATAGAAAAAGGACCACCTCAGCTAGCAGGTGGGGATGATCAACCACCCGAATAGGAAATCCCACTTGAGAAGACTTGTGGGGCAGGATCATCTCCATTCATTGGTTCAAATTCAGAGGCCGAAGTTGAGAAATCTGACAAGCTAGCAGAGGAACCTATTGGAGCCATAGAACTAGAGCAGAAAACCCAGGGAGTAAATATGGAAATAATAGGCAACATTCCTAGCCAACAGGTCCCTCTCATTTTCGAGATTGGTGATGATAGTAGCAGTTCAAAAATTGATGAGATGGATGAGCACTTGGGGTCTCCTCAAAAGGAGAAGAGTGTTTCTTCTCTAAAGGTTAATCCTTTCACTTCCAAGCCTAAAGGTTCTCCTCCTGTTATCAGGAATTTATTCGTAGAAGACTTTCTTTCTACGAAAAAGGTCAAAAGTGTAGAATCGTGGATTGATAACACTTTGGAGTGAAAGAGAAAGAGGGCCAAGCTAGGCACTCCTAGTGTCAAAATGCTTTCACAAGAAATGCAGTCAGGTCCAACCATGAGCAAGACCAAGAAGACAAGGACTCTGACCACTCTTGGTCAAGATCCAGATATAGCTCACCTGACCATGGAAATAGCCAAGCCACTAAAAGAGGGAAAAATTGAAGACCTTACTACCTCAGATTTTGCACTCCAGTCTTTAGACTTGGGACTCACCCGCCATGACACAAAAGTAGACTTGTGGAAGTCTAACAATGTCTTGATTGAAGAAGAAATCAAAGAGCTCAAAATTACAAAGACTTGATTCAAGGTGGAGATCAAAGAAATGACTAGCTTCATCAAGCAGTTGGTCACTCCTGTAGCAAGCCTACCCAGTTCTATGACAATGTTTGATCCTATTGTAGCTGAGAACCAAGCAATACTTGCTAAGTTGTAGGAAGATAGACACTTTGGGCATATTGGTAGGAAGTGGATTGAATGACTCAAATATGAAGGTTTGGTAGCCATCGAGTAGCTTAGAAATGTCATCTTACAGATAGAACTAGAGAAAGAATCTCTCAAAGGAGATATGCTGACACTCACAATAGAAAGGTTGAGATGTGAAGAATGTATGGTGCTGCTACATTGGTTAGTCACCATGAAGACTAAGGATGCCATCAAGGATCACATATTGCATAAAGGAGACAAACCTCTAATTGAGTGGCTCCAAGGAGTAGAATTCAGAATGGAGATGATAATCAAAGTGAAGACGGGGATGAAGGTGACCGAAGAGGAAATCAGCAAAGAGGAAAGTAAAATATTTATATATTTGATTGGTCTTCATTCTGATTTTTGGGCTAGCAGGTATGGAAAGAGCCCAATTGGTATAACCAATATGCAGAAGTCATTCTCTAACTACTTGGACTAGCTTGCAGAGTTATCTAGGTCTCACCTAGATAGAATACTTGAGCTTTAGCAACTTGGTCGATGCATCTACAAAGCCATGATGAAGGCACAACCCAAAAAAGATGCTGCAAAATGCATAGAGAAGGATCATGCCCAATGGCTAATAAGGTTGAAGAACGTGTACATTCCAGATTTTGAAAAGATGATTCCAATTCTTGCGGCTGCCAAAGCTCATAACTAAGATGGAGAAGGTGAAGAAGCCGACGAAGAGAAAATAGTTTTCCCCTCTTTCTTTTTGATACACATTGTATGATCGGTAAATGGCCACTTTTCATTTATCAACTTTGTAGAATATGAATTGATTCTGTTTATTTTGTAATGACTTAACTCTTGAAGCCTATATGTAACACTTCAAAAATCAATAAAAAGGTTGGCTAATTTTTGGTGTGAAATACATCTTGTTGCGGAGTTAATCTGGACTGTGTTTTTTACCATTTATTTACTATTCCATGCATTTGTGATTTTGGATGTTTTTTTTCTTTAAGTTGGATTGGATTTAGGAAATAAGTGGAGTTTTGTTTCTATCTTTTAGTGCAAATAATTGACAGCAATCATAGTATTACTTGGAGATTGGGAAAATATTCATTCACCTATTTTAGATTAGATCCATCTATGTTGTTTATTGCATTTCATTAGCTCATTAGAATTCATTGTTCCATCACCACTGGTGCGAATTCATAAGCACTGTGAAATCACAGAGTTGGTTAAAGTTTAGAATCGAATTCATTGCTTGGACTAGTTTCTCACTAAGGGCTAGTTCGGTTACCTCTCCTATTCTCCGATCAAGAACATACCCCATTAGGATTTAGGAATAAACAAAATTCATTGCATGTCTTTGACATAAGGGTGTTGTACTTGTTAAAATTCATAGGGAAGTTAGTTAAAAGAATAACAACTTTCCAACTGTTTGTATTCATATTGTCTCTCAAAGGATTTTGAGCAAACAAAGAGTTAAATCTAAGAAAGAACAATTTTTTTACCAATAGATATGCGACCCTATATGATCTTCATACTCTAATAATCTTATATACACAATTTAAGTGGTGTTAGATGTTCTAGAATCTTCATCCTCAAGTGGTGCTAACATTGGGTACACTTCCAATGCATATATCAATTGGCTATTCTCACCTTGTAATCATGTGTAATCATTAGATTTAAATCTCTGATTTTCTATTATCTGATCTCCTTGAGATTTGTAAACCATTTTCCAATCAGTGTCTAAGTTCAATGTACTTAGAATTCATCTGGCGTCGACCTGTTCTACTCAATAATATGTTTTCTCTAACTCGGTAACTGAGTTCTCTTCTCAGTAAAAGTTGGTTCTCAATGCTTATTTCTACCTCACTTGATGCCTATACTTTCTCTCTCTTTACCAAAATTTCCTATTTGCTAATTTCTTTTACCGATTGCCTTCTCTACCTTACTGACTCAAGTTTCCTTCCTTACCAAATGAATTTGACAAACATAATAACTTTTTCATAACTAATGACAAGAAAATTAACTCTTAGGAGTATCAATCTCCCCCTTTGGCATTAGTTTGGTATGTTTGTTAAAAACCTTCAAAAATTTTAAAGTCATAAATCAAAATTTTGTCCTTGTCTATTTCTCTTCCTTGGTAAAACTTATTACTCCCCCTGAAGTAATAATCAAGTACATATCCATACTATATACATAATCTTATGTATATTCTCCCTTGTATATCTTATATGTATATTATATTCCCCCTTTTGTGTTTGGTAAGAAAAAAACTTAACTTTATTCCCCCTTTTTTAAGAAAAATGCCAAAATACTTATTGCTTATCTGATGTGGGGATATTATCAAAAATACCTTTATACTTCTATTGTGCATCCTTCAATGATGCCTTGTAGGTGTTTTGTAGTGTCTACAATACTATTATCTATTCACTGATATTGGATGAAAGACTTATCATACTGTCCATTGCACTCACATCTGGTGTTCTCACTAAGTCTTTAGCTAATTGAATTTGCCTCTGTGGTGATTCAATGTTTGGTAACAAAATTGTTTAGAGTTCTAAGAGATCCATCCTGATTTGATTCTCCTCTTTTCTTAATTCAAATTTCACTCCCATTAGGTACTTAAGCTTCTCATCATATTCTGTTAACTTTTTTGGTTCAGTGAAAATCTTTGATAGTAGCTTAGTGAGCTCTTTTTCCACATTGTCATCTGTTTATTTTATCTCGTTAGTGAAATGAGATATTAAACAAATCTTTTGAAATATAGAAAGAATATTCTACAATTCTTTCTTGAATGCATTGATTAACTCAGAAAGAGTTACCTTGTCTAGTGCTACTAACTGAAGAACTTCTTCAATCATCTTGATCTCCGTGTCTTTCTTGTGAACCTTCATCATGTATTCAGTTGTGTCAGTTCCTAGTTGATTGATTTGACTAATAGATTCTTTCAATTGACTATATATGTCTACTTTCTCATTTATTGTCACCTAAGGGACAATCTCATTCAATAGACATTTTACTTGTTCCAATACATTAGTTTTATGCTTTTTGTCTATAAGCTTGTCTTGTGTAGCTTTCCTCTTCAATAATTCACCAAACTTAGAGAGTTCCTTAGGGCTCTTAGTAGTATAGTCAAACTTCAACATAACTATAACCTCATTAATATTTTCCTCTTTTTCAACTTGTCTCTTCTTGGATTTTCCCTTTGAGATTGATGCCTTCTTTGCATCTAATTGTGTTGAAGTTGCTTATGTTTTATCTTCCTTCTCCTTCTTTTGTTCCTCTTGTTTCTTCTCTTTTATTTCTTCCTTCTTTTCTTATTTTCCTTTTTCTTTTCTACTATCTTCTTTGGTTCCTGTTGACCTGTAGTCTCAGCGGGGGTCACTAATTCTATATTACGACCTTGAGTAGTCTCTATCTTTGTAGTCTTCTCCTTAGTTTCTTTAGTTTCATTTTCTATTGCTGGCTCGGTAGGAGTATCAACAACAATAGGCTCCTTACTTGTAATTTCTAAGATAATTGCTTCTATCTTAGGAAAATTCATAACTTGTAAAATTACTGGTTCTTCTCTCAACAATATTTCTATAGCTAAATCATCTATATCCATGGCCTCTGATCCTATGGCCTCGGTAGCAATGACATCCTCATCTTGTTTTACTATTTCATCAGGGTCTCATTCGATAATGTCTTCTATGATGACTTCTTCCCAATTTGTTATTAATCCAACTGGATTGGATTTTTTCTCTTAATCTATTACACCTTCAATTGTTAGTGGATCAATCGAAAAGATCTTTTTCCAAAGATCATCGGTATCCTTTTTTACTTCCTACAATTGACCGACCATTATACTTAAGGCTCTTCCCTTTACCAAAAATCTATTGGAGTACTCATTCAGTGTGTCCTTTATTCCTCTCTTTTTGAGGTTCTATACTGTGATTGCCACTGATCTCTCTCTCATCTCCTTTTCAGAATCAAGTGCATATTTCCATCTGGCATCAATTTTATTATACAATTTTTCTTCTAGATAATATTCCACCTCAATTGGTAGTATCCTAAATTTGTGCAGTGTGGTGATGATTGTTTCTTCTATTTTATCCTTTTCTTCATCAGTCCTAGTCTCATATTTTAATTATTGTGTGACCTTTAGTCCACCATATTTTTCAAGTGACTTGAGAAAATCATCAAGACTCTTCAACTTCTTTCTCGATGCAACTTTGAAATGTGACAAGTCATCTGACTCATTTTCACTCTCCTTTGCTAATTTCAATTTTCTTCTTGGCCTCCTAGTGGCCTTATTTTCTCTAACATATGTTTTGGTCTTCACTGGTTCCGGTGTAGAGGTAGACTGAGTAGATGGTCTTATACTGACATGACTAGGGGTTTCCTTCTTAATACTCATATTTTTATTCCCCTTTGTTACTGAAAGCTCAACAACATCTTCTTCTTCATCAACATCAACAATACCTAATTTATCAAGCAATTCACTGATCATTTTACTTGTGTTCCTTATTACCTTTGATATCAATATACTTATTCTTATTTTCTCTTTCAACTCTTCATATGTTCCATACCAAGTAGCAATTCTATCTTTTCGTTTCTCTAAAAGTCCTTTTATTTGTACAATGGATGCATCAATATTCATTTCATATCTCATTGGGGGTAACCATTATGTTCTAGGTTCTACTTCCCTTATGATACATACATTGGTATCCACTTCAAAATAAAATTCATCTTTATACTCTTCCACTAACTATGGTGGAATCCTATACCTCTTATGCATTATAGATTGGAATTTATTGAAATATTAATCCATTATGACATTAAAATTATCACCCATGCTTTGAATAAAGTCATTAATTTGATAAACTATGGATTTATCTGCACTCCATGTGACTTCACTGACTGTTGGAAATGAGTTTTGAAAATAGAAAAAGATACATACCAATAGTGGACTAAACTTCAGTGTGTTTGACTTTTCCTTCCAAATCGTATTCATATTGTCATCAAGTTGTTTCAATAGAATCTTGCACAAGTTAATCTTCATATCCTTCTTCACCATTTTGTATGCAATGTCCACATCTCCATAGGGTACACTGTCTGCCCAAGATGATTGAAAAATCTTGTTTGATGCAAATTTTAGTTCGAGATCATCAACTGTAGAAATTTTTAAGCCTCTTCCATCCCATTTAACTTTTGTCAGGTCACAAATTTTTTTCTTATCCACCTACTTGTAAGCCCTCGATCTATCACCATCCATATATCCAGTTACAATATGTAATACATCCATAGTTATCTTTCCTGGCCCATCAAGCCACATAAACCTGTTATGAACTCTTCTCAAAATGATTCTCATCCACTCATGCTTGAATACTCTCAAAATATATGTATTGCATGAACCAAACCCTTATTCTGTAGGCATGTGTGGTTTCTTTTCATATTATCATTTACACATAACTTCTTATACGATGCATTGGTTTCTTCTTGGCAGATATCCTCAATCTTGCAATGAATGAAGGTGCGAACATCTTCAATCAAGATTACTCTTGGCAGGATTAGGGATAGGGCTCCTATTTTATCAACTTCTGTAGCAACGATGGGTGGAAGCTTGTACTTCAGATTGACTGGGTCAATCTTCTCTACAATGACTAGCTTCTACAACTTAGGTCCCATTGATCTCTAAAATACTTTGACAAATCCTAGGGTTCAAATATAATAACAATAGAATCTCTTAATTCAGCTCGGTGAACTCTTATAGAAATACCTCAAATGATCTTACAGATGTTTGAAATGTTTAGTTTGAATGCTCAGAAATGCTCTTTGATCTCATATCTGTCACAACTCAATCATGTTCACAAGAATGTAAAGTAAAAATGAAGTATCTAACCCTCTATTTATAGTTTTCATTTTAGGTTAGGGCTTTCAATGGTTAGAAATGTATTTAATGCTCTTTACCTAACTTCATGTGACCATTTAACTGAACTATACTTTGCTTCACTGAATGCAACAAAATAACTTAAATACTTCACTGATCAACATATGAAATCATAACTTCACAACTCTTATCCAAATGCATCTAGATATGTTGATATGGATCTTTTCACTGAATCTAGGAATTGTTTTAAGACAAACTTTAGGTTATCAACTCCTATACATACCTTGACTGATTAAGTGGAGATAGGTGCACCTGATCTAGAGGATGCAGTGCCATCAGATGTTCCCATTTCTATTTTATCATCTTGAGTCTTTCATCTCCAGGTCTTATTCATTTTTTCTCATATTTCATCAATGTTTAATGGAGTCTTTTCATTCAGTTGCATCTCGATAGAATCCTTATTTTGGTACCTGTAGTCTTTAGCAAGATGACTGACTTTGTGGCAATGGAAACACACCATTCCATTGTTTCTCCATGATTTCATTCGATACTTCCTGAAGCAATTTGCAGTAATGTGACCAAATCTTCCACATGTAATAAAAGTAATCCTTGTATTATAATCCCATGGTATTGTAGGACCTTGTTTGTTTTTGTCAGTATTTTGTTGATTGGGGACCCATTTCTCATTTCTTCTTCGTGATCTACATTCTTCAGCTTTGTGACCATATCTTTTTCATTTGTTATAGTAGCCATCAAAGTTTGGTTTCCTAGTAGTGTTCACAACTCTTGATCTACACTCAAATGCCTTATACCCATACTTCTTGTAATTATAACAATAACATTTAAATTTAGGATAATTTGGTGGATTACCTCTCTTTCTTCTACAGATTTTTCCCATGTGTCCTAGATTTCCATAATGATAACATGTAGGCCCCTTAGATTTTTGTGGTGTAGCATCTTTGTCTCAGCTAGTTGCTTTTTTGGAGGACTCACCCTTCTCGATAGTACTATTTGCATTGTAATTGAGTCTAGAAGTGTCATTAGGTTGCCTTTAATTTCTCAGTTTTTCATCCATAATCTTTAAAACTTCTTCATTTCTTATTAGGACTTCATTAGCATATTTTTCAATTTTTAGACTATTCTTTAAGTGGTCATTCTTAGATCTCAATTCTACAATCTCACCAAATTTCCTAGCAACATCCTGATTTTCCATAACAAGTTGATATGTCAAGTTGTAGTGAGTTTGTGTCAACCTCATGATTCCCTTGTCTTTCTCATCTAATCTTGTATGCATTTTTATTCTTTCTTCTTCAACAATTATTTTGTCATCCTTGAAGATTTTCCTTTTTGTTCCATGATCTCACACATCCTTACCAATTGTGCTTCTTGTTCTCTTTTCAATATTTTCACCTGATCAATAAGAATTTTGTTCTTTTTAGATAGTTTTGATATGATAGCATCTGATTCATCAAACATGCTTCCCTCTAATAGTTCTTCAAGTTCCTCAACTTGATCTTGAGTATCTTTAAGTTGTTGTGCCAATTCCTTCCTTTTGTTGAGAGAATTCTTTAGTTTCTTGCTTAGTTATTCAACCTGCTTGTTTGCCATTTTGAGTTCCATTTCCATGTCCAGAATCACCCTTTCATATTTGTAGCTTCCCATCTTTTCAAATCTTTCCTCTCAAGTGAATAAAATTCTCAATAAGAGACTAGGCTCTGATACCAATTGTTGGATATAGGTGTGGAAAGGTAAGTACTGAGAGGGGAGGGGTGTATTAGTACTTCAAAACATTTTCAACATATTTAAATTTTTCCTTTCTAACCATTTACTAATTCCTTATCATTAGCATGCATCACATGATAATAAATAAAAGATGTAATCAACACATAACACAATTATTTTGGTATCACAGAAATCCTTGTTAGAGGATAAAAACTGTGGTGGGGATGACACCTACAAGACTTCACTACTACAAAAATAAAGTTGCTCAGTTAGGGCTACAATTCTTAGATATTTTTAATAGCTTTCCTTGTTAAAGGTATTAACACTATTAAGAGTTCTAAAGATTGCTAAGTCTACTTTGTTAAGAGATTTCACAACTCTAATCTAAGAATTGTACCTGGTTAAAGGATTTATACATAAGATCTCTTAAGATCTTCTCACTTAAGAGACTTATACAATTCTAATTAAATTTTAATCAGAAATACAAAATTTCTATCAAATGTGCACCAATAAATTCTATTTAGACTCTATGTGCTCATCAATTCATTACCTCATACTATGTATCCATTATACTAACCAATTCACTTATCGGTAGCTCAATTCTGAATCTATTATGCAATACTCTACTATTTGGTAGCTTCATTGTTCATTCACCTTCTATTTTGATCTACTTCATGCATGTAATCTCCAATTTCTCTTCACACATACATATGCCATCCTATATGATCTTCATACTCTGATCATCTTATATACACAATTTAAGCAGTGCTAGATGTTCTAGAATCTTCATCCTCAAGCGGTGCTAGCATTGGGTACACTTCCAATGCATATATCATCCATTTTTCTCATTGGCTATTCTCACCTTTTAATCATTAGATTTCAATCTCCAATTTTCCATTATACGATCTCCTCGAGATTTGTAAACCATTTTTTGATCAGTGTCCAGGTTCAATGTACTTAGAATTCATTTGGTGTCGATTTGTTCTTCTTGATAATACATTTTCTCTAAGGGTGAACCCACAATAGTGGGTTACAACTTTTCAAAGGAAGGAATTTGTCCCAAAACTCACAAGAGCACAGATTTACTCAAATACTTTTGATAGAAAGTACTTTCTATCGAAACTAAGTAATTTTGATAGAAAGTACTTTCTATCAAAAGTACTTTATATAAAAGTCCCTAAGAATGGGTAATTTGTATTGTTTTATGTAAAGTACTTTCAATAGAAAGTAATTTCTATCAAAACTAGGTACTTTTGATCTAAAGTAATTTCTATCAAAAGTACTTGATTAGGTCATGTTTGCAAACTTTGAAGAAATTGAGAATTTCATAGCTTCAAGGCTCAAGTGCGGCAATTAATTGGAACAATAAGTAGATGTCCTTTTTCATAGCACAAGTACTCGAAACGAGCTCTCTAATGATTATGGATTTGATAATTTTTGAATTTATTATGTATATGGTCTTTGACATTAATCGAATGTAGGTTTTTTTATCAAATATAAACCTCTAAGTTTGATGTTTAATGAAAAATAGTAGAAAAGGGAATTTTTTTTTGAAAAAATAAAAGTTCCCTCTGTCTTCAAGTCTACTTTCTATAAAAAAATATATTTGAAATTTGATAAATACACAAGTTATAAGCTATGTAGTTAAGGTATGTCAAAATTATGGTCTAGTCAACTTCAAACGTTAATAAACTATGCAATAATTGTGATAATGTCGTCAAACCAATTGCACGCCCTCCGTATGGATGTTACAAAACTAAATTTGAAAGAATCACATTCATATTTATTTTAGAAAAAAGGTTATGCTCTATGAAAATAATGTTAGTCTTTGAAAATGACGTTTTCAACACCATACTAGTTTTTGTCAAAGAAAGAAATTTTTTTTAAAATAAATTCAAATATATATATATATATATATATATATATATATATATATATATATATATATATATATATATATATATATATATATATATATATATATATATATATATATATATATATATATATATATATATATATATATATATATATATTAGAATCTAGATAGAAAATCTTAAAAGACTCTAATTTACTTCATCCTCCTATCTCAAATGGTTCAACAACAATATGCATCCGAATCTGAAAGTTTTTTTCAAAATGTAGAGTTCAGTGTTCGTTCAAGTAAAAAAGTGTAACCCACTATTGTGGGTTCACCACTAACTCAATAACTGAGTTCTCTTCTTGGTTAGGTGCTTGGTAGAACTTGGTTCTTAGTGCTCAATTCTGCCTCGCTCGGTGCCTAAACTTGCTCTTTTTACCAAAAATTTTTGTTTGCTAATTCCTTTTACCGATTGCCTTTTCTACCTTACCGACTCATCATTCCTTCTAGGTTACTGAATGAATTTGACAAACATAATAACTTACTCATAAATAATGAAAAAAAAAAAAACCTCTTAGGAGTATTAGATGGGGGTGTTAAGAAAATAGTATCTAAAAATTACATTTATATAAGGTTGCTACTCATAGTATGCTTACATTTGGGCACAAATCAGCATCCAAATTTGTTCCCAAAGCTATAGATTGGCTAAATAAGAATGTTGGTAAATTTTCATTGCAAGATCATGTCTAGATTTGAATATGGGTATGTGCTCAAAGATGGGGGATGAAAAAGGGGTATAAGGTGTCACTTTTTTTTGAAATCAGAAAATCAGGATATTTACACTCAAAACTTGAAGGTGCGACAAAAACAAGAGTTGTAGTACTCTGAATATAGTTTCTAAAATATAAATTCTTTTTAAAATTTGTTGATATTAAGGGCCTTAAAAATGGGGAGCACACAAAGTGATCCCATTTTTTGCAAAAAAATATAATATAGCGTTTTGTGTGCTCTCCCTAAAATGTCAACTTTAAAAAAAAATAAAAATTAATCACTCCAATGAGAAGTTAGCTAACACCATGTAGTTTACCCTATATTTTTTGGATAATTTTTTATGAATATATGATTTGTTACAAATTTTTTAAGTGGACACATCCTGAAAATATGAAATTTGCTTGTTGTCCCCCTAGAAATTGTTGAAAAGTAATCAAAATGATTTTATTTTAGGTGTTTAGAATGGAGTCTAGTTCTTAAAAATGTAATTTATTTTGAAATTCAATGAATAAGACAAAATATATCCACAAAATACTTTACATAGATTTTTGACAAAAATCAAACTTACTTATTGAAGAAATTAGAGATAGAAAGCTTAACATAATAAAACTCAAAATAAATTATATGGTTACATAGATAACACAAAGATTAATAATATTATGGTGTCTAATTAAATGTCTATGTTGAACCATATGCAACTTGATGTGGAGCATGGAAGAAAATATGAGAATTTTTTGGTATGTTTTTTTATTAACACATCTCAGACCTGTTATAGTCATCCAAGCCTTTCATTTGGATGCCCAAGGAAAATCCAAACCTTAGGCTTGGTGTTTTTCAAAGATATTAATATGACACACACCACATGTAGAAAATTTTCTACATATGTCGCACTCCATATATAGAGCATGCAATATATGGCCCACATCATGGCTTTGGCATTCCTAATTTCTTTTTTTTGTCTATATCTCAACTTCTCCATGCATGTTTCACTGCCCCAACTCCTTATATCATCACCTATTCATGGAAATATTTCATCTCTATCTAATTATGTCTCTAACTTCTATTTCTTTCTCGTAGTGTCTCACCTCTCTAGTTGTGTCTCTTCATCTAAATCTCCCTACCTCCCCTTTTAGAGACATGTCTTTATAAACTTTCTCTTTATCTATCACCTACCTCTCTCCCACCCCTTTCCCTTATCTCCTTTCCCCCTTACCTCCCTCCTACCTCTATATCACTTCCCTCTCTCTCTATCACCTTCTCTCTCCCCTTCTTTCCAATATCTCTCTCCCTCTTTCCCTTTTTCCCAATCTATTCGCCATCCCAAGTTTTCCCCCTTCTCTCTATTTCCCCACTCCATTTACCCATCCTTACCCCCTCTCTCTTCCCTCCTCTCTCCCTATATCTCTTTATCCAAATCCAAACGCCTAAACTATAAGCCTTGAACCCTAAACTCTAAGCCCTAAAGCTTGTCTCCTTTTCTCCCTCTATCTGTCTCTCATTATGTCTCTCTTTCCCTTCTCTCTATATTTTCCACATCACCACCTTTATCTGTCTTCTCTCTTTCTAGAAACCCCAAACCCTAAATGATAATCCCTATGCCCTCTCTCCCTCTATCCCTCTTTCTCTTCTCTATATTTCCTATCTCTCTCTTCCTCTGACTCACCTCTCACCTCCTCCCCCACATCTCTCCCTCTCTCCCTCTCTCCCCCTATCTCACTCTCTCCCCTTCTCTAAGCTTAAATTCCTAAACCTAATCTCCCCTCTCCCCCTCTCCCATCTCCTACTCTCTCCATCGCTCCCCTCTCCCTTTCTACATCTCTTTTTCCCTCTCTTATCCCTTTATCTCTTTAACCAAATCAAAAACCTTAAACAAAACTTTGCCTAAACCTTATCTCCATTTTTTTCTCTATCCCCCTCTCACTCTTTCCCTCTTTCCCTTCTCTCAATATTTCCAACCTCTCTATCCCCCACTCTCTTTCTCAAAACCTCATATCCTTAATGATAAACTATAAACCCTCACCTTGTTTATCCCTCTCTCACTATCTCTATCTTTTCCTTTTATATATTTTTGACCTCTTCGTCTCTCGATATGAGCCAACTCTATCCTTTCTCACACCACTCTCCCTCTCTCTCTCTCCCATTACCACTCTATCTGTCTCTTTAAGCTCAAATATCTAAACCCTAAACTAAAATCTTTAAGCCATAAACCTTCTCCCCCCCTTTCCCATTGTGACCATGTTTCCCCGCTCTCCCTTTTGGCATCTCTCTTTTTGTGTTTCTCACTTTTTCCCTCTCTACCTCTCCCTAAACCCTAATCTATTACTCCTAAACCTAATAGTAGTCATTTTTAGGATTAAGGAATACTAAGAGGGGGGTGAATCTATTACGAATAACAATCCACAATACAACTAAGAGGGGGGGTGAATCAGTTGTATGACAAATTATTAAACTTTAAACTTTGAGTAGGATGAATTTCAGATACAATGAACACAATGAATGCCAACACAATAACACAATATTTTGGTGTTAGGGAAACCATGTTAAAGGTAAAAACCCCAGTGGGAATTAGCACCCACAAATGATGTACTAAGAGTATAGTATCCTTGTTAGAAGATTTAGCCCTGTTAGGAGCTTATTGAAACATTACAGTACATAGTCCTTGTTAGAGGACATACCCTGTTATGAGTCACAAAGAAAAGGGAGGGATCACTACCCAAAGAAGGTTAAATTCACCTTCAAAACTCATTGTTCACAACATAGGTGTATATGAAGAAATACACAATCTTTTTGAACTGTTTGACAATAACTGTCTTTTCTTGATCAGTTCCACTAAAGTCCACCAATAAACCTCTGCTTTACATACATTAGACACAAGCTTGTAGCTTACATAACCTCCATATCACCTTTTTCTCAATCATATATTTTCCAAAGAAAAGACCTTACATATATACCCTATTACAATTCTCCATGATCAAGTCAGCCCATAAGGCTTTCCTAATTACAAAAAAATACATAAACCCTTGCCAAGATACACACTATATCTAAAATAAGTATACAATAATTACATTACATCATTTAAGGAATGACATCCTCAATTTATGTTTTGCCAAGAAAAATACACACTTCATCTCCTGAGTCAGCTTCTAAATAAGCCTTCACCATAACACATGCCATAGCTGATGTCAACAGTCATTTCGTACCTTGCATTGACCAAAGAACATCCTTTAGTACCTTGTCTATCATCCCTCAAGCTCACATAACTTGAATCCATACCATCTAGAAGATATACCAGAAACACAGAGACTAACCCTATCATTTCTTAGTGTCACAGTTCAATGACTAGTCTCCACCAAATCATCTGTAACTCATCCAATATGAAACATTTCATGATGCAATCTTAGATATAAGATCACAACATATCCCTGAACTCTCATCTAACTTCACAGCTTCTGAATCATCCGTATAGTGTCTGTACATAGTGATAACCAACCTGATTTCCTCACAGAAACATATGTTGACATTAGTGACAAAACACAAATGAAAATAGTATGAGTGCCCATTTAGTAATGTAGTGATTAAACATATTAAATTTCTCAATCACCTCCCCATGCATTAGCAATATCCAACAATCTCCCCCTTTGGCATTGATGTCAACATATGGGAAAATCCATCATCCCAAAGTTATATCAATCCAAAGTTCTACTACATACAATTTCCCCATCCCCATACAATAGGGATTTTATCATAGAAACACTCCCTCTTTGAAAAAAATGGCAAAGGGTGTCATGAGTCATCAACTATTTGTGTGTGTGAAAATTATACCTGATCTGTAGACACAACACTCAGTAAAACATTAGAGGTTAGATATAATCAAAATCGTGCAAAATTGAAAGCTATCTAACCAAGCGATTTACTGCCTTCTAATAGGTGCGAGATTAATGTTCTCAGATTATTATCGAGATCAGTGACCTAGACGACACCTAAACAAAGGATTTGAATGCAATTCTAGATATGAAATAAATGCAATTAATCTATTTTTTTGATATTTTCTATGCAATAAGAATGAATGAAAAACTGATATGAAATTATGCTAATATGAAATTGATATGCTATGCTAATCTAACAATGATATGAAATATGAATGCAAAAATAAGATTGATCTCACAAAGATGTCGATTCGCAAGAGCTTTGATTCTTCAATTCCAATTCTCCAGCGTGATTGTGCAAAATATGAGATGATTTGTGAAGAGCTAAAGCCTTGTTTTATAGAAATCCAGGGCTTTGGAGGTGCATGGATAAAAGCCATAAATCACTCAAATTAACTCATCTTGATTTTTGAGTTATCTGATCATGAAAGATAGTTAATTCTCAAAATCATGCAAAAACATGCAAAAATAGCTTTTTAACTCAAATTAGAGTTTAGATCAGCTTTTTGAACTCCAAAAGGATGTTGAGTTCCAAAAAGTCAATAACTTGCATTGATTTTCTAATTTGGAGTTTAACTGTTTCTTTTGAATATGCATAATAATTAAGAATTAAATAAATAAATAAAGTGATTTATCCTCAACTCAACTGATTTTTGAAAATAAATAATTAATTTATGGGTTAATTAACTATTTTACCAAACTTTTATTAAAAATTATATTATTAAATAATGACAACATGCTTTAATTAATTAAATAAGAATTTAATCAATTAAAGATAGGAATTTTGATTTATTGTCAAAATTAAATAATACAATTAATAATAGATAGAATTAAATTTAATTACACAATTAAGTGGCAAATATTAAATCTAATTAATTAAATATGAAAATATTCAATTAATCAAATTTTTAGGATAAATGTGATTTATCGCCAAATAATCATTAAATTAAAGATAATTAAGATAATTAGGAATATTACTAGGAATATTCCCCGATGCAAAATTTAAGATAATCAATTATGATTCGATGATGTTTAGATGTGCCTTAGGTTAGGACTTTGATGTCGATTTTGTTCAAATTGAAGATGTAGGAGATTAATGAACTTATAGCCCATTTTTGGGGTATTACATTTTGCCCCTCTTTGAATTACTGTGCAAAGCGCAGTGGTTCAAAGATAGTCTGTGTTTGATAAAGATATGAAACTGATTCAAAAGATAAACCGATCTCAAGATAGAAACCGATTGAAAGATATTGAGATAGGAGTTGATTGATATTGAATTGATATGGAGATAATAGGTCTTGAATGACCAAAGATAATGTTCACTATAGCAGCAAATGAACCTATGATTGCGAAAAAGTGTCAAAATGCCTGATTCTGAACCTTAGGATTGATAAGAAGTGAGTGACCCGTTCTAGACTTGATTGTCTTAGCAGAACTAGCAAGTATCACATCCAAACCCTTCAGTTGTCGAAGAACCAAGGAAAGAACACTATGATCTGATGGTTGCAAAAACTGATACAGTTTACAAGATTAGGAGAATACCAGATTGATATGGATCGATGAATCTGATATGCCCCAAGTGATGATAGATTTGCCTCGAGTGATGAGGTCTTTTGATGAATCAGCGACTAGATGTGATTGTTGTCTTGATCACTGATGAAAGATATTGATAGACTTGATCGATAGAATTTTGATTTACAGAATTTGAATGATGTGCAATACCATGCCCCCTTCGGGATGAAAATTGAAATCTGACAAGAAAAGTCAGCGTTATAGTTTAGAAGCATGTTAATTGATTTGAGAAGTGTGGTTATACATGTCCGAGAACGCATTCTGCATCATTTAGAGGTCCAAAAGACCAAATTTGACTAGGTTAAATGATGAGGTGACCATAGTTGACCAAGTTGAAATTTTGATAGTTTGATGTAAGATAATCAGTTAAGTTGAATACTAGATTTCTGTGATGATTGAAGGTCGAATATGCAAGTAGTTAATAATATGAATGATCTCAGATTTGAATTTTGATCCCGAAAAAGGATTCTACTTGCTATTTCATTGGAGGAACCTTCGTGTGAGATGCAGTTCTTGTTAGACTTGAAGATGCGATTTGAAGAATCATTTAAGCATTGAAGTTCATTTAATCATTGTGAGATCATGCAAACATGAAAAATGCAATGAGACATGCAAAATGAAATGCAATCTAAGACCTAGGACCTAGTCACTGATCATATGTCGATTTGTTATCATCATTGAACTTTTAGGTAACCGGATAAATCAATACAATGCCCACTAGCCATGAAACCATAGACATATGAATATCGATTTGTATGCGCAAGAATCAATACAACACCCACTGGTCAACAACCATGGATATATGAATATTGATTTTGTTTTTGAAATGTCGGATTAGATATAAGCACCAAGGCACAAGCGCCAGGATGACCTGAATATCATGTCCATTTTGATATAGCAATTTGTACAAGCATCAAAACATAAATGTTGTGATGACCTGAGTACGCCTTGCATTGCAAACACATCAAACAGTCAAGAGATCATTCTAAATCCAATGTGAATTACCCGTAGTGACCCTTTATCGTTCACATCCTTAGCCAAGATTGCGTTTCATAGTAGGAGAAAGAACTTACTCAAAAAGATAATAGTTAGATCAAACTTCCTTGAATTGTCTGGGTATCAATGGTCGAGGTACGCATGGCCATCCAATTCGAGATAGAGGCTCTTACAGTCAGACACCATTTCAATCCAAAATTTTCAAAGTTGTTAGATTTTCACATACAAGCAGAAGACAAAGAAAAGATTATGCCCCCAGTCATCACTCTCTAAATCCTGTAAAGGACATCATTGAAGAGCTCAAAGGGACACAATATGTAAAAATATCAATGTGAATCAGTAAGCCTACAAGGAGATAAAAGCATGAAAAGCACAGATTGTTTTCAGTTGAGTTTTGATGTTTGATTATTGTTGATGCAAAATCCTTTCTGGAGACGAGACAGACTGACTGACTCAACTTGAAGCTTCAAAGGACTCTGAGTGGATATGACATGTCTAAGATACATGGGAGACCATAGGATATGACATTGATTGCCCCCAAGTGTGAACATTGATAGGATGCAGACACTTGAGCTGGTTGGTGTACAGGCCGACTTATTGAAAATTGGAAATGCAGGAACAAACCGGGAGATATGTACAAACTAAAGCAAGACTGAAAGCTGGGAAAGACCAAGATTGTGCTGATAGATGGAGCATTTGGAACAAGTGGCACCTGTTTGCCAGGTTTTCACCATCTTGGTAGAGATTCTATTTTTGCTACCGAGGTGCCTGTTTCCAGGTTTTCACCAAGGCACTTTTTCTTTCTTTTTTCATTTTTTTGTATTTTTCATTTTTTCAATTTTTTTGTACTTTTGATTTTTTTTTTATTTTTTTGTACTTTTTATTTTTTTTTAATTTTTTTTGCGAATCATCAAGGCGCCTATTGCTAGGTTTTCACCAAGATGTTCATTTTTTCAGGACTTTTTCTGATTTTTAAGATTTTTTTCAGGACATTTACCAAGCACTAAATGCCTTAGGCATAGAATTTCTTCAGATGGAGAACATTGATTGGTTCTCGGAGCTGTTCTCCTTCAGTCGTTGAGAGTTGATAGGCACCAGAGCCAAAAGTAGCAGTGATAACAAAGGGACCTAACCAATTGGGTTCGAACTTCCCCTTGCGTTCTTGATGTGATTGATTTTTAGGATTTTCTCTCAACACTAGATCGCCAACCTGAAATTCTCTATGTCTGACTTTCTTGTTGTAGCCTCTAGACATTCTTTTTTGATACACTCTAAGATGATCATACACTGCTTGTCTGCGCTCATCTAGTAGTTCAAGTTCTTGTAACATTGACACTCTATAGTCTTCATCAGTGACAAGTCCATGCATTCTGATCCTGAGTGATGGGATTTCAACCTCAATAGGTAGTACCGCTTCAGACCCATAAACTAAAGCGAAAGGTGTAGCCCCTGTAGGCGTTCTGATACTAGTCCTGTAGGCCCATTCTAATACTTGTTCTGATACTGGTTCTGATACTGATTCTGATACTAATTCTGATAATTGTTCTGATACTGGTTCTGATACTGATTTTGATACTGATTTTGATAATTATTCTGATACTGGTTCTAATACTGATTCTGATACTGATTTTGATAATTATTCTGATACTGGTTCTAATATTGATTCTGATAATTGTTCTGATACTAGTTTTGATGCTTGTTTTGATACTGGTTGTGATACTTGTTTTGATACTGGTTGTGATACTTGTTCTTCTTGATAGCATCTTTTTTAATTTTCAAACTCCCAAACAAGATCATATCGTGTAGTCCCAATGTCTAGCAAGGTGGAGAACAAGAGGGATTGGCAAGCTAGTGGAAGAGATAGAAGACAAGAGAATGAAAGCTAATGAACGGAAGAAATCCTCAAGGGAAAACTCTTCAAGAATACTCAAGCTAGGGAAAAAAATTGTCATGTAAAGCACATTTGGACAAGCAATGAAAGGCCATCATAGGATAAGTCACAATAGTGTAATGCCAAAGAAGGAAAGGATGTAGTCCAAAAGAGTAGACATGTCAAGAGGCTTCGTAGCATCGTGTTTTACTCTTTCTCTTTTTTTATTAGATCAAGACCAAAGGGGAAAAGGATAGTGATAGGCGAAAATGAATGGAGGAAGATGGATATGAAGGCTAAACATGGAAGCAATGAAAATAAGGTCATCGTAAGATAGCTCACAAAATAGCCAAATATTCGTGTATAGATCAACATTGTCAAGATCAAAGAGAGAAGACGAAATGGATAAAATATGTAGAAGAACTACGCATAATGCCTGATTGCTAGGTTTTCATCATGGTACTTATCCAAGGTGCCACAAGGGAGTGGTTTTCACCATAGGATGAATTTATTTCTCTTTACTTTTGCTACCAAGGTGCCTGTTTCCAGGTTTTCACCAAGGCACATTTTCAATTTTATTTTATTTTTCATTTCTTTTTTTTTGGAAGAAGGCAAGCTTTTTATGTAATGCTCCTTGAAAGGATAAACCATGATATGCCAAAGATTCAAAATGATATGCTCAAAGATGCTGATAGGGAAAGATAGATGGAAGAGAAAAATGGAGGATAAGGTTTTATGTAAAGCGAGTGAGGTTGGAAGATAGGAGGAATAGGCAAATGAGGAAAAAGGATAGGAGGTATAAGGATAATGCATGAAAGGATTGTGAAAGGGTCGATGGAAAGGAAGGCAAATTCAACATCAACACATACCTTGAAGGGTGGTGAGATAATGGAGGAATCATGAATGAAGGAATACGTGAAGGAATATGGTGAATGGATAGCAGAGGTTGTGGTTTAGGCACATGGAATGGAAGAATATTTTTGGAGGGAGATGAAGTGGAAGCCTTTGGAAGCTTGAATGTCAACTTCACTTTTTGCTCAACACCAGACTCTTTCAAGAGAGACTTTGGAATCCATATAGCCTTAGGATTTTTATTTCCTTTTGATGATCTAGAGAGAATATCTTGAATGATGGATTTTGGAACCCATACTTTTCTTGTGGTTTTTTTCTTAGATATTTCTTTTGACTTTATGCTTCCATGTCTATGAGAGGAGACATGGTGATATTCTTTTTTTGATGGATTCTTGTATTGCTTCTTTTTCTTGTATTGAACATTCAAGTTACTTCCAAAAGACTTGGGATTTGTGGAAGAGGGAGGATATGACTGGTTTAGATGGGTGGTTGGATGAAAAGGATTCAAGGGTATGCATCTATGTTGATCTTGAGGAAAGATGGGAGATGGAGGTATGTAAGGACCCAAGATGGATGGAAAATTAGGAGAGTTAGGAGGGGAAAGTGAAGGGACATAAGGACCCAAGATGGAAGGAAGGTGTGAAGATCTTTGTAGTGGTGGAAGAGGTCCAAGGATGGAAGTGGAAGACACAAAAGGATAATCAATAAGTTCATTAGCATCTATATGACAACCAAGGATATCAGCATCTTTAGAGTGAGCATTAGGATCTTCAATAGAATCATGGACATCTTGAATAAGAGCATTTTCTTTGATAGGATCATTCAAAGCTTGCGAAGACTTAGGAAGAGTAGAAAGTGGAAGTGAACATGGAGTGGTAGAACAAGAATATGGAAGACTTTGATCTTGAAAAGGATCTTTGGATAGCACAAGCACATAATTTTTCTTTTGATTTTCAATAGGCTTAACATTGGAAGGAACACTATTTTTACCAACCTTAATGGAAGTATCATCTTTGGAAAGTGCAAGTGTAGTAAGGTTATTTTGATTGTCAATAAGCTCAACAGTGTAAGTAGTAGCTTGATCTTGCTTAGGTGAAGACTTAAGACATGGTGGAATGCATGAAAAAGGGGTACAAGATCAAAAGAACCCTGAGGCAGATAAGAGACATTGGGAAAAGGAGTGGATGACATGGAGGGTTCTTGATCTTGATCTTTCTTTATGTTCTTTTCTTTATCATTTTTAGAGTCCTCTTGACATGGAGCCACTTCTAAGGACAAGGAAGCATGTTGGGATTGTATGGATGACTTTGGAAGAGATGGTGGAGGACTAGCTGAAGTGGGGATTATAGCATATGAAGGCTTAGGCTCTTTAGATTTATCATTATTGAAAGTCTTTGCAGCCAAGTGAAGGTTAGCTTGAGTTTCTTTAAGAGGTAGCCCTGGGGGATAACTATAGGGAACCACATGAAAAGTATCAGGGCTTGTGTCAGATGAAGGTTCTGTGAAAGATTTGAAAGACTCAAAAGCTTTAGGAAATGTATGGGTATTGGAGGAAGTAGGGGATGGAAGGGAATCATCACAAGACAAAGGTCCTACATTAACATGATCTTGCTTGAGAGTGTAATCTTTATTTTCAACCTGAGAGTTCTTAGAGGAGAGATCCTTATAGTATGCATGTTTATAATTAGCATGGTAAACTTTCTCTTTCTCAAGTGAAACACATGGATCATCTGGGTATTGTGCATAGAAATCATCAAAGTCTCTTTCATAATCAGAATCATATGGATCACCCTCACGATCTATCCAATGTGACGGCCCATTTGTAGTAAGCAAGAATGGACGATGAGGAGGACTCTTAGGAACAGAGGTGTCATAGGTATCATTACATTGTCTGTTGTCATAGTCATCATAGTCTTCAAAGCTAGATGTGTCACTCTCCGTGGAAGAGGTATCATATTGCTCAATTTTTTTCCAGGGGTATGGTGACATGTACAAGTCTTTATCAAATGGAAAAGAGTATAAAGATTCCATGGAGAACTTTTTAGATTCCTTCTCTTTCTCAAGTTTGTCAAGCTGGACTTGCATAGCATGTATCTGTTTCATTATAGCGGTGATCAAAATTTCTTCCTCATGTGTACTGATTCTTTGAGACATGTGTACTAATTCTCAATAGCTACTGATCTGTTCTTGACACAATGATATTTTTGACAGATTCTGGAACTAGGCTGGAAACATTGGATATCTTGCAATTTGACAATTTTTGACAACTCTCCCAAATTTTTCCAAACGACACTCTGCAGACTCGTACGACACTGGGTAGTCTATGAAATGACAGTTGCTAAACTCATATGACAGTTGGGTAATACTGAAATGACACTTGACAAAACTCGTATGACTTTTGACTTCTTGAAATGACTTTTGACTCCAGAAAGAACTTTACGTCAATTTTTGCAAAATTTAAGGTTTTCAGTTTTGGATTGTTTGCAAATTGTACTATCCAAATTTTGAAGGTTATACTAGATTTGATCATTTTTAATAGCCAAGTAGATAAATAAGCATGCAGAACAACAAGCAAGTGATTCCAAGCACGTCTGAAAATAATGAACAAGGGCAAAAGCAACCTTGCGCATGAACAATCAAGTGACCAAATTGTGCTAATCCCTGAGAGTACTAATTGTGTATGTTCTGAAAAGTTTTGCAATAACACACATATACCTGAGAATGAAAAATTGGCCTCTCTAGGGTTTTTAGTAATGGTTTGACTCTGCAACTTTTATGATTCAAAGGGGTGAACTCCAATCCCGGCGCACCAGGGTTTTGACACAGTCCGAGAACTTAATCTTCAAGAGCTGCTAGGGAGATCTGACAACCCAACAATGAACCATACCCGTGGATATTTCTTCCACAAGGACATTTATATAGCGGCTGTCACTACCATGGTGAAAATGGCTATTACCGCTTGAGGTTCCGTCAACACAGTTTGCCCTGTGAAGGGATTGTTCGCTATGGTTAACCCTCTCTAAAGATGACTCACAATAGTATACCACAAGGGGACTTGGCTCCAGATTCAAGGTTTTGACACCTCTTCACTTTTAACCCAAACAAAGCAAGCAGATTAATCTGACACGCTAAGACAAAGTTTTGTTCCACCAAGGTCTATGATATCAACTCCACGTGATCTATCAACCTCTCCGGGGAGAGAATGTATCAATCAATAAGAGGAGACACACTAACCAATTTTGATTCACCAAAGCTCGTGATATCAACCCTACGTGATCTATCAACCTCTCCGGAGAGAGAATGTGTCGATCAATAAGAGAAGATGCACTAACCAAGTTGAATGTGAAATGCACTAAGTATCCTCCCTACCTACAAGGATTCTATTGTCAAGAAAGATTTCTTTAGGAATCCAATCTCTCAAGAATCATGAATAGTGTTCATAGGGCCTAATTACTATGTGAGCACAGATGTATGTTCCGAAAGTAAATCTACCAAAAGTACCCAAAAAGTAGAAAGAGGAACACTTAACGCTTAAAGCGAATATGAGATGAGTCCACAAGGTGGAACACTTAACACCTCACACAAGCTGAAAATGAGTCCCCAACTTAGAAAATAAGTGAGTTCCTAAAAGCACAAAAGGGTTGCCAAGTGGAACATTTAACGCTTCTGTCCTGTTGACCCCTCCCCTTTATGGCGCTGAGATTGCAACCACGGGGTGGAAATGAGGGGCCGGCGGATTAGCGAGTCCAATAACCCAAGATAGAAATCAAGATCAATCACAAGTATTCTAAGACTACTTAATGAATCCTTAAGGGTTCACAACCTAGTATCAATTATGCAAGTGTGTAGAAATAGATCAAAAACATGAAAAGATGCACACAAGCTTGACACATAAGAGATTTATTTTAAGTCCCAAATCAAAATATTATTAGATGAAGGAGAATATCTGGGATCCTTGCAATGCACTTAGTAGATTTTACTTGATTTTTAGCAATTTTTGTTGAGCTTTTCTATGCAAGCAAGTGATGAACTCTCCAACAAGCAAACAAGCAAACAAGATATGCAAAATATATTCAACTTATGAAAACCATAGGATTAGCTCTAAAAATCAATTATTATCAGTAATAATAACCAGCAATCAACCCAAATGACAACTCATATCATTCATTGAACCATGTAAAAAAATAAGTGCATACCCATCATAAAACTTTATTTTTTTTGCTGCATTTGACCTAGTCAACAAGATCTAATTTTTTTGATATGATTTTGGCCACAAAAATAGAAATTCAGAATAGAGACCCTTGCTAAAAAATAGAGAGCTTTCCAAAAATGCAAAAATTTTAGAAAAATCTCTTCATTTGTGCCCTAGAGACCCATTTTTATCAAAATAGACCAGTTTTTGTAAATTGACTATTTGAGCTATGATATCATGTCCAAATTTAAAACACAAAGAATGGACCCCCTGTAAAATTTAAAGAGATTTCTAAAAATATAAAAATTTCTAAAAATTTTTTTGATTTGCGTCAGATATTAATTTTTTTAGAATTTCAAGAAAAAATTATTAAAAATTCAAAACATCTCATAAAATACTAAATTTTTTACTGTAACTTCCTTGACATGTCACCAACCGGCAAAAAAAATTTCAGACCAAAATTCTAAGCCATTTGGGAGATAAAATTAAATCTTTGAAACTTTGGGGTTTTAGCTCCCAAAAAAAATCAAAACCAGCATGCAAAGGTGGGTTGCCCCACGGTGGGCGCCAGAAATGTGTGTATGAAAATTATACCTGATCTGTAGACACAACACTCAGTAAAACATTAGAGGTTAGCTATAATCAAAATCGTGCAAAATTGAAAGCTATCTAACCAAGCGATTCACTGCCTTCTAATAGGTGCGAGATTAATGTTCTCAGATTATTATCGAGATCAGTGACCTAGACGACACCTAAACGAAGGATTTGAATGCAATTCTAGAAATGGAATAAATGCAATTAATCTATTTTTTTGATATTTTCTATGCAATAAGAATGAATGAAAAACTGATATGAAATTATGCTAATATGAAATTGATATGCTATGCTAATCTAACAATGATATGAAATATGAATGCAAAAATAAGATTGATCTCACAAAGATGTCGATTCGCAAGAGCTTTGATTCTTCAATTCCAATTCTCCAGTGTGATTGTGCAAAATATGAGATGATTTGTGAAGAGCTAAAGCCTTGTTTTATAGAAATCCAGGGCTTTGGAGGTGCATGGATAAAAGCCATAAATCACTCAAATTAACTCATCTTGATTTTTGAGTTATCTGATCATGAAAGATAGTTAATTCTCAAAATCATGCAAAAACATGCAAAAATAGCTTTTTAACTCAAATTAGAGTTTAGATCAGCTTTTTGAACTCCAAAAGGATGTTGAGTTCCAAAAAGTCAATAACTTGCATTGATTTTCTAATTTGGAGTTTAACTGTTTCTTTTGAATATGCATAATAATTAAGAATTAAATAAATAAATAAAGTGATTTATCCTCAACTCAACTGATTTTTGAAAATAAATAATTAATTTATGGGTTAATTAACTATTTTACCAAACTTTTATTAAAAATTATATTATTAAATAATGACAACATGCTTTAATTAATTAAATAAGAATTTAATCAATTAAAGATAGGAATTTTGATTTATTGTCAAAATTAAATAATACAATTAATAATAGATAGAATTAAATTTAATTACACAATTAAGTGGCAAATATTAAATCTAATTAATTAAATATGAAAATATTCAATTAATCAAATTTTTAGGATAAATGTGATTTATCGCCAAATAATCATTAAATTAAAGATAATTAAGATAATTAGGAATATTACTAGGAATATTCCCCGATGCAAAATTTAAGATAATCAATTATGATTCGATGATGTTTAGATGTGCCTTAGGTTAGGACTTTGATGTCAATTTCGTTCGAATTGAAGATGTAGGAGATTAATGAACTTATAGCCCATTTTTGGGGTATTACACTATTTTCCAATATCTTTCTTCCACGATCACTCCCCTTGAGGATTCGATCCTTGCATCTAGTCCAGAATATGATGAGGCTTTGAAAACCTTTGGACTGATGCATCTTTGCATCATTTAATTCTGACTAGGAGGGGCTTGAACCCCCAGAATACCTCTAAGATATTCAAAGGTATCTTTTGGCAGTGGCTTTGTGAAGATGTCAACAATTTGTTCCTTAGTGCTAACATATTCCAACTTTATCTCCTTTTCTGCCACCTTGTCTCTCAAGAAGTGATACTTGACAGAAATATGTTTGGTTTTAGAGTGCATCACTGGATTCTTTAACATATTCATCGTATTGGTGTTATCACAATGGATAACCATAGGCTCATCAAAATTTATTCCAATATACTTTAGTATTTTCTTCATCCAAACAATTTGAGTACAATTAACAATAGAAGAAACATACTCTAATTACGCAGTAGATTGAGCTATACAATCTTGCTTCTTACTTAGCCATGAAACCAACTTTTTCCCAAGGAAAAATGCACCACCACTAGTACTTTTTCTATCATCAATGTTTCCTACCCAATCAGCATCATTATAAGCATGAAGTACAAAACTATCATTCCTATCATACAATAGGCCATATTCAATTGTCCCTTTTAGATATCTGAATATCCTTTTCACAACAACTAGGTGTGTCTCCTTTGGCTCTGCCTAATATCTAGCCACAATCCCAACACATTAGCAATATCTGGTCTAGTATGAGTTGGATATTGTAATCCTCCAACCATTGATCTATACTTGGTTTGAAATACACACTGAGTCTCATCATTACATGATGGCTTATTACCGGTCACCATAGGTGTTCCTACTAGTTTACAGTATTCCATTTCAAATTTCTTTAGCATTTCTTTGAGATACTTAGTCTGAGAAATAAAGATATCATTCTCATTCTGAGTTATTTTCAATCCAAGAAAGAATTTCATTTCACCTATCGTGGACATCCCAAATTCATTTTTCATCTCTTTTGAAAATTTCTTGCATAGATAATCATTTCCTCCAAAGATAATATCATCAACAAAAACTTCAATTATCTCAACTCCATTTTCACTAGTTCTCAAATATAAGTTACTATTAGCATTACCTTTTATGAATCAAAGGTGAAGTAAGTATTTGTCTAACGTTGCATACCAAGCCCTTAGAGCTTTCTTTAGTCCATACAATGCCTTCTTTAACTTTCATACCATGTCTTTGTCTTTGGATAGGGGAAATCCATTCGATTGTTCTATGTATACCTCTTCTTCAAGATCTCCATTCAAGAATGCAGATTTCACATCCATCTGATACACCTTGAAGTCTTTATGAGAAGCATAAGCCAAGAACAATCTCACAACCTCTAATCTAGAAAAAGGAGCAAATGTTTCTTCACATTCTATGCCTTCTTGCTATGAATATCCCTTACATACTAGTCTTGCCTTGTTTCTTAGAATAGTTCCTTCTTCATTCATTTTATTTCTAAAAACCCATTTTGTTCCTATTACATTTTTTTTTTAGGTCTAGGAACCAATTCCCAAGTGTTATTCATCTTTATTTGATCTAACTCTTCCTTCATAGCATTTATCCAAGATTCATCTTTACATGCTTCAATTGTAGTCTTTGGTTCAATATGAGAAATCAAACAAATTTCTTCTCTAACCTTTGATCTAGTCATTACTCCTTGATTAGAGTCACCAATAATTTGATTTTCAAGATGATTATTTTTTACATACCTTGGAGTCTTAGGAACCTCAGTAGCTCCACTTGTGTCAACATCACAAGTTTCTTTTTCACATTCTATTTCAACAAGTTCTTCTTCAATAGTAGTAGCTTTTTTGATCTCTGAAATCTGATTACTGGCATACATTCTTTCTTGTATCTGAAACTTTTCATCTATCCTTACATTTTTACTTTCAATCATATTTCTTAATCTTAGATTGAAACATTTGTAAGCCTTTCTCTTGGTAGAGTAACCAAGAAAAATTCCTTCATCACTTCTAGCATCAAACTTTCCTATCTCATCATCTCTTTTAATATAACACTTGCTACCAAATATTCTGAAGTATTTTACAGTAGGAGTATGATCAAACCACAATTCATAAGGAGTCTTATTTGTACCTTATCTAATTTGAATTCTATTTAATGTGTACACTACTATCCCAACAAATTCTCTCCAATGTATATGAGATACATTTCCTTCAATCAACATTGTCCTAGCAACATCAAGTATAGTCATGTTCCTTCACTCTGCTATCCCATTCTATTATGGAGTCCTAGGAGCTGATGTTTGTCTCTTTATTCCATGCTCTTCACAGTATGAATTGAATAAATTTGAAGTAAACTCTCCACCTCTGTCTGACCTTAGACACTTTATCTTTATACCTGATTTATTCTCTACTTTTTTTTTGAACAACTTGAATTTATCAAATGCTTCTGATCTTGTTCTTTTAGGTCCACACAAATTTGTATGTACCAGATCCAACTTTCCTTTTGATGTATATGATTTTATTTTGTAACTGCTTCTAGTCCTTTTTCCCATAACACATTCTCTGTATACAATGTTAGATGGTTTCACAATCTTTGGTAGATCTTTTACTGCATTAGCCATAATTGCCTTCACAATGTTGTCAAAATTAAAATGACAAAATCTTCTATGCCATAACCAACTATCATCTACCTTTGCAACAAAACAAGAGGCTCTAGATGTGTTTAACTCAAATACATTACCTCTAGAGTTTGTACCGGTTGCAATCAACTTTCCTACCTTACTTCTAATAAAACATTTTCCATTAACAAAACTTAATTGAAACTCTTTATCCATCTATTTTCCAACACTGAACAAGTTATGTTTCAGTCCATCAAAAAGAAACACATTATCAATATTAGTCTTTCCATCCAAAGTAATAGATCCTACACCTATGATAGGTTTAGGAAGATTGTCTTTGAATCTTACAACACCACCATCATACTTTATTAATTTAACAAATTTGTTTCTATCTCAAATCATATGATGTGAATAACCAATGTCTATTATCCATTCAGTTTTCTTATCAACATGATATACTAAAGAATTTTCCTCATGCATTGGTTCATCTTTAATAGCAACACAATCTCTTCATAATCTAAATCATCATCAGAAATGCCTTCACTAGCATAAGAGCATTCTTTATCCTTTTTAATGTTGGAAATTTTTTTTTGTACTTAGGAACTCTTGTAGGACATCTAGATGCAAAATGACCTACCTTATTGCATGAAAAACATTTCAACAGTAACTTGCTTTCAAATTTTCCCTTACCTCTCTTTTCTCTTCTAGAAATTAGTGCAACAAGTTCATCCATCTTTCTTTCTTCTACCATTATCTATTCCCATTCCTCAGCATACTCACCAAGATCTTCTTTTAGGTCTTCATTGCTAATGATCAGAAGTGGAGATAATTTCTTATGTGCAGCTACCTTAAATGTAGATTCAACTTTAGGTACATATTCTCCCAATTTGGCAACTTCAAAAGTAGTTAGCTTTTCAATCAACATCTCTCTGCTAAAGTTTAGAGTCAGAGGTATAGTTTATTGAATAGACATAACATTGAACTTGTAAGTAGGTGTTAATGATTTGAGGATCTTCACAATAACTTCTTCTTCATCATAAGTGCCTCCATAGTTTCCGATTCCAACTATAACTTCTGTAACCCTTTGGACATAAGCCCTAATTATTTCATCCTTATTCATTTGTAGCTTCTCCATATTTGTCTTCCAGATTTATAACTTCTCTTTTTTGGTATACTTGTCTCCCTCATATAGTGCTTCTAATCTTTCCCAAATCTAGCATGCCGGATCCAGGTCTTTAACTTCAATAAACTCTCCTTTAGGGAGTACATTCATCAATGCTTCTCTTGCAATCATGTTAAGTGAAAATATCTTCTTTTCATCCTCAGTAGCATTTGTCAACTCATCTTCAGTCTTTATATCTATCTTGTTCCTTGTAATCAACCAATAGTCAATGCCTAAACAAAATAGGTGAGTTCATCTCTTGTTCTTCCAACTATCAAAATTTTTAGGAACAAATTTTGGACTGTCCTTCCTATAGTATGCCATCTCCAGAATCACCTTAAGTTGTTAAGATTTTCTCTCTAAGGACCACTTGCTCTAATACCAATTGTTAGGAATAACAGTCCACAATACAACTAAGAGGGGGGGTGAATTAGTTGCAGGACAAATTATTAAACTTGAAACTTTGAGTAGCAGAAATATCAGATACAATGAACATAATGAATTCCAACACAATAACACAATATTTTGGTGTTGGGGAAACCCTATTAAAGGTAAAAAACTCAGTGGGAATTAGCACCTACAAATGATGTACTGAGAGTATAGTATCCTTGTTAGAAGATTTATCCATGTTATGAGCTTATTAAAACATTATAGTACATAGTCCTTATTAGAGGGTAGACCCTGTTAGGAGTCAAGAAGAAAAGGGAGGGCTCACTACCTATAGAAGGTTAAATCCACCTTCAAAATTCACTGTTCGCAACATAGGTGTATATGAAGAAATACACAATCTTTTTGAACTATTTGGCAACAAATGTCTTTTCTTGATTAGTTCCAATGAATTCCACCAATAAAACCCTTCTCTACATATAGCAGACAAAAGCTCACAACTTACATAACCTCTCTATATCACCTTTTTCTCAATCATATCTTTTCCAAATAAAGACCTTACATATATACCCTATTGCAATTCTCCATGATGAGGTCAACCCATAAGGCTTTCCTAATTAAAAACAATTAGATAAACCCCTGCTAAGATATACACGTATCTAAAACAAGTATACAACAATTACATTACATCATTTAAGGATGGACATCCTCAATTTATGTTTTGCCAAGAAAAACACATGCTTCATCTCCTGAGTCAGCTTCTAATA